>CM041296.1:124826347-126026347 GCA_023052935.1 Piezodorus guildinii | reverse complement strand
CCTTCAAAGGCGAGGTAGAGGTGATTAAAAAAAAAAAAAAATTGGTGACCTATATCGCAATAAATAATGATACTACAAACATTGACAATTACCTAGTATATCTCTTTCCTGTTACTGTTTCTTCCCAAGAAATAGTCTCAATAGAATTTTATTTTCAATACTCAACTCAAGTGCTAATTGACGTACGCAAGTTTTTGTTTATTTTTATATGGTTATCAAACCTTCAGAAGCTCCTTGGATTAATGGATAGAGAATATGACTACTGTTTAGAAAAAGTTTTGCGAGTTGAACAATTTTAAAGTAGTACAATATTAAACTGACAATCATATATGAGGTAATTGGATATTTAACAAAAGAAGATAATGGGAACAGAAGGATACTTTTTTTTTCAGCGCATCCAAAACTAACTTCTCCATCAAATCAGTAAAGGAAAAGGATGAAAAACTTGAGTATGACCCAAGGATATTATAACCAAACGTATTTTTTTTTTAAATTTGCACGCCAGACAAGTATTATTCCATATATGAATAAAATAGGAGAAAATTAAGGTTAAAAGAAAATATTCGTTCAATACCAAATAAACTTTGAGAGTCTACATCAAACTTTAAAAAATTTACTATAAGAGTTACTAAAACATAAATACTTTTTGAGAAATTCGGATTGCTTTATAGTAATCCTTAGAAATCTTATGATTTATGCGACGAAAGATCAAAACAACTATTTACTAAAAAAAGAAAAAAAATTGTATACACTTGACATTAATCCTACATGGACATAGAGGTTCCAAATCATCAAATTCTCAGGTATCCAATCCTTGCAATGCAAAATCCTTCGAAATATCCTAAATGCTCCTTATTTTGTCACCAATAAAACTATCCATAAAGACTTGAATATTCCATTAGTTGCAGACTTAGTTGGGAACTGCTATATTAACAATTGGATTTGATGTACATTATACCCTAAGCCGACAATCGTTGTCTTTAGCATTAGAAGAATGGAACTGACAGTCAGTTTTGGATAGAGGACGGTTACGAAACTAATCCGTAGGCTGTATAATGGCTTTCACTGCTCTAAGGTCCAATTCGTTGCGTAGGCCTCTTTCGCCTTTCGCAATTTGACATCTGTTCTATTAAGAAAATATTTATCGTAGTGACCATAGTGCACCCTATGAATATTCACTCAATAAAAAGAAAAAATAATAATAATTTACTTCTTCAAACAAAATTGTAGCTTTGATATCCAACCAAAAATGTACATAAGCATAAAATTCTAGAAAAAAAAAAAAAAAAAAAAATGAAACAATGATTTAGTTACTAAAAAAAAAACTATCTTCATAAGATAAAGGTAAACTTTCTCTAAATACTTTAAGATATATAGATCAAAAAATAATAATTAAAAATTGAATTAATGTTAAAGACTTTAACGTCTTTGGAAAAAAAAAATTGTAAAAAAAAAAAATTGAAAAATTCAGAGTTGTTTCTTTTTATATTCAAACTATATATTATTAATTATATATTTTCACAAGAATTTACAAGTGGCTGCAAGTCTCAGAATTTATACATGATGTGGTATTGCCCCAATTACGTGTTAATTTTATTTTTTATTATTATGTTTTTGTATTGTGATTTTGTTTTTACTTGATCATTGTGATCGTTTAATTCCTTTATTTATAGTTATTTTACTCTAGTTATAGTGAAGGTAGAAAAATAATTTTGGTATCAAAATTACTCTATTTCAAAGCGGAATAACGAAAAAAAAAGTTAAATATTTATGTTTATGCTTGGTTATAGCCCTGAAAATATATATAATCTCGCCAAAACTGTACTTTTAATAAGGTTCCTTAAAACCTGTTCTCAGATTAAGATTTTCCCGTTTTTTGTCAATGCTAACAAGATGATATGGTTATTTTTTTTTAATCTACAAAATCATAGGTACTTTAGAGTAAGTAAATTTAAAATATTGGCATATAAACCCTCACAAACTACTTCAATCATAATACAACCAACATGATAATAAAACCCATTAAATTTTACATAGATATATATAATCAAAATGAATGTTAACAAGATGGTATGGTTAATTTGTTTCGACTCTACAAAATTAAAAGTACTTAAGAAGAAGAAATATAATAAGCCATAAGGGCATCTTCCAGTTGTCCGATTTTAATGAAAAAGTTGCTGTAGCATCTTCGTTTTTTTGGCTTATATGACACTAAAATAACTAAAACGAATGTTTAATTGCTTTATACGTTTCATCTTTGGGATATCTAAAGACACTTCTGTCACCCGATTTTACAAAGAGTTAAAGTGGCTTTACCTCTCCTTCCGCCGTAAGTACTTCCTAGCATCCTTCCTCTACCAAGTAATCCAATCCCGATGTCCGTTCTACGTCTCTGATCTCCTTAAATTCAAATCCTGCGTTCGTTTTCGTAACACCCGCTCGCGACCTTCTGATCTCTATATAACGCCCCATCGATCCACAGCTTTCGATAGATAATTCTTAATCCGATCCGCATCTCTATGGAATTCCATCCCTTCCAACAACCGTAACTCCCAAACTCTTTCAAAATTTAAATCCCGTCTATTCAGCCACTTCTTGTCAATCCAATTCCCCAACAATCCCAATTAGATCCTAATTTCAGGGAAAATCAACAAATAAAGCAGACAGATACATTATTTAACTTTAATGGATACATTCGTAGCAAATATTATTCAATAAGATTATCTTTTCAAAGATGAAAGATTAAATCACATATAATTTTACAAACATATAAAAGCATTGTAATTTTTTTTATTTTATTTTTTATATACTGTATATTTTTAATTTTTCATTATAATATTATTGTACTTTTAATTATATGTTATTTTCTTTCCTCATTTTAACATATAGATATATCTTTATTTATATTTTTCTTGTTTTCACATTTTATTAGAAGTTGTCTTTTGAGTTATTTTATTTTTTCATCTTATTAATTCAATTCTGTTGTTATTTTTACTTATATTTATATTTTTAATATGTTTACTCTAAGACTCTAGTCTTAAGACCCTTGTTTATCTCCTGTAATATTATTCTTAAGGGACTCGTCCCAGAATAAATAAAGAATTATCATTATTATTATAAAATATGAAATTTCAGTTTCTTACCAATTTTCGTTTTCGTGTTATAATTGCCACCACACAGACATCCTTTTCGCGCGACTTGGTTATTTGGACTCAGGGAACCTAAAAATGTGTATTTCTGCTGGAAACAGATATTCAAAAATGTTCACGATCGCAATTTATTTGATATATCAGTAAGTGAAAGTAAAATCACTATATTTTGATTAAGTTGCATTCATAATCCTTGCAGTCTGATAGTATATTGTCTATTTACATCTTCTTAATTTTCTTTCTTCGAATCAACAATATAACAATCCATGGAGTCAAGTCTACAAGACTTCGAATCGCTTGCCAGCCACACAAGCTTTTATCTACATTCTTGAAACCCCGTAAAACTTAACTAGTTGACCAGAAAACTGGAACGAGCTATCACTGTCGCATCTCAAAGGCTTCATCAAATTATAAATTTCGCAAGAGGTTACGCAACTCTAGCGGCGTAATAAATGACCCCGCCTAGATGCTTTCACTGAAGGAAGAGGCGGAGGAAAATCAACTTTCGATTTGCAAAATTTATATTCCCTCCGGACCATCACCTTATGTAAGGAGTCTAATCGATGCCGATTCAAATTCATCGTTGGCGGAAAATAATGACGGTTGGCATTTTCTAGGCACTGCAAATGATTGAATAACCGTTAGCTATGCCGTAATTCGAAGCAATTATCTCAATAGGAAATGGCTAACTAGGGGAAGTCTGTATGAGTAAACGTGTATCTGTATGAGGGGAGTGTGAGAAAGTAAATATAGATAGCGCCTGGAATGGATGAAAAGGCAAGCTGAGAGTTTACTAATGGCAAGGGCGAGGAATTGTTTTAACAAGTTTAAAACTCCCATCACTTCGATTTACAGTCGTGGTGATAAAAGTCGCCTAACCTATGCTTTAATTTTTTATCGTAATAAATTTGATCCAATCGAATATTTTTATTTTTATCTACTTATTTATATCATAAGATTAATGGAATAAAGAAATTTTTAAAAAAATCTGGTGCGGGCAACACACGACTTTCACTTACCTCCATATTTAAAATCAATGAAAAAATTTTCAAAAACAGTTAGAGATAAAAATACGTAAAACTGTTATGGAATTAATTAAATTGAATTTATATAGAAACATGTGTTTCTTTAAAAAATCTATAATATTATTATCTAAAATAATCAGTTAGTTTTATGTTAATTTCATCACTCTCTACTAACTTTTAAAAGCTTGTGTATGAGATAATATTATTTTCTAAAATCTTTAGCTTTCCAACGGTATATAATACATGTATATTACTGCTCTTTTGTTCAAATTGAAAAATTGAATTAAAAAAATATTTTTCCTGTTTTCTCCTTTAGTTGGGTATCGAATTTATTCAATTTATATATTTACCTGTTTTTCATCAGCGTTAACAAGATAATATAGTTATTTTTATTGAATCTACAAAATTAAAGGTACTTTAAGGGAAGAAAATTTAAAATATCGGCGTTTAAGCCCTGTCAGACCATTTTATCAGAATAAAACCTACATGATATTAAAGCCCATTGAACTTTACATCAATATAGCGAGCTTAATTAAAATCGTCGGAACCGTTTTCGAGAAAATCGAAAAATGGTGCAAGATGCATGGTATAAAGTGCCTCTTATGGTAAGCTCATTTTGATGAAAAAAGTTTTGTCACGTCTCGGGCGTATAGTTGTCTTAAATATGAAATTTCAGTTTCATAGGACTTACCGTTTCGGCCCGGGACTTACCACACACACACACATAGACTTTTTTGCGGGATCTGGAATTCGAAAATTTTCACGATCGCAATACTTCCCCTTACTATATATAGTAAGTGAAAGTAAAAATAAATAAATAACGTTTCTTAGTTATTGGTTGTTAATTGCTAGAATAATATTGTTAATTATATTGAATTTTAAGCGATTTGCTATCAGAAACAATTAACATTGTGAGATTATATGAAGTGAAACGATTTTCCGCAAAAGGGCAGAGACACAAATCAACAGTGGTCATAGTTTTGAAAATTAATATTATAACTCATTATATAAGAGAACTTAAACTTTCAATATATAATGTTATTTTTTGTGTAATCAGCATTTTTTTAAACCAGAGGTTGTTTAATTTTGTAAAAAAAAATTTTATTGTGTGATACAATTTTTATGACCATGACTGTACACGATTCAAGAATTGGTTCTTTCTCCGGATTGTCCGGTTTGGATTGTGTCAAGGAAAAAATATATGTTGAGAGCTTTATACATATGTATATATATATATATATATATATATATATATATATATATATATATATATATATTAATTGAGAGGGGGAATTACGACTGTTAGTCAGCATACCAAAAATCCTACATGAGGAAATTCAGAACTCCCAAAAGTTAATACTTCCTCAAAAAATGTATTTTCTCGCATAATTTTGATTTGTAGATGGCTTTGAATATAGAGCAAGAAAACGAAATCGTCATAATAATTAAAATTAGAGGTAATATACTCTTCATTAACATAAAAAATATTGTCAATTTCCATGAATTCTCCAGAACTTTCTAACGATTCTTTGTTTGGCCCAATTTTACTACATCTCATAATTTATATGCTACATAAAACGAAAATAACATTGTTTTTTTGGGGGAGGAAAGGGAGGGTGGGGTTAGCCATTTTTGGAAATAAATTAAGGTACAAAAACTCCAATCAGTTTTTAGCACTCTCAGAAGTATCAAAGGTAGGAAACCACAGCGTGAACAATTCTCTTTTTCTGTTTTTGTTTTTTTTAATGGGATTTATTTATTTTATCCAATATATTTGTATGTCAACCAGTTTTGCATTCAACACCCTCACTGAATTATACTAGTATATGCCAAAAGATAAATTAAGATTTGACCCCCGTAACATACTAAAATTATTAACATATTCTACGGCCATTGTAAATGAAACGAACTTGATAAAAACTATGATTATGCCTATATTTAAAAGGTCGAAATTAAAAATAAAAGACATGAATTCCGCATGACATATTGCCAAGTCGGTACGGGAAGGTATTACCAAGAATAACGGTACAAAACAGTTCTAGTTATGTAAAACGTTACTGAAATAAGCGGTTACTGGACAGATGTACCTCTCAACTGACAGGCAATTAACTTACACGCGATGGGTCAATGAGTCTGCTTCTTAATATGCAAATTCGTCGAGATTCCCACCTTTTTTATTATGAATAGTCTGTATTAACAACTTTTTTTTCTAACACTATCTTAAGTGGAGAAAGTAAAGCGATCTTTAAATTAAAAGAAATATATACAAGACTTATGTTAAGCTTCACATTCATATAAGATCCTTGGTAACGAAATTAACATAAGTTTCTATAGACAGGTCCCTGTACACGAGGTAACAGAACAAGTTTCTAAGCGATGTCGCTAATAAAAAATAAATTAATTTTAAGAAAAAATAAAAAATCTGGTTTAAAGTGTTATGTTTAACTCAATAACTTTATTTGCATCTGTAAAATAAATACAATAAGCAAATGGGTTGTATTTCACAAATATGGAAAACGTGGCATGGTTAGACATGAGGGAGACAGCACCCAGTGGTGCATCCTCCTGACATTAAGCACAACTATATTTTCAAGTCAAGAGGTCCCTCTTCAGCCTACGCCGATTTATGTTAGATATGTCAGTTGTAGCCATGTTTTGAACAAATTTGTTAACGTGCTCATGTAGTTTTCATGAAATCATTTGTAAGTCAATCGTATGAGTTTTGATGTAATTGGAATACGTAAGTCGGTATGCAGGGTATCGTTTGAGACATACAATGGAGAGTTCGTTGCTAGTCTTAAAAATTGGATTGAAAGGTTTCTATTTTTTGAATGTGTGTCTTTATAGCTGGTCCGTAAAGTTGGCAAGGCTAAGTCCATATAGGTTTTAATAAATACGTATAGGTTAAGCTTCTGTCTAATGGGTAGTTTAGAGTGTCTATGTAGTATCGAATATAATAGTCCGAATCGAAAGTTTAGGGTTTTACGTTTTTTCTTGACGTGTGGGCCCCATGTCAATCTTTGTCAAAAATTAGTCCCAAGTACGTTACTGTATTTGATTGCGGTAAAGGGTGATTGTCTATTATATGCGGATTAATTTGGATTATATACGACATTTTTAATTTTACTACTTAAAATCACGTCAAATTTATTTCTCTGAGATATGAGCACAAATAATCTCTCAGTAAATCCCATTACAAACATTTTTATTATCTTTATATTTTACAAATGCATATACGATAATACTAATACTAGGGGTTATAAAGGTACAGGGTTTTTCTTCTCTTTTTTTTTTTTTTTTTTTTTTTTTTTAATACGAGACTTAATTTTAGCTTCACATTCACATAAGATAATCGGAAACGAAACTATATCATAAATATAAGTTTCTACACACAGGTATCTATACATAAGGTAACAAAACAAGTTACTAGACGATATTTAAAGAAAAAAAAATAATGATGAAATATAAAATAATAATAAATAATAAAATATAATAATAAAAATAAAAAATAAAATAAATATATGAAAAAAAAATAATGATTTTATCAAAAAATAATAAACTCGTTAAAACGGGTTATGATTAACTTAAAGGAATATTTATCTGCGAATTAATTTGGATTATATACCGGGCAAATTTTACTTTTACTATTTAAAATCACGTCAAAATTTATTTTTCGGAGCTGTGAGCCCAAATAATCTCTCAGGATAGTCTTATACGACATTAATACTAAATACTAGGGTTGTAGAGGTAATTATTTTTTTTTAGATTTATGAAATTATCTACATAATAAATACTAGATGCATAAGATAATTTTCTTTTTAAGGATTATATAAATATATTTAGCATTTTTAAAACAGATGCAAAATTCCTTAGTTTTATTTTTAAACTAGATAAACTGTATAATGAGTTGTTGGAATGTTTATTAAATAAATTAATCATTTAAAAAAAATATAATAATCAACAGTTTAGGAGTTGTTAAAATGTGGGATATAAAATAAACTGTAAAGCGCATTGGATAAGATTTTGATATTGTAGGTACTAACAAACAACTAGACATATTTTTCATCCCATTGTGATAAAAACTTCAAATATTTTTTTGATAAGGTTAACCTAAGGATATCATTAATTTAAATTTAATAATACCTGAGGTAAAAATTATTAATATTTTATAAACAAAAAAGAATGAAATAATATTATACAAAGAGATTTTTATGAAAATCAGTTTAATTACATTTTAATTAACGTATAAGAAATAAAGAAAATCGTCCATTTGAACTTTTAAGATAAATATTAACGCATTAAAACCGACAGTAAATAATTTAATTATAAAATAATATATCGGGTAAAGGAAATAAATTAAACTGAACGGAAATTATTTAATGAAATTAAATGAAAGTGCAAAGTAAAACATAGAAATGTTATTATAAATGGATACAGAAAATCTCCATAATATGAATAATACATATCAATTTTCTTTATTCATTTAATGCTAACAAGAATTTTAATTTTCCTGTCTGTACCTCGGGAAATTTTTCGAATAAGTATTGAAGCTATAGAACAGCTAATTTTCCTCGATATGTCAATGCCCTGATTTATATTTAATCTTTTAATTATGTATATCATTAATGTACACTTACAGCATGAGTGAACTATAATATAAGTTTACTAATAATTAATAAGAATTCGCTTATGGAGTCACCCATAGCGTAGTGGCTAGCATAACTGCTTTCTATGCCAAAGGTCGCGGGTTCAAACCTGCGGGTGGCCCTAAGATTTTTTAATGAGAGTAAAAAATCCTTAGTTATGCCGTCCTTCGGAGGGGACGTTAAAAGGTGGTCCCGAGCCTGTGCGATGTCAGGTACTCGTTAAAGATCCCTATCCTAATAAAACCTGGATAGGTAAAATTTAGGACTCTCACTGTAGCATCTTCCGATTAGCCATAGTAGCATAAAAGTGACGTTAAACGAATAAACAGAATTCGCTTATATCAGTGTCACTAAACTACACTATGTCACATGGACATGGTGATAAAAAACATACATATGTATGCATTAATTGTATTAACATATTACCGGCATGTATATCATTAAGATAGTTTTAAATGATCATATCAATGTTTATTATTAATACGAATCTTAATCAAACTCATTTGAAATTAGTATTGCATCATTAATATTTATTGACTCGTTATATGAATATAAATAATTAATAAGTTCAATAATAATTTTAAGCAACAAATTAACTTGGAATCTAAAATTCCCTTTCACTTCTTACGTAAAATACTGACCCTTCAGAAATTAGTATCTTCGGCTAAAATGTCACTGCTTTTTATTGACCATCATTTATGCTCGGAAGATCATAGGGTTTTTTTTTATTACGACAGTCTTTAGACAGTTTATGTAAGTTGTTAGGTTCTATGAGTTAGGTGTCAGTACGTTAGGAGAGTTATGCACATGGATAGAGATTGGGTACGTAACATATGACAAAAGTGAAAAGAGGTACACACAACAGCAAAGACGGCATCCAACAAAAGCTGGATACCTCAACTCCTTTATACATAATTCAAGAGACAGTTCTATTGAAAATAAGAAGAAATAAACACGTACAACTGTTAGTTCAACAATCGTACTTATAACTCTTTTGTTGTTTAGTGTTTCTTTTTAATATGTGCCCATAGTCCAAACTAAGGTTGAAAATTATCTATTTTTAATGAAAATTAAAAAAAAAAAATAATCATGATCTGGAAGCTACAAAGGTATTTGGTTTCTGAAATACATAAAGGATTTTGCTGGTCTCTGTTCTTTTCTTCCGAATGTTTACATATTTTAAGTAAACAGTTACTAATCCTCTACCTTTGTATTATAAACATTAGTTTCCCAATCAGTTACCCACTTTTTAGTATACCTCCAAATATGAACACGGGATTTTCGAGTAATATCGTTTAAACTCGGCCATTCAGCAGCTGAGGCCGTTAGAAATATTTGCAAGGCATTTGGGGAAGGGAGTGCTAATGAACCGACCATCCGCCATTGGTTCGCTAAGTTTTCAGCTGGGGATACCGACTTGGAAAACTTGCCACGAGGAACACCTCTGTCCGTAATAGACAACGATGTCCTCAAACACACAGTATAAAGAAAACCCTACCAAACAGTTAAGGACTCTCAGCACAACTAAATGCAAGTGCATCTACCGTTTCCAGACATTTAAAGTGTATTGGGAAAGTAAAAAAGCTCGATACATGGGTACCTTATGAACTCACTGAGCGGCAGCAAGACCCTATGATTCAATACATACCGTGCAAATATTGAAAGAAGAGTGCTACAAAGTTCTTCCACACCCACCATATTCTTCCGACTTGTCTCCCACAGATTACCACCTGTTCAGGAATTTAGACAACTTCGTCAAAGGAAAACTTTTTGAAAATGATGATCAAGTGAAAAGTGCGTTTTCAGATTTTGTTTCACTTCAAAGCTCAGAGTTTTTCAGTTCGGGGATAAAAAAATTGGTGTCACGTTGGGAAAAATGTGTAGAAAAAGAAGGTAAATACTTCGAATAAAATTATCTTGTTTTCATACCGTATTTTTAATAAAAATCCCTTACCTTGAAAACGGACATTTCATGTGACACAACCCTCAACGGAGGCACGACTCGCCCACCAGAGCGCGTAAGCTCCAAGGATTAGAGAGGATTGAGACTTTTCCACGTAAAAAGGTGACAAACTGTAAACATTAGTGAACTGTACTAATGTAAATATTGTACCTAGACGGACTTCTTGGTTTTTATCCACATCCTCGTCCTAAACCATATTACGTCTTGATAAGGTGGACTTGGCCGCCTCCTAATGTCCGGCGGGCATCCACGCGCCTGGTCATGTCTCTCGCAGTCTCGCTCTCTCTCGACCCTGAATAAGTGGGTACCCAAAACTGGACTTGATGTTGCACAAGCCATGACCTTGTAGTTAAACACCCAAAAAACCGGATCAAACAAATAAACTATGGCCTCAGGAACGTTTACTCTTTAATAAGAGGGATCACTTGTAGATGGGTGGGTAGCATAACAGCCTTCTATTGCAAAGGTCACGGGTTCAAACCCGCAGGTGGTCCTAGGATTTTTTAATGGGAGTAAAAAATCCTTAGTTATACCGTCCTTCGGAGGGGACGTTAAAAGGTGGTCCCGAGCCTGTGCGATGTCAGGTACTCGTTAAAGATCCCTATCCTAATAAAACTTGGATAGGCAAAATTTAGGACTCCCACTATAGCATCGTCCGATTACCCACAGTAGCATAAAGTGACGTTAAATAAATAAACAGTTCAAATTCTTTAATAAGAAGGTACAACCAGGACAGTGAAGATCAAAAGTTTCTTTGTTTGTTTATGGATTTAACCTTACTTTTATGCTACTCTGGCTTATCGGAAGATGCTACTGTGGAAGTCCTAAATTTAACTTATGCAGAATCATAGGGATCTTTAAGGAGTATCTCACACATTACATCGCATAGGCTTTCAAGGATTTTTCATTCCCTCAAAAAAATAGTAGGGCCATGAGGGTTTGATCCCGTGATCATGGGCATAGTAGGCTGTTATGCTTGCCACTACACCACAGGCGACCTCTCAAAGAATATAATTTATTTATCTAGAAGATTAATTTCCTAGACTTTCAACTTATTTAATTTAAATTAACTATTATCATAATGATAATCAACGACTATTTATTATGTTAAAGCCCTAATCATTACTCTCTATATCCGCATACAGCTTAGCAAGCAACAATAGATAGTTATATAGATATTTATATGTAGATAATTACATATAGATATAGTTATAAATATATTATATAGATAGTTATTAAGATCACAAGGGACGGATTTAATTTAGTAACTTTTTTATTTTACTTGGAAGAGACCAAATCATTGGAGACATGATAACAGATGAAACCAGTTTATCTGAAGATATTTTTAAAAAAACCATTAGGCACAAATTAAAACAAAAATACTAAATTGACTTGAAAATTTTAATAATAGGGAAAAAAATCTAGCTAAAATATTATTTCTGCAGTTTTCAGTTGGTTATCAAACGCTTTCACATTAAATGTACTTTCGAGGATGAAAATCTAAATTATCACCAATTAAGCCCAACTAAACTATTCCAATGAGAATGAAACCTACATGATAATAAAGCGTTTAATTTTACATCCATATAGCAAGTTTAATCAAAATCGTTAGTCATTTTTGAGAAAATCGTAAAAATGTAAAAAAATGCATGTATAAAGTGGCTCTTCTGGTTGGTCAATTTTGATGAAAAAGTTGCTGTAGCATCTCAGGTATACAAGCTCCTAAAATATGGAATTTCAGTTTCGCACAAATTATTATTTTCGAACTTACCATATGCACACACACACACACACACACACACACACACACACACATACACATAGACCTTTTTGCCGGACTTGGTGATATGGACTCAGGGAGCCTTAAAACGCGTATTTCCTTTCAAACTGGAATTAGAAAATTTTCAAGATCGCAATACTTTCTCTTAAAATATACTTTATATATAGGTTAGTGAAAGTTATGAAAATCTGGTGCGCGCAACACACTACTTTCACTTACCTCTATTATTAAAATTAATTTAAGAATTTTTATATACTTTTCAAGACACAAATAAATTGTTAAAGAATTAATTACTTTCAATTTCAATAGAAACATGTGTTTTGTAAATAAATCTATTATATTACTAATCAGTTATATCTAAAATAATCAGTTAGTTTTATCGGCTTTTCATCACTCTTTATTAACTTTAGTGTAATATATTTTCTAAAATCTTTAGTTTTTCAACGGTATATTATACGTGTATATTACTGTTCTTATGTTCAAAAACAAAAATTGCATTAAAAAAATAGTTTTGCCTTTAGTTGAATATCGAATTCGTCAAACTTACATATATACCTGTTTTTTATCAATGGTAACAAAATAATATGGTTGTTCTTATATAATCTAAAAAATTAAAGATACTTTAGGGGAAGAATATATCGGCATTTAAGTCCTGTCAGACTATTTCAATCAGAATGAAATCTACATGATTAAAGCCCATTAAATTTTACATCGACATAGCGAGCTTAATCAAAATCTTTTAGAAAATCGTAAAAACGTGAGAAATGCATAGTATAAAGTGGCTCTTCTGGTTGGTCGATTTTCATGAAAAAGTAGCTGTAGCATCTCAGTTATGCACGATCCTAAAATATGAAATTTCAAGTTTGTATAAGTTATCGTTTTCGAACTAGGCTTACCACACACACGACATTTTTCATGATTGCAATATTTCCCTTACTTTATTATTCATATAAAGGTAAGTGAAAGTAATAATAATGTAAAAAAATTGCAACTGATTCATAACATATGGCATTCAAAATGAATTTCAAAAGAAAACACTTCCTTTACTTTCTTAATCGAGTGAAAGTTCATTCCATTCATCCCTCAATTCCTCGTACTCAAATACATTATGAATGAGTAAAAATAATAATAATGAAAATCGATATTAAGGCTTTATATAAAATACAGAAAGTAAAAGGAGTGCCACTGACGTAACAAATGACGTTGGTAAACTTCCTTGGCCCATTTCTTGCGACCGCTCTACAATCAAACGGCTCAAATGAAAGAGAACGAATCTATCCATCACCGTGTAACATGTTTAATCTGACGCATGCGTATTTACTTTTTCACGTGCATAGCACACAAAACTAAGGTTAAATACTTGAATAACTAAAAGAATTCGTTAAATAAATAACGAATACTTGAATAACTAATAGAATACTGTCGAAACGGTTCCAAATGACGAGCACGTTCCGTAACTATTATTAGACTAGGAGGATGCGGTAAGTCTAATTTATTATTAGTCGTCCTTCCATGACCGAGGGAGGTGATGACTCAGCATCAAGAGGAGGCAACCTTGAGGAAATTGCAGGATGATAGCCTTTGGAACAAGGGTGTCGTCATTGGTCGAAATAGTTAGCAGCATCCACGTTGTAATGCTGTCATTGAAAAAAGAACAGAAGAGTACATTTTTAAACTTTTTTTTAAAGAAATTAATATCATGTATCATGTGCGGGAACTCAATTTTAAATCAAGATTTCTTCACATATTCTATAAAGCTGATATCCCAATTCATCCTAACACCTTCTTTTCTATCTATGCTGATGAAACTTCTGCGTTATCAGTTAATAACGATACCACAATTACCTCTAGAAATCTTCAATCTCACATCAGAGAACTTGAGGTAAAGTGTTGGAATTGGAGAATTTAAATAAATTCAACAAATCCCACTAAATTATCTTTACTCTACGTCTTAACCTATGACATCCTGCCCTAGAGTGTGCATGAATAATATTCCGCTTGTCCAGGATGAACAGATTCGCTAGCTTGACGAACTTCTTACATAGAATCCGCATACAAGACTTTCTGTTTTCGGTTTCTTCAACACTTACTGGATAGACGTTCTAATCTTCCACTCAACTACAGAAGGCTCATCTACATGACCATCATAAGAGGCAAATGGTTGATCTTTGGGGCACTACTAAACCATCAAATTCTTGACGTCTTCAATCCTTACAATCCAAACTCCTTCGTAAAATCCTCAAAGCTTGCTGAAAAGAAGCTGGATGAGGTATCTCCTGACATAACCACATAAAAGTACCCACGAAAGCAAGGGTGTCACTCACTGGGGACTCTCTAAGATATACCTATATAAATTTATATATACCTATATAAAGGCCTTACAAATAATGTTTATTAATAAAAAGTCCTTTATTTAAGTTTAAATGTTCTTTAAAGTGTGTAGTTGCCACCATAACGGCATAACGACAAGTGCCCCGGTCTTCGTTTTTCATTTTTAAGGGAGTCAAAATCTTTGGTTATGCCGGAGGAGATGTAAAATGGTGGTCCTGAGCATCTACGATATTAGGTTATCACTAAAGATCTCTGTCCTAATTAAAACTTTGGATCAGCAAAATTTAGGACTCCTACTGTAGCATCGTCCGATTTGCCATAGTAGCATAAATGTGACATTAAATGAATATACAATTTTCTTTTATCTTTTCACTTAATATATTATTGTAAAATATGCTTATCTTTAAAATTTGAATACGTTCATAACTAGTTTTCTAATACGCTGTATAGTTATCGCGTATAATACAACCTCTAGAAGAAGTAGAAAACATAGTTATAATGAAAATAACATTTTAATCGAACATAACTCAAAAAGTACTATTTTATGAGCACCAGCATGTCGGATAATTAAATTCTTTACAAAACAAATAAATAACCTCCTAAGTGTTTTTTTCTGTATTAATTCTCCTAAGCTCCTTTACTTTCATCTATGGCTAGTCCAGCTTCGTAATGAATGACAAGGTCGAAAAGATTAGTACTGCATAGAAACCGTCTTGCCTTGACTGTCTAAGATGAAGGATATTTCTACTTAGAATATCGATGAGTGAACCTTTTCTAATTCAGTCAGATGATAGTACGGGTCGTGATCTATTATCTGCTTATTTTATAGCAATATTTAAAAAAATAAATTAAAAAATTGTATTGTTATTTTTGTTTTATTCGCACCTGCTGAGGTCGACTATCAGTGAATTAGAGGTAGTTCCGTGATAAGCATGGTGAATACAGAGTAGGGGTGGGCATAATCGAATGACGATTATCGGATCATTTGATTATTTCAATCATTCGAATTAATCGATTATCGGATCAATCGGTTTGGAGAAGCGAATGATCATTCGAACTGAATTGTTTAACGATAATCGAACCTTTTTTTTTTTTTTTTTTTTGCTCATCACATAAATTATATACATATTTGCACCTAGGCTTAGCCACCTCAGCTATCATAGAGACGGGAATTGGCAACTTGGAATTGGTGGTTACGTCGGGAGATACCTCATCCACCTTCTTTTCAGCCATCTGAGGTTTTGTCAGGCATGTTGGTAGTGGCCATATTTTGTATTATCAAGAAAACGTTTGAAGAGGGTCCGAAATTCTTCGTTAACTGTCGGTGTATGAAGGTCCGGGTGAAGTGTAATTTTGCTGATGACGTATATGTTGGAACACTTAACACACATTGTGCCTTTTTAGCAATTGATTGTAGAGGTACGCTATAATTTAAAAACTGGTTAATGTGATAATAGTAGTTTTTTTAGTGATGTTCTGTCTAGAATAAAACAACTCACATACACCGTCTTGCTGCTGATTTAGAATTATACGTCAGACAATCTCAGAAACGTGTTTGGAGGTTCTGATCTTGATTTTTAAATGTATTTATTGAAATTTACAACTGTATTCGATAATATATCTAATAAATAAGCTGTAAGATAAAATAAATAAAAAGACATGTAGAGAAGAAACTACTCATTGAATGCACTCTAGTAGGTAATTTAAACTAGGACGACTCGATGCCGTTCTATTTTCAGGCGCTGGGGGATTTTCAGGAATGGAAAAGGAAACAAGGATTGAAACTAGTGGGTTAGAGTGGGAGTGGAGTTTGTCATAGGGGAAGCAGTGATACTTCGTTCGGATCAAATCAGCAACATATGGAACATTAAGATTTTTATGGATGAGTTTATTCTTGATAAAGTAAGAAGCATCGAGGATTTTACGAAGAAGTTTGGATTGTAAGGATTGAAGACGGGAAGAATTTGATGGTTTAGTAGAGCCCCATAGCTCACCCCTTTACCTCAAGATAGGCCTTATGATGGTCATGTAGATGAGCCTTTTATAGTTGAGTGGAAAATTAGAACGTCTACCCACTAAGTGTTGAAGAAACCGAAAACGGCGAGTCTTGTATGCATATTCTATGTTAGAAGTTTCTCAAATAGTATATATATAATTAAATTAATTAAAGAGCTAAATATCCAGCTACATTGTCAATTTATATTTAAGAAAAATGGTAATCCCGACTGATAAGTTCAAAACGCTATATCTCCGCTATTTCATGACTTTCAATGAGTCAACTTGACATTCAATTGCAATAGTTTTATGTTTTTATGCCATGGAATTCTGTTAGACAGATGTATCTTGGAACGTGAGCCTTTGCTTTTTGGATGGTTTTTATTTCTTGGTGGATTACAAAAGTTCATTATTGAATATCAGAAGCCAAAAAATCAGTATGAGTTTTTTTAAAGTGTTTTTTATAACAATTTAGGTACAGTCATTTTATTAACTTTAATTACCACTATTTTTTATAATTTATATAATAAAATTTACTACTTAATGGTAATTGGATTACAGATTGATAAACATTTATTTTGCTAAGATTTAATGGAGTATTTATTAATGATACAGATTGCATGTATAATACACTCTTTATATACCACATATTTTGGTAATATATCAAATTCAAAACCTAAACTTCTTAACAGATTCGAGAAAATTAATCAAATTGTTAAAAGACCCGGATCTGAAAGCCAAGGACTTGAGGAGTGCCCAAACCAAGGTCTCAGATTCAATAAAGGAACGACGGTAGCTAAAAAAAATAATATTTCAGCCTCGGATATTTAAATAAATATTAATTTAACAATAAAATCGACAGTAATACATTTTCATGAAAAAATCAATAAATTCCGGATTAAAGTCTTATTAATAAAAAAATCTCAAATTTCGAACCAAGTATTAATATTACATAGAGACTATCAACTGACTGATCTATTTAGTGTACAAAAAAATAAGTAATATTTAAGATTTGAATTTCCCTAATTAACCAATAATGCCTCTACAAATATTTTCACAGGATGACAAAATATATTTCTAAAAATTAATTTTGAAATACACAACTGAAAGATGAACTTAATTCGGTGATTTCAATGCCTGCTACTCCTCCCAAGTGACTTTAATGCCTCTCATTACAATATGAAGTTGAACAATTATTGTTGGTATGTTTGTTTATTTATTTAACGTCACTTTATGCTACTGTGGCTGATCGGGCGATGCTACAGTGGGAGTCCTAAATTTTACCTATCCAGGTTTTATTAGGATAGGGATCTTTAACGAGTACCTGACATCGCACATGCTCGGGACCACCTTGTTACGTCCCCTCCGGCATAACCAAGGATTTTTTACTCCCATCAAAACAATCCTGGGACCGTCTGCGAGTTTGAACCAGTGATCTTTGGCATGGAGTGCTGTTTTGCTAGCCAACATGCTACAGGTGATCCCGGATTATTGTTGGTAAATGAAGACAGCAACAAAAACATTTTTTTCCTCTTATAAAAAAATGAAAAAAAAATACCAAAACGGAAACACGTGATCAAACTGGAGATAACTTCCACATAAGAAAAAGTCTTAGCGCATCACGTAGCATGAAAATGGAGGCGTGAATACCGAACGAGTGAAAACGCAGAATTGCGAAGGAAAAGCCACTTCCGGGGGTAATATAAGACTATTTGGTGCAAGGAATAACTCCCCTAACATTCTTAAATAAGATAAAAAAGAAAATTTTATTAACAAAAAAGATCATCATTTATATTAAATAATATATTTAGGATCAATAAAAAATCTAGAGGTAAGATGTAAAGATCTTTGAAAAAATATACAAGTATATAGGGGTGGGCATAATCGAAAGATCGTCAGAATCGGATAATCGGACTTCGATGATTTAAATAATCGAATGATTTCATCATCGAATGATCGATTGATTAATATGCATTCTGAGAGACGATATGCCGTAATATAATTTATGTGATGAGCAAACCAGACCGATTAATCCGATAATCGATTAATTCGAATGATTAAAATAATCGAATGATCCGATAATCGATTTTGCCCACCCCTAGTATATACCTCTACATACCTACACACAATGATAAAGATAAAATATATATCTCAATATATATATATATATATATATATATATATATATATATATATATATTTGTTTTTTTTTAAACAAAATGAAGTTTTTTTTACTTAATGTCAATGATAAAAATAATACTGATTTATTTTTTATCTACTTAGGTACAATTGAAATTAGAGAACTACTTACCAATCTATTTCTTGAATTCTTATCAATCTGTTTTTTATCATTACATACTTGAATATAATTGAACTTATAATATTGGGTAATTAGTTTAATTAATTAGATGAAATCATTTTTTTTAAATTAAGACTTTTTCAAAAATACTTTTACATTTTTCTTAAATTATCGATCCCCATAGATCAGAATCATTGTTAAAATTCCCTCTTAGACTGTCAATCTTTTGAAGAAATTTGATATTGACTCAATAATATTGACCATGTAAGACGTGGGCTTAGGTACACAATGGAAGTGTAAGACCACCGAAGCCTTCGTGGGCGTTATTCTGAAAAATTATTGGCGTGTGCGTTTCTGACATGAGTCAGCGATGGAGTGGGTTGTAGTATCTTTGGAAACAACACCATATATTTCCTACAGAAGATCAAATTTGCATAAGATAAACCATAGTAGGCTTACTGTTTTTTGTTTATTTTTTTCAATAATTACTCTTTTTAATGGATTGCAAAAATTAAATTGAATTCCATTTTTTGTCTTTAAAGATACATGTCACTCAACCATACACCATATCGGCAACTCTTCGAAACTACCAGGCTGATTTTATTGAGATAAAATCACACAATAGCCCATTTAAAAACGAGTTTTGTTTTCAGTTATTACATAACATTTTTTTTTTTTTTTTCTGAAACTAAATCCCTTGTCAGAAACATACAGTTTAGTATAACAGACTAATGGACTACCACTACAGATTAATACCTAATTCATTAAATCATGGAAAACAACGGATATCAAGTGCCAGCGTACATTTCTTAGAAACGTGAAATGAGATGAATAGAAAATCAGGAATGAATAGCACTAGGAGATGCCTCAACTGTGGTTTAGTGGCTAGCTAGCATAAGAGTCTTCTATATCCAAGGTCATGGGTTCAAACCCAGAGAGAGTAAAATATCCTTGGCTATGCCGTCCTTCTAAGGGGACGTAAATTGGTGATTCTGAGGCTGTGCGATGCCAGTTCCTCGTTAATTACTATATATTTAATTCATATGTTAATTTAATTTAATTGCAAAATTTAGCCACAGCAGCGTAAAAGTTGCAGAAAAATTAATGAACAAATAAAACTTCTTTTGGCATTTTACTTTTAATAATGGACCATTGAAATCAACCAAGAAAAATAAAAGTAACTCCATCAAAATTTGATGTCTCACGTTTCAAGATACGTAGAATCCTAAAAAAAAAAAAAAACAATGAAAAAAGTTTGTTAGCCATCTTGGCTTTTCTCCGAAACTACATTTTTCGAATTTCAGCACAAAAATAATAATAAACAGCTCGACGTTGATATCAGCCGATTAGATTCAAAATGGTGGCCGATTAAAAATTTTGTTCATCAATAACTCAATTAGAGAAAACAATGTATAAAGTTTTAGAATTAATACATCGCGATTAACTATAAAAAAATAAAGTCGTTCACACTTTATTTTTTACGATTGTATGCTTGACATATAATTTAAAGTAGACTATAATGGCTCCGATAAAAAAATCACAAGCAAAAAAAAAATAAGTACGTTCGTTTCATTTTTATAAATCAGATTTTAAGGAAGTAATCCGCCCGGGTGGCGGGCAATAAAAGAAACAATTAGTTAGTATTTAATTTGGTAAATAGTCTTAACGGTCAACTATATATGTATTCTAGGGCTGATTATTTTTGATCTTTCCTCTCTTGTCCGCTCAGCTAATCTGTAGAATTCCCTAGCAAATCATATGATAATATGCATATATTCATCCCATTTTTTGTTTTTCTTAATGACCAATGAGTTGTCCCTCCCCACAATCATGTATCCTCTCTTTGGTATGAGTGTATTCTTGGAAGTTCTTACGATCCACCAATCAAACCGAGGTCGATGAACGAATTAATAAATATACCTACAAGAATAATTTTTTTTTATTATTATTATTTTATTATCCTGTATCCTGGATATTAAAGGATTTGCAGTAGATGCCGTGGGAGGGTGGCGGCCCACGAAGGAGGGGTGAGGCAAGGTCATTGCCTCCCACGCCAGGGCCTACGCTCCCGCCATATGTCTGCTTCTCCCGCCTATCTCTTACTGTACGCTATATGCTAAATATCTCCACCATAATGTATGTAATAATGTATTATTCGCCATACAATAAAGCACACTTTTATAATATATATGTAAAAAGAAGAAGGCCAGCCAACTATAAAGACCATATCATGTTTGGAGATCAAGCGTCGTCGGTGACTTTAACGGTAGGATATGCAGATATGCAACCGAAGTAAAACCATATAATACTTAAAATTGATCAATATCACTGATTTAAATAATAATAATAGATTTTATTATTTATTTCTGATAAATATAAAAAAAATGTAAGCCGACTGCAAAGACCATGTCCTGTTTGGAGATCATGCGTTGGCGGTGACTTTAACGGTAGAGTACGCATATATGCATCCACCATCATATGACAACTCCTAAAAAAAAAATCCCGAACATCTACAACCCATAAAGGGTCTTGGGCTCAACATATATGGAATCCGTACTGTTGCTAGGCCGGAGGAGGTGATTAGGCCTTGGTTTTTTTTTCCCCGGTTTGGGTACCCACTTTAAAGAGGCTGGGTCTGCCCCCGGTTGAAATAACAGAATAAATAATATTCTGTCAAAGCTGGGATTCGAACCCAGGACCTGGAGAAGAGTAGACTAGCGCTCTATCCACTATACTACCCCACTCCCCCATATGACAACTAAAGACCGGATTTTCTTAGAGCAAAAACTTCAACATGGGCAAAAATTGCATTAACAGTAAAAAAAGAGTAATAATCAGCTTAAAACACCAAAAAAGGGCGTGTTTACTTGATTTATAAATAAACTTAATAAACGTTAAAATTAGAATATCTCTATAAAAAAAAATCATTCTAACCTAAGTAGTGGTTCCACGGAAGGGAGGGGAAATAGAGGTGATCTTTGATAAGTATTTTAAACGTAATACCTAGAAGTTGACATCAGCAGATTAGTTTCAAAATGACGGACGATAAAAAATGTTTTCGCCAATAACTTTGTTATTTTTGAAGATATAGAAAAAATATATAGTTTTATAATTAGGAAATCCCGATTAATTATAAAATAGAAATTTTACTTAGGTATATACACGCGCATTACTCAGTCGTTTTTAAAGATAGATAAAATAAGGTACAGAGATATAAAATTAGTAAAAAAAAAAATACTAATAAAATAAAAAAATCAATGAAATCAATGAAATCGGTTGAGAAACAGCGATATAGCGCTTTGAATTAACCAGTCGTGATTGCCGATTTTCCTTGAAAAAAATAGACAGTGTAGCTTGCTCTTCATTTTTCTTTAGCTCTTTGATTAATTGAATATTATACATAAAAGTTAATTGAATTAACAATTATATAAATTTTAATACCATAATATAATTATAAGGAAATAATTAAATGATAAGAAATAAAATACTATTGATTAATAATTTGCATTTTTTGTCTTTAGGTATGACGATCCTAAAACATTTAATACTTTTTCTCTATCTTCCTAAATGTCACAGATATGGACGGATGGAATCAGCAGCAACGCAGATAAAACATGGCTGATGACTATGTCGTGTTCCGAGAATCGTTTTTGTGACTTAATAGTGTAAAAAAAAAATCATCCTTAAAGTCTAAGAACTCTTACTCTTCTTAGGATTTGAGGATGATTTTTTTTTTCCGGTATATTATTTCCTATAATAAACGTTTGTAATGACAAAAAAAAATAAAAAAAATATGGGAGACCTTACGTTTTTAGATACGTAGAACCCGAATAAGGAATAAAAAAATCCTTTATTCCAAGTTAATAAATAATTGAATACCAATCATTGAAATCGTTTCAGAAACAGCAAATGCGTTTTGAAATTAGCAGTGGTGATAGGCCATTTTCCTTTTAACTAATTATTGCTTATTAATATTATATTAGTTAATTACCTATAAACCGCTATATTAACAGTTATACCCTAAACAATTATTTGGAAATGATAAACCATTGTGTAATATTTGCAACAAAAAAAATTTAATAGAAAGAAAGGTAAATGTTTTTAGACGACAAAGGTCCATGATTGAAAAAAAAAAGTAACAAAAATTATCAATCTGACAATGCAATAGCATACAAATTAATAAATAGATTTTTAATTTATTTATCAAAATAAATCGATATATTAAATTAATAATGAAAAATATTAAAATTTATATTTTACTAATCACGCCTCAATGTTCTTAAACCTTGACAATTTCCTTGAGATTTCTCAGAAATCGGACATTTTTCACACTCCCGATCACCATGACTTTTAATCTGGATGATACGGAAATTAATTAATGGGTTATTTATTTATTTTTCAGTTTCACATTTACGTAGGTATATAAATATAAACTGGACATACATAATTAGAGATGTATATATACATATTAATAATGTCAATTTATCTAATTTAAAAATACAATCTATGCCTGAACATTTATTTAAAACTTACTATTCTATTTAATATTTTTTAAATGAAATTTTCTCTTTTCGAATCATGCTATTTTATAGGTCGATTGCGAAATTCCAAAAAATTAGCGACTGATAACACTGGCTAATATTTAAAAAATAATTGAATGCATGCATGGCAAAAGTTAATATTCGAAAGAGAATGCGAGTTACGAGCAAAAATGAAAATACATTAACTTTCGCTAGAATTGAATCATAAGTGAAGTAATGCAGTAAAATCGAGATATATGAACTAACTCGATTATTTTAAAATTGCTTTTAATAAACATCATGTACCTAACAGCATTCTTTGAAGATAATTCGAGTTTATCTATTAAAATAATACAATTACTGGATATTTTAATTTTATATGTGGGTAGAAGACAAAACCAATAGACAATAATTAAGTTATTTAGATGTCTCTGGTACACGCAAGAATATAAAGTTCGTTTTCTTTTTTTATTGAACTTCTAAAAAGTACTGATCTTTATATTCGTAAGCTGAACAAAATGATAAAATTAATTAATTATTTAAATATTTCTTCAGATCTGATTTTTTTTGTTAAGATGTTTTTAACGTTTATATAAACTATAAGATAATAAAAAAATTCAAAATTTTAAAAGTATATTTTTGAAAAAATAGATTTATATACCATTATTGGAAATTAATACTGATTATGCTAAAACAATAGAATAATTAGATATTTACGAAACTATTTTAAAATATTCGCAATTTAAATTTAAAATTATAGTAAATCATATTAGTAAAAACGACATTAGTAGGAAATTTAAAAACAATTAAGATATTTTCAGAAGGTAATTAATTCAGGAATTCATTTTCTTAACTGATAACAAAGGAATTGACCACTTTGTATTATTATTTTTTTATCTTCAACGATTGTCATCGAACTTTCAATATTTCCGTTGGACAAATAATTGTAAAACGTACTATATTCGATATAAAACAAATAAAACGTTTTAACTACGAAATTTAAAACTTTCACTTAAAAACTATGGTCGGTTCTTATCAAAGATGCGATTAGATAACCTAGGGACATTTGAAGGTACATGAATAATCAAACAGATCATATTTATATATATTTTTTTAATTAGAAAAGGTTGGTAAACATGATTAAGATATATGTATCCGCTAATGTCTTCAGCCAGGAGTATATTACAGTTAATTTATCAAGTCTTATATTTAGTATTTATTAAATTTTAATATTAAGAATATGTATTTTTTATTTATTTATTTTTTTTTTGTAAATATTCTTTTGTTAAGAAACTAAAAAAGCAAAGAAGTTGATAATTCTTCTTTTTTTTCTGGTTTGAAAGTAATAGTACTTTTTATCAATTCTATTTAGACCATACATAAAATCATATATAAATAATGTTACAGTAAATAATATATAAAAATAACTATTTACCTGTGTTTACTTGTCCAATAATCCCAAAGAAAAGAAATTAAAAATTAAAAAAAAGTTGATTAAAGCTGGCACTTGAATTGAATGAGGAACCTAAAATTACACTGACTAAAATCAGACTGCATTCCATAAACACGCAAAAGAATAATTATTTACCACTAGGACTATCCGTAAAACGAAATTATAAGAGCGTATATTCTCGACATGTTCCGATTATCGCTCAAGTAAACACAACAACCAGCCACTTTCACTCTTCGGCTTGGACTGCAGGAATCAGGCGGCTTAAAGGCGACACTAGCGCGCTCTACCCTTCTTCAAACTGCCTCTTCCCATCTTCCCTCCTTTACTATATATGTTTATCCGTATCATTATAACAATATATTTGTTACCGTTGTTATTATGTATATTTCATTAAAGAATAATTATAATTTTCATAATAATTTTACTATTTATAAATATTATATTTTACCTTCTATCTCATTGCAACCTGGATCACAAATTAGCATTTCATAAACTATTATTGCATACATATACAAGCATTTACTTTTATATTTATAAAAATTGTCAGATAAAAAAAAACTATATTATTATTTATTTTTTTTTTTTTTTTTTTATCACATTATTGTTTTCTTTATCATTTTTCGTTCGAAGCTGAGTGAAGAAAAATTGGTAATGACATATAGACATCACTACTAATGGGAAAATACAACAAAATACGAGTCGGCCACAAACTAACAACTTACCTGAAAGAAACTTCAATTTTTTACTAAAGTAAAACAAAAATGTTCATGTTTTGGATTTTTAATAATTCTATTTTTCCTTTTTATTTTATTCTTTTGTAATTTAATTATCTAAACCTTATTTGTATTTTACTTAAATGTTTTTATTATTAATTTAGGGCTAAAATAACAATAGTGGTTAAAGAGCGTCTATATTACTATAGGGATCACTTGTAGATGGGTGGTTAGCAAAACAGCCTCCCATGCCAAAGGTCACAGGTTCAAACCCACAGGTGGTTCTACGATTTTTAAATGGGAGTAAAAAATCCTTAGTTATGCCGTCCTTCAGAGGGGACGTTAAAAGGTGGTCCCGAGCCTGTGCGATGTCAGGTACTCGTTAAAGATCCCTATCCTAATTAAACCTGGATCGTGTGTCTCTGTCCATGTGGTAAGTCTAGCACGAAAATGAAAAGTCGTACAGAAAATGAAATTTCATATTGAAGACAACTATAGGCCTGAGATGTTACAGCAACTTTTTTATTTAAATTGGCGAACCAGAAGACCCACTATACCATGCATTTAGCACCTTTGCACGATTTTCTCAAAAACGGCTCTAATGATTTTGATTAAACTCACTAAATCCATGTAAAATATAACGGGCCTTAAGTCTGGCAAGACTTAAATGATAATATTACAAATTTTATTCCTCTAAAGTAACTTAAATTTCGTAGATTCGAAAGAATGAAATATATTATCCTATTAGCATTGATAAAAAATGGCTAAAAATACGAGTAGAACAAATTTTATAATCAACTAAAGGAGAAAAGAGCAAACATATTTTTTTGGGGATAATTTTTGTGTTTTCATACACAAATATACATGTATAATATACCGCTGGAAAGCTAAAGATTTTAGTTTTGAAGATTTTATATACAGAGTTGTGTAAGGTGATGTAAAGTGATGAATAGGGTATGAACTTATTACTAATTATTATGCCTAACAATTTAATATTGTGTTATTATTTAATCTCAATATGTTTTCAACAAAATTAAATAAACCTTTTATTTAAATAACTTTTTTCAACTTTAAATTCATTTTATCTAAAGTCCACCGAACAATAGTTAACGCCCCTTATTATGTATCCAACCATACCTTACACCGTGACCAAAATATTCCATTTATTTTAGACCTTATACCATTAAAATTCTCTAAATTTCATCAGAACCTTATCCATCACCCTAATCCCCTAGCTCAATCCTTATACAGCTCCACACATCCTTACCCATCCTCCTAGAAGGTTGAAACGGCAGTGGCCTCGTGACCTCTTGTAACATATATATTGGAGTTCTAGCATTGGCTAGATTCTTCACTCACGTGCTGTATGCTTGTGAATTGTATATAGGTATGAGTGACTTTTGTATATATTTTTATTGATTTTGTTTTGTACATATGTATATTGTATTATTATTATTATATAAATTTATTGTTTTGTATATATCGTGTGAATGTAGTATCAATCTTGTACGTTATCACTATTAAAAATGTCCTGAATTGGACAGATTGTAATATTGCTCAATAAAGAATTGTTTCTAAAAAAAAAAAAAAAAAAAAAATTATTTTATAGTTCTTAAATCAATTTAACAGATGAGGTAAGTAGAAGTCGTGTGTTGTCTGCACTAAATTTTTGTTTTAATATTATCAATATAACTGTACCTAAAACTTAGATAAAAATGTTTAATTTAAATATCAAGGAAGATTGTGATGTATTAAGTAAAACATTTTTTTTTTCTTAAAATATTTTATTTATAACAAAATAATTTTGGCAATGAGTATACATACATAAGTAGGATAACATTCATAACAAACTAACCAAAAATATTTTACATTTTTGTTACAAAATTTTAGTACAATAAATACAAGTTACATTAATGTAATTTGGGTGGATTTATAATTAATCACTTGTTATCATGATAAAAATGCTTTAACTAGTTTATATCTATAACAATATCAAATGCAAGATAAATATATTTTGTTTTCTACTAAAATCATAATTTCTACAAGCCTACAATCAATAAATACTTTGTACTAAATAACAATAGAATGTATAACGGCAATACTTTTTTTAAATATTATCCTTTTCATAAAAATTAAAAAACTTACGCTCTATGATCTTACAATGCTCAATTAAAGTAGGATAGCCCCTAACGATACAGGCAAACCTGTTGCTCGGAAGAGGTGTAGTGATTATTGTGAAAATATGACCAAACACTAATGCATCCAATTCACATGGCCTGAAAAATAAGAATTTAAATAATCAATGAAAAAATATATAATAATGTCTGAATACTCAAAGATGGAGTGAAGTTTATTAATAAACAGCACTAATCAAAATATACAGGTTAATATCTAAGAAAAAAAAAATGCAGTTAAGAATCAGTGTTATCTTAACCTCTTTCTCACTCTCTCTATATTTCTTGATACATACATACATACATACATGCATATAAAAGGCCCAGAAATTTAAGTAATGTAATAACACTGAATCACAATACTCATGACCAGCGTTGGCATAGATATTAAATTGAAACATATGAATTAATCAAAGACATCATATATTTAAATAAATTTTAATACTGAAAAGATTAGATAGTTGACTGTATATTAAACATGAAGGATGAATAAAAAAAAATAATTACCCTGCCACAACTGGGTTCGGACTCGGAATCAGGAGATCAGTAGTCAAGTACAAGAAACTAAATTAAGGAAGCCGAGAGCAACAGATCATTGTTTTGTTTTTGGGGAGGGGACCTAAAAGCTTTAAAGAAATTATGTGAAAAATTCAAGGTGCTCATTTGAAAGCTGGTAAAATTTCTTATTACATGAGCACAAAATTATTGATCGGTATTACAAAAAAATAAAAATATTAGAGCACATTAGATCATATCCATTTTTTTGTTTGGTTTTTGTGCACCATGGAAACACTTGCAACTGTTCTGGTCGTTCTACTATGATTTTTAGTGAATGAAAAATATTTTGTTATTGGACGTGAACTAAACCTAAATTTAAATCAACCTACAATCTGTGCAAGCAAAGCCGCGGGGTTACAGCTAGCATTTAATAAATAAATAAAAGTAAAAGATTTGAAATTGAAAAAATACTGACTGAATATTTTTTAGAGTCAGTTTTTTCATATATCCTTACAGACAGAGGAGTCTTGTTATCAAGAAGCAAGCATTAGATTCTTTTGGACTAGAAAGATACACAAGATTAATAAAAATCTTTTTATATTAAATCCAATTACCAAACAAATATACTGATGATATAGTGAAATCAATGTAAAATATAAGAGGCAATACAACAATAAAGTTAATTCTGATTGGTCATCAGGGTGTAAGTAGAAAGCATTAAATGGAACCAGAGATATCTCAACCACTCATTAAACAGATTTATATTTACTATAGATACTATTCTATCTCTATAAGATTTGTCTTCAGTACATCTAGGTCACATGTTACCCACTTGTACAGCGAGTTAAAGAAGCTTCTTTCCCCACCCACAGAAAATATTTCTTAGGATCAGACCTTTACCAAACCATTAAATCCCATCATCCTCCCTACATCCATAGTCTCCTTCAATTTAAATTCTCAGTCCACTCTCTTGAAACAAGATCACGCCATTCTGACCTTAATGCTCCTACTTACAAAACTAAAACTTTGCGTTTATGCTTGGACATGGCTCAGTAATGCCCTGATGATAGCTCACAAGCTTGAGCCAAAACGTCGGCAAAATTAAAATATTTAGAAAAAGACTGACTCCTGATTATTCCACCTATATTAAAACTTTTGATCGTTCCTTTCTTATCTGCTCAACTACCCCCTGGAATTGTTTACCTCCCCAATATACGCCCTGCTGCTTCTCTATCCTCATTTAAATCCCAACTTTTCCTGTACCTCCTGTCATCCCAAACTGATATTTCAATTCTAAGTATTAAATTTAGAATGAAGAAAATTAGTAAAAAGCCTACTGTTTAAATGTATATAGTGTTTGTCAATTCATTTATTTTTTGTTGTATAATATTTCTTCTTCTTTCTCATCTCATTATTTTAAATAATAACTAACTATGCTAATTTTGACTGTTGGCCAGACGTATTACATTATTTTATATTTCAATGTACAACCTGTTATTCTTAAACCCAGTCTCAGAATATTTTTTTTTTCTATTTTATTCTATTCTATTCCAAATTAATAAATTCAAAACAGAATTCAGAATAAGTAATTTTATTTAATAATTAAGTTTCCTGATCAGATATAGTTCCTAACTCCACGTCTTGAGGTTTCTTTCCGAAAAGAGAATCATAGATCATATTCTCATCATTGACAAGGCAAGAATAATCTTGAACGTGTTGGGTAGTTTCATCTTTCCAAAGCTTGTCATCATCATCGGACTCTTCATAGACAAATTCGTCAAGATCAGAATCTCCAGCACCTTCAGTTTGTGCACTTTGACGAATGAAAGTCTTATGAAGCACAGGGATGTCTATATTTTCTTTTATAGCAACTAAATTCATGATTAACCTGCAGTGCCTCATGAGAGTTCTGTTATTTCTAACTATATCGGCCAACTTCAAACCAGGAGGGAACCCAGGAACTGTTAATATAGAAAAAATATTCCCGAAAACAAGGGCATCTAGTTCAGTAGGTCTGCAAAGAAAAATTGGAGGTAACTTTTTACTTATCACGTGCTATGTAAAATAATTATATACAATAAGTTAAAATTAATAGTATTAACCAAATGACATATATTATCCTTGGGTGGAAAGAAACATAATTTTATTTTTATAAGAGAAAATAAAAGATAAGACGAGAGAAATTTCTCATGTTTAAGATGAGAGAAAAGAAAAGGAGATCATTGCACTTAGTTTCAGTCATTAAAATTTAAACTATTTTTTTAAATAGACCCCTGTTATTATTGGGTTGTTTCACATGAAATGTCTGGCTATTAATGAGTGCACGGTGCAGCGTTGGTTCCAGAAGTTTCGCAGAGGAGATTTTGACCTCGAAGACAAGGAAGGTCGGGGCCGTCATCTTGCTCTGGACAACGACCAGCTGAGGTCAAAAGTGGAAGAAGACCCAACCAAAACCACACGAGAAATGGCGGCGGAACTCGGTGTGAACCAATCCACAGTTGTACGCCACTTGGAAGCAATTGGTAAGGTAAAAAAGTTGGCCAAGTGGGTGCCACACCAATTAAACGACCACCAAAAAAATCGCCGCTTTGAAATCTGCTCCATGCTTGTGACACGCAATAAAAATGATCCATTTCTCGATCGCATTGTGACGTGCGATGAAAAATGGATCTTATACGACAACAGAAGACGTTCTAGCCAATGGCTGGGCAAAGATGAACAACCAAAACCTTTCCCGAAGCCCAACCTGCACCCAAAAAAGGTTATGGTCACAGTTTGGTGGTATAATGCTGGTGTTATTCACTACAGCTTTCTCAATCGAGGTGAGACTATAACTGCTGACAAGTACTGTCAAGAAATTGACAGCATGAATCAAAAATTGCAACGTCTTTGCCCAGCATTGATGAATCGGAAGGGGCCGATCCTGCTCCACGATAACGCCAGACCACACGTTGCACAACCAACGCTTCGACGACTGCACGAGTTGGGCTACGAAGTTCTCCAACATCCGCCTTATTCACCTGACCTCTCTCCTACAGACTTCCACTTTTTCAGGCATCTGGACAACTTTTTGAGGGAGAAAAATTTTCAAAACCAGGACGACATTGAAAATTCTTTTCGTGATTTCATTGAGTCCAGGGATTCGGATTTTTTTTCTGGTGGAATAAGAAAGCTTGTTGAACGTTGACAAAAGTGCATTGATTCAGATGGAAATTATTTTGATTAAATATATATGGTTAAAGTAAAGATATGGCGTATTTACAATACCTACTAAAAACCTGCATTAATTTTGCATCAACCCAATATTATAAACATTAGCTTCCTAATCAATTACCCAATTTTTAATATACCTCCAAATATGAACATGGAAACACGCGATTTTCGAGTAATATTTTTGTACGAGTTTAAACTCGGCCATTCAACAGCTGAGGCCGCTAGAAATATTTGCAAGGCTATTTGTTAATGAGCGGACCATTCGCCATTGGTTTGCTAAGTTTTCAGCTGGGGATACCGACTTGTAAAACTTGCCCTGAGGATGACCTCTGTGCGTAATAGTCCTCAAACATACAGTAGAAGGAAACCCCTACCAAACAGTTAAAGGACTCTCAGCACAACTATGCAAGTGCATCTACCGTTTCCAGACTTTTAAAGTGTATTGGGAAAGTAAAAAATCTCGATACATGGGTACCTCATGATCTCAATGAGCGGCAGAAAGACCCCATGTTTCAAAACATACCATGCAAAAATTGAAAGAACTGGGCTTCGAAGTTCTTCCGCACCCACCATATTCTCCCGACTTATCTCCAACAGATTACCACCTGTTCAGGAATTTAGACAACTTCGTCAAAGGAAAAATTTTTGAAAATGATAATCAAGTGATAAGTGCGTTTTCAGATTTTGTTTCACTTTAAAGCTCAGAGTTTTTCAGTTCGGGAATAAAAAACATAGGTGTCACGTTGGGAAAAATGTGTAGAAAAAGAAGGTAAATACCTCGAATAAAATTATCTTGTTTTCATATCGTATTTTTAATAAAAATCCTTAACCTTAAAAACGGACATTTCATATGACACAACCCAATACATAAAGAAATGTTGCCTAGAGTTGATAGCCATCAGTCTGCAGGAGACAATTCACTGGAGTATTTTTTTTTTTTTTTTAATTTATTTATTTATCCACACCTGTCTACACATACATATAAAAATCAGTGGATTGTCTGTCAGATATATTACAATAAAGGGGCATGTCAGGCATGAGGAAGATGACAATACCCAGTGCTATCTCTTCCGTGGCATGTTTTAATTCAAAAGATTACAGAAGATCTCTCATCCATGACCTTTTCTGTCTTCTCCTGAAATTGTTGGGCATATTGGTTGTTGCCATTTGTTCTATGAGAAGGTTCTAATGTCCAAGTAATTTGTTGCGAAATCAAGAGTAGTGAGTTCGTATGTATTCACTGACAGTAGGCATGTGTAAGTCTGTATGTAAAGTTATGTTAGAAACATACCAAAGGGCTTGCATAATTAGCTTAAGTATTTTAGACTGGAAAGTTTGAACTCTTTGTATGTGAGTCTTTTTTGCAGCTCCGAAGATTTGAGAGGCGAAAGACCATATTGGTTATAGTAATTATGTGTAGGTGGTAAGTTTCTGTCTTAATTTTAGTTTCGATTGGTCGCCTGAATAGTGTGTGCAGTAGTCTAGTTCTTTGGTTTAATGCCCCTCGTTTTTTCTTCATGGGCGGGCCCCAAGACATTCTCCTGTCAATGTCCTGAGATATATACTGGTGGGCAGGTTTCACGTCTAAGTGTAAATGTCATATGTTGGCATTTGTCATAGTTTAATCTTGTTTTCCACAGCTTGCAACAATCCTGTAAGTTTTATAAGTGATGTTGTATAGTCGGTGAGGATTGAGTATAATCTTCATGTTTTGATAAGATTGCAGTGTCGTCTAAGGGTATTGCCGTCAAGATGTTTGAATTATCTGGTATGTCCTGCGAGTATAAAATATATAGCAATACACTTGAGTATGAAATCAAAGAAAAGTTTATTATTTCATGAAGATGTAATATGTTGTGTATCAGATTCTGTTGTCTGTTAATTGATTTTATACAGCCTAAAGTTGATGAAGCGTCTGGTACCCTAATAAACCTTCCAATATCAATGCCATTTAAGGGGTTTTTCTTTGAGCCAATAATAACTTTACACTTATTCATCTTTTAATCTTAATAGTTAAGACCATTTAAAGGATGCTGATTAAATTTAATTGTTCACTAAAAAACATTATGGAATAAATTATTTTGTAGATGAGTGAAAAATAGTAAATTTTTTGTCTTTTTGGACAGGAATTGTTCTGAAACAGTAGGTCTTTCAACATATATCCACCCTTGAAAACTTAAACTAAAAAAGTTGATAAAAATAATTAAGTAATAAATATGAACTCATGCGTGCTAGAATTAAAATCTAAGCCATAATCTGGTGATGACTAAATATTTATTTTAAAGAAAAAAATATGTATCTTACTTTTCACCAAAAAAGAATCTTTCTTTTCCCAATCTTTCGCTAAGGGCATTACAAGCTCTTTCCACTTCTTCATAAACCTACAAATAATTAAATAAGAATTTTTAGTAAGCTGAGTTATAAGAACATAATGAATCACCAGAAAGCTCAGCATATGATACATCTAAAGTTGGCAGAGTACAACTTGTATTAATGAATATATTTCCAAATTCTAATGATGCTAAGTAAGATGTAACATTTAAGCTTGGCTTTCTTTTATCTGACAAACATGGAGTCTTTTATACACTAAGGCTACCAGTGAATTTTTATCACCAAATGATTACTGGTACAGTAATTGCTTTAATTATCATATGATTAGGAAAACAAGAATACAGTTTAATCAAACATTTATTTTAACTTATTACAAAGATAATGACAAAAAAATAAAATAAAAAATAATTTAAACTGGAAAAAGAGCAGCCATGCCTTCAAATATTTGTTGAAATAAATGTTTGTTACTGTCCCTTTATCTCCATAAAAACTCGCACAAATAAGAATCTAGGAGATCTTTTCTTTTCTATTTCTCCTTTTAGCTTTCGACATTTTCTTCCTCATTACAAAACATAATTAAATCAATAAAATTCACCTCTTTATAGATTATATACACAGAGAATAACCTTCTTAATAGAGTTTGTAGGTGTCATTTGGTTTACTTTATTTAAAAAACAAGAATGATGATTACTTCTAAAGTAATCATTTGGTGATAAAAAGTAACTGGCAGCCTTAATGTAAAAAAGACCCCCGTCCGATTAGCCATAGTAGCATAAAGTGAGCATAAATAAATAAACAAACAAAAAGACCCCAAACATGGATCAATCAAAATTAAATATCACTTAATAAGAAAGAAATACCTTGTCCAGTGATTTCCTATACCAGCCAAGAGCTTTAAGACGCTTAATTACAGCTTGTCTCTTCAAGAATGACAAAATGTGATTAAGTGGAAACGGATGTACAGAACCATATCTTGGTTTAGTGACGTTCGAGTATGTTTCATTTTCTACCCATGTTATGTAATTCTAAAAAAAAAACTTCAATAAATATGAAGAAGCTACTTAAAAATTTTTACTTTGTCTACAAACACAACATAGGAAAAGGTTAATAAATAATTATACATAAATAATTTATTACTTCAGCATTTCCAAGAACTGTGTTCACTAAAGACATGTATGTCCTCATGTCGGATTTTTGGGCTGCATCCAAATGATCTGTAAGCGACACTCCCTAAAAACAAAAGGGAGAATATAGAATTATGAAAATAAATATATCTATAACTTTAGTATAAAATAGACAAAATATGTAAATACTTTGCTGGCAACAAAGTTAGTAATAGGTTCCAGATCAGACACCAAACAGGCTCCACATTTGATAAACGGAACACGTCCTAAAATAATAAAATCATAAGAGAAAGAAGCTTGTAGACAAAAATATCTTATTTCTTAAGAAATTATAGAAAGCTGAATACTATGAATAAAAATAAAATTCCAATATTAAAACTAAAAGGAAGGAATTATTTCGAGTGAGAGTCAGAAAAAAACAAAAAAAAACAATTAAATAGTTTTAACTATTTATTGCTGCCAACAGTTTGACCCTCTTTATGGGTCATGGTCATCATCAGAGCTAAAAAAATACAAAAGGAACACAATGAGTTCAAAACAATATTTTATATACTATTGAGTTGGAGGATGTCAATATAAAAATATAAATAGATGGGTAAAGAAATCGGGTTATTTATTAGTATACTCATGTCATTGTAATTTTATCACTCAATTTCTTTACCCATCTATTTCTATTTTTATGTTTTACATATTGACATCCTCCAACCCAATAGTATATAAAATGTTGTTTATAGCTTTTTTTTTTTTTTTTTGACACGAAATGGCCTTTAAGAACATGCGAATATCATTATTCTTTTTGCTTCTTCATTTTCGCCTTCCTCTCCTCCCAGTACCTTCTCATTATTTCTGCATGCTTTTGCTTCCTTTCCTCCGACATGCAGTACCTTTCCGTTTTTCTTTATTCCCCCAAGAACTCTGTTTAGACAGTTTTTTTTTTTTTTTGTTTGGTAGGTTACAAAGGTGTATTATTAAAAATAATAAACCAAAAAGTTGCAAATGGTTTATTATTTCCAAATAACTATTTTATTTTTTTTGACACGAAACGGCCTTTAAGACCACCAAGAGGATAGGCTCTTCTTATTGTAAATGTTGCCTGTTGCAAAGCTTAACCTTTCCAGCCTTGCAATTCTCTCTTTCATGCTTTCCTTCTCCAGACCGTTATTGCTGATTGTTTCTCACAGATACTTAAATTTCTTTGTAACCTTTATCTGCCCATATTTCGTTTCTACTATTTTTTTGCCGTAGTTTGTCTCTGTTGTGATAAACTCCGTCTTTTCGTAGGAAATTTGTAGGTCTGCTTTTTCTTTTAGGGTATTTACTTGACTAACTGCCTCTTCTTCCGTTTCCACCAGGAGGGCTAGATCGTCTGCAAAGGCCAGGCAACTCACTTTTATGTGTTTTTTCTTGATTCCTACCACGGCCCCTGCATTATTTATCGTCCAGAACTCTCTCATGATTTCACCATGTACTATATTAAATACTTATAGATTTTATTATAATTTTTAACAATTCTTATATACCCTTTATTTATATATTCTCTTCAATAGTCTTTTCACATATGTATGTCACTATACACTCATTATATTACTTTTGTATCTTTTTAGCCCTGATGATGACCCAAAATTTGGGTCGAAACGTTAATTGTTTCTTTTACTGACCGCCGTACAGCCAAATTCTTTCCTATAATCACCAATGGTCAATTAATTATATCCATTATAACTAAAAACATCTCAACTACAACAAACTAAAAACAATTATGATTAATTTTCCATTATAATAAAAATATATATATTTCCTCATAAATAATAAATTTATAATTTTGTCTTGGTACTATTTACAAATTAATTCTAGTAAAATACAACAAAGAAATTAATCTGATAAATGATACTGCTTTAGAATTTGCCTTAATAATAGTAGTCTTAATATTAACATCTTAGGTCAAGGTACTGTTACCAACTATACAAATAAAATTACAACAATATTCAAAGGGTTTAATAAAATTAAATAATTTGCTCATGTGTTAGAATAAAAATTAAGATGTCAAGGAGGTTGAATTGATAAACCAAGAATGACATCATGCCTGTGATTCACTTTGGTCTGAACAAATAATTTAAACAAAAATAAATAAATAGGTATATATATGAATAACTTGCAATAAAAGTGTAAACTATTATAGAAAGAATTAAAAAATTAATAGAAAGCACTGCAGTTAAAGAACTTTAAAATACAAAACAAAAAAAAACATCTTAGTATGACCATAGACAATAAATTCTATAAAAATTATTCCTGGAAAAAGAAACAATTGTATACTAAAACCAAAACTTCAAATACTACCTGATGGTGACATATCTTCAGCATTAGCCTTATACTGAACAGTAAAATCCAACTGACACATTTTCAAAAATGCCTGAACAGCTAAGCAATTAGCCATATCAGGCAGTAATATTTGTTCCGTTTCATAAGGCTGGTATAACTTAACATCATCTGGCCAAGGTTCTTTACCTGAAAAGAGACAATATAAAATAATTATGCAAACATATTCAAGAATAGCTGATAAATTATGAACGGTGGAAAAAAAAGATAAACAAGGGTATTAATAAAATCAATTATAATATTTCTGATAATTTAGCATATTCAAAATTTAATAAATATGACAAATAGTAATTTAAATGAAGTGTATCGAGTAAGTCTGGACTGACAGTAAATAAGCATTTTTGTAACAAACCTCCCAATTCGCAATTAAATGAATCTGTAGTAAGAACTGATGGCATAATGAAAAATCTATTTGACTATTAAAATTCAAATTTCAGTTTAGCCAAGATCAGATTAATCTCGGTGCTTTTGTAACCTCCCAGGAATGTCATCAAGACTTTCTAAATATGATAATAAGTTTCAACAATATGATAATATTTTCAATTTAAATTTAAAATACCTATCCATATAGATTCAAAGTCTCCTCCATTTAAAAAAGCTACACTTTTAGAGTCCCAATTTTTCGATAGTTCTTTTTTAATTTGTTCAAGGGTATTCGTCCCTTTAAAGCTTTTCAATTTTTCCTCCAAATCAATTTTAAGATTTGCATTGCTACTTTCTTTTGGTAAATCCGATTTATTGAAAGAGAGCAGACTTTTGTCTTTTGTATCTAAATTTGTAGAGTTTTTCATTGGAAATCTGAAAGATGGAAATTCAAGATTTTGACTTTATTGTAAAAAGTGAACATAATAGTTATCAGCAATTGTTTTCATGATAAATTCATGTGAATAAGACTATTTTACTAATTTATTAATTAGTAATCTCATATGGTTCACGCGAAATTAATTTTCAATAATAATTATTTTTTGTTGTTAAAAAGGTAGCGCCAACACTGTGCCCTCAAGCTGGCCTTAACCCAGTCGGCCATTAGAACGTATCACGTCTCAAGATGTCTAAGAGAGGTAAAGTTATCCGAAATCATCCTAGTTTTTCAACTATTATTTCCGAATTGTGTTATTAAATTTTGATCAATAACTTTTGTTTTCGAAATATATATACTTTGTTTACATTGTCGAATTCATGTTTCATTGTTCATGTGGTTTTTAACTTGTGTTTGCAGGACGTGGTGGCTCCGCTGGAGCCAAATTCAGAATTTCCCTTGGTTTGCCTGTGGGCGCAGTTATTAACTGTGCCGACAATACAGGTATGTACAATATTAATTTGTCTGAAATAGTCTAAATGGATTTTTCAAAATTAACTCATACTTTACTGTTTAGGTGCCAAGAATCTGTATGTTATTGCAGTCCAAGGTATTAAAGGTAGGCTTAATCGTTTGCCTGCAGCAGGGTCTGGTGATATGATAGTTGCAACTGTGAAGAAAGGAAAACCAGAACTCAGGAAAAAGGGTAAATATTTATTTAATGTGATACTTGGGACCACATGAGTTACTTTCAGGATGAAGTGAGTAATGTTCAAATCTTCCTTGTGTTGAAATCCTGACCATATTATGTGCTAGTTGAGAGTTTAAGAACACTTTAAACATTCGTATTTCATGAGCGATACAAATTTTCCTATTAATGACTTCTTAGGAACGTGTTCGATCCTTAGGTCCCAAGTTTGTATTGATTGTGTGTACTATTACAATATTGTTTGTTGTGTTTTTCACGATGTTATTTTTAGTTATATTGTAGATTTAATAATTATTTATGAAAGTCGTTAGTATTGTTTTAATTTCTCTAAGTATGTATCTATTAAGTAACATTCTAATTTGTGTAAGTGAAAAGCTTAGCTATATACTACCATGTGAGATGACTGACTAAATCCCTCAGGCCACTAAAAGGAATTTATGCCATGTCTTATCCACTCTTACCTTCCACTTCTTTGTCTTGTGGATTCATTATTAGAGATTGTTTATTTACTGAATTGATTTATGTTAGTGTTGAGATTATGCATGTATTCGAGTTATCGTTTACTCCTATGCTATATACAATAGATTGCAGTATTTTCCTAAATATGTATAATGTTATGATTTGTAGCTATTTTAGTTGTTGTTTTCCAGATGGAATAACTAAATTTTAGTTACTATTAAGCAATGTTTTCGTTGTAGAAAACTATTAAAGATTGCTTGCTAGTTTGAATTAACGTAGCATTTGTTGTTTTCAAGTAACTTTTTAATGTTGGCTACTTTAGTAAGATTTCATTAGAAGTATTGTAACTCCTCCCTGATACAGTCCTGTTGCCAGCATGTTACAGTATAGTGCTACCCATGTCTCCCCTTTCAGGTTTAAATCAATACTTTCCAAATTACAATCTTGATTGATCTTTTAACAAGTTTTGGTATAAATTTGTTGACCTAATTTTAAGTGTAACAAGAACATTTTAAAGAATTTTTCAACCAAGATACACTTATATTGTTCAAATAGTAGTAGACATGCTTCATCAATGCCTGTAGAACCTTTTTAATTGTTACCTTCACTTGTTCTTCCTATTATCTTTTGGATGTGGAGTCCATAGCTGTATGGCTAACATGCTTGTCTACATACCACTCCTAAGGTTGTGAATTCATTCACAGCTTTCCTCAGGTATATGAGCACGCCAGCTAACTGTTGGCCACTCACCCGATTAGATGTAGATGTAGTGGGAAATCCGTGTAGACCTTGTGAAAATTTTTGAGAATCGTGTTATAGAATCCTTGGGAACTTTACGTCCTGCTGCGTCTACAAAAATAAAGAAAAACAATTGTGGATATATAATTTTCTCAGTTAAATCACAAATCTTTCATTCAATTCCACTGTCCATAAACACTTGTCTGTCTAATCGTTATAAGCTGTATTATACCCTTACGTTTAACCAAGGTAAGGAAGACTTGATACCCATACTTCCTCAATAAAATTTTTAACAATGATGAACATCCCCGACTAAAAACAGTGTTTTTGACACATGTAGTCAAGGAAATTTTGTCTAAGTTGATAAAAATTTATCTGGTATAAATGTATCATTTTAACTATGTTGATCAGCAGAATGTGCTGTTGATTATATAATATATTACATAAATTTCTTCCAAGTCTCTCGATGCTGTCATCATAAATCATTCAGCCTTTGTCTATCTCTCACTCTGTTTTTTCTAATGTGATCTCTTGACTTGTTGATGAACTGCATACCTATGACAGTTAAGTTGCTACTGTGATTGTGGGGTTGCGTCTAGGCATCTGAACAACATTGAAGGACATGTTTGATTTACTGTTTTAAGTGAAGCAATTCTATTTGCCTTAGTTATGCCTTGTTTGTTGGTGCATATGAAAAATAAATAACTAACAATAAAATAAAACTACTAGTTCTAATCAATTTATCATAATTTTAAACAATCTACATCTGTAATGTAATTACACCGGTTCAAATGAATTATACTTATCCTTAGTTAGCTGTATTATTACTTAATTATATTGTAATCAGATTTATTAATCGTTAATAGGTACAAATCTTCATATTATTTATTTTATAATACATTTTTTTATGTTGAATTTCAGTTGTTGAGACTAATCCATTTATTACTTGTGACGGATTGAATTTCATAAGTTAAGAGCTGTAATAAAAATTTATAAATATGTTCTATAGCTGTTGTTTCTTTTTTTAGTAATGCCTGCAGTTGTCATTCGACAGAGAAAACCGTTCAGGAGGAAGGATGGGGTTTTTATATATTTTGAAGATAATGCTGGGGTTATAGTAAACAACAAAGGGGAGATGAAAGGTAAGTCAGTGAGAATGAAAACTCAAGACTTTGACAGTCTTAAAACTTGATTTCTTTTACAGATTTTTGAATTATTTGTTATTAATAAAATTCTTTGTCTTGCAGGTAGTGCTATAACAGGTCCAGTTGCAAAGGAATGTGCTGATCTTTGGCCAAGGATAGCATCCAATGCGAGCAGCATTGCGTAATTTTCTTTGTATATTTTAAAATATAACTTTTTTCCAAAAGTTCTCTGTGAAAATTTATTAAACCTTTGTGTTTATTGTAATATTCCTAATATCCCACAATCCAACTGCCTCACATTATCTCTATTCTTTTTAATGCAATATGAATTTTCTGGTATCCAGAACTTATTTAATAGGAAAATTAACTAAAAGAATCACATAATTTTATCTACAAAACTCGAAGAAAGCGTAAATTATTACTTCAATCTTCTGTACAAAAGCTATACCAAGTTTAGTGTGAGGGCCTTTCTTGAGGTAGAAACTGACCATGAAGTTATTAGTAACAAGGTTCTGTTCAAAATACATTAAAGAGTTGAAAAATAATAAATATATATATATTTATGGTTAAATGTTCTTTATATTTACTATTATTACCACTAAATGAACATTTATACATCATGGCTTAATATATCAATTTTTTTTAAATATTACCTCTGTGATCTAAAGTCATTTTTGATTCTGCTGATGCCAGTAAGAGTAACTGTGGGTCTTCTGGATTATTAAACGGTTATAATTGTGTTGTTTTAATTTCCTTTTGAAAAACCTATACATTCTGTGCTCAGTTGGCAAAATGCTATCTATAAGTCATTTTTTATAGAAATGAATTTTTCACATACTGGAGTGTTCACTCCTTTATGCTTAGAAGGTGGGTGCTTTATTTGAATAAGATAAAGCTGTTTACTCACCAACTGAAGGGAATGCTGACTTAATGCTTCATTCTTAACAAAAAGGAATGGCTCTGCAGGTCGTAAAACATTTAATTTTTGAAAAAGTTTATACTGTTTTAACATCTACTGGCATATGAGGCAGGCTGCCTTGGCCTGCTCAACAGTTGCCAACCATCTTGGCTTAAGATCCTTCCCTACACCATCCACCCTTCCACCTACCAAACTGGTGCTGGCCTTCTGGAACATTCCTGAACATCCTACTCTGTCACAGTTCATCTTCATTACATGCCTAATCCATTTTAGCCATTTAGAATTTGAGTCATCTTCGCATATATTGTCCCCTGCTGTTCTAATTTTGCCCTATTGGTGATGATTTGCAGAGCTATATTGAACAGAAGAGGATCTATTGGATCTCCTTGTCTCAGACCACCTACTTCAAACAGCTCTGATAGTCCACAGCATTTCACTTGGCAGATTGTATTTGACATTGTGCATTTTACTAAACGAATTAATTTACATGATAATCCCAATTCATGCATGGCTACTACGAGCTTACTCCTAACTATGGTATCATAGGCTGCCTTAAAATTGACAAAAAACATCCAGGTAGTCTGCTGAAACTCTTTCATCTCACATATTTGCTTCAGGGCGAAGATTTGACCAATAACCTATTAGGCCGAAAACCACCTTGATAGTCACCCAGTTTCTGTTCCACATATGGGAGGAGCCTGTTATAATAGAATATGGTAAAAATTTTACATGCCGCATTGAGCAAACTAATCCCCCGATAGTTGCTACATATTGCTGACTCTCCCTTTTGTACACGGGCACTACAAGAGCCTTATTCCATTCTTCAGGTAGATGTTCCTCTTCGCATATCTGAGCTACCAGTTCCTTGGCAACTTCATTATGTCCGGCTTAACAACTCTGCGGGTAGTCCATCATTACCTGTTGCTTTATTATTTTTGAGTTTACTGAGGATGTCCTCTACATCTGGTGGAATGGTTTTAACATCTTAGTGCGTAATTATCAAGATTTTGGAGTGGGTTGTACTGCAGGAGGAGTGCTTGCTTCAACATATAACAGGCCTTTGACAAAAAATAGCTACCAGGATTGCTATACAAACTGGGAATTCCTCTCCCCTACATACTGCCTCATCCTCCAATCCTATCTCATAGATAGATCCTTCAAAGTAAATCATAATAGTGCCTATTCATCCCTTTTTAATTTGTATGCTAGTGATCCTCAAGGAGTATTCTTGGGCTTATTCTTTGGACAGTTGATAATCCTCTGAGATACTGAAAAGAAGATGGTTCCAGGATTTTCTAGTTTAGCATGTTTTTTGGGAGGTGCCATTGGGTAGTATCCCTAAATGTGAATCACTTACTTATTTTAGTATTGTTTCACTTTTACTAGATGTATTTCATAATATAGTTGTAAATCTCAATAAATAAATAAATATATTTTAAGATTTCTGTTGTTTAAACTAGCTTAAATTAATACAAGAGCTTAATTATTTTGTAAATAATCTTTCACCTGACATGATAACAACTAATTTAGTTTATCGATCTATGTGAAAGATATATCCATCTCCCCTTGGATTCTACTATCCTATTTATATATATATATATTGTCAAAGATATTTTAAGATTTCTTCTTTTCTTGATCCTCAACTCCTCAGGTTTATCCCTATGATCTGCCTTGTCTTAAACAACTTAATTCCTGTGCCCATCCATAAATTATGGGAGATTTATTGAAATATTATTTATTGCTTTTTAATGTTATATGATGAACAATGTAGGCATCTTTTAAGAACATATTGGCTATTTCTAAAATCCTTTCTTTTTCACTTACTGAATTATTACAAGGGGAGTAGCTGCTACTTGGTTATGCTGATGAAGAGGAAAGCTAAAGGTAATTTGGAGGCAGATCAAAAATGAACAAATTTTTAATATCCTACACCATTTTAATGATAACTGGTGGACCTCTTGGCCATTCCTGTCAGATTAGGCCAATCTAATTTTAAAGTCTTTAAACATGTCTTGGAAAGGGAATGAGCTGAATATAGTTCAATTAATAACATAGAAGCATTCCTCTAGGCAGCAGAATTTTCATGGATTTACTTTTAGGATATGGAAAATATTAGTACTGGAAGGAATTAGTTGGTGGCGGTCGTGAATGAAACAATTAAGTAGTTTTGACTATTTAATGGAATAATGGAAGAGTTTCCTTCGCCTACAATATGCCCTGATGATGACCCACAATGGGGTTCGAAACGTTAGCAGAAAATAAATGGTTGTAGCTACTTAATTCTTTCATTTACTGACCGCCACCCGTAATTCTCAACGGTAAATAAATTATATCCACTAAGATGAAAATATTTGTAGTTTTGGCCTTAGTTGTCTGTAATAATATTAGTTAGTGGGAAGGTGGCCGGCCTGGCTAACGCACGTGCCTTTTATGGCAACCTGATAACTTGCCATGTTGCGTGGCCTTCAAAAGGCGAGGTAGAGAGAATAAAAAAGAGGCCATTTGATGCTATAAAATAATATTTATTTTAAAACGTATTGTTTGAAAAAATGTTACAAAATTTCGATTTTATTGGGATGCGGATGTAAGAAAACGCAACAATACAGGCACGGCCCAAGGAGGTTGTAATAGTACTATTACAAACTCCTTGTGCACGGCCACACTCATTGGAGTCTCCCGGCGAGGAAAGGAAATAGACTGTCTTCCTGACGGCCAACTCCCCCTAGCTCAAGGAAGTAAACGTTCATTGATTGTTGCACTGTTCATTGTGAACGATGAAGCTTGTATTCACTTTTTTTATTTTTTTATTGTTTTAATAAATTGAAATGAGTAGCACAAGTTCAGAAGATTTGGCGTCCAGGTAGTATTGATTACCAGGATCATACAACTCTTTATATTTTTCATCTGTTAAAATAATTTATTTTTTTCATCTCGGGACAGGTTAAAAAACGTGACTATAACATTAATGGAAAACGACAATTCTTAGTAGAGGGTACGAACTGGAATGCAGGGAGACCCGATCGCCGATAGCGCACGAGTAGTAGTCTACCGAATACCATTAGAGTCGACATCACCCTCCGTTTGCCAATTTGCTCACGGGTTCAAACCTGCAGGTGTTCATAGGATTTTTTAGTGGGAATAAAAAATCCTTTGTTATGCTGTCCTTCGGAGGGGACGTAAAAAAGGTGTTCCCGAGAATGTGCGATGTCATGTATTCGTTAAAGATCCCTATTCTAATTAAACCTGAATATGCAAAATTTAGGTCTCCCACTGTAGCATCGTCCGATTAGACACAGTAGCATAAAAGGATGTATAATTAACTAACAAAACCTCCGCTTGCCCTGCCACACTCAGCGGAGTGTACCAGCCAGGAAAGGCAATTTGTCTATCGAATTCGACCGGCAATTGTCTTTCCGCTCCGCTGAGTGTGGAGACCCTTCGGCAATTCTAATGGGGTTCCTATGTAAATTATGTCATTTGGATTCGATCGGAAAATTCGTCTTTTCTAAGTCCCTATCACAACCATGAGACAGCCATCCAGGAACCCTAAGAACTAGATATTTTATTGTATATACATCGAGTATGTTTTAAGATAGTCTCATCGTTTCGTTGGATCCTTGTACCTCACTTCTCCGATGTTTATTCTGTATTTCGGCGCTGTTATTTTTCCACCCTTATTCCTTTGAGAAAAGTTAAACAGTTCTTATGTTAAGAAGGTTGAAATTAATCTGTTGGATTTCTGTAGTCATGCGAGCTAGTGCTTATTTCGATCATCGAAACAACTTTAACTTTTTTATGATCCTGGTTATAGAATACTATTGTACTGTAGTTATAGAAGACGAGTAATTGTAATTTAATAGACTACAGAAGTAGCCTTAAACTTAATCGATAGTTTTAAATGCAATTTTTCTCTTACATAAATTTAATAAGAAGTCTGAACCCAAAAAAAGGAAATTTATTAAGACCAATAATACATTAAATCCAACCAAAAATTAAAGTAAAATAGATTCACAAAAATTGAAATGAACGTGATCATTTTAAATATCAAGAAATTACTCTTTACAATTAAGATTAAGTTCTGTATTTTCGTGACCTCTATGGTCCCATGTCAGGATGTTACGCTTGGGCAGGTTTATTGTTGATAAGTTGTTTGATATTTGAAATGGGCCCAAAATGTATATTGTTTTATATCTTAGCTGTTTACTCTATATATTTTAAAAATACCTCTGAGTTCTCTTTGATTTTTTATTATAATTAATACTGTTAATATTTTTTACTGTTGCTAACTGCATTCATTAGTGTTTTTTACAAATTTTCAACAATGAGCAATTTTAACAAGGACTACATATCTGATATAATTGATGAAATTGCATTGGAAGGTCTTGATGGAATAACTCTTGAAGGTATGTCTTGCATTAACTTGAGTTTTGTGTTTGGTTATTAAAATCAGAACTCTAATATCTCTTTTTCCTTTATTTCAAGCACTATGGGTTAGGTTGTCTGAAAGGCCAAAGTTTATGTTCAAACCTACTGATGATCATGTGAAGAAATTTCTTTGGGTTATAGTTTCTAAATTACCCAACATTGAGTTCTTCAATATACCAGTTGCCAGGGCAAACCTATTTACATTTAACCGCCTTGAACACATTGATTCCAATGGCAACTTTTATGAACCAGTAAGTATCACTTTTTTTTTTCAAATCAATCTTTGTTTCTTTCAACTTAGTATTTTTTTAAATCATTTATTTATTTATTTATATTACAAATGACCCTCAAGACTTGATAACAAATCTATTTGGTCAGCTTTAAATCATTAAACCTATTTTAATGATAGTTATTAGTAGTTCATTTTATCCAAACAGTAGGAAAATTAATAGAAAATCATTATGATAATGCCTTTATGTATTTATTAAAATATTATGTTTGTACTAGATTCCCTTAATTTATTTTTTTCTATAATGCTTGCTATATTTTGATTACATGATAATGTTAAATATGATTTTGGTTTCTACTTTAGGAAGATTTTCCTCCCTGCATATATCCACATTGTCCTATTGAAGACAAAGGAATCATGGGATCTTGTTCTACATATCGGGAAAGAGAAAATGTCACCAACATTGTTCGTAAAGAGCCTTATGAAGTTGTTGTGAAGTAAGTGTTGAATTTTTATTTACTAACGATGTATTAAATTTCTTTTATAATATCAGTGTAACAGCTGTCAGAAACATGGCCAATACTTGTAGATGTGTCTTTTCTATGGAAACAATATCGTTAGCTCTGAATTGAACATTCTGATTTATCTGCTGATTAATTTTATAGATGTTTTTAGGATGCCTATGATAGGGGTTCTAAAAATGGATTAGGTGACAAAAATTAGACTGTCCTGATAAAGCCCTTGTACTTCTTCAAATAAACATTTATCGTTCTGAGGTGTTGTTTAGTTTGAACAATTTAGAAATAGTGCAAAAAATAGATTATTGCCCTGAAAGTTCCAGAGACCGTTGAACATGTGGTTGCGCCCTCCTCTGCAGTTAAGCCTGTAAGAGTTAAGAGGTTAATCATGGGAATATTCATCCTCACTGAGGAAAAGTTTTCTCATTGTGTGAAACCAAGTTCCTGTAGGTCAAGGAATTCTTTTGTGGTTAGAAGACGACTTTGGGTCCAGAGCACTTCAACCTTGGTTTGTGAAGAAAGAGATGAGGACCATTAAGACTGCCAGATGAGGGAAGGCACATAGTAGCTGAGCAATAGAAGTGGAGAAGATAGCTTACTAAGTGAGAGAATGGCTCAAAACATTCTTTGAATACCCTCTCCTTCTTAACATCTCTAATAGTTATTATGGAAAAGAGGTTTTAATAGTTACATTTGAATTTTGAAGTTTATCAAGATGACTTTGCTGGACAGCAAAAAAGTTAGCAAGATTCAAAGAGAATTTGACATTATGAAAAGTATAAAACTGGTTGATCCTATTTGCCTGATTTTATTCAATAAGGTATTGGAAATGGTCATGAGGTCGATCCAGAAGAAGCCTGGAGGATGGTTCTATCAGAGACTTTTCAACATCTAGCATTTGCATATGATATTGTGATTACTGGAAAAACGTACAGTGCATAACTTGGATTTTAAGTGTGAAGTATCCACTAGAACAGGACTGGTAATTAATATGAGGGCCAGAAAGGAAGAAAAATGGAACAGGCATCTCGAGGGGACTGGATATCGTTTCAAGAGAGGACCGCAGTTTAAGTATTTGGCCCTGTTATCGCTGAGGATAATAATATTAAAGAAGAATTAATACAAGGATTACAGCTGGCAATATGGTTTATAATGAAAAATTGCCAAACTGGGATAAAGAGCACTCAAAATAAATATGTATTGTACTGTCCTGCAGTACGTGGTCATGTATGGATGCAGGATCCTGAACGCTGAAACGCAACAATGAAAAGCTGTTTAACATGTGTGAAAGAAAAATCCTCAGAAAGATCTTTCGCCCTTCGAAAGAAGGAGACAGTTCAAGGATGTAGACAAGTGAGTAACTCAGAAATCTATATGAAATACCAGTTATTTTTGCCACAATTAAGATTGCCAGGATAAGATGGTTGAGGCACGTACAAAGAATCGAAAGTGGTATACTACCAAAATGATGATGGAGGGACATCCCGTCTTGCAAGAAAATGCAAAGAGTGATCTAGACTTTGTTGGTTGCAGGATGTAGAGGAGGACCTTTGGTGGTTGGGTTTTGACTGATGGAGAAGGGTAGCATTGAGGATGCCTAGGTCCTTCTATGACCATAGAGCCATTAGGTTAGGATGGGACTTACAATTAAGTTATGAACACCGATATATGAACTTCACTTAGAAATAAAAATTAAACTAATTTTGAAATTGGTTATAATAGTTGTTAAATTAAAAAGACACTAATTCTTTTAAATGATATTTCAGTATTTTGTTTCTAAATTGGCCTATTTCTTTTCTCTGAAAAATTGGTCTTATACTTCTAGTGTTATAGGCTAATGTTTATTAATCTAAATTGAATTAATAAATAGTTAAACCTATTAATTATAAGTTTAATATAAATAGTTCAATAAATTAGTAGATTAATTTAAATATATTTTATGTTTCCTAATTTATTTTTACATTTATTTCCATTATATAGACGAGGAAATCATTTAGTCATTGTAGCAGATCAAGCGTCAAGGAGCAGAGCAATATGTTCGATGGACTTCAATCCTTTGACCGAATTAGGTGTTATTCAATACTGTATTTTGGAAAGAATCGCTCGATCAAGATATCAAGGCGAGGTTACACAAGGAAAGAGAGGGCTCCAAGTTGTCACTGACGATCCTAAAATGCTTTATTATTTTAGGAAATTTTTGGTTAAAAACAAACTTGTTACCAAGCAGGTAAATCTTCGATTAAATCCTCTTATATAAATTTAAAAGAACTCTTTATTAATCATTATGATTGTTGCAGTTATTTTACATGAAAGTTCATAAGCAAACGTCCACTGGATCTTTGATACATTTACCGAGGTTTTATACTGAAATAAAAACTAGGCAGGATGCGGATGCAATAAAGCTTGCTTCTTGTTTAGAGAAAACTCCTAATAAATGTATGCCTTTAAAGGCTATTAAAACTACTCTTAATATGGAATTAAAAAAACTATTAATTAAATATCCTAACAACTTTAAAACTACTGTGGTGAGTGTTTTATAATTAGGAAATAAATTTATAATATATAAAATATGTTTCATATTTTATGAGATAGTATCTGTTCAAGTGTATATTTCTCTTAAAAGGTACCATATAGAACTGTTAATCCATATTCGAAGCCAAGTGATTGGAAAATGAAATCGACTGGTGAAGAAAGATCAGTGAGGGTTGTGATGCTGATAAATTCTAATTTGTCTAAAGATGAGGAAGAAGATGAAGACGATGAAGAAGAGATTGGTTGGTTGATACAAATTTATAATTTATTATCATAGATATTCATATTATAGTTACATAATTGTGTTTATTTTTTAAAAAAAGATATATTTTAACACGTTCTTACCGTGATCTGCATGAGTCTGTCATATCGGACGGCATATGCTACCAGTGGTACGCATTCCTGTGTTATTAGATACTAAAAATTAAAATAATGAAAAAATTACATTTATTTTATATAAACACATTTTAACAACAATTATATTTAATAACTTATTACATCATGTATATTATATAACACCCCAGATGAAACTCGGCTTATTTCGAGCACTGCCACACAGCGAAGAACGTGTTAAATTGATAGATAGAGTTCAAAAGTTTAAATAGATTCATAGAGTTTCTAGACTTACAACCATGGAAAAGGTATTTTAGCCAAGATATCGCATAGCCATTAGTTTTTTTTTTTGTCCCAATATTTGCATTCCTATTTCAAATTAAGCCTGGATATGATCAATAAATAACAAGATAATTAATTATTCTGCCACAATCGGCGTTCGAACCTGAGATTTGGAGAACAGAAGTCTAGTGCTCTATACACTAGACTAAACCACTCCCTAATAAAGTTGGTATAGTTAAGCATATCATTATATCCTGAGGCTTACAAGATGATGAGAAACAACTTATACAAATAAACAAGCATGTAAACATCAGATTATATAAGACAAATGAGAAACAAATATTCTTGTGAAAAATAATGATAAAAATCACCTATCAGCATTAGATTGAATAATGATTTCAGCTTCAATTTGTTCAGTGTTCGTTGCACTGCAACCAGTTTTACCAAGTGTATTTCCAGAAGTGGTATTTTTCACATCCTGCAAAAGCAAAACCATTTTGTTTTCAGTTCAAATTCATTGAAATCGAATAAGCTTTAACAAAAATATTGATTTTTGAACTTTGTAACCATGGTTGGTAAATTATTGTTCTTCCCCTATTGACATAGTAACCAGTTTACCTTCCTTTAGTAATTTGAAAACTATGGATCCTTCGGAACATATCTGATCCTCATTTAAAAGATAAGAAAATTTTCTATACATCTAATTTTAATTAAATAATTAAATCAAAGCTATAAGAAAGATGGTGTTAATTGCAACACTATTTACAATTTTTAATGATTTATTCATTTCATCCAAAAGATAAGTAAATAAGTAAGTAAAAAAAGCCTGTACAGCTAAGTTTAGTGAAATAATTAAGTAAAAAGCTATATATTAAGTTTTACTCCATTTAAATGTTTTTATGACTGTACCCTGAATAAATTTCTCCTCAAAATTAAATTATTGCATTTATTAGCCATCTCCATTCATTAGCTATGAACTGTTATTAGTATTATCTTTAAAATAGCAATATTATTCCTTGGCAAACATCACCTTTGTTGTGGATTGTCTTTACCACTAAAACGAATAAATAAAATAATTAATGTAAGTATGTAGTAGATTTATGAGGGTGAACACAATTTTATTTACCCTTACACAATTATTAGACATAACAGTTAGAAACATTTATTTTTTTACTGGAAGGAATTAGTCCGGGTGGCGGTCATTAAATGAAACAACTAAATAGTTTCAACTATTTTATTGTTTGCCAACGTTTCGATCCCCTTTGTGGGTCATCATCAGGGCGCATGGTGGGAGAATGGAAACTGAGAACAGTTTCCATTCTCCCACCATGCGCCCTGATGATGACCCACAAAGGGGGTCGAAACGTTGGCAAACAATAAAATAGTTGAAACTATTTAGTTGTTTCATTTAATGACCGCCACCCGGACTAATTCCTTCCAGTAATTCTCAACGGTCAACTAATTACATCCACAATTTATTTTTTTATTTTAAATTATTATGTTATACAAATTAATGCCAAACTATGCTTATTTTGAAGTTGTATATAACTTTTTTTTTAAAGGTTTGATGGATGAGAGCCAAAGGCGACTTGATAGATGTCTGATTCGCCAGGCATATTCTCTTGTCGAACAATCTGGGCCAAAAGGAATCAAGCAGTCAACACTTGGAAATCTGTTGGCTGTACCTTCATTACAAGCGAGGAGTATTTGCAAACATTTGGTGAAGAAAAAGCTTGTCAGTACAGTTCTGATAGACATCGGACGCCAAAGAATTAGTCAGTAAGTATTTAATATAAGTAAATTTATTAAATTATTTAAATTTATGGAATGATTGTGGACCATCTAGAATATATGATGGAGAAGTTAGTCTGAGGTGCAGTCCAGTCATCAAGAAAAATAACCTAATAAGGAAAACTTATTACATTTCGGCTTAATTGTAGGCCTTCATAAAATATAATATTATACTTAATAATATGTATAGCCTTCATAATAGGCTAGTAAAGAAGATGGCTATGATATCTTCTTTCTTAGAATTCTGATTGGTGCCCTACCATTAGGAATAAAATAAATAACATAACAATGTAAAATTCTTATGTGCAATAATTGCTTAAGTTTATGCCCTATTTATCACGACCTACCACAACTTCGTATTAATAATCGAACTTTGTCTTTAGCTTTCCAACGGTATATTATACTCCTTTGCTATTATTCTTGTGTTCATAAAAAAAAATTTGTTTGTTCTTTAATCCTTAAGTTAGTTAACAAATTCGTTCAACTTATGTAGTCGTTTTTTGTCCTTGCTAATAAGATGATATGGTTAATTTTATTAAATCAACAAAATTAATGATATTTTAGTAGAAAAAATTCAAAATATCCTTATTTCAGCCCTGTCAGACTGTTTCAATCAGAATGAAACCTACATGGTATTACAGTCTGTTAAATTTTACATCGATTTAGCGAGTTCAAACAAAATTGTTAAAGCAATTTTTGAGAAAATCATGAAAAGGTGCAAAATGCATGGTATAAAGTAGCTCTTGTGGTTTATCGATTGTGATTAAAAAGTTGCTGTAGTATCTGGGGCATTTAGTTGTCTTAAATATGAAATTTCAGTCATGTAAGCCTTGAGCGCTACTTGGTTATTTCGATTCAAGATACCTTAAAACGTGTATTTCCGTTAAAAAAATGAAAACTGGAATTAAAAAACTTACAAGATCACAATACTTTTTCTTACTATATATTTCATTTATTGGTAAGTGAAAGTAAAAATGTTTACTAAGATTTAACAGCTTATTCCATTGTTTTTTTTTCCTTTAGCTTTTATTGTACCAAATTTGATTCTTCAGAGTATACCCTTTCAAAAGAGGTTCGGGACGAGAAAACTAAATTGCTTGAAGCTATTAACGTAAATACAGAAATGTGTGACGGGAGTTATGCGACTGATGTTAATGATACTCAGAACGATCAGAAACCAGAAGTTTCAGAAGTCCTCTTAGTTGAAGAAAAAGAACCTGATCCAATTGAGGTACTTTATTAATATTATTACTAATATTAATTGCTTTTTAAAAAACATAATTTATTGTCTAATTAAATTATAATTAAAGGCCCATTTCATTTAATGGAAAGTAGCTATAAAAAAAATCCTTAATATTATCCTTGAATGTTTTGTTATGTATATACATAAGTTAGAGGACAAATTGAAAGGTTTATTTGCTGTTTAATGGTTGGCATTTATTTTAAATGACCTTTCCATAATTAATTTTTATACCAACCAGTAATAATGAATCTTAATTACTTTCAGCAATCTGAATTTATTTAGAATTTAAATGTTTGTTCACGAAATGGTTTTGCTTTTGCAGGAAGTGAAAAATACCACTTCTGGAAATACAGTCGCTAATGCTGGTTGCAGTGCACCTTCTACGAACACTGAAGAAATTGAAGCTGAAATCATTATTCAATCTAATGCTGATAGGTGATTTTTTTCATTATTTTTCACAAGAATATTGGTTTCTCATTTGTCTTATAAAATCTGATGTTAACGTTCTTGTGTATTTGTATAAGTTATTTCTCTTGATCTTGTAAGCCTCAGGATATGATGATTAACTGTAACTACTTCATTAGTGTATAGAGCGCTAGACTAGATGGCTATGCGTTATTTTGGCTAAATCACCTTTTCCATGGTTGTTGGTCTAGAAACACTATGAATCTATTTAGGTACTGAACCGAAGATCCTTCATGGGTTGTAGAGGTACATAAACAAATAAATAAAAACATAATCAACTAAATTCTTCTTCTTACTCACAAGCTAGCATTACAGTCCTTACAGGACCCTGGCATCCATCAGCAGCTTGTTCCATTTAGCTCTTTATGTTGCAAATTTTTTACCACGTTATACACCCAAAGCTTTCAGGTCTGCCCTTACATTGACAGCCAAGGCAGTCTGGGTTGTTTTTGTACTCCACCTGCCTTCCCAAAAAGCAGTTTTCTGGAGAATGTACCATTCTTGAACTTATCAACCATCATAAGCTGTCCAGCTGAACAAAAGTCACTATGTATCCCTTCCCTCTCTATACAAATCCTTATTTGCTTGGATGCACCAGACATCATCCTCTTTCACTTTCCTAATACTCAGTCCAGAACTTTTATTTCCAGACCTTAAAAGTTCTCTTGTTTTCAGCTTTCAGGATCTTTTATTTTTCTAATGAAAACCAGCTGCCTGGGGGGTTGATATTTTCTTTTCTGGCTGGCTCACATTACTTTTCTGGAATAGTTTATTTAACTGATGGGTAATCCATATTTCCTGTCTTAGTTATATAAATAATAATAATAATTCTTTATTAATTCTGGAACTAATAAAGTCTCTTTAGAATGATATAAAAGAAAAATTAAAAGTGAACTTCTGTATCTTAGGTAAAAAAAAACAATTAATAAAAATGAGCAATAATAATAAATTAACAGGTAGCTGCTAATAATAATTTAGAAAACAAACTAGAAAAGAGTACCTCTTCAATCCACAAATGGTCTTAGGCTTAGTACATATCGGAATCAGTACTGTATCTAGGTTATCTGTCGTGTAGGTTGGTGATTAGCTGACAGGTTTTACCTTTAATTTTTGAGTACCCACTTTATAGAGGCTGAATGAGCCCCCAACCTCACGCTTACCCCACGGCTGAAATAACAATGAATGATTATCCTGCCAAGGCCAGGTTTGAATCCAGGACCTCAGGATCTATAGATCAGTGCCTTGCCATCTTGTGTTTTAAACACATACTTTTAAAAGTATTGAATATATTATAGTTAAGTATTTAATTTTTTGATTTTATTGACAATCATCGTTTTACAGATCATACTTGAGCTTAACGGAGGAAATGAAATACATGGATAACGGGGTCTCTAACAACACCCTCACGGCGAGAATGTTGAAAAGAGCAAGTTTGATCGTGCAATCTATCAATATTCTTAAAGTTATTCAAGATTATCAGAAGATTCAAAAGGTACTTAACATTTTATGAAATAATACTTAAAGTAATTAATTAATGAAATCATCAGATGTTTTTTTTAAATTATTTGAATTGAATTAAATTTAATAATTTGAGTTTTAGTAATCAATAAAATTAAATATGAGTGCATGTAACCTTTACTCATGATTAAAGTAAAACTTCTGAGGTATTCTGAAAGATGAAGATTTAGTTAAAATTAAATAAGTTATATTAGAATTTAAAAAAAGTATGTATTGATAATATAACAACAGTAATATATAAACATATTTATATCTATTGTTATACATAATAAATACATTAATTCAATTATTATTATACTTTAAATCTGAAATTATAGGTATATGGTAACTGAAATAAGAAACTTAAACTCTATATTGCACATTTCCTTAATTTTTTGAGAAAAATGCCCCAAATTTTTATAAAGAATTTTAATAAGAAAAATTGTACCATATTTGTTGTTAATTGAACTGGAGAATTATTGATTGTTAAATTCAGTTTATCTTGCCAAAAATCAGTCAATCCTTGAGATTCTTATGAACGGAAATTAACATTGAAATATCCAGCAAAAATCATCGGTAACTCATGATATTTGTATTAAAAATCTTCGACCTTCATTCAGCATAAATAGTAAATATTGGATATACAGTTGCAATAAAATAAAGGTTATATTATCTTGTAGGATAAGTATATCAATACAAAAGGTGTTGTAAGAGGTAATATTGATAGGTAAAATATCAGAAACAATTTGCTTCCGTTATATAGTTCGGCTAGTATACTTGAAATATTTTAGATACTTATATATAATTAATTCTTTATGATTATTAATTGTTATTATATATTAATAAAATTATTATTATTATTATTATTATGAGCATACAGTATACATGCAGCATAAATATTTAAAAAGCGGATGCTAAATATACGCATCATTCACTGTTATATGTTTCCATTGCATTGCCAGTGTCATCCATAACAGTCAGTTATCACATAGCTGAACTTAAAGAAGTTTTACTTTAAAAATAGTTTTCTAATTACTGTGGATAACTATTGTCTATCACAGTGTTCTACTTGAATATTTAGAGGATCTGTATAATGTAACTTTATTAAACTCTTATCGATTAAGACTTTGCAAAGAAGATGCAATAGTCTTGAAAAAATCTTTAATTTTCAAAACAAAGTTTTATTATATACTGGATTAGAAGAACTATCTGTCTGAATATGATACTTGTGCTTTCAGATAATTAATGAAGAAGAAGAAGCCGAAGGCTTAAAACAAACTGTCGACAGGAAAACAGTGCAGAGGCTACTCGATAAACTTGAATGTGACGGTCTTGTTAGAATCATTAAAGTCAACCTAAAAGGACATGGGAAAGAAAAAAATATGGTGTTTATTTGTCACCCTGCGGTTAACGAGAGTGAGTTTTAAAGGTTTTGATAACTTTATGATTCAATGTTTCTGTTTGATAGATCGTTTGAAAATATCTTTACATTACCATAAGGTAGGTACTTAAGGAAGTAAAATAAAAAAAAAAAACCTGTACCACTTCAACCCATGAAGGGTCTTGGGCTCAGTACTTATAGATATTGGTACTTTGTTTCTAGGCCAAAGGCCGTGCAAAGAGGTGATTAGGCCGAGATCACACTCAGCCGCCAGGTTTTTTCCCTAATTTCGGGTACCTACTTTAAAGAGGTTGGGTCTGCCCCAGGAGGGTCTCCATACCCTAGGGTCACCCCCCAGCTGAATTAACAGAATAAATAATATTCTGCTACTGCTGGGATTCGAACCCAGGACCCAAAGAACTCTATCCACAAAAATAACAAAGTAATATAAGAAACAAAAGGTATATAATTGACAATAAACTATGGAAAATTGAACTGATAAAATCTGTTAATATACTTACTGATTTATTTATTTTTTATAAGTGTCCTTAAGATTTGAAACCAAATTCTGTATGGTCAATACATATTTGGTATAATTTAATACAAAATAATTAGGTTATGTAATAAAAAAAAATATAAATAAGTATATAGAAAATAAAATGAAATAATGTAAATTTGTTTATTTATTTAACGTCACTTTATGCTACTCTGGCTAATCGGACAATGCTACAGTGAAAGTATTTTGCCTATCCAGGTTTTATTAGGATAGGGATCTTTAATGAAACCTGACATCGCATAGGTTTGGGACCTCCGGATGGCATAGCTAAGAATTTTTTACTCCCATTAAAAAATCCTAGGAACACCTGCGGGTTTGAACCTGTGACCTTTGGCAAAGGAGGCTGTCATGGTAACTAACCTGCTACAAGTGATTCCAAATAATGTAAATAAAACAGGAAAGAGACACAAAAGATGAAAACAATAAATAAAAGAAATTCTGTAATTCTTTATATTGGATCATAAAATAAGAAGTTTGTTGCATTTTTCAATATTTTAATTTAATTCCCTCTGTGTTTATAAAATCATGTTCAAAATGGAAGAGAAAAAAATTCATTTTAGTCATTTAATGATTTTTTATTTCCAAAAAGGAAATTTCGCTGCACAAACATTTAATGAAATTTCCAGTATTATGGGGATGATGCCTTAGGAGATTGCACCTTATGTGTAAGTGGTTTCCTCAGTTCAGATCCGGCAATTTTGTCTTGGAAGACGCAAAGTGCTCGGGTCGTCCTTCAACTGTTGATGATGACCAAATTCAACCAAAATGATGAAAGATGGCGACATGTAATAAATCGAAATGGGTCATATAAAATTGATTAAAAATATTTACAAGAAATCACCAGTAAAAAATGCTATGAACTTATTTTACAACCTAATATATTACTTTATTTATCTATTGTTTTATATTTATCAACTTATGATATTTAATTAGAATTTAATAATTTTTTTTAGATCATTCAGAAATTCAGTCAGCAATAGAACAAGCTAAAATGAAATTGCCCATTATTTCAGCACATCACACAAAAAAATCTTTTTTGAAGAAAAATCAAGATAGCAAACGCCAAAGGCAGCCAATCTATAAACATGATGTTGTTAGTATTTTAAAATTTTATGAATTTCAATTAGTCTTATGGTAGTTTAATTTTATGAATAATTATTTTATTTCCATTTTTCTTTTTATTAGAGGGCAGGACGCAAATATGGATACAAACCCAAATTTATTAGGATGCGCATATTTCATATGTATATGTATTACCTGATCTATGGTTATGAAGGGAGTTCCGATATGGATCAGTCATGTAAACTTGAGATATTAAAACAGTTAGATCTGGACGAATCATTATTAGATGAAATGTCAACTGTCTACAAGAATGAAGTTGATTGGAAAATGTTTCTCCCTCCGTTACCTACTCATGCTGGTAAGTTTTAATTTTTTATTTCAAATAAAATCGTATTTATTTATTGAATATTTGTTGAAGTGAGGTGTTAGTATCTCATTCATAAGATTACTGGCTTTAGGGATAGGTTTTCTGTTTCTATTTTGTGTTTATGTGTACATTTATTGTATTTATGTATGTAATTGTAAATAACTTAATCTAAGATTTTATTAATATTACATTATAATACTATAATTTTAAGTATTGAAATGTCAAAATGTCAAAATTTTGAGACAATGATTTCCATTTAAGAAAATTTTACTTCCAATGCAAACATTTCTCATTAATTAATTTGAACAACATCATTTGATTGTTTTTGTATTAAAATTCAGAAGGTTTTTTAAAACTATATTAAAAAAAAAAATTTAAGTTAACAAAGGAAATTTTTTCTTATTCATTTAACATCACTTTTATTGACTACTATGGCTAATCAGATGATACGACAGTGGGAGTCCTAAATTCTGTCTATCTAGGTTTAATTAGGATAGGGATTTTTAGCGAGTCCATGAGTTCACACAGTCTCAGGACCACCATTTTAAAACCTCTCCAAAGGATGGTATAACCAAGAGTTTTTTACTCCATTAAAAAATCCTTGGATCATTTGGCGAGGTATGAACCCAACAACATTGGGCATAGAACTGTAATAAAGTGTGTCTTAGCACCTTTTGGAAAGAGCTGTAATTTTTTTTATCACATTTTTAAAGGGCTTTTATGTTTTTTAGATAAAATCAGATGACACCTTTTGATAGAACTAAACTATTAGAATACAAATATATCAAAATAGTAATTACATAAAAGAATGCACTGCAATAATCTTTGAAAATCAACATCTCAAATGTGAAATAACATGGTTTCAATTTTAAAGATTATAGATTTATATTTTTTGAATCTTCTGCTATGTTTTGGTCGCTTGTTGTTATTAATGTATACTTATTTATTGAGCTGAGTTATTCTTCTATTAAACCACTGACTGTTTCAAGAGGATGCGGAGCTTAAACTCAATGTAGATAGAATGAGAATTTAGTATCTACAAACATTTTACCTTATATTTAATTTTTTTAAAACAGCTTAATTGCTCTTTTGTCCATTAGATAGGTCACTGGGCTATTTTTCTCCAAAACCTTGGATTGAATCTAGCTATAACAGGATAATTATTTGTTATTTCAGCTGTGGGGTGACCCTGGAGTAGGGAGACCCTCCTGGGGAACATCTAGATAAGCATCTAAAGTCTGAGATTTTTGTAGCTCTCAGTTCAGTGGTATCTAGCTTTTTTTTTTGGTAACTACGTGCTCCATACTTGCCCCTTTTTAAAATTACTATAGCCTAGCAAATTTCTTTCTGTTCTCCTTTCTTTTTTCAATTAGGTGATCACCAAGTTGGATGCAAAAAATGTTTGACAGACAAGTTAGCTCTTTAAAAGCTGTGATATCAAGTGCTCTTTAGTGTAAAAAAAAGACTATTTACTATTATTTTAACTTTCTCTAATGGTAATAACAGTGACAAAGAGAATACTTGAAAACCTGTAAAAAAGAGAAACCTTAACCGTGTTTGGCATCTAACATGGTGATCTTCTAATTGAGAAAATAGTGCAGAAGTCGCTTGGTGTATTGCTAATATAATTTAAAAGGCATAATTTAAAAAGGGAGCAAGTATGGTGCACATAGTTATCTTAAAAGATACTGCTAGTAAGAATGACAAAAATCTTAGCTTTTAGGTTTTAGTCACATCTAGCCTCTATAAAGTGGATACCCAAAAATTTTAGAAAATACCTGGGTGTCAATCCCTTAAATGTACTGAAGCCGAAACTTTTCATGAATAGGATGAATTTTTATTGCTCTCTTCTTACAAAGTGTTTATTTTTTATCTATTAATGAAAAATGCTATTTTTTTTTTTTTTATTTTTTTAATAATTTTTTCTTACACAACTTTATTCTAAATTTCAGAATATCCTGAAGGTTGGTGCCTGCTTAGCGATGTGTTATTACGGCTTCCACTCTGCTTGTTTGTCAGTATTGTTAACGTTCCATTTGATATACCCGGTCTACTGGAGTATGTCGAACATCCGCTGAAAAGATATTTTTTAGTTAAACACTTGCCTCAAGAAATTATTCATCATTTGACATTAATGAGAAAGTAAGTGAATATTTCATATTTTCATTTTATAAATACCTTTTGGGCGTCCGATTAGCCATAGTAGCATAAAGTGACGTTAAATAGATAAACAAACAAATACCTTTTCAGGCCTCCTGTCTTCTAGATGTATAAAACATGAAACTGCAGCAATTTTGTGACAAAGTTACATTTTTGAAGTAAACAGTAAATATGAATAGTCATAACTATTTGTTTGCGGTTCATTTATTCATCTAGTTGACACAAGGTCTTAAAACACTTCATCACACACATCAGTCCCGTCACAAGCTATACTATATCATAATGTTGTTTTAGGTATATTTTTGTGATAAGTGAAATAGTTTATCGTCTAGCATACCTGGGAATAACACAAATGGGCCCGCAGAAATTAAAAGAAAAAGATCAGGTGTGTATTTAATATTATCAATATTGTATTTAAAAAATAAACTATTGCCCTTTGTATAACTTGTAAATAAAATAAAAAAATCTCTCTCTCTTTCATTTTTATTTTTTATTAATAGATTTAGACCATCATCTATGCTTTTTAATTTAATTAATGATTCTATTTATCAATGATTTCATGAAAAGATACTAATCCCTCCAAACTGGTTGCCAGCAAGTAGCCTTTATGCCATTAATTTGTTTTTGTCTTTAATTATAATGTTACACTTTATAGAAGTTACTGTTCAATAATTCACTGAAATAAGTCATTTAAATAGCCTAAAAAATTAGATTACTATTTGATGGGACTAAAAACCTAACTTTCTATTTATTTGTTAACTTATTTAATCTTTTAACATGTTAGACTTTAAGAGTGTAAGTTGGAGAAGGCAAAGTTTCATTTCTCAGAGCTTGTTGAGTATTTAATACTTTTATTTTTTGTTTTTTTTATAAGCAAGCATTTTTGTTTCTGTTTTTATAAAAAAATATATTTATACTGTTATCGCCAATCAAAGATAAGACGCAAAACCAATCAAAACTCTGTTGAAAAAAAAATTTAAATTTGAGACTCATCTTCATGATTCATGATGATTAATTAATTTATAAATAAATAGATAACGTATTTATTTTTTTTAGGTATTTATTTACCTGAATCGTAATGCGATACTCTATAACACTATTTCATCCGACGCAGGATATAATCAGATATCTAAAAACAAAGTTTATGAAATGGTCAACTATCAATTCCACTCTATGGATGATCTTGAAACGTATTGGTATGATTTGTGGAATTTCGCAATGAATACAAATTTAGGTAATATTATAATGGTTTTCTTTGATTTCTGATAATGTATCTATCAGTGGTAAACTATTTGGTTTTAATTTCACAGGTATAAGAAACAGTATGACTGGACAGTCAGTTGTCGTTGAATCTGTGAATACTAAAAAAGAACTACTTGCTGCAATTCAACCCAAATCAGTTGATGAAGCAAAAGCTTGCGATGTAGGATACCTTCCTGGAGACCATCTCGGTGCTGCTGGCTTGGATTCTGATATGTTTGTGTATGTTTTTTGTTTCTGTATTTTTTAAAACCACATTTCTTACTGTTGTTTATTACATTCATGTTTGCTTAAATATGAGTTGAACATTAGAGCATCTTTTATTGATATATATAATTAAAATATTTATATTCTTTAATTAATATAATATATGTGATTGATAAGGGTTTTTGATTAATTGATGTAGTCTAAGGTTATTTACTTATATTTCATTTGAAACATTTTACAAAATGTATAAAAACCAAACTAAATTAAAAACTATTATAAAAATTGCAAAATATAAAACTTATAGTTTATCTTTGTCCATTTGTCTCTGTTGGTTCGTATTTCTTTTTCTTCAACCGATGCCTTCATTTTTCTTTTATAATAATGCACTAGTTTCCGCGATGGCTTGAGCTCCTCTCTCATAGGTGGCTCCTGGCAAAGATGCCATTCCCAGACATCACAAACTGTTATCCCCGATCTACTGTGCATTTCTATTCTCTTTTCTGATTTGCTATTCTTTTGCACCTCCTTGATCTTCATTTCTTTTTATTCTTGCATACTTAATATATCATTATGTATATATATATATATATTTATATATATATATATATATATATATATATATATATATATATATATATATATCTCTATATATACATACCCTCAATCTCACTCTCCTCTCCTTAATGTAGTTAATAACATACTCTTATTAACCGCTACATTTTTTAGAATATAGCTGCCTTAAATTGGTTATAAGTACATATGATTAGTTTATACATATTATAACTACATCATCCCAATTCATGCTCGTTTACCGTTTATGCAGTGTGAGATGCCTTTCTGCTATACCAAAACTATTCAACCATCTGTCAAGCTCTATTCTTTCTATTCTTTTTCATAATTGATCTTCAGTATATGATTAATTGGCCCTTATCACCTAAGCCTGATCTATCTAGGGGGGGGGGGCTGCCCCTATAGACATGTCCTCTCCCGACTTCATCTGCCCTGGTGCTCTGGACGAGGCTACTCCCTGAGACAGTGCTTTGATGTACCCTCAGGTTGCAGAGAGCATCCTTCCTTCTTTATCCAGGCTGGGATTGGTAGTTACTTTTGAGAACTAGCAGGTGGAATTTGTTTATATATAACTACACCATTCAGAAATAATTATTAGCTAGTAATTAAGTTTTTTTAGTTTTTATTTTCCAATTATATACAGCCCAATTCTGTCATATTTCATTTTCAAATCCACCAGAAATCTTGTCTTTGAGGTCTTAATCTTTGAATTATTACTTTACATTAGTGCTACATTTTATTTGTGGTTTGCAGTAAGTTTTCAGAAAATTTTATTATTAAGAAATGTACTATAGTCATTTCCTTATCCTGGTAAAAACTTTAGTGGATCCCATTCTAGATATGATTTCTTTGGAAAAATTCTTAATAATTCCTCAAGTTGAATCCATATAACTATTGTTTTTGCTCAAGGTCGTGGATTAAAACCTGGCAGGTGGTCCTATGATTTTTTAATGGGAGTAAAAAATCCTTAGTTATGCCAACCTTTGTAGGAGATGTATAAAAGGTGTGCATGTCACCTGTGCCTGTGCAATGTCAGATCCCTATCCTAATTGAACCTGGATAGACAAAATTTATAACTCCCACTGTAGAATTGTCTAATTAGGCATAGCAGCATAAAGTGACATTAAATTAAGAAGCAAACAAAATATTGTTTTTACTTTCACTTACTATACATAGTAAGGGGAAGTATTGCGATCGTGAAAATTTTCGAATTCCAGTTTTCAACGGAAATACACGTTTTAGGGTCCCCTGAGTCCAAATAACCAAGTCCCGAAAAAAGGTCTGTGTGTGTGTGTGTGTGTGTGTGTAACTCCCGGGCGGAAACGGTAAGTCCTATGAAACTGAAATTTCATATTTAAGACATCTATACGCCCGAGACGTGACAAAACTTTTTTCATCAAAATGAGCCTACCAGAAGAGGCACTTTCTACCATGCATTTTGCACCTTTTTTCGATTTTCTCAAAAACGGTTCCGACGATTTTGATTAAACTCGCTATATTGATGTAAAATTTAATGGGCTTTAATATCATGTAGGTTTTATTTAGATAAAAATGGTCTGACAGGGCTTAAATGCCGATATTTTAAATTGTCTACCCCTAAAGTACCTTTAATTTTGTAGATTCAATAATAATAACTAGATTATCTTGTTAACGCTGATGAAAAACTGGTAAATATATAAATTGAATAAATTCGATACCCAACTAAAGGAGAAAACAGAAAAAATATTTTTTTAATGCAATTTTTCGTTTTTGAACATAAGAGCAGTAATATACATGTATGATATACCGTTGGAAAGCTAAAGATTTTAGAAATATTATCATATCATACACAAGCTTTTAAAAGTTAATAGAGAGTGATGAAATGAACATAACACTAACTGATTATTTTAGATAATAATATAATAGATTTTTGAATCAAACACATGTTTCTATAGAAATTTAATTTAATTAATTCCTTAATAATTTCACGTATTTTTATCTCTAACTGTATATGAAAATTCTTTCATTGATTTTAAAAATGGAGGTAAGTGAAAGTCGTGTGTTGCCCGCACCAGATTTTTTACCATAGTTTCAAAACAAGAGTAGAAGACATTTTTAAAAAACATTATATAATATAAATGGTGTATAAATATGCAGAAATGGTGATGATCACAGTGATTTAGATTTATAAGGCTATGGGAAAATAATATTTTTATATTGTTTTATCGTGCTTATAGGCACCTCAAGCGAAATTGGTATTGGACTGGGAAGGCCAAGAGTGATGATCCCCTACATCGAAGCATTTACCCTACTTCTATGAAAGAGGTATTTATAATTTTGATATTTCTTACATATTATAAAAATGTCTTTTTTTTTCCTTTTATTTATTAATAAATATATTTTCAGTTGTACAATAAAGCATTAAGAAAGAGAGTAGCTACGACTGTTCCGAAACCTTCTGCACATTCAGCGGAAAAATTAAAGAAAGTTAAAAGTACTACTTCACAATCACATTTCAAACTCGCTAGTACATCAAGAAAGTCTAAGGCAGTCTCTAAGAAGAAAACAAGAATTGTAAAGCAGAGGAAAACTAAATACGCTCGGAAACCATATTACGATCAGAAAGATAAAGATGCGCTGTCTAGGATGGTCAAGTTGTAAGTTAAATTGTTTACTAATGTTTTTATTTGATATAAGTCAGTGCCTTACTGCATTAAATGGTAATTTTATATAAAAATCTGAATGTTGTGAAATTGGTTTTAATATGAAGCTAAGGAAATGCATTGGAAATGCGATGAGTTGTTTAATATTTTATTCTACCTGGTTAACATTATTAATCATTTTAATTAAGATAGTTATAGAGTCTCTTTTAAAAATGTTATTTACAGTCTTCATCATGGAATTGACATAATCTGTTTCTTATAATTCTTATGAAGATAATGTTGGTCCCATTAAATGTTTTTTGTTTATTAGCTTTGCTGTTAAATAAATAATATTATTATTTTGTTAACCCAGCATTTGTTAACAATATATATGTTCATGTTTTTTGGAAAACATTAAAGGTTTATTAAATAATGAAATTTTTATGATCTAGACTACTTTACTAAGAACTAACATTTAATTAAAGATAGTTTTCTTTTTAAATAAACAGCAAAAGGAGTTCCACCTCTACTTCCCTTTTTTTTATTATTTAAAAAAAATATATTTTTTTATTCTAGGAGGGTTGATTGGTCTCCAATTGAAGACAATCTTCTGCTTATCTGCAAAGTGGCATCTCTCTATTTTTCACCTGACAAGAAGCAACATGTTGCCAAAAATTTCTGTGCTGTACGTGAAGTTCTTCATTCAACGTATCCTGTAAGTTTTTTTTATAAGTCTCTTGGTTATATAAAACCCTTTACTTAAGACTTCTATACATTTCTATGTGTTGAACATGCTGTAGAGTCTCTTTTATTGTAAAAAATATGAAGTAAAATACAAGAGATAGGTCTTTCATATTTAAAACAGTTTGTTGCATGCAACACACAGCTTTCTCTTTCATTCCTTGTTAAAATCAGTTAAAGAAGTCATAAATGATGTAAGAGTTTAAAAAAAGAATTACATTGAGTTTTGATTAAATATTTAATTTAGATTTAATAAAACAATAATTTAATAATAGTACAGTTTTCTAGTTTATTTTATATTGTGATTTGGTAATATTGAGCTTAGAGTGAGAAGATTCAGAATATTTCAAAGGCAAATATGTAATATCAATTGTAAATATGTAATAAATGTCCTTCGGAGGGGACCTTAAAAGGTGGTCCTGAGCCAGTGCGATGTAAGGTACTCGTTAAAGATCCCTATCCTAATAAAACCTAGATAGGCAAAATTTAGGACTCCCACTGTAGCGTCGTCCGATTAGCCATAGTACCATAAAGTGACATTAAATAAATAAACAAACAAAAAATTAGATAAATTATCTCTGTTGTTTTCATTACATTATACTTAATGTATGTAAATACATTTAATATTGAACATAATTTCTTCTATGAAGATTGAATAAATTTTTTTATATTTTTCAGTTATCAAGAAATAAGACATCAAGGGCATGCCAGAGGCGTATGAGATATATGATGAAAAATCCTTCTACTGCCCATAGTGTGTATTTATGTTTGGAAGAAGTTAAACAAGACCCTGAAATAAATAGGAAATTTTATGTAAGTTAACTATCGATCGTCTCAAGGAATTGTTTTTTTGTTTGTTATTATTTATATGTAAACTATACTCATTTATATCTAATCAAATAACAATTTTAGGGAGCTATAGAGAAATTGGATGCTATGATAAAAGCCCAAGGCGAAGGCCCTAAAGGCTACCAACAAGAATATGATAAAATATTTGTAAATTTGGTCAATACGCTTTTGAAAAAATTGAAGAACGTCAACAATAGCGATAGTGCAAATATTGATATTTTGATTCCTGAAACACTCGCAGAATTTTAGTGAGTATAGAAAAAGTTATTTTCCTTATTATTATTATGATTATTGATTAATTTTACCAGATTTTCCTCTAATATAAATCTGGGAATTCGAAAAAAAAAAAAAAAATGAAGTCATTTAAAAGCCCTAAATTTGGTTCAACTCTAATTTTCCTTATAGAAATGGATATATTTTGACCACTTATTAGACCATTTGAAATTTCAGAAAAAAAACTGGATCTCTGTTCGGGTTACTTTGCTGTTTTATTATATAATATAAGCATATTTTAAAATTTAATAACAGTTGACCTTTTTATTTTTCAGTACAAAGTATCAAGTTGTGGTACCATGCACTCTTACCCTAAGGTATGGATCATTTCAAGAAGCTCATAAGACTACGGACATCTTCGCTTCAGTTGTGAACTCTGTTATACATGTATGTAAAATTCAGGAATTTATTTTTATTAACAAATTATATTATTTCGTACTTTGTTAATTTTTTTATTCTCAATTTCAGAGCTCTTTGTGTTGTACTACTGATAAAACTTCATATTCTCAACACCTCTTCTACATTTACCAACAGTACCCTGACAGGTTATTAAGATCTGTCATGGCTAAATGTCGTGCCATGTCAGTTGTATCATGTCGAAAAAGATATAAACGTTGGAAAACTGCGGGGAGTGACTGTTTGCCACTTGCTTCTTCACCATACCAGCTATCCATTACGTAAATATCCTTTGTTATTTTATTTTTAGTTTATGTGATCTTCCTCATGCAAAAGAAATAAATTCATTTGAGATATTTAAATTTGAGAAAAACATGTGATCTTCAAAATTTTTAATATATGAAACATTTTTTAGTCTTAAATAGTAATGATAATAATAACTGCAATATAGATAATCTCAGGACTTAAGCTCAAATTTCACAGTCAGTGAAATATACTGTCACTTTCAATGTTGGTTCACACAAGTATACATTAAACCTACAGAAGTCGTTCCCAGCTTGTTTATAAATTTAATGCTTTATGCTACTGTGGGAGCAGCGTGGTTTAGTGGATAGAGCACTAGTCTACTGTTCTAATCCCGGCTATGGGGACCCTCCTGGGGCAGACCCAGCCTCTATAAAGTGGGTACCCAATAAGATTGGGGAAAAAAACCCTGGTGGCTGAGCGCAATCAAGGCCTAATCACCTTATTGCACGGCCTTTGGCCTAGAAACATTACGAATCTATATGTATTGAGCCCAAGACCCTTCATGGGTTTTAGAGGTACATGTTTTTTTTTCTATGATACTGTAGCAAATCAGACGATGCTATAGTGAGAGTCCTAAATGTTGGTTTAATTAGGATATGAATCTTTAACGAGGGCTTGACATTGCCCAATCTGGACACCACCAATTTATGTCCCCTCCAAAAGACAGCATAACTAAATATTTTTTACTCCATCTAATAAATCATAAGACCACCTACCGGGTTTGAAGCTGCAGTCTTAAGCAAAGGTGGAGGCTTTTATGCTAGCCACTACACCATAGGTGATCCTGTCCCCAGCTTGTAATGGGCCGGCATTAGAGGATTTTTTGAAGATTTTCCTCTGGACATTTGATGTCCATATTGAATAATATCTCTAAGTGTTTTTTTATGAATTGGACTTGAATCATTATTTGCATATATCAAGAGAATTTAAAAAATATGTCTGAACATTTTTCCTCTTAGAATATTAATCAATCTTAATGGATATTAAATTAAATATTTACATACTGATCAGTATAATAATACTAATAATATTATTATAATCTGAACTCCATTATATATATGGAACATTTATATATAAACAAGCATATTTATTATAATCTAGTTAATGCTCTATATTTTTATTTTTCAGTTATGTGCATATTCTGCAATCAAAGTACCAGTACAACATTTTCAGCGAATGTTACAACGGTTTGAAAACAATGTTGAATAATTCTTCAGCTCCTATTTTAAAAACTAACGATCCATCTTCTCTGCTGTCTTCTTACAAGACAGTCCTAAATATTGAAGTTAGTTCTGGTGGTGAATGTGCAAATGTCGTCGAGCTTTTCTCTGCTGGATTAGTAAGTAGTTAGCAGATTTCTTAATGGAAAAACTATGATTTTTTTAAATCTTAAAGATAGTAATACAAAGAGTATATATTTGTTTATATAATTAAAAGTAGAACCATTCTCTTCTCACTACTATTTTTGTTCTTCCTCCCTATAAAAATGATTTTTTTGTGTTATTATGGGAAAAAATACGGATCTTATTTCTTTCTAATCTTTTGAATATTTCATTAGATAATAAGTACATTAATTCTCAAGATGTTAGTCCACACTAAGGAGAGAATAAAAGGAAAGGTCAATGATTTAATCAGATCTACTCAGTAATATTGCTATTAGAAATTTATTGGTTAATCATCTTTGCTAGATGAAAAAGGATAAAATGAAAATTTTTAATTTCTGAAATGTGGTGCCTGTTGCTGTGCATCTACCATGCTATTATACCACACGAAAGCTTATGAGTTTGAATCCCAGTGGAAGGACTTTTCAAGCACATAATAAAATGTGGATTCACTCACAGCCTGTTCCCTGCAAAGTGAGGCCTCTCAACCAACTGGTCGCAACTCAGCAGTCTAATAATTATTAAAAAAATATTATCAATGTCTCAGTGTCCATCCCATCATTTGCCAATTCAAATTTAACCAGAATTTTCTCAATACCTTCTTTAAAGATGTTTTTTAAGTTTTAATATATGGTCTTCAATATCCATATTAGTAATATATATTCAATTCTTACACTATTCCTCAGAAGAAACTTTAATTAATAACATTCATTGAAAATGTGAACTAAAACTTTATTCTTCCTATTTATAATTGTCTAATAACTGTACAAAATTATTATCTTTGTCTCAGGGTCTTCTAGACATCTTATTTGCCGATTCGAATTTATTCAAAATTTTCTTAATATCTCCTTTGAATAGAGACGATAAGTTATAATTAAGAAGAATACAGATTTACTCCACTTTTTCATTGAATATTATTGAATTTTCTTTTGAAGAATGGTGTGAAAATTGGATATATAATACTAATATGGATGGTGAAGATCATAAAAGCTTAAAGACATCATTAAAGAAGATATTAAGACAATTTAAATAAATTCAAATTCGTAAGATATCCTGAAGATGGGGTAGACCCCAAAATCTCAAGAATAATTTGACAATAATTATAACATAAAAGAATGAAGTTTTAGTTACATTTTTAGTGTAAATTAACTTTTTTTTAAATAAATATTAGCAATAAAATCTAGTTAGCATATATACATATGAAGGAATTACATAAAATTCTTAAAATAATGGGAAAAAATATTAAGAGTCTGTTGAATATGGAAAAAAGGATTAATAATCATTGAACTACACAATGTATTACAATAATTAATACATTAATTTTATAATAAATTACATTCATGAGTTGATATTTATTTTAAATTTATTAAATAATGGAATAAAATATGTGCTGTAATTAGTTTGACTTTAGTTTCTTTTATTTTTTAGATTGAAATGCATGTTGAATTTCCTGATCAGTTAATTGTATTAGACCCAAGACTGTCTGAAACAGAAGAAAGCTATAAATTAATTATGAAGGTATGTATTATCGATACTATTTATCTGTCTTCTTTAACTAGGATTTTTTTTTTTGTCTTAAATGTTTTCTCTGAAAGTGGATGGGTGAAGATATCAGTTTATATGATAGGAAAAATAATTTGTCCTAGTCTTGATACTACATGATTTTATCTCCAAGATCTACTTTATATCTTGGTTACTGCATTTATTTCAGTGTTTAAATTTAATTCTAACTAGGTAACAAATATAAAGTATGGTGTAATACTTTTTAAGATATTTGAAATTTAGTTTTTTTTCTTTTATGAGATTTCTTTCATCCACATGATTTTTTATTGTCTTGACATTATCAGAACTATAAAAATGTGATTATGAGATAAATAATTTCTGAACAATTTTTTGGAATGATTATATTCAATGTATATAATTGATATATTCGATAGTTTTGATAATGATTGTCATTTTTTATTTTTAGAGATTCAGAGAAATGTTATCCGTTATTAAAGACGCTAGGCGGAAGGAAAGGAAGACATTGCTGAGTGAAGATGAATTCGATGAAGAAGAGGATGAAGAGAAAACTACGCAAACTGAAGAAGAAAGGTATAACTGATTGTTTATTATTTTCTGTTTAATTAATTTGTATTTTTATTATTAGATATTACCTGCAATTTTTCTGGAGGGTATGGTAAGTAGAGCATTAGATTACTGTTATCCAGATTCTGGGTTTAAATTTCAGCTCGACTCTGGGGTGAATATAGCATTAGAAAGCTGTTTCCAAGTTCTGGTTTCAAACCGTGGTTATAAGCATCTACCCTTCGGGGAAAGGAGGAGACCTTTCGGGAGCACATACTCTTCTATAAAGTTGGTACCTGAAAATTGATAGAAAAAACTTATTGGCTGAGCGTGATCTTGGCTAAAGAACGACCATTGACCTAGAAACACATGAAAGACTCTTCATGGGTTATAGAGGTGCAGGAAAAAATATATATATTTTTCTTGGGATGAAATTAGGGGAAAAACCTGGCAACTGAGTGCAATCCCGACCTAATCACCTCCTTATATTTCATACCTCTTACATTAAAATGTCAATGAATAATAATAAATGTTCTTTAGAAGATTTCATGACATTAAAATTGTCTTGTAGTTCTTTCTATTCAATTTTTTTTTTATTTGAAATTATGATGTAGATCAAAGTCCATTTTAGAACTATTACAGTTGGATGATAAGTAACATACATTTTTTAAAAAAATTGTACTCGTTTTCACTTTTCATTGTTTATATTTCAGTGAGCCTTACTTTGAGCAGTTTAATTTGAAAAACAAGATTGGTGTTGCAAATACAGCCTCTCGTTTAGCTTTGTATCTGATGAGGGACGAACCTCTAGAACAGCTGGATCAGAGCCTGCAGCATGCGCATGATTACTTTGTCTTGAACCCTTGCAAGGTAAGAAGTCGTCTTTAATATAACATTATTCCGACAATCATATATTTATAAACTAGAGTACCATTTTACTCAGTTTTCTGGTCATCGCATTATCTCAAAAATGACTTTGTATATGAAGTATGTAAATCATCTCAAAATAAAATATTCATGAGGAAAGCCATAGGATATAGCTAGTCACGCATAAAAAAATCTGGTGCGGGCAACACACGATTTTTACTTACCTCCGTTTTTAAAATCGATTAAAGAATTTCCAAATACAGTTAGAGATAAAAATGAATGAAAATATTAAAGAATAAATTAAATTGAATTTATATAGAAATATGCGTTCATCATCACTCTTTATTAACTTTTACAAGCTTGTGTATAAGATAATATTTTTTCTAAAATATTTAGTTTTCCAACGGTGTATAAAACATGTATCTGACTCTTCTTATGTGCAAAAACAAAAAATTGCATCAAAAAAATATTTTTTTAGTTTTCTTCTTAAGTTGTTTTTCAAATTCGCTCAACATGCATATTTAGCTGTTATTTATCTATGCTAACAAGATAGTATGGTTATTTTTATATAATCTACAAAATTAAAGGTACTTTAGATAAAGAAAGTTTAAAAGATCGGCTTTTAAGCCCTGTCAGACTATTTTAATCAGAATGAAACCTACATGATAATAAAGCCCATTCAATTTTACATCGATATAGTGAGTTTAATCAATATCGTCGGGACTGTTTCTGAGAAAATCATAAAAAGGTGCAATATGCATGCATAAAGTGGCTCTTCTGGTGAGCCGATTTTGATGAAAAAGTTTTTGTAATATCTTGGGCATATAGTTGTCATAAATATGAAATTTCAGTTTCATAGGACTTTTCATTTCCACCCGGGAGTTACCACACACACACAGACCTTTTTGCGGGACTTGGTTATTTGGACTCAGGAGACCCTAAAACGTGTATTTCCGTTGAAAACTGGAATTCGAAAATTTTCACGATCGCAATACTTTCTCTTAATATATATAGTGAGTGAAAGTAAAAATAATATAATGTTACCATTTTCTTCTTAACTTTAATCAGTATAGATAAATGAATTATGAACTGGTTAATCCCATTTTTTTATTAACCTTACCTTTATATGATTTAGATCTAAAAAGTAACAGGACTTCTGATATGTTATAAATCATATAAAAGTTTTTAAATCTTTCATATTTTCTCATAATTCCTCGATTGCAGGTAACTGCTGTGATGGATAAGGCTGAAGTTGAGAATACCATTTTTCATAAAGAAAACAAAATGAAAATCCTATCTGACATTAAGAGGTAATGTTTAAAACTTATAATTTATGACAGATATCTTTTAAATCACATTATCATACTTACATAAATTTATTGTTTTAGGTTGTATACGTTCCCCACAAATGAAGTTGAAAACGACCATATTATTGATAGTTTAAGTTCTGATTTCCCTGAAGAACTTATAGATTCATTGTTGAAATATTTAGAAAGCAAAGGTGATCTTGGTGCAACATTCAAAAACATTAAGGTTGGTTATAAAGATTACTGAACAATTCAAAGCTATTTAATTATAATAATGTTTGTAATTCATTTGTGCTGTAAAGTAAAAATGCTGTAATTATTACACAATGGTTTATTATTTCCAAATAAGTATATTAGTTACAACTGTTTATATAGCTGTTTGAAGCCTTAACTAATACGAAAAGCAATAAATAATTCAAAGGAAAATGGTACATCACCCTGCTAATGTCAAACGCTATATCTCTGCTATTTCTTAACTGATTTCAATGATTTTTCTTAGTTTTGTAGAAAATTTGTTTGTTTATTTATTTAATGTCCCTTTATGCTGCTGTGGCTAATCGGACGATGCTACAGTGGGAGTCCTAAATTTTGCATATCAGGTTTTATTAGGATAGGGATCTTTAACGAGTACCTGACCTCGCACAGGCTCGGGACCACCTTTTAACATCCCCTCTGAGGGGCGGCATAACTAAGGAAAAATATCCTAGGACCACCTGCGGGTTTGAACCCGAGAACTTTGGCATAGGTGAATGTTATGCTAACCACCCTGCTACAAGTAGCCCAGTAGAAAATTTATTCTCTATGAAATAGCCCTTACAACTAAAAATTTTATTTATTGACAACTAATGGTATTTATTTAGTTATTAATTTGAACAGTGACAAACAGATTTTTTTTTTTTTTTATTCATTCTTCTGATTCTACGTATCTTGAAAAGTAAGCACCTAAATTTTGAGGGGGAGGTAATTTTGTTTTATTTTACCAAGAGTTCATTATTGAAAATAACAAACCAAAATCAAAATCAATCCATCTTTTTTATTATACCATATTGCTTTTCCAGCAACACCTCTACTGGTCATAATCTTGTGTAGTTACCATCTGATTGTATTCACAGTTACATGTAGTTACTTTTGGTATTCACAGCAATTCCATCCTTTTATCATAGACTGGCCCCTTAATAGCTTTTTTTCGTTTCTCCCTCACTACCTTTTATCCTGACCACGTGACCTGTCCAACTCAGTTGATTAGTTTATCAAAAATATTATTTTAGGTTTGTTGTACATAATATATTATTCCTGATTGGTATGTCTATTCCATTTTTTTCAGTCATTTACGATCCCGATATTCAACATGGTATTTTTCTTTTGAATAATAGTTCAAAAACATTTATTTTTTTAAACTAATTCCTATATTAGTTTATTTAACTAATATATGTATAATACTCACAATTACCATGTTCATGAAATCGAGCGAGTTAAAATTATGAGCAATTCTTGCTCAGAGGTTTTCCAACACTTCCTAAAATTTCAGCGAGTAATCTATATTTTAACGAAAACTGATACTTAGTGAGACTTTTTATGTGTAATATCCCTTTTATTTCTGGTCTGGTCCTTCTGTTCTTGGTATATGTGAATGGTCTAAAAGAGATTAGACAGAATTCATGTCTATTGGTTTATTATTTTCAATCAATGAACTTTTGTAATTGAAAAAAAAAAAATATTATCTCCCCCCATCTTCTAAAGTTTCAAGATACATAGATCCTGAATAATAAATTTTAAAAAATTCCTCTGTACAGTACAAATTTATTATAGCTATTTGATAGAAAATTAAATTCACTACAAAAGAAAAAAAATCATTGAAATCGTTAAGAAAACATTAGGCAGCAGGTGATTGACCATTTCCATTAAATTAATTTATTACTATACATATAGTTAATTGCCTAAACAGCTAAAATAAATTTTTTACAACCTAATATACATATTTGGAAATATATAAATTTTTATTTTTTTTATTTTAATAATGATGATTTATACATTTTTTATTTTTATTTATTTAATTAAAAAATAATAGAATTTATAAATAATAATTTTTTATAATTGATACTTTTTCAGGTTAAATTTGGCGAATCCATAAAATTATTGAATTATTGTCAAGGCTTGTTGATGAGCAGTTTATATTAAAGACAGGGGTGGTGAATGTTAGATACGTGCATGCCAAATTCTCCAAACCATGGCTTGTCAAATCATTCCATCTGCTTCGACATAATCGTGAGAACATGGAGTCTTTTAATTCTAATTCGGCGTTTGCGATTTCGTTCATCAACAGTGACAAGAAAAGGAGAAAATCTAAGACCGAAACGGCAGTAGATACCAGTCAAAGTAGTTCTACGATTTCTGAAGAAGTAAAAGAAGATGAACCTCTTGCTAAGAAAGTTAAACCAAATGAAACCAGCACGGATAAAATGGAAATTGATTCTGTGGATGTATCTAATAAGGAAGGTGAATCAGTTGATAATTGTTCAGCGATACAGAACTCTGAAAATAAAAGAAAACATGAAGAGGATGATAGTTTTTCTGAAGATGTACTTCCAAACAAAGTAATGAAACTAGATGATTCTGTGCCTACAGAAGGAACGGATGAGCATATTGAAGTAGCAAAACCTTGCAGTTCTGCTACTAATGAATCAAATACCTCACTTGAACCGACAACTGATGTGGAAAAATGTAGTATAGAACCTTCTCCATGCCTTGTTTCCTCAAATGAACTCAAAACTTCCCCATCTTCTGACCCATCTGTTTCAAATATTTCTTCCCAGTCTCCTAAACTCGAATCCAGTTCAGAGTCTAATGGTTGTACATTTAGAATAAAGGAAGATATTCTAACCTCCTCCAATTCTGACCCACCTGTTTCAAATAGTTCTTCCCAAGCAGCTGAAGTTGTATCTGATTTGACGTCTGACATGTGCCCTGTAGGGCTAAGGAAGATTATGGATCTTCCACTTTGCATTCATCAGTTCCAAATAACGTTTTCCAGTCACCTGAACTTGTATCTAGTTCAGAATCTAGTACTTGCAATGCAGAAACTATGGAAGTTAATAAAGTATCTTCCATTATGGAACCTGCTTCCAATAATTCTTCCCAGTCTTCTAATCTTATATCTAATTCAGAGCCTAATGCATGTACTGTTGGAACTAAGAAAGATAGTTCAGACTCTCCTGTTTCAAGCACCTCATCTCAGCCACCTGGATCTACTTCTGATTTGAAACAGAGTGCTAAAGAGTGTAATCCAGGCACTGAGCAACCTGCTTCAAACTGCTCTTTACCATTGCAAGAACCTACGTCTGATTTGGAAAAACTTGATACAGAAACGAAATCATGCACGGTGGAAACAAAAGAAGATGACAAAGTTTCAAGTTCTCTGCCATCTTCTTCAAATAATCCTTCACAGTTGTCACCTGAGATGAGTTCAGAAAAAACAGAAGAGCATTCACGTGTTATAATGAAGGCGACTAGAAAGAAATGGGTTTCGATGTCCAATGACAACTTTAGCCAGCTCACAAAGTTTGATACATCGTAAGTATATCTATATTTTTTGATTCTCATTATTTTTTGATAATCATTGAAGCCATTACTTTTTTTTTTTTAGAGATGTCAAACATGTCAATATCGTAATTCGCCTTGGATAAAAGTAGATGGCAACTTGAACCGACGTGTTTTGGATAGAATGCTTGGTTCTGTTTTGGGCCATTGCTTAACTTGCCCTGGAATAACTGTGCAAAAACTTCAAGAAAGGTTTACACCAGCATTGCAACCTGTCCACACTTATGAACTGGTTGAGGTAATAAAAAAAAACGCTGCAAATTATTATCTTCTTCTTCTTTGGCTTCTCCCTATAGTGCCGTATCATCGTAGGGGAGCATTTAACCACCGGATCCAATCCTTTCTATCCCCAGCTAGGTTCCTGGCCTGGTGAAGATCCTTCCCTCTTCCTCTGCAAAGTTTGTCGACGTACTCTGGGTAGGACATCCTTGGTCGCCCCCGAGGCCTTCTCCCATCTGGCACGTAATCCATGGCCAAATTATTATACAATGGTTTACTATTTCCAAATAACAATATTAGGGTATAACTGTTTTTATAGCTGTTGGTAGGCAATTAAGTAATATGTAAAGCAATAATTCAAAGGATGATATCATATCACTACTGCTGATTTCAAAATGCAATATCTCAGCTAGTTATTAACTAATTTCAATGATTCTTTTTTTCAGTTTGTCGAATATTCAATTCTCTATCAACTGGCACTAAAAGCAAAAATTATAGTATTTATTTATTTATTAATTAGGAGAAACAGATTTTTTTTATTCATTATCCGGATTCTAGGCATCTTGGAACGTAAGCTTTCAAATTTTGAGCGGGGGTAATTTTTTTTTTTTTTGGTCGATTACAAAGGTTCATTATTGAAAATAATAAACCACTATAATATAAAAAATATCTATTTATGAACATAATTGTATTTATTATTTTTAAATGTTTAAAACTAAAGTTAATTTGGTGGGTTAAGCATAGTGTCTTCATGTCTTTAAAGGAAATTTGAGACAAATAGAAAATCATGTACTTTTAACATTTTTCTTTAGTTAAATGTAAGAAGATTGTCATTTCAAAATGCCAGATGTTTAATTGGTTTTCTTTGTTTAGATTTTACAACGTATTGGATGTTTGAAGTTATTTACGATGAAGAGATCTTGGAAGTGCACTCTTTTTTCAAAAAGGGCGACAGTATCAAAAGGTAATGTATTATTGTTTATATAATTATTTATACTTATTGTTTAGATGAACATATTTTGGAAAAAAATAAACATTATATTAAAATAGGTAAAAATAACATTATAATAAAAAATAAAATATGATATACACATTTTAATCTTTTCAATAGTAGTTCGAGCTGAAATCTAAATAGTAAAATTTTTTTACTTTATTTTTTCTTGTTACGTATGTACAATGAAACCCTACATACCAATTTATAACAACCAACATTTGACCAACACATACTCTATTCGCGTTTTAATAGCAAAATGTATGGACATCACAATAGAATTATAAATGAAATGTCAATAGCTGAAAACCCTGATAGATGATACTGTGGGATTCCCAAAATTTAGCCTATTCAGGCTTGCTTGTGTGTTTATTCACTTAATATCACTGTGGCTGATAGGACCATGCTTCAGTTGGAGTCCTAAACTTTCTCTGTCTAGGTTTTGTTAAAAGAGGGATCTTCAACAAGTACCTGATATCGCACAGGCTCAGGACCACCATTTTACATCCCCTCTGAAGGAAAGCATAACAAAGGATTGTTTACTTCCTTTAAAAAAACCTAGGGCGATTTGCCATGTTTATATATGCTGTAACGCTAGTCACTGTAGGTGACCCTCTTATTAGTGTTTTGGGTTTCAAAATAGTGTATCATTGACTTTATTTTTTCATTCTAATACATTCTGTTTCTCTTATGTTTGTTTAACTCTTCTTTTTAATTTAAATCATTTTGTGATACTTTCACCACTTCAGTTTTCTTAATCAATGACCAGGAACATTAATTTTTCTTTCTCTTATTTTTTTAGTTTATTGATTTATTTTTAAAAATTAATATATTTTTATTTTACTTTTTCTCTAGAACCATCAACTGGTCTTGAAAGCCCGGGTGATATGTTAGTAGATACTGATCCATTGGCGATATCAAAGTTGGGTTATTTCATTGGAGATAAGAATTATACAATCGACTACCTCGATGCATTAACAGACTCGAAAGTTGCTGATTAAGACAAAGAACATCGTTAATTGTATAAATGTACATAATTATTTATGTGAATTGTAAATAAAAAATTATCTATTTTGTACATCTTTATTGTTTTCAATAAAAATATTTAACATTTTGTTTTATTTATTTTTTTGTATTTAATTTAAAACTTTTATGTTACTATTTAATAATGTGCTGCATTCATTCATTGCTGTAATTGGGGAAAAAAAGAAGTGTGTTTTTTTGGATAATTTAAATTTCAATAGCATTGGCCCTTTATATGTTGTAACACCACTAGAAAAACTTTTCAAAAAGATTCAGATATAAAATTCTAGTTTTGGCTACTTGTTATAAGATATAATGAACACAGGTTTGTGTCAAGTTGTGGATTGCAGCTATTTTTTATGTTAGTCCATTCTAACTAAATTTCTTTACCTTCATGTAAAATTTTTGCCAGTCAGCAACAGTTTATTAGGTGAAAAATTCAGAAAATTCCCAAACATTAACAATAAATTTATATTGCAATGAGTCTTATTTTATAACGAAAGAAAATATTCAAGCTGTGTCTATGATTAGTAGTTGCTATATAATGCTAATGTGTTTTTTTGGATGAGATAAGCTTTTGGACTAATGCAGGTAAAAACATAACAAAACACCAACTGGAAATATTAAGATAAATAATTTATTTTTTTAAATATATCTAAAACACTGTTATAGATACTGTGTTGTCAAACTCACTTGATGATTAAATTAAGTTAATGTACAAGCTTTTATAATTTTTATATTTTGTTGTTTATAAATGCCTGGTTATTTTTACTTCATTCATCAATCAGCCTTAGTTAATAAAGAACACAAATCTCATTATTCATCACAAATCTATATTTACCAGTCATTTTTTATATTTATTTGCAAAGGTTATATTTGCAATGCAAAACTCAGAAGTTTTTACATTGAATGTAAGCAAATATAAAAGTCAATAATACAGAATTAATTTTTTAGACACTAATTTGAAACTTATTATATAAGAAGAAGGATATTGGTCAGTTTTTGTGACTACATAAATTATTTATGTATATTTTAATATTTCAGGAGTTATTCAGTCAGTATCTTGATATTCATTTATGAGAGGAATTAAACAATAGAAATATTCAATTAGTACGAAATAACATAACTGATTTATATATTGGACTTAATTACGAGGTTTTCCAAGCTACTACTTTAATTTGACGTATATTTAATTCGGATGTAAATAAAAGTAAATAGTGAAGGCAACAAGAGATCGAAATCCATCCAACCCACTGTCTCCCTAAAAGATTGGCTTTTGGATTTTTCTAATGTATTTTTACAGACCAACTCTGTATTTCTTCTAAAATCTTCAGTACCGTTTGTCATGGGTACTGATACGAAAACTGAAGCATCAGTTTTGCATGAACAATGTTATTTACAAGTGTCAGTCACTGTTATATATCTGTTTTATAGGCATTCTTCATGTCTTTTTGAATTTCGCCAAGGCTTCTTCCCGCAGTCTCAGGTAAGAAAAAGAACATACAAATCGCCCCAATCAGGGATACTGCTGCCCATATCCAATAGTTAAGATATACTCCAACAGTGTCCTGTAAAAATGAATTTATCAATATTTATACTGCCATTAATTTAGGATATAAAATGTTGCTAATTTAATTATATTCATTGTTATTGCTTGATAATTCCTTATCACTATAAACATCAGTTATTATTGTAAATAAAATTAAGTTAATTTACTTATTTCATCTAAAAAAAAAACAACACTCAAAACTTAAAATTCAATTATAATCGGAAAATTTGTCTCTAAGTTGTTAATCTTTATTAAACCGTAATAATTTCAATATCAAACAATATAGGCAAAAAACTAGTTCCACTGTAAACCTACAGATAGGGCTAATAAAAATATTCCTAAAACATAGTAATTTCTTGTTAATGGTTATTTTTATTGCTTAATTACTATTTAAAAAGGTGAAGAGCTACCTGTTTTTTTAATTTAATTTAAATCTTTGGATAGATAAGTCTTACTTGTAATAAAAACGATGAAAATTTTCTTTTATAAGTTATAATTTATTACATATATAACATCTGAATAAGAAACACCAAAAAATAACAAACACTGGTTACGTTGGAGGAACAGAAATATGTTATCTCTTTATTATATTATACCTTTTCAGGAAATTACATATTTTGTTAATTACAGCAACAATGTATTTGTTTGTTACTAACTATTGGGAGTTGATTTCCAAAAGGCACTGTATTAATTTTACGAAATTTTACAGGAAGTGCAAACATCTGTCATTGTTGAACCAATTTATTTTATTATTTTTTCATTAAAATGAAGAATTTCTTTTTCACTATATTAATAACTTTATTTTTACGTTGCGAAAGAAAATGTTTTAGTATGATTTGGAATTTAAGCTCTGGAATAGAAGTATAGTTTTCAAAAACGTTTTTAGATTGAATAGGATGACAGATTTCGATAAAGATAACTACTTTTTTGACGCTCCTACTTCTTGCAATTAGCAATTATTTTCAATGACATCAAATTAAAAACGAAATATTGTTCATCATTGAATGAATGAACAAAGTAAAAATCTGATCCTTCAATAAACTATTGTACATTCAACCTATCATTGAAGCGATACATTATAATTGGAAAAACAAAATTCCTTATAAGTCACATTAATAACAGCATTGGTTAGCGTTAGATATTTAATGGAGGTTGAAAGTCACTAATTTTTACTAATCTAACTAATTGCAAAGTCTAACTATTGTGTTTTTCAAATTTAAAAATAATTTATATCATACCTGTATGAATTGGTACTGCTTGATCGATAAGAAGGTTGCTGAAGATCCAACCACTAGGGTCAGAGCTCCTCCTATTCCCCTGGTCCGAGCGGTGAAGAACTCGGCCTGTATTGTCTGCAACAACGGTCCAACGCCAACATTCGCAGCGATTATAAATGCAATAACAGACACATAAAGCACCCAAACATAGGGTGACACGTCAAATGCCGTTTCGAAGTCCAAAAAGTAGTATCCACCAATAATAAGAGGGAAAATAAAACAACAGAAACAAGAATAAATTAGTATAGGTCGTCTTCCGATGCTGATTGAAAGCAAACTAGAGCTGAATGTAGAAACAGCATTTAAAACCCCTGTGACGATGGTAAGTTGATCATTGTCCAAATATCTTATTGTACTCTCGCCGAAAGTCTGAGATACATAGTTAGCGAATGCTGGCATTCCTCCCATGTACTTGGTCACAGAACAGATTTGCACGATAAAAAAAGCCATTCGATCTTTTTTTGTGTGGAACAGATCTTTCCATGAACCTGAAAAATAAGACAGTAATAAATAAGAAAATTGGTATGTTTATTAATTGCTTTGATAATAAGTATTACAAAAAGCACTTCAATTTATAATAATATACCTTGTTCATAAATCTCTCTTTCGATGGTTTCTTCTATCTCTTTCAGCTCTTCATTAACCTCTTTGCCACCTCTCAACCAGGAAAGAGCTTGTTTGGCCTCTTCGTGTCTTCCCTTCATGATCAAGTAGTAAGGTGACTCTGGCATGAAGATAAAGGAAGCTGTGAAAATAATTGGTATTGTGAGACATACGAGAGCATACGTTTGATAGCTGAGGTAAGGCCCCAGGCAGTAGTCGTACAGGCAGCCTACGAACCACATCGTCTGTATATGGCAAGAGGTGCTTCCTCTCAGGCGAGGCTCGGACACTTCAGCGATGTATATCGGTCCTACTACGTAGGCCACAGCGAGGCACAATCCCTGGATTTGCCGAAGAACGAATAAGACTGGGAGTGAGCGAACGTAAGCTAGAACGATGAACGCCAAGCCGCAGATTGGACCTATTAACAGTATAGGATACTTGCGGCCAACTCTGTAATATTGCAAAAATCAATTCATTATGTATAATATATATTTATTTATATTAATTTTAATTTAATAATTTATACCTACAAATATATATATATATTTTAATTCTTACTTAATTTGCATTACTTTTTTTTTGTAATTCATTGTAAATTCGGAGAAAGTTTAGCAAAGACTTCTACTCTTAACAGATTATCTCCAGGTTCTTTGATTCTTGGTGATTTCTGTGCCATATTGCTCGTTGTAATCCATAAAGTTCTTGGGTTAAGGTCAAAGCATTTTAATTATTCACCGAGTTACTTCCTGATACTTTTATTGCCATCTCGTTTTCCTGGAATCCTTTGGCGAAAAAGATCCATTAATGTTAAAATGGTATGTAATTGATAACGAGTTTGTTTGAGTTCTTTGTTATCTCAACATTATATTTTATTCATTGTGGATATAATTAGTTGACCGTTGAGAATTACTGAAGGAATTAGTCCGGGTGGCGGTCATTAAATGAAACAACTGAATAGTCGCTAGAGAATGTCAATATTATAACATAAAAGGAACTAGATGTGTAAAGAAATCAATTAATTAAATTACAATGATAAAGGTATACTAATGAGAGCTATACAGACCAGATAATGACTAAAGATAATGTACAAATATATAAGAAAAAAATTACATGAAATAAAAAACATTTAAAAAAATGGAGTACAGTGGAGATACGTACCGTCTGGTAGGCGAGTGGAAACTAGGTACAATCTGGTAATAAGGAATGTAGGCAGGTAGATAGGAAAGTACGTACAAAAGGTTGGGTAAAATGGAAAATACGTACCACATTTCTAGACGGGATCTGACAACAATGAGTAAAATTGTAATATGAACATAAAAGGAAGTGTTCAGATTAAACCTACAATATTAATAACATCATAACGGTATTAGATGTTTAAACAAGATTGTTGAAGTAAAAACAATATAATACAATAGTAAGAATAATAATGTATAAACTATATGTAGTAAAACTGACTACCTCCCAACCAACGTTTTAATAATTATTGTACATATATTAAGACAGTAAAATTGACCATTGTTTTTACTTCAACAATCTTGTTAAAACATCTTCTAATACCGTTATGATGTTATTACTATTGTAGGTTTAATCTGAACACTTCCTTTTATTTTAATATTACAATTTTACTCTTTGTTGTCAGATCCCGTCTAGAAATGTACTTATTTTCCATTTTACCCAACCTTTTGTACGTACTTTCCTATCTACCTGCCTACATTCCTTATTACCAAATTGTACCTAATTTCCTGTATAGCTCTCATTAGTATACCTTTATCATTGTAATTTAATTAATTGATTTCTTTACACATCTAGTTCCTTTTATGTTATAATATTGACATTCTCTAGCGCAATAGTTATTTTTTTTAAATTGTATTTTTAATCTTATTTTAAGTGTATCCTTTTTGTATCTTTTTAGCCCTGATGATGACCCACAATGGGGGTCGAAACGTTGGCAAACAATAAAATAGTTGAAACTATTCAGTTGTTTCATTTAATGACCGCCACTCGGACTAATTCCTTCAGTATATTTTATTCACTTTGTCTTGCATAATCCGGTTAAACAAGAATAATAGATCGTTTTGTAGTTTGAAGCCTTTTCCACTTATTGAAGAAAAGTCTAAATTCGCTTTAAAATCGTGGTCAGTTATTCCATGAAGAAATAAAAACATTGATTTAATGTATTTTAAGCATTTGAAAGACTGAAAACACGATTTTCAGCCTGGGAGGTGTAGCAGATGAACATGTTATGCTACATCAGTCATTAAACACTCACAGCTGGAAAGTGTGGAGTTATAGGAAGATCATCTTTTTTTCTAATTCTTCATCTATCTTACAATAAGAATGACTATGGTCCTTTTACACCCAGTAGGCTGACGTTTCAAAGTGTGTACATCGTTCTCATCTTTCATGAGAACAGTGGAGTTGCTCTCAGACAAAATCAATCCGGTATTTGTCTTCCTACGATAGTTTAATGTTTACTAATACAATACTTATGAAATCTACTAAAAGTTTAAGAATATTCCTAACTATAACGAATAAAACTTACCTGTCACCTATGATACCAGCTGGAATTACGAAGAAAAGACAGCCTAATTCCATAGAGGAGATCAACCAAGAAGTCTCTGTGGTTGTCATAGGGACTTCGGACTCCGGTGACACGATGTACAGCAGGAGTGGAGCATACCAGACAAAAGCTGTTGAGGTTATAGCTACTGACAGAGAACCTGAAATTTACCGAACTTGTTTAAATCTGGATTGTAAAATGGATTCTGCATAAATATAAAGCAGAAGAATGGCCATTTGTTCTGGGCGAAAAGAAGCCAGAGGGAACCCAAAGCCATACAAAAGTCGCATAAAAAATTTAGAGGCATAATGTATACAGTTAATATATGATTTGGGTTATAGTCGAACATCCTGTCCTTGTTTACATCAATACATATTTTATTACATCACAAAGTTAGTGACTATGCTAAGAAGGTAATATTTAATTAACTTTCTTTATATGTGAACGCTTACTTCCTTATTAAGTAATTATGTAATATCAGGGTTAAATTATTATATACATTGTTCGCTGCTTTACGGAACCTTTCTGCATGCATTAGGATAAATAAAAAAAAATCGTCCTTTATAATTCGCCGATGTTTACTAACAATTATTTCTTACTCTGTCAATCCTCAAAGTATACTACATTAAACCGTTTCGCAAACCTAACGTCTCTCTGTGTGGCTTACGGTTTTTTTGGCATTCTGAATATTTTTAAAAAATGAGCTGAATGTATGAAATTCTTGTAATGCTACAATATTACTCATATCCATCGCCTACCACTTCATGCAATGTGAGGACTAGACTCTTCGTTCCTTAGCTAGTTCTTTTCTCCTGGCCCATTCTAGTCCTCTCTTTGTTAAACTTTGCCTTACTCTATGTTTCTAAGTATGTCGGGGTCGTCCGTAATCCTATGGTTTTCCATCCTTGAGATAATTCCAAACCATCTTAGAGGTCAATGGTGGTGTAGTAGGTAGCATACCAGCTTTCTATGCCCAAGATCGTGGGTTCAAACCTCAGATTGCCCTAGATTTTTTTTAACCTGTATCACTATAACCTATGAAGGGTCTTGGGCTCAGTACATATAGAGATCCGTACTGTTTCGAGACCAACGGCCGTGCGATGAGATGATTAGGGCTTGATCACGCTCAGCCACCAAGTTTTCTCCCTACTTTTTGAGTACCCAATTTATAGAGGCTGGGTCTGCTCCAGGAGGGTCTCCATACCCTAGGGTCGACCCCCGACTGAATTAACAGAATAAATAATATTCTGCCACAGTCGGGATTCAAACTCAGGACCCGGAGAACAGTAGAATAGTGAGGAATTTTTAAAGGGAGTTAAAAATCCTTGGTTTGCCGTCCTTTGTAGGAGGCCTAAAATGGCGGTCCCGAGTCTGTGCAATGACGAGTAGCCACAGTAGTATAAAAGTATGTTTATTGTTTATTTCTTCAAGGTCACTTTATATTACTGGGGCTAATAGGACAATGCTGTAGTGGGAGTCCTAAATTTTGCCTACCCAGGTTTAACTAGGATAGGGATCTTTAACGAATCCCTTCCGAAGGATGGCATAACTAAGGATTTTTTACTCCCATTAAAAAATCCTAAGACCATCTGCGGGTTGGAGCCCGTGACCTTTGGCATAGGAGGCTGCTATGCTAGCCAATATCCTACAGGTGATCCCGTAGCATATAATTGGCGTTAAATGAATAAACAAACGATTAATTGTAAAGGGCTTTAAAGTGTTGTGATTTGAATAAATTAGGCATTATTTGAAGAAAACTGCGCAAGACGATAATTGAATTTGGAAATTATGGGAATATAAATGTTTACGTTTATCACGTAACAATAAAAAATAATTATAAGTTTACAGTTGATGCCAGTTAATTGAGATGAGTTACCATCTTTTTATGTAAAAGATCCCATAAAAAGTAGTTTATTTTAATATTTTCTTAGTTGGTTGTTTTTACTTTTTTTAGCACAAAACGTCTGTCCATTAGTACCAGACATACTGTTTTTAGAAAATCAATTTAAAACTAATAGTATCAGTAGTGAAAATAACCAATAATGATATTAGTTAAATTAATAAATAACAATATTAGTTAAATCTAATGTTTATAAGAATAATCAGTCATAAAAATAAATGTAACACCATTAGTCAAAATTAATAATATATCAAATTAATTTGGAATTAATAAATAGTAGATATATCAGAAAATAAAAAATGATTTTCCATTGTTTGTTAAAGCCCATTTCAGAAAGGAGGCACATTAATTCAATTCCATTTCCATCGTTTATCAAAGCAACAGCAACATTGTGTGGTATTCCCTTTTGGTTCAACTGATGTAGAAGGGACATTCCTCGAAAATATGATTTCTCTGGAAAACATATATTCCCTAGAATACTGGCATCTTATTTAGGTATTAAGCGCCCAATATCTTATTTCTTCTACTATGAGTAAAGAAATATATAAAATTTCAATATGAAAATATTTAAGGCAATAATAAAAGATCAAATCTTCAAAATAAAACCGTACAAAAGAAAAAAAAAATGATCAAAACCGTATGGCACGGCTGACCGAGGACTCCTAAGTCTTAGACAACTTTAATTAAATTAATTTAAATAAATGAAATATATGTCTATATCATGAATTATTAGCTCGTTAGAAAAAATAAACAAAACTTTTTGTAATTCTAGCATCAGTAGTACTATACATTTTTATTTTATAACATGCATCACGAAAAAACTTACTATGATTCCTAAAACTAACATGAATGCTATTTGATATATGAATGTATTTGATGTTTCAACTATTTATTTTATGAATGTCAGGTTTTTTTTTAGGTCTGCTTTTATTCTTCTTCTTCTTTCTCTTCGACCCATTTGCCTTTCAGCGTGGGCGAGCTCCCAGCCATTGGTACCAACCGTCTCTGTTTTTTTAACATGCCAGATCGTTGCCGTTGAGACTGTCCATATCCGAGGCTGTTCACTGAATTTCTTTGAATCGGTTGTACTCCACTACGGGTGATTGGCCCAGTAGAAGAGGCCCCGGTACCTCGGGACAACTGGATGCCAGTTATACTGGCTATGGTCTTCCCAGGAGAGGTGACACTGAGGTATGTACTGTTACTAACAGGTTAGTAACAGTTAGTTAGTATATTCCTAGTCCATTTAGATTTTTTTACACTCTATTGTGAAAATTGTTTAGTTGGTTTTTAATTAATTTAGGGATTTCCTTCTGCTTTTGAGTCTTGCAATACTTCCTAAGAAGTTTGTCACATATTTAGTCTCTTTTAATAGGCTCAAAATCCCAGGGCAGGTATCATGGTAAAATTCCCGATGGTAAAGTTCCCGATGTCCCGTGGTTCTAAGGCGGCTTTATATTACTTCTTATCTTCAAACAAAGTTAACATTAAAAAAGGATTATACTGAATTTCAATTAAAGCATTTATTTTATATCAAATTACTAATAAGAATAAATTAATAATAATATAGTATATACGATAAAAACTAAAGTTTTTTGCGGTTATCATCACTCTCTATTACAGCTTTGAATGTTACATAAGTACTTTTATTAGCGCTTTACTTCACTTCATTATAAAGAATTAATTTTATTATTATTATAACTTTCAATGTTTTGGAATAATAGCAAACTTCTAAACTTAGAAAATAGAAACATAATCATGAAAAGTCAATGAGTCATTCCATACCTGGATTACCTAAACACTACACTGTAAATGCTTAAAATTCAACATTTTACCTATTTTTGAATGCGTGGTGTTTATTTTCACATAGTTGGTTTGAAAAGTTAAAATATTTACTGAACTTTACTTTCAATATAAATTTTAAGCTCAAAAAAAATATATCAAACGGATAATATTTCTTTTATAATATAATTTATAAGTGCAATACTGCATTAATGTTTTTCATTTTCCACAAATTAATAAATTTTAAGAAATATTTGTTAAATTATTTCATTATAGAGAAGAGAACTGTATGAGAGTTGATATATGTAAATAAATAGATATTCGTATTTAAAGAAGTTATTTCAACAATATTTGAATCATATTTAAAAAAAAAAATCATGAATATTAAATTTTATGTCTTTTAATATAAGATATTATTGACCGCATTCGAATTCACGCCTGCAAATGCGTACATATTGACTTGTACACAGGTCCGTATACGTTTTTAGACCAGTGGAATACGGCCCACACCAGTGGAATATGACCGTATCCCTTTGCATACCTGTGAAATTCGGGCGTATACCTGTCCACATCTGTGAGTATATTCGTATTCGTATATTTTTTCGAAATACGAATGCATTCGTATTCTTTTTTGAAATACGATTGCATTCGTATTCGTATTTTCAAAACTCGATCTTCCCGAATGCATTCGTATTCGTATATCCGAATGCGATTTTGCCCATCTCTGACTGTTAGTGTCCTTAATGTCAGTGCATGACTTCAGTGTACTGTTCTGCTGTGTAAAAATGCACTGTGTACTGAACTCAGGAGACCGGGGGATCGTTAAACCCCACTAGTAGAGCACATCTACTAGCCCTTGCGGTTTTTGCTTTTATTCATAAAAAATAAATAAGAATATTTATGTATATTTTTTCCAATGCTAATTTATACACAGGTTGATTCATAAGTGTCTAGCCATTTTGTGGAAGCAGTTACTTGACATTAAGTGGAACAAAATAGTTTGTATGACCCAAAGTCGGATCGTCAATATACAAGATACAACAGTCAGTGAGAAAAATGAAATTTTTGCTCTTATTTATGGTTTTCATCGAACAGCAAAAATATTAAAATTTGATTTTCCTTCAGAACCGTTGACAATCGGACTATGGGTCATATAAACTTTTTTATTACTTTCCCTTACTATATATTTCATATATAGTACTTTCCCTTACTATATATTTCATATATAGTACTTTCCCTTACTATATATTTCATATATAGTACTTTCCCTTACTATATATTTCATATATAGTACTTTCCCTTACTATATATTTCATATATAGTACTTTCCCTTACTATATATTTCATATATAGTACTTTCCCTTACTATATATTTCATATATAGTACTTTCCCTTACTATATATTTCATATATAGTACTTTCCCTTACTATATATTTCATATATAGTACTTTCCCTTACTATATATTTCATATATAGTACTTTCCCTTACTATATATTTCATATATAGTACTTTCCCTTACTATATATTTCATATATAGTACTTTCCCTTACTAATTGTAAGTCCGTATTATGATACTTATTGCAAATAAAGTATTTTATTTCAGAACTTTTATATCATTTTGGGTTCTTATTTTCCTTTCAGTCTTCTTTAATTCTTATTAGACAAAACTAATGATAAAATAAAGCCCAGAGCATTAAAACTTAAAACGTTTCATGTTTATTGTTCAAATTTAATATATTTAGACTCCTGAGGATTATGCGAGAATTAGCAATAAACCGTTATTGACAATAAACAAATCAGAATAATTATTGTAATTTTTTATGAATCAAATTCATAACGCTTTTTTCTCATCTATATCCTGCAGCTTTTTAACTAATTGTTTACAATCAAAATTAAAAAATCTATTATATTATTTTATTATTATCTGAAACAATCAATTGGTATTATCGGATTTTCATCACTCTTTATTAACTTTTACAATCTTGGATATAATATAATGTTGTTTTTTTTTATGGAATATTTAGCTTTCCAACGCTATAACATACATGTATATTACTGTTCTTATGATTAAAAACAAAAAATTGCATTAAAAAAATAATTTCGCAGTTTTCTCCTTTAGTTTGGATATCGGAAAGGAGAAACTTGAAAAAAATAAATTTATTGCAATTTTTTGTTTTTGAACATAAGAACAGTAATATGGATGTGTAATATACCGCTGGAAAGCTAAAGATTTTAGAAAAAATATTATCTCATACACAAGCTTTTAAAAGTTAATAGAATGATGAAATGAACATAAAGCTAACTGATTATTTTAAATAATAATATAATAGATTTTTTAATAAAACACATGTTTCTATATAAATTCAATTTAATTAATTCCTTAATAGTTTCACGTATTTTTATCTCTAACTGTTTTTGAAAATTCTTTGATTGAAGAGCACTAATATAGATGTATAAAATACCGCTGGAAAGCTAAATATTTTAGAAAACAAAATTATCCTATTCGAAAAATTGTATAAGTTAATGGAGAGTGAAGAAAAGCCTAAAAAACTTACTGATTCTTGTATATAATATTATAAAAGATTATTTAATAAAACGCATGTTTCTATCGAAACTTTATGTAATTAATTCTTTGATATTTTTTCATATTTATGTGTGTTTAAAAATGGTTAAATTGATTTTAACAACGGACGTGAGTTAAAGTCGTGTATTGTGCGCACCGGAATGTTTATTTTGTGGATGGAGGGGGTAGACAAAACTTTTGCCACACTAACCCCTCTGATTAGGTTCCTGAATGAAATACATTGAAACAATAATGACCAACTTACAGGATATGGCAGCCAAATGCTGCCTTACGGTCGAGAGTTGAAATCCTGAGGTAATCATGATGGCACACACAGACTGAGCCATAAGGCTTGGGCCCGCGTGTAGTGGTGGGGAAAACGATTGACGTGGTTAAAGTTAAAATGTTTTTATTTAATATATTTAAAAAAGTGTAAATCTTATGATCTACAATTATGTATAATCATCAAATGCAGTAAAAATTCGAGGTTTTATATAAGTCAATTATCAAAGGCCAATCTAATTGAATTGTGTGGATAAGGCATTGTTGAAACTGGGGGATTTCTTCATTCAATCGGAAGATAAATATTAAAATCAGAATTTAATTAGTAAAAAATCTGGTGCGGGCAACACATGACTTTCACTTACCTCGATTTTTAAAATCAATGAAAGAATTTTCAAATACAGTTAGAGATAAAAATAAGTGAAACTATTAAGGAATTAATCAAATTGAATTTATATAGAAACATGTGTTTTATTAAAAAATCTATTATATTATTATCTAAAATAATCAGTTAGTTTTATCTTCTTCTCATCACGCTCTATTAACTTCTAAAAGCTTGTGTATGAGATGATATTTTTTCTAAAATCTTTAGCTTTCCAACGGCATATCATACATGTATTTTATTGCTCTTATGTTCAAAAACGAAAAATTGCATTAAAAAAATATTAAAGGTACTTTAGGGGAAGACAATTTAAAATATCGGCATTTAAGACCTGTCAGACCATTTTTATCCAAATAAAACCTACATGACGTTAAATCATATTAAATTTTACATCGATATAGCGAGTTTAATCAAAATCGTCGGAACCGATTTCGAGAAAATAGAAAAAAGGTGCAAAATGCATTGTATAAAATGGCTCTTCTGATAAGCTCATTTTTATGAAAAAAGTTTTTTAACGTCTCGGGCGTATATTTGTCTTAAATATGAAATTTCAGTTTCATAGGACTTATCGTTTTCGTCCGGGAGTTACCACACCCGTGTGTACACACACACACACACACTCACAGACCTTTTTGCGGAAGTTGGTTATTTGAACTCAGGGGACCCTAAAACGTGTATTTCCGTTGAAAATTTTCACGATTGCAATACTTTCCCTTACTATATATAGTAAGTGAAAGTAGAAATTCGATTTAACTCGAAAAATGTAAAATATTCAAATAATAAAAATTCTGATTGTACTTTCACTTACCTATATATGAAATATATATTAAAGGAAATTATATCGCTATATAAATGTAAAAGTACTGTTTTGACGAGATTATTTATATTTTTATGGTCATTACAAGCATACAATTTAAATAATTTAACGGATTTTTATTAGTTATTCTGCTTTGAGTTGGGGCCATTTTAAAACCAAATTTATTAACTAAAACCTATAACCTTCACTAAAACCAGAGAAATTAAATAAAGTGTGTTTTTCGCGGACAAACTTTCTTATCTTTTAACACGACTCCTGGGAAGTGTTGGTCCCTAATATTTTGCAGAGTCTAATGGTTTAATGTATAATTTCACTTGAAAATATTTCACCATAATCGGTGAGACACATTTGGGATTATCTCCTTATTAGGTAAAGTAGCAGAGGAAGTTATTTTCCGTAGAATCAATTTATTTATTATAAATAACAAGGTATTAATTGACGAACAATGGGATTAAGGTAACAATATTCTGCGATAGCCCGGTTAGGTAGGTTGACTGACATCATCACAAAGGGATTTAATCACAAGCAAGACATAAGGTTGGTATTACTGGATGTCCAAAGAGCGTTCGATACAATCTGGCATAATAATATAAAATATATAAGTTAATTATTTACAACACTCCACATCACATAATAGCATTAATAAAATCATATTTATCCAACCGTATAATACAAGCAGTTATTGACGACCAACAGTACTGGTCCAGTACTCCTCGCTAGAGTGTACCTAGACTTCCTCAGGGCTGGGTTCTATCGCCAACGCTTTACAATATTTATTAAACTTAAAATTTTTCTTTTCAGGTTTGATGAGAATAGGGATCTTTAACATATATCTGACATACATATTTCACGAAACATATATTTTGACTTAATCGTGTTCTAAAAATTTACTTTTTTCGAAATCCGTCATCCAATTTCATCTAAAAATCACACAATACCTTTAAATACCCGATCGAAAATTTAAGTTATTTCCAAGATTCCAAATATACATTTAATTTCATTCTAAATTCTTCAAAAACGTGTCATTTCTGTTTTTTTAAAATCTGTTGCAACACACGACTTTCGTTTATCTCCGTTGTTACAATCAATTTAATATTTTTCATTTACAGTTAGATATGAAATATGTAGGTAAGTAAAATTAAAAAAGTTTAATAAGAAATAATTAAATTGTGTTTCGATAGAAACATTTGTTTTACTAATTAATATATTATATTATTTATTATATGAAAAAAAAAAAAACAGTTAGTTTTATTGACATTTCATCACTCTATATTAACTTTTACAAGCTTGTGTATAAGAAAATATTTTCCTAAAATCTTTCTCTTTCCAACGGTACATTATACGGTCTATATTATACTGTTCTTATGTTCAAAAATAAAAAAAATGCATTAAAAATATATGTTTTTCAGTTTTCTCCTTTAGTTTGATATCTAATTCGTTCAACTTATATATTTACCTGATCTTTAGTAATGCTACTCAGATTATATGGTCAATTTTATTAAATGTACAAAATTAAAGGTACGTTAGAAAAAGAAATTTCAAAAATTCGGTATTAAAGGCCAACCAGACTGTTTCAATCAGAATAAAACCTCTATTATATCAAAACTCATTAAATGTTATATGGATATAGCGAGTTAAATCAAAATCGTTAAATGCGTTTTTCAGAAAATCCTTAAATGGTGCAAAGTGCATGGTATAAAGTTGCTCTTCTGGTTAGCTGATTTTGATGTCAAAGTTTCTGTAACATCTCAGGCAGTTGTATAAGAAACTTTAAAATATTGGCATTTAAGCCCTGTCATACTATTTCAATCAGAATGGAACCTACATATTAATGTTCTTATGTTCGAAAACCCCAAAATTGCATACAAAATATTATTTTGCTCTTTTCTACTATAGTTGGATACGGAATTCGTTCAACTTATATATTTACCTAAGGAAGATGGTTGGGGGTGCGGTCATAAATTAAAAACACACAATTAAAAATAAGCGTTATTTTAATTATGTGCCGACGTTTCGGCCTACAATGTGGGCCTTCATCAGGGCTAAAAGAAACAAGATAACAACCAATGTAATAATATGCTTAATAATGCGTTAGGTATATAATAATAATATGACAGTAATAAATTATGGGAACATAAATAATATTAAATGTAAAATGATAATAAGATGACAATTATAAAGTATGGAAATAAGGTGACAGTTATAAAGTATGGAAATAAACAAAATTAAGATGATAGTTATAAAGTATGGAAGTAGACATAATTGAGATGATAATATTGTAATGAGAATATATAAATAGAGACTAAGTAAATGAAAAAAATTGATAAAGGAAAAATATGTGAACAATTAAAATTTTAAATATTAACAATTTTGAGTTGATATATGACGGTAATATATTTTATATTTTATATTTATATTTTATTTCCATACTTTATAACTGTCACCTTATTTCCATACTTTATAATTGTCATCTTATTATCATTTTACATTTAATATTATTTATGTTCCCATAATTTATTACTGTCATATTATTATTATATACCTAACGCATTATTAAGCATATTATTACATTGGTTGTTATCTTGTTTCTTTTAGCCCTGATGAAGGCCCACATTGTAGGCCGAAACGTCGGCACATAATTAAAATAACGCTTATTTTTAATTGTGTGTTTTTAATTTATGACCGCACCCCCAACCATCTTCCTCATCTAATTTCTCTACGGTCAACAAAACTCCATCATTATATATTTACCTGTGTTTAATGATGCTAAAATTAAAATGGCATTTAAGCTTTGTCAGACTATTTCAATCATAATAAAATCTCTATTATATTAAAACTCATTAAATGTTATATGGATACAGCGAGTTTAATCACAATCGTTACAGCCGTTTTTTGAGAAAATCGTAAATAGGTCCAAAATGATTGGCGTAAAGTCGATCTTCTAGTTCATCGATTTTGATGAAAATTTTGCAGTAACATCTCGGGCTTATAGTTGTATTAAATATGAAATTTCAGTTTCGTACGAGTTTAGTTTTTGAGCTGGACTTACCACACACACACACACGTTGCGGGAGTTAGTCATTTGGACACAGGAGTCCCCTAAAACGGGTATTTCCGTTGAAATCTGGAATTGGAAAATTTTCTCTATCACAATACTTTCCCATAATACATATTTCACGTATAAGTAAGTGAAAATAATTAATACGTTAAAAGAGCAATTCTTGATTTTAATTAAAAAACAATATTTTTTTTTATTTTTATAGATTTTCAATTTTCATGATTTCACAATTTTAAACTAGGATTTAAACTGAGCAAAACAAATTGTTAATAAACATAATAAATAAAGATCGTTAATAAACATAATAAATAAAGATCGTTAATAAACATGTTGGTCTTATTCCTGTATACACTCAACTAATAATTTTTAAAATAATTATATAATCGGTTCATTATTGAAGTTATGAGAGATATTTGAGCTTCCTGTGAAATTTCCTAAAACGGATACAGTACTTTATGATAATCATCGTCTCATATAACAATTTTCTGTATAATTTAACATATTAATTCATCCCTCGATCCTTTTAATCATTTTAATTTCCGGTTTTTACTTGTGAAATTTTTATTTTTCATAATTTATTATAATTTTATTTGACTTTTATAATTTTTTTTTTTAAACTAACGTGTGTTATAATCCAAGTCGAGAAAGATTGAGAGACGTATTATCAGTTTTTGGCATTTTATTTTTATTTTTACATCATCCACCAAGGCCAAATTACAGATGGTATATTATAAAACATTGAAATTCAAACTGATAGATAATAGGGGTACTCACTACGTTTGCTATAGCATGGTTTTTGTGTTATTTTGCTAAACCCGTCGAGTTTCTACAGTTATTCCCTGTAGAAACTCGACGGGTTTAGCACAATAGCACAAAAAATATGCTATAACAAACGTAGTGAGTACCCCTTATTATACAACGTTATACAATAAGGTGAGTGACTCAAAGTTTTACGTAATACCCAAAATAGGTAACAACATATAGCTTTCTTTCTTTAACCAATCTAACACGACGTAGGAGACGGTCTTAGGAGCGATACGTGGAGTCAACTCATTTTTGATATGACTCGAGTTATCCAGTTTTTCACGACCGCCACAGAAATAATCTATTTACAATTTTGTGCATAAAATAGTATTTTTTCTAAATTTTTTAGCTTTCCAACGGTATATTATATATTATATATATATATATATATATATATATATATATATATATATATATATATATATATATATATATATATATGTATACGGTACTTATCTTTAAAAAACAAAATTGCACAATGTACAACTTAGTAGTGTAGGCATTGCATATAATTAGTTATATTTTTAAATATATATAAATCTTACAATTTTATATTATTATAGTAGCGTGTCTGTGTTATTAACCTTGTCATAATAAAACAAAAAAACCTGTACCTCTATAAACTGTGAAGGGTCTTGGGCTCAGTACACATAGAGATTCGTACTGTTTCTAGGCCAATGGCCGTGGGATGAGGTAATTAGGCCTTGATCACGCTCAGCCGCCAGGGTTTTTCCCCAATCTGGGTACCCACTTTCGAGAGGCTGGGTCTGCCCCTCTTGCCCCTCCCCTTCCCCTCTCCCCCTCCGGCTAAATTAACAGAATAAATAATATTCTGTCATAGACGGGATTTGAACCCAGGACCCAGAGAACAGTTGACTAGCAAACCTTGTCATGATAAGAATTAATTAATTTTTTGTTGAAACAATATTAAAAAACTCTGCAAATTATTTATTACACAATGGTTTATTATTTCCAAATAATTATATTGGGGTATAGCAATTTATATAGTTTTTAGGCAATTGAGATATTTATTTCCAAAAGGACTATATCCATTCTATATTATATTATTAATTAATTATGAGGCAGATGGGGAAGGATTTAGAAAGATTGAATTGATAATATGATTAAAGACACTAACGGATATGGAAAAAAAAAACAAAAAAAAAAACTGAACAAAACATTTGTAACTTCTGTATGACAATAATTTTGAATAGGAATATTAGAAAATTATATATTTTTATATTGTATGAACCCTTGTGGTAACCAAACAGTTTAGATGAATAATAAGGTAAACACAATATTCCACAAAAATAATTAAAACATGATAAATTTAGAATAAATATTTAAAAAAATTCAGAAGAACTAAGGAGTTTATGATAGGAGGATATTTGGGAAATAAATTCAAAAACTAGGATTTATGATGGAGGTTTGGTTCAAGGACATGTAGGAATTTGTATTGTTTATGTGTCAACTCTATGTAATGATATGATTAGGTAGAGTTCATGCTAAGCTGTTGATTTCTCCCCTCCCCCCTCCTCTCCCCAATTTTTGGGTTCATTCTACTCCAGACGGGTTTGAACTCAGGGTCCAAAAAACAGTAGTCCAGTGTACTATGGTTAAGCCTTGATTATTTAATTTTCTTATTAATTATGAGGCAGATGGGGAAGGATATAAGAAGATTAAATTATTAATACAATTAAAGACACCAACGGATATCAGCAAAATAAAACAAAACTGAATTGTCACTAATTTTGAATAGGAAGATTAGAAAATTTGAAATTTGTATGTTTTATGAAGCTTTATAGCAACAGAACATTTCAAATTATTACTAAGCTAGGCATATATTCCTTGTGGAGTTTATGAGCGCTTCCCCATTCAATTACATGCTTGAATAAGTCATATAAGTGAATAAGTGAATAAATTTGCTCAACTTTGATATTTAGCCGTCCTTCAGTGCCATTAAGATGGTATGGTTAATCTTCTGGAATGTACAAAATTAAAGGTAGTTTAGAGGAAGAAAATTTAAAATATCGGCATTTAAGCCCTGTCAGACTATTTTAATCAGAATTAAACTTACATGATATTACAGCCCATTAAATTTTACATCAATATAGCGAGTTTAATCAAAATCGTTAGAACCGTTTTTGAGAAAATCGTAAATTGGTGCAAAATGCATAGTATAAAGTGGCTCTTGTAAGCCAATTTTGATGAAAAAGTTGCTGTAACATCTCAGGTGTACAGTTGTCTTAAATATAAGATTTCAGTTTCATGGGACTTTACGTTTTAGCGCTGGACTTACCACACACACACACACACACACACATACACACACACATGGATACACAGACACACAGACCTTTTTGCAGACTTGGTCATTTGGACTCAGGGATCCTAAAAAGTGTATTTCCGTTGAAAACTGGAATTCGAAAAATTTTCACGATCGCAATACTTTCCCTTGCTATATATTCCATATATAGGTAATGAAAGTAAAAAAAAAAAAAAAATCATTGTGTGCTAGTTTTTGAGAAAGTTGCAATTTATTTTATTAAATTATATATTAGAAGTTAAATTATATTTTTATTTATTATCACTGAATGAAACTCAACCTTCCTGTTCAAATAAGAATAGATACCTAACCTATAGGTAACTTCCATAGGCTCATTTAGTTTTAAAAGTAATTTTTAATTTTTTTAAAAATTCTTATCTAAATTCTTCTCCACGCATTTTTAATATGATATTTTAAATCTATATTTTAAAAGTAAGTAATTATAATGCATTGTTCAATAATATTTTTTGTAAATCATAATTTATATTTTATCAAAAAAATATTTTAACAATCTTGCATTAGTATAGAGTGTAGCTGTGTGGCTCAGGAATAGTGCACTGGACTACTGTTTTTCAATTCTTTAGTTCGAATCCGGCTGTAACAGAATAATTATTTATTCTGTTGATTCAGCCTTGGCACAACCAAGAGATAGGGAGATTGTCATGTGGGTCGCCAAGCTTCTATAAAGGGTGTACCCAAAAATTGTGGGAAAAACCAAAAGTTTATGATTACCAAGGCCTGAACATCTCATTGCAAGACTGTTGGCCTAAGAACAGTACAAATCCCTAAATATACAAACCCAAGACCTCCCATCATGAAATCCCAGTTTTAGAATTTTTAACTTTGCTGTATAATTTTAAAATATTTATTCATATTTTAAAATAATTTTGTCATATTATTTTTTGGGGAAATAATTATATGCCTGGCTTATTATTCATTTAAAATGTTCTGTTGCATTAAGGCTTCATAAAACGTACAAATTAGAAATCTTCTAATATTCCTTGTCAAAATTAGTGTCAATTCAGAACTTATAAATATTTTATGTTCAGTTGGTTTTTGTTTTTTGATATCAATTGGTGTCTTTAATTATATAATTAATTACCAGTTAAATCTTCCTACATCCTTACCCACCTGTTCATAATTAATAAGAAAATTAAATATAATAATATCCAGGTAAATGGTTGGTCACTAACAGGAGAGCCAATTTTAAAACATAATTAATACAATTTTAAAACATACACAAAGATGGCAGATCAGGTACCAAAAATATATTTTATTAGATCTTAATAAGATCTGAATGAATAAAAATATTAATATTAATATTTAATACTGATTATGATTTAATATTAATTGAAATACTTTAATAAACAAAATAATTACAATGAACTATACTAAAGTTGAAAATATTTACGACTGTACTAATTACAACAATCTAACTTTGGCCAAAACAATAAAAAATTACTTGGTAACTTGAAGATGAGATGAAGAGAGAAGCAGTTGGACAGAGCAATGATGAATCATCAAGGACATGATGAATTAATAAAGAATATATTAATATAAGCACAGTACAAGGGTAGGTAGAATGATTTTTTTTTTTTTTTTCTGATCCTCTGTCTATTATGATATTATATATAATGCACTGTATACATTATTTTGGTTCTTGGCAATTATTTTACAATGCAAAATGGAAGGGAATATTCATTGGAATTATTGATGTATAAGTTAAGTTCTGACTTAGTCAGAACTCCTTCCTCGACAACTACTTCAATAAAAGAGCGGGCCTTGGTGTTGGGGTAATGCCTTTGAAGAGGTAGTAGACACAGGCCCTCAACTCAACACAAAATTTGATGTGCCACCAGCTAATGTACTCTGTGGCTGTAGAGAGTTGAAGTTCTTAGTAACAGATGTATAACGCCTTCTGTAGATCGGTAGATTGGAACCCCTTATAATTCAACAGAGAATCGGATTTTAGATCGTTTGAAGCTGCTCAAGTATAGAGCATCATTGGTCATATAACGGCCTTGCAGGTTAAACTGAAATTATAGCTGCAGTGACATCAGATGTTGGAATCACCTGGCCAGCTAGAGTCTTTGAATCAATGAATGAATGAAAAAAAAAAATTATTCTGGGACAGCTAGTCCCCTAAGAATAATATAAATGTAAAATAAAAGGTTTAACTTCTGGCTTTATAAATCCATCTTAATAATAAGATAATTAAATCTAAAGACTCCTAGATGAATGGCTGGTCTTTGAGGGAGAGAGCCAATTTGAACATACATTATAGATGACTGACGAAGAGCAGGTACCAAAATATATTTATTATCATATGAAGATTACTCTTTATACTTAGTGTTGGTTGTTATAAGTCAGTAGGATGTAGGATTCTAATGTTTTTGCATTATTTAAAAAGTAGGTAGAGAATTTATGCAGTTGAATAAGATTGTCAATTTGGGAATGAGACTGAGTGATATTAGTGCACTGAATTTTAAAAAATTCTAAAAAACCAGGACATTCTAAAGCATCAAAGAGTAATATTCAAGAGTTGATACCAGTCCTTCCAATGAGCTGTTGCTAGAGCCAAAGCTGTTTGGAAACTCAGGAATAGGAAGGTTAACTCAAACTTCTGAAGGTTGACTCGGTGATTTTCGCTTACAACCTTCATTCATTTATTTTTTTATTAAATAAAAAAGGCAAATGTACCAAATTACAGGTAGTAAAAAAGAAAAAAGTCATTTTAAATTTATTTTTTTCAAGGAGAAATTAATTAAGTTATAACATAATTTGTTGGTGGATATTATGATTAGCCAATCAATAAATTTTTTTTATTTAGGCAATAGTATGGTTCATATTTTACGAGGAAGTAATGCAATTAAGTTGAATATAGTAGATTTCTTACAGAAGCTCAATATGATTATTTCAAGATTATAAACTTTTTAGCCCTGATGATGAATCGCACTTGATAATAACAAAACGTTTTCTTAAGTAAAAATGAATTACATGTTTGACTTAATACATTCATGAGTGTTATACATAGTCAATCAATAAATTTTATATTTAAAATAATTAAGAATTATTACAGTTAAAACTAGTAATTTTTAATAATTTATATAATTAAATTTTTATGATATGACATATAAAAATAATACCAAAAGTTTGTCTTAATAAATTAAGAATAATTTATGAAATCAAATCATTTAGGTCTGTATTAATAAAAAAGTACATATAAAAATACTTACTAAAGCTTTTTTTTTTTTCTTATTTTTAAATACATTAAAATTAATTTTTCTTATATTTGAATTTATAAATGTAAAGGTAAAAGAAGATACATTCTTGAAGGTTTTTGTTATTAAATACTTAAATATTTTTGACAAGCGAAAATTTTCTATTAAAAGCATCTTCTGGTTTTTTTATAAGCAAATTAAAATCAGAGAAGACAGTGGTTGAAACCCAAGATCTGGGGTTGGTTTTTAAGCTACTTAGCAAATATTTTAGAAACATAAAAGGCTAAACAATAGTTATATTCAGAAGAAATGCTTACTGGACGAAAAAGAAGTGAATGAATAGCAGGAGAAAGGAAAATTATCTTCTAGAGAAACAGACTACATTAAGAAGCTACATTGGAAGTTAATATGAATGAAGTATCAGAAACCTTTAAAAGAAAAGCCTTGTAATATATTAACACTTAATACCTCTATATAATAATACCCACTTAATACCCTCAGTCCAGTTTCGTAAAAGAACTTGGGAGCGGTGTGGTCTAGTGGATAGAGCACTGGTCTACTATTCTCCGGGTCCCGGGTTCGAATCCCGGCTATGACAGAATATTATTTATTCTGTTAATTCATCCAGAAGGTGTCCCTTCGGTATGGAGACACTCCTAGGGAAGACCTAATCTTTTTAAAGTGGGTACCCAGCTTGTGGAAAAAACCTGGCGGCTGAGCGTGATCAAGGCCTAATCACCTCATTGCATGGCCGTTGGCCTAGAAACAGTAAGAATCTCCAGATGTACTGAGCCCAAGACTCTTCATGAGTTGTAGAAGTACATTTAACATAAAGTACGTCTGTAAGAAGTTTGGCTCAGAAAGCACCCTGTGATGACTAAGAAGCTTCATAATTTTAAACCGATTGATAGTCAATCCAAAAAATTATAAAGTTGAAAAAATGGAAAGGATACTCTCTGGCAAGACTATATCAATACAACATAGACAGAATCTGGATCGCAACTCTTAGGGTCAGAGAAGAAGAGGAAGTCCGATAAACACATGAAGGCAAATACTGGTATAAAAAATACGCACAAAGCAGTTCAGTCTTAAACATATGAGCCTGGAAGAAGGAGAGAAGGCGGAAACTCTTGAAGATCTGCCTTATCTCCAGCTAAAGACATTCATAGGTTTTAAATAATCTCAAAAACTGAATGGTTTATGAGCATGGCCCATATTGTACATCAAAAGTCAGGCTCATTGCTATCACACATGTGTCTGAGGAACATTCTTCATATCATTCTGTATTTCCCCGAGGCTCTTTCCAGCAGTCTCTGGTAAGAAAAAGTAAATACAAATCGCACCAATCAGAGATATCGCTGCCCATATCCAATAGTTGAGGTATACACCTGCTGTGTCCTGAAAAAGTAATTTATCAATATTTCTACTGCTGTTAATTTAAATTTTTAATTTTAAGCAATATATTTATGATTATTCACTTAGTATTTCTCTCCAATATTAACATTAGTTATTATAAACAAACATTAAACTTTAAGTACACTTGCTATCCGAAACTTGATGACATCGTTAAATGTCGGAGATTAATAATAAAAATAAGCAAGTCTATATAAATATCACATAGTTATCTTTCAATCGATTAAAATATTAAATATGTAAATAATCGATCTTAGCTGACATTATAGATAAGACATATTAATACATAATAACTTTAAACCATACCTGGATGAATTGGTATTGCTTGACAGATATGAACGTTGCAACCGATCCTACGACTAGGGTCAGTGCTCCTCCTATTCCCCTGGTTCTTGCGCTGAAGAATTCTGCCTGTATTGTCTGCAATAATGGACCCACTCCAACATTTGCTGCGATTATAAATCCAATAATCGAAACGTACAAGACCCATACGTATGACGACACGTCCGATCCTGTTTCGATATCCAAGAAGTAATATCCACCGATGACCAGCGTAAAAAAAACACTGCAGAAACACGAATAGATAAGCATTGGTCGCCTCCCGATGCTGGTCGATAGGAAACTGGAGCTGAATGTAGCAACAGTCAACAAAACGCCAGTGGCGATGGTAAGTTGATCGTGGTCCAAGAATCTGATGGTGCTTTCACCAAAAGTCTGAGATACATAGTTGACGAACGCGTACATACCTCCCATATACTTGGTGATGGAGCATACTTGAACTACAAAAAAGTTCATCCTATCATTTTTTGTTTTGAATATATCTTTCCACGAACCTAGAAATCAAGATAACTTTCATGATTATTCTGATAATATTTTAAAATATTAAGTCTGGAAAAGGGTCAGAAACTATTCATGATTATTAGTGGACTTTACCTTGTTCATAAAGCTCTCTATCGATGGTTTCTTGTATGTCTTTCAGTTCTTCATCAACCTCTTTGCCACCTCTTAACCAGGAAAGAGCTTGTTTGGCCTCTTCGTGTCTTCCCTTCATGACCAAGTAGTAGGGGGACTCTGGCATGAAGATGAAGGAAGCTGTGAAAATAATTGGTATTACGAGACATACAAGAGCATAAGCTTGATAGCTGAGGTAAGGGCCCACGCAGTAGTCGTATAGGCAGCCTACGAACCACATCGTCTGTAAGTGGCAGGAGGTGCTTCCTCTCAGGCGAGGCTCGGACACTTCGGCGATGTATATCGGTCCAACCACGAAAGAAAAAGCTGAGCACAGTCCCTGAATCTGCCGCAACACGAACAAGGCTGGGAGGGAGAGTACGTAAGCCATTATGGTGAATACCACGCCACAGACTGGACCAATGAACAGTATTGGATATTTGCGACCAAATCTGAAATAGCAAAACCTCAAGTTAATATAGAAAATTATGAAATAATGACATTTGGAAAATATTAATGAACTGATAAAGGCTGAGGGAAAACAGTCGTTGGCTCACTTTTTTACCTTTTAAGAGATCAGAATGTAAAGATCCATTTTTAAATTTATATTGTGGATGGTAATCAATAAATTTTAAGTAATGACGTTTAGCTCTACAACCCGCAAGCGAGTCTTGGCTTCCACGCAATCGCCTAGCGTCACTATTTTGAGTTGCTGCAATCCACTGCCTTACTCCGATGGGATTTAAATCAGCTGCGAAATAGCCCTACCACCGCAGCCTGGGTCTCCTAACTTTAATAGCCGAACTACTGCTTCATCAGTACTTTCTTTGGAATTGAATTATCAAGTATCCGTGCGAGGTTTCCAACTCACCTTAAGCTCCTTGCTTTAATAATTACAATAGTGTCAGGCTCGCTATAGAGGCCATAGATCTCTAAATTCCTATGCCTTCTCCATTGTCCATCCTCACTGGACCCATATATTTTTCTAAGAATTTTCTTTCAAAAGTAAATTTTCTCATTCATTTGCCTTTGTAGTGGTCCAGTTTACTTCATAGGTGTGAGTGGAGTTTTGGTATGACAAACCTTAAATAAATGAAGAAATGCTTCTTTTAATTCTGATTCATTCAAAGAAAAGTGGCACCATATATTTTCCTCATAATCTTGCAATCATCACTCTGAACTTTGCTATAATTTAATTCATCATATTAGCCCTGATTTTTTTCATTTTTCGAGTGCGCATGAAGAAATTATCTGGGAACTTGGAAATATGTAATTGAACAAGAAAATCAGATGGAATAATCTAGAGCGTCAAGGTGTTTAAGGAATTTCGACCTTCTCATTATGATAAGAATAGATTGGTAGCCAATCCACATGATTACTCTATCACTTTGTATTGATTAGGGCATTGATAGAGAAGAATGGTGAGGGTTTTTGGAATTCACATCACTTGGATCAAATTAATCACTTAAAACTCACCTGTCACCAATGATTCCGACAGGTATACAGAAGGAGACAAATCCAAGTTCTAAAGAAGAGACCAGCCAAGAGGTCTCTGTCGTCGTCATGGGAACTTCAGACTCCGGAGACACCAGATGAAACATCAGTGGAGCATACCAAGCAAAATTTGATGAGATTATGGCCATTGACAGAGAACCTGTAATTTGTATATATTAATTAATTTAAAAAATTGTTTCTGAATAGATTAATATTACTAATAAAAACATATATCTGAAGTGGAGAGAAGCTTCGGTGGCTTATTCAGCCTCTATAAAGTGGTTATCCCAAACTAGAAGAAAAATGCTGAGCATGATTCGGTATAATATTGCACTGCCGTAGGCTTAGAAACAGTACGAACCATTATGTGTATTTACCCCAAGATCCTTCATGGGTTATAGATGTACAGATTATTAACATTAGTCTAGAGTCGACCCTTCAGTTTAGATACATTCTGGAGGCTCTGTCACCCTTTATTGAGAAGGTACCCAAGATTATAAAAACCTTATGGTCTGGGCCTTTCCTAAACGTTGAACTAGATACAGTACGTTTACCTAACCATGTTTTGGCACCTACGGATCAAAGTGTATTAATAAACATAAGATACACTTGACAAATCCGTTGCTCCTGGTTAATGCTAAATGTCATTTGCATACATAATATAACTTTTATGGTTTTTTTTTTTTTCACAAAGGGAAGCATTTTATGGGTCGAGAACTTTAGGCCTTTTTTGCTCATGTCCTGAGAACAATGTAGTATTTTAAAATTTGTATTTTTGCTCGCCATTTACAGATACTTCAACACTTACTAGACAAACACTCTTCCTCTTTACTACAAAAGTCTCATTTGCATGACTTTCATAAGGCCCACCTAGGCACACGGATTTGAGCTTTGGGGTTCTACTAAACCAGCGAATTCTTCTTGTTTTCAATAGTTATATTCCAAACCCCTGCTTAAAATCCTCATCGATCTTTACTTTGTCACGAATAAACCCATTCATAAGAACTTTAATGATCTGTATGTTGCTGATTCGGCCTAAACCTAGTAAGTATCTTTCTTTCCATAGAAAACTCCATTCCTACTCTAATCAACTAGTTTCAATCCTTCCTTCCGCTTCGATTCCTGATCATCCTTCAGGCGTCTAAAAAGCAGATGGCCACGAGACCTGATTTAAAATGATAATTCGAGTGCAGTGTCGCCAAAGGGGAGCCCGTGGCTGAGTGGCTAGCGCGCTTGTCTCTCATGCTACAGGTTGCGAGTTCGAATCCCAGTCCCAGCGGGGCTTTTATAAGGATGTAATATAATGGAGATTCACTCGCAGCCTTTCCCCCGGGTATGTGAGACCCGTCAGCCAAATGGTGGCCACTCACAAAATTAGGCGTAGGGAGTGATGACCCTACACTATAAATTGCATCGTGAAACGCGAGTGTAAACTCCCAGGAGATTATACCGCGAGGCACAGGGCCTGCACAGCCTGTCGCGCCACGAAAAAAAAAAGTGTCGCCAATGGGTGTTGTCTTTAGATGTGTATCATGACATTTTTTATATCATCATAACATTTACTTCATTTATTTAATTAAGTGCAGTTGTAAATAGCAATAAATAATTAAAGAAATAAATGTTCAATTTTCAATGTTCTACTCAATGCTTCAACCACCTGTCAACATGACACATTTACTCGGTTTATCTCGGTGTGTTTGCTTTGAACTCAACAATTTTTTTTAATCCCTATATCCGAATTTTACTATCGATTCACAATTAAATTTTATGACAAACAAACATACTCCATCAATGTATTCACATTTAGGTTGTGATTGACAGCCCACTTGTTAAAAGGTTCTTAGTGGTTCCAAGATAAAGATAAAATGTTATAGAGGAAAGCACGATTTAAACCATTATATTTACATTGACGTGGCAGTATTTTGCAACACGACCACGTTGTGGGTCCAAGTTTTTTAACCCCAAATCTTAGTAATTTCTCTATGCAATATAGTATGCAGCAGTATTATCAACTTACTGTAAAAAACATCTGACTTTTTCTATTACAAGCACTGCAGGTTAAGGCCCACGTGTAGGCGGCGATCTAGAGAGAATTTTAAAAAAATGGAAACTTTGGAAATATAAAACAAATGCCGAAGGCAGCAGGTTCAAACCCGGAAGATATCCCTACAAATTTTTAAAGATAGGGGAAAATTCCTTAGTAATGCCGTCCTTCGGAGGCGACGTAAAACAGTGGCCCGAACCTGTGCGATGTCAGGTACTAGTTAAAAATTTATGACTCTCACTGTAGCATCGTCCGATTAGCCACATTAACATAATCTTAAACGAGTTAACAAAAAACGACATGCGGGAACAATGGGCGATTTGTTTATTTATTAGTTTAACGACACTTTATGCTGATGTGGCTGATCGGACGATGTTACAGTGGGAGTCCTAACTTTTGCCTGTCCAGTTTTAATTATGATAGGGATCTGTTACTGCGTGTTCTTGTATTAAGTACAAATATAATAATTCAATTCAATTAGAAACTTTTATTACTAATTAACTCTAACATGTGATGATTTAACTAACTGAACAATTAATAATAATAAGGGGGATCACGTTGTAGCTGGGTGGCTAGCGTAACAGCCTCCCATGCTAAAGGTCACGGGTTCAAACCCGCAGGTGGTCCTGGGATTTTTTAATGAGAGTAAAAAATCCTTAGTTACGCCGTCCTTCGGAGGGGACGTTAAAAGGTGGTCCAGAGCCTGTGCGATGACAGGTACTCGTTAAAGATAACTATCCTAATAAAACCTGGATAGGCAAAATTTAGGACTCCCACTGTAGCATCGTCCGATTAGCTATAGCAGCATAAAGTGACGTTAAATAAATAAACAAACAATAATAATAAGGTTACAATTATGTTACAAATTTGTTGATTAATAATAGATTGCAAATCCATAGAAGTAGTTATAATACAATTAATATACACTTTTTTTTATTTTATTTTTTTTTATTGTTAGTCCTCTACAGATCTTTAACGAGTACCTGACATTGCACAGGCTTAGTACCATCTTTTTACGTCCCCTCCGATGGACGGCATAACTAAGGATTATTTACTCCCTTTAAAAAAAACCTAGGACCACCTGCGGGTTTGAACTCGTGACCTTTGGCATAGGAGGCTGTTATGCTAACCACCCAGCTACAAGTGATCCCTCGGTGTGTGTAGTTTAAAATGTCTACGAGAAAATAGAAATAAATGTAAATATCTCCTTAACTAGGAAAAATCTAGTGCGGGCAACACACGACTTTCACTTACCACGACTGTTAAAACAATTTAAAACTATTAGATACAATACAATTTTAAAATAAGTTGATTTTAATAAATCGTAATTTCATTTTCGTTGGAAACATATGATTTAGATTAAACAATGTAACTATATTAAATTAAAACTGTATCAGTAATAAGTTTATTCCCTATTCGTCACTTTATGTTACCTTTTACAACTTTTTGTATTAGACAATATTTTTCCTAAAATCTTTCTCTTTCCAACAGTATATTATACGCCTATATTACTGTTCTTATCATATAAATTAAATTTTTAAAAATAGTTTTAATCTTTTAACCTTTTGTTGGTCGTCAAATTCGTTCAACTTGTATATTAAGAATGTTTTACTCCTAATAAAAAAATCTAGGGCCACCTGCCCGGTTTGAACCAACAATGGGCGATTTGTTCCCAACGTGTAATGTGCGGTTTATTAACTTCAACCTGATTGCATGCGTTCCTATGCATTTTCAGAACATTGAAACGGGGATATTGAAATTATTTTCTTATTGAAATTATCACTCCTTTAGGCAACGCCTTCACGTCGAGTCAACCCTGATGAAGGCCCCCATTGTAGGCCGAAACGTAAAAAATAATTAAAATAACACTTATTTTAAATGTGTGTTTTTAATTTATGACCGCACCCCCAACCATCTTCCTCATCTAATTTCTCAACGGTCAACAAAACTCCATCATTATGAAATTATTTTCGATATTTTGACATGGAGATATGAAGAATTTGTATTTTCTTTGTTGTTTAGCTAGAAACATATTATGTAAAAAAAAAAAATTTAAAAAATCATTACTTTTAGCAACAAGATTGTCATAACTTCACTATTTTCTATTTAAGCCCTCCAGAATCTCCAGTTTACTTCAAGTTTGAAGCAATAATATTTACAAAAGGCAGACCCAATCTTCCCTCTACTATACAACCCAATAGCGTAACAATGGCCATTTCAAAACACGTTAAGTATTTAGGAGTCACCCTGGACTATAAACTACTTTTCAAACGTCACGTAGACAATAAAATAAATAGTGCCCGTAAATTATTATATAAAATGTACCCCTACTCTAATAAACATTCTAAATTAACACCAAAAAACAAACTAATTTTATATAAATCTGTTATCAGGCCTATAATTACATATGCATGCCCAGCCTGGAGTCTTACAAGAAAAACACATATTAAAAAATTGCAAGTACTACAAAATAGATGCCTAAGAATAATTAATAATTATCCACCATACACGGAAATAACTACCATGCACAAGATCTGGACATGCCTACAATACATGAATTTATACACCAAAACACAATCATTTTTCTCAAAATGCCAACTGACAAACGATACCACTATAAAACAAATTGGTAATTATACTAAACTATCAACCTCTAAATATAGACATAAGAGAACTAAACATATACTGTTATAAAATTCTAAATTACTCAATTCCATCATATGATTTTAAAAACTATAATTTTGTTTAATTATTTATTTTAATTTTTATTTCTATCTGATTATTTTTTTTTTTTTTAGTTTCTCTTTTTTTGTTTTATTTTCTTAGTTGGGATTTTTTAATTTTTACCAACAATAAAAACAATTGATGTACAAACAAAATTTTACTGAAGGAATTAGTCCGGGTGGCGGTCATTAAATGAAACAACTGAATAGTTTCTTTTGTAAGTTTTGAAACATAATTTACCCATTTTATGGAGAATTCAAGGAAGTTTGCTTTTATTAATTAGCCTTTTATAAAACTTACATTTTCTGTTTAAAAGAAAAGATATTTTTCGACTGATCCTTTTTTTTTTTTTTTTTCAACAATATCAAACTTTATTTATATAGCATACATCTGCACAGTTTTTAAAACATTAGGGGTACTCACAACGTTTGCTATAGCATGCTATTTGTGTTATTTTGCTAAACCCGTCGAGTTTCTACAGTTATTTCCTGTATAAAATTGATGGGTTTAGCACAATAGCACAAATAGCATGCTATAGCAAACGTAGTGAGTACCCCTATTGATAGGAAATCCATTACAATGCGTTACTTATTTGCTAAAATTTTTTTTGTGTATATAATTAGTTGACCGTTGAGAATTACTGAAGGAATTAGTCCGGGTGGCGGTCATTAAATGAAACAACTGAATAGTTTCAACTATTCTTTTGTTTGCCAACGTTTCGACCCCCATTGTGGGTCATCATCAGGGCGTCTGGTAGGCGAGTGGAAACTAGCTTCCATAGACTAGTTTTCACTCGCCTACCAGACGCCCTGATGATGACCCATAATGGGGGTCGAAACGTTGGCAAACAAAAGAATAGTTGAAACTATTCAGTTGTTTCATTTAATGACCGCCACCCGGACTAATTCCTTCATTAATTCTCAACGGTCAACTAATTATATACACAAAAAAAATTTTAGCAAATAAGTAACGCATTGTAATGGATTTCCTATCAATAGGGGTACTCACTACGTTTGCTATAGCATGCTATTTGTGCTATTGTGCTAAACCCATCAATTTTATACAGGAAATAACTGTAGAAACTCGACGGGTTTAGCAAAATAACACAAATAGCATGCTATAGCAAACGTTGTGAGTACCCCTAATGTTTTAAAAACTGTGCAGATGTATGCTATATAAATAAAGTTTGATATTGTTGAAAAAAAAAAAAAAAAGGATCAGTTGAAAAATATCTTTTCTTTTAAACAGAAAATGTAAGTTTTATAAAAGGCTAATTAATAAAAGCAAACTTCCTTGAATTCTCCATAAAATGGGTAAATTATGTTTCAAAACTTACAAAAGAGATAGCAATTACTAGCTACTAATTACTAATTTTATCTTTCGCTTTTATTTTTTAAGGTCACTTATTTTCTCACATATTCTATCACGTAAATTGAAAATGATGTAAACCGTCTAGCATAATTTTTAGTTTATCATATGCAATAATGAACATTTAAAATTTCCTGTAATACTTCCTTTAAGTCTGCTTCACGGGCACAAACATGTGATGGGAAAATCGTTCTAATTCCTGTAATTTTTTAGATATCAAATCAAAACAAAAATTAACAATAAGATAAGAACAGGCTTTGTATTTTTTGTTCCCACAACTCATTACCTAAACAGTAAAGAAAGTTGTTTAAAAAATTCTCGAAAATGAATAAAAAAACGAGACTTTTAGAGAGATAAAAGTATATATAAAGTAAAAAGAGACTCACATTTGATTATTTTTTTCTTTATAGCTTAGTCATAGTACTACTTTCTGTAAAAATTTAGATCTTGAGAACATAGTGCTTTTTTGTATATGAATTTTCGAAATTGGCAAAAATTCATTTTTCGCGATGTTTACACGGAAATATCTCAAAGGGGACTGAGTGAAAAACTATAAAAATAATACAGATTACCTGCTTATACGATGTGTTTAAGTGATATAAATTTGGTCTTTGGGACTAAGCTGGTTTCGGAGTTATAAAATTGTCTTAACTGTTAAAATAATGGTTCCTTAAAAATTATATATTCTTTTCACTGGCGCGACAGGCCGTGTAGGCGGCCCTTGGCCGCGTGGTATAGACTCCTGGGGGGAACATACGTGTCTCGATGAAATGTTTAGGGTAGGATCATCACTCCTTACGCCTACTTTTTGCAAGTTGCCACCAGTAGGCTGACGGGTCTCACATACCCGGGGAGAGGCTATGAGTGAGTCTCCATTTAATTATATTCTTATAAAAGTCCCGCTGGGACTGGGACTCGAACTCACAACTCTGGTGTGGAAGACTAGCGCGCTAGCCATTCAGCCACCGGCTTCCCCTTAAAAAATATTAACTCCTGTAATTTCGCATACTTAAGACCCAAACAACAACTAGAATAATGATGAGGGTATTTTATATAATTTTGGTCCCTACAATACATTAGCTAAGTAGCCAAGAAAATGGTTTGAAAAAATTACACAAACTGAAACCATAGGCGCGCTATGACAAGGGAAGATAAAAATGATTTTCATACTTAATTATTTTTTCTTATATAGACTTATCATTGCGCTATTTGTTTTAGAAATTCTTATCGTTTAAGCTATATATATATTTTTTTCAATATAACTTTTCAAAGAAGGATTATTTTCCAGCTCAGTAATATTTATAGTAAAATATCTCACAAAAGACTGAGTGAAAAATGATAAAACTCATACAGATTATACCTCTATATAATAAGTACAACTGAATAAAATTTAGTTATTGAGACTCGAATGGTTCGTTAATAATTTGGTTTGTCTTATAGTCGATTGTTGAGATGAGGGCAACTCTGACAAGTAATATTTGATGTTTTATATTTCAAAAATAAACTTTTTCTCAGCCACTAAATTTTATTCTATCACACTTATATACAGAAACAAAAAGAAGGAAAAAAGTTCATCTATATGTTCAAGTCACAAATCATAATTGATGTAATTCCACCAAAACTCGGTAATTATTGAAGATAGAGAAAAATCGAAATGATTTTCGAGATGAAGACTCCGCGATGAACAAAGAGAAAAAACAAATTTTATATGGTCAAGCCACAACTTATAAGAGATGTGATTCCCGGATAACTCGGACAGAGAAAAAATTTAAGGTGTTTTGGAATCAGGAAGTTTTATTTGAATCTTGTGAATGAAAACAAAAGGACATAGTAACGAAGTCTAGTATAAATGCTTTTGGTTTATTATTTTCAATAATGAACATTTTTAATCGACCAAAAGAAAATTACCTCCTCTCAAAATTTGAGGGCTTACGTTTCAAGATACGTTGAACACGAAAAACGAATTAAAAGAAATCCGTTTTCCTGATAAATAAATACCAACAATTTTTAATTATTTTATAGCAACAGTTATATTTGCTATTTGATATATAGTTATTTGAAAATAATAAACCCTTGTGTAATGATTTTTAGCGTTTTTACTTTCACTTCATCATAGTAAGGGAAAGTATTGCGATCGTGAAAATTTTCGAATTCCAGTTTTCAACGGAAATACGCGTATTAGGGTCCCCTGACTCCAAATTACCAAGTCCTGAAAAAATGTCGGTGTATGTGTGTCCGTATGTGGTTAGTCTAGTGCGAAAACGAAAAGACGTAGAAAACTGAAATTTCATATTTAAGACAACTATACGGCAGAGATATTACAGCAACGTTTTCACTAAAATCGGATGACGGTAGTCCTACTTTATCCCAAGCATTTTGCACTTTTTTATGATTTTCTCAAAAACGGCTCCAACGACTTTGATTAAACTCGCTATATAATTGTCAAATTTGATGAACTTTAATATGATGTAGGTTTCATTCTGATTGAAATAGTCTAACAGGTCTTAAATGCCGATATTTTAAATTTTCTTCCTCTAAACTACATTGTAATTTTATAGATTCTATAAAAGTAAACATATTATCTTTTTAGCATTGATAAAAAACGGAAAAAAAATATATAAGTTGAACGAATTCGATATACAACTAAAGGAGAAGAGAGCAAAAATATTTTTGTCTGCAATTTTTGTGATTTTGATAATAAGAACAGTACTATAGACGTGTAATATATCGCTGGAAAAAGAAAGATTTTAGAAAAAAACACTAACTTAAATCAAAATTGGTACATTTTTATAGAGATTTATAAAATCCGATAATACTTACTACTACTAAATATAATATATATCCGATAAAAATATAATAGATTATTTAATAAAATACATGTTTCTATCGAAATTCAATGAATTAATTCTTTGATATTTTTTCATCTCTATGTGTGTTTAAAAATGGTTAAATTGATTTTAACAACGGAGGTAAGTGAAAGTCGTGTGTTGCGCGCACCAGATTTCTTTAATGCAATTTTTGTGTTTTTGAACATAAGGAAAGAAATATAGACCTGTAATCGCTTGAGGGTTAATGATTATAGAAAATTTCCAGCGTGTTTACTTTCACTTACCTATATATGAAATGTGTAGTAAGGGAAAGTATTGCGATCGTAAAATTGTTTATATTTCTAATCGATGTGCTTACTTGGTGTTCCATTCAATTGGAACGAATCTTCATGATTGATCCATTTCTCTAAATTTTCACCCAACTATTTTCTACCACAACTGAGACTCCAGTTTTTCTTTTCCGAGGCTGATGCCAACACTTTCGACCTTCTTCAGTTATGAATGAACCTTCTAATGAAAGCTGAACGAGGTCATATCTTTTACCAATTTATTTAGTATATTTTATCCAATGAAGGGACTCCAACCTTAAATGGATCCCAAAAATATACCGTCATCAAGAATATGAGAAATAGATCGCGCATTTTCCTATAATAACTCTATTTACATAATGCATTTATTTTCAGTAAATTGCCAGTTACAGGAAAGATGAATTTAGTATTTGGTTTTCCTGTTTCCTCATTAGTGTTGGGAACTCTATTCGCTAATAGCTCATCATGATGTGACGATCCACGGTGTGTGTAGTTTGTTAATTTATTTAACGTCACTTTATACTACTATGGCTAATCGGACGATGCTACAGTGGGAGTCCTAAATTTTGTCTATCCAGGTTTTATTAGGATATGGATCTTTAACGAGTAACTGACATCGCAGAGGCTCGGGACCACCTTTTAACGTCCCCTCCGAAGGACGGCATAACTAAGGATTTTTTACTCCCTTTCAAAAAACCTAGGACCACCTGCGGGTTTAAACTCGTGACCTTAGGCAGAGGCTGTTATGCTAACCACACAGCTACAAGTGATCCCTCGGTGTGTGTAGTTTAAAATGTCTACGAGAAAATAAAAATAAATGTAAATATCTCCTTAACTAGGAAAAATCTAGTGCGGGCAACACACGACTTTCACTTACCACGACTGTAAAAACAATTTAAAACTATTAGATATAATTCAAGTTTAAAATAAGTTGATTTTAATAACTCGTAATTTCATTTTCGTTGGAAACTTAAGATTTAGATTAAACAATGTAACTATATTAAATTGTTAATCAGTAATAAGTTTATTCCCTATTCGTCACTTTATATTACTTTTTACAACTTTTTGTATTAGACAATATTTTTTCTAAAATCTTTCTCTTTCCAACGGTATATTATACGTCTATATTACAGTTCTTATCATAAAAATTAAATTTTAAAAAAAAGTTTCAATCTTTTAACCTTTGTTGGTCATCAAATTCGTTCAACTTAATATACAGCCGTCCTTCATCAAAATCATTAGGATGATATGGTTAATCTTTTAGAATCTATAAAATTACAATGTAGTTTAGAGGAAGGAAATTTAAAATATCGGAATACATGCCCTGTTAGACTATTTCAATCAGAATGAAACCTACATGATATTAAAGCTCATTAAATTTTACATCGATACGGCGAGTTTAATCAAAATCGTTAGAGCCGTTTTTGAGAGCTGCAAAATGCATGGAATAAAGTAGCACTTTCGTTCAGCCGATTTTTGTGTAAAAGTTGATGTAACATCTCAGGCGTATAGTTGTCTTAAATATGAAATTTAAGTTTTGTACGTCTTTTCGTTTTCGCGCTAGACTTACCACATACGGACACACACACAGACATTTTTCGGGAATCGGTAATTTGGAGTTAGGGGACCCTAAAACGTGTATTTCCGTTAAAAACTGGAATTCGAAAATTTTCACATTCGCAATACTTTCCCTTACTATATATTTCATATATAGGTAAGTTGAATCTACCAAATTAAAAGTGCTTTAGAGGAAGAAAATTCAAAATATCGGCTTTTAATCTCTGTCAGACTATTTCGATTAGAATAAAACCAAAATGACATTAAAGTTTATATCGCTATACCAAGTTTAATCTAAATCGTTCGAGCCGTTTTTGAGAAAATCCTGATTATATGTAAAATGCATGGAAAAATGATTTTTCTGGTTTTCCGATTTTGTTGAAATATTTGCTAAAACATTTCAGGGATATAGGCTCTTAAAATATGAAAATTCAGTTTTATACAACTGATTTTTTTCGACCTGGACATACCACACACACAGAAGTAATAATTAAGATTTTTTACTTTCACTTACCTATGTTTGAAATATACATTAAGGGAAAGTATTGCGATTATGAAAATTTTCGAATTCCAGTTTTCTACGGTTTTAACCAACTTCCGCAAAAAGGTCTGTGTGTGGTAATTCCCGGGCGAAAACGAAAAGTCCTATGCAACCTAAATTTCATATTTAAGACAACTATACGCCCGAGACGTTATAGAATCTTTTTAATCAAAATCAGCTTTATACCATGCGTTTTGAATTTTTTATGATTTTCTCAAAAACGTCTCTAATGATTTTGATTAAACTCCGTATATCGATGTTCAATTTAATGAGCATCAATATTAATTAATGTTTTTGAAAATAGTAACAGTAATATATATGAATAATATTCTGTTGGAAAGCTAATGATTTTAGAAAAAATATTATCTTATACACATAATTGTAAAAGATAATAATGAGTGATTAAAAGCCCATAAAACTTTATTGGTGTAAAATTTAATGGTCTTTAATATCACATAGGTTTCATTCTAATTGAAATAGTTTGACAGGGCTTAAATGCTTATATTTTAAATTTTCATATTTTAATTTTGTAGTTTTTATGAAATTGGCCATATCATCTGATTTGCATTGCTAAAAAAACAGGTAAATATATAAGTTGAACTAATTCGATATCGAACTATAGTAAGATCCATGCATAAAATACCGTCGGAAGGGCAAAGATTTTGGAAAAAATATTATCTTATACACATAATTGTAAAAGATAATAATGAGTGATGAAAAGCCTATAAAACTAACTGATTATTTTAGATAATCTATATATATATATATATATAAATCTCGTGTCACAATGTTTGTTCGCGATAAACTCTGAAATTACTGAACCGACTTTGATCAAACTTCGTAAGTATCTGTTATTTGGTCGAACTTAAATGATAGGATAGTTTTTATTACTATTCTAAATGGTTGAAAAATATATTTTTCTAAAACGTAAAACAAAATGTGTTTAACTGTGGCAACACTGGTTCCCAAGTAACCTTCCCATATCTTCACATATGTGATTATTAATTAAAAGTATAAATGTGTGTTGATTGTTTCTCTAAGCGTTCTTATTTATAAAATATACATTCACATTATAGTTTCTGATTATAATAAAATACATATTACTATAGGTTTCCAGAAAAATTATAAGTACTTTTTTGAATGACTTGCTATGAGTTATGAGTTGCAAAAGAGATGATATACAACGGTTACGTTTAAAAGATAAAACGAAGTTGTTGAATAAGTTGGATGTGACTACTTGGTACTGGTATGAAATTTTAACATTGATTAAATAAAATTGATATCTGACATAAAATAATAATCTTTTATTTATCACAAACAGAGTAGTTCATTGCTATTCACCTGTATTTCTTTTATATAACCTCATTCAACTTACTCACTATCGAAATCTTTCCTAATTTGTAGCAATTTTAAAATAAAGTAGTGTAGTTTTTGTTCTATTTTTTCAATGAGTCTCTATATTAGAAACAAGATATTTATGGTTATATTAGATTAATTATAGTAATAGGTTAAGTTGTTTTTAAATCGCTTTCCTCATCAACCATAATTCTAACTTTAGCCTATTAAGTTGCCATTTAATTCTATTAAATATACAATAGCGATCCAATAGAAGTAGGCATCCTGTATACCAAAAATCACTCAATATATTTTAGCTGTAACGTAATCGTGGTATATAGTCACCTTTGCAACATAAATGTGATGGATATACATTGATCCAACGAATGGGAATAATTTCACTATATAACAACTTTGATAAATGCAATTGTTAAACATAAAATATATATATTTCTTGAATATTTATACGTCTTATAATGATGGAGTAGTTGTTGACCGTTTTGACGACATGGTAAAGAAGTTTGTTAAGGGTAAAGTTACTACTCATAAAAGCATTTATGCAAATTTAAATAGAGACAAAATAAAATATTCTCGAGCAAAGCCGCGGGTTACAGCTAGTAATAATATATTTTTTAATAAAACACATGTTTCTAAAGAAATTCAATTTAATCAATTTTTTAATGGTTTCACTCATTTATATCTCTGTGTTTGAAAATTCTTTAATCGATTTTAAAAACGGAGGTAAATGAAAGTCGTGTGTTGCCCGCACCAGATTTTTATATGTTATAAAAACGATACTAAATAATGTTTTAAGAATAGTCACACACTTACAGGATATGGCAGCCATGTGCTGCCTAAACGTAGAAAGCTGCATGGCTATGGTTTTGAGTTGACTAAGGAGCAGGAAGTATGGAAATGGGTGGGAAAAACGATTTCTAATTATGATCAACTATTTAGCCTAATACCATATACTTATTGTAAGTTAAAAAAAAAAATATGCATATAATAGTATGCTATGTACGTAATCAAACCAGGCCAGTTGGTCAGCACTCATTTAAAAATTAAGCGTTTTCTCCCTTTTAAGATTAACTCTTCCCTTTAAATTTGTAAAAGCTCGCCGTTTTAGGGTACTTCAAAACTTCCTATTAACTACAAAAGACACATCTACATGACTATTTTGACCAATTTGGACTTATAGAATTGAGCTATGGGCTCTACCCAAATCATCAAATTCTTCCCGCATCCAATCCTTACAATCCAAAATCCTTCGTAAAATCCTCAACGCTCCTTACTTTGTCACAAATAAACTCATCAATAAAGACCTTAATGTTAACTATGTTACTGATTTGGTCCGGACCAGGTATCAATCCTTTAATGACAAACTCCATTTTCATTCTAATCCACTAGTTTCAATCCTTTCTTCCTCTACAATTTCTGATAATCCTCGAGGCGCCTGAAAAAGAGATGGCCCGGGACCTTCTACTTTAGAATATTTTTAGAGTGCTTCCAATGGGAAGCTTCTCTACATGTATTTCATGTAATTGTATTATATAACTACCACATTTGCTTGATGTATTTTTTTTTAATACAGTTGTAAATATCAATAAAAAACAATTTTGTAAAAAAAAAAAAAAAAAAAAAAAAAGTACAATATATTCTATATATACAAAAACAAAATTGATTTTCTCCGGAACAAATCGACCGATTTCCACAAAAAAATAATCTGGTGCGGGCAACACACGACTTTCACTTACCTCCATTTTTAAAATCAATGAAAGAATTTTCAAATACAGTTAGAGATAAAAATACGTGAAATTATTAAGGAATTAATCAAATTGAATTTATATAGAAACATGTGTTTTATTAAAAAATCTATTATATTATTATCTTAAATAATCAGTAAGTTTTATCTTATTTTCATCACTCTCCATTAACTTTTAAAGCTTGTGTATAAGATGATATTTTTTCTAAAATCTTTAGCTTTCTAACGGTATATCATACATGTATATTACTGCTCTTATGTTCAAAACCGAAAAATTGCATTAAAAAAATATTTTTTCTGTTTTCTCCTTTAGTTGGGTATCGAATTTATTAAATTTATATAGTTAACTGTTTTTCATCAGTGTTAACAAGATAATCTAGTTATTATTATTGAATCTACAAAATTAAAGGTACTTTAGGGGAAGAAAATATCGGCATTTAAGCCCTGTCAGACCATTTTTATCCAAATAAAACCTACATGATATTAAAGCCCATTAATTTTACATCGATATAGCGAGTTTAATCAAAATCGTCGGAACCGTTTTCGAGAAAATCGAAAAAAGGTGCAAAATGCATGGTATAAGTGCCTCTTCTGGTAAGCTCATTTTGATGAAAAAAGGTTTGTCTCGTCTCGGGCGTATAGTTGTCTTAAATATGAAATTTCAGTTTCATAGAACCTACCGTTTCCGCCCGGGAGTTACCACACACACACACACACACACAGACCTTTTTGCGGGACCCTAAAACGTGTATTTCCGCTGAAAACTGGAATTCGAAATTTTCACGATCGCAATACTTCCCCTTACTATATATAGTAAATGAAAGTAATTTATGTTAATGGTTTTTAAAAGAGTTTCTAAAAACATTTTTTTTTTTACGAGAATGTGAGTCAAATTTTGACTTTCACTTACCTTATAATTTATTTTATTTACTTTCCTATAGGAAGTACATAATGAGGAAAAGTATTGGGAACGTGAAAATTTTCGAATTCCAGCTTTCAGCGAAAATACACGTTTATAGGATCTCATGAGTCCAAAAAACCAAGTACTGCAAAAAGGTCTGTGTGTTTGTGTTTGGCAAATCCAGCGCCAAAACGATAAGTCGTACGAAACAGAAATTTCATATATAAGACAACTATACGCCCGAGATGTTACAGAATCTTTTTCATCAAAGTGGGCTAACCAGAAGAGCCAATTTATACCATGCATTTTGCACCTTTTTACGATTTTCTCAAAAACAGCTTTGACGATTTTCATTAAACTCGCTATATTGATATGAAATTTAATGGTCTTTAATATAATATAGGTTTCATTCTAATTGAAATAGTCTGGCAGGGCTTAAATGCTGATATTTTAAATTTTCACATTCTAAAGTACCTCTAATTTTGTAGTTTCTATGAAATTGGCCATATCATCTGATGAGCAATGCTAAAAAACAGATAAATATATAAATTGAACGAATTCGATATCTAACTACAGTAATATCCATGTATAAAATACCGTCGGAATGCCAAAGACTTAAGAAACGATATTATCTTATTCATAAGATTGTAAAAGTTAAAGGAGAGTGATGAAAAGCCGATAAAACAAACTGATTGTCGTCGATAATAATAAAATAGATTATTTGATAAAACACACGTTTCATTCAAAATCCAAAGTAAATAATTATTTAACAAATTATTTTCGTTTCTATATTTGTTTAAAAATTCTTAAATTTAAGAAGGTAAGTGAAAGTCGTAAGTGGCCGGCACCAGATTTTTTAACATAAAAAGAATAATATAGATGTATAATATACCGTTGGATCGCTTAAGATTTCAGAAAAAAATAAAATTATGTTATACTCAAAATTTTACATTTTAATAGAGAGTGATAAAAAGCCGATAAGACTAACTGATTGATGTAGATAATAATGTAATATATTATTTAATGAAACACATGTTTCTATCGAAACTCAATGTAATTAATTATTTAACAATTTATTTTCATCTCTAAATGTTTTTAAAAATTTCTAAATTGATTATTACATTGGAGGAAAGTGAAAGTTGTGTGTTGCGCGCACCAGATTTTTGTAATGCCATTTTTGTGTTTTTGAACGTAAGGAAAGTAATATAGATCTGTAATATACAGTTTGAAGGTCAATGATGTCAGAAAAAATATTATCCTTTAAACAAAATTGTAAATTAATTGGGAGTAATGAAAAACCGCTAATACTAACTGATTGTTGTAGATAATAATATATTGTAATTACATCATAAAACATATCTTTATTTTAAAACTAAATTTAATTCTTCAACGTTTTTTAAATTGACTCTAAATAAAATTTCATTAATTGATATTAACAACGGTGAGTGAAAGTCGTGTGTTGCGCGCACCAGATTTTGTTTTTAATCTTAGTTTCATGAAGCGGAGTAAGTGAAAGTTTTGTATTGCACCAGATATTTTTCATGTTTAAGGTTTATGTAAATTCTACATCGTGGAGGTTCGAATAACAGTTAGTGAACTAAGATGAATATTTTCTGTCCGTTAAAAAAAACACAGCGTCTAATTAGGCATTCAATGATTATAACAATTTATTTTAATCTCAAGCTGTATTTAAAAATCTGGTGCGGGCAACACACGACTTTCACTTACCTCGATTTTTAAAATCAATGAAAGAATTTTCAAATACAGTTAGAGATAAAAATACCGGAAACTATTAAGGAATTAATCAAATTGAATTTATATAGAAACATGTGTTTTATTAAAAAATCTATTATATTATTATCTAAAATAATCAGTTAGTTTTATCTTCTTCTCATCACTCTCTATTAACTTCTAAAAGCTTGTGTATGAGATGATATTTTTTCTAAAATCTTTAGCTTTCCAACGGTATATCATATATGTATATTACTGCTCTTATGTTCGAAAACGAAAAATTGCATTAAAAAAATATTTTTTCTGTTTTCTCCTTTAGTTGGGAATCGAATTTATTCAATTTATATATTTACCAGTTTTTCATCAGCGTTAACAAGATAATCTAGTTATTATTATTGAATCTACAAAATTAAAATATCGGCATATAAGCCCTGTCAGACCATTTTTATCCAAATAAAACCTACATGATATTAAAGCCCATTAAATTTTACATCGATATAGCGAGTTTAATTAAAATCGTCGGAACCGTTTTCGAGAAAATCGAAAAAAGGTGCAAAATGCATGGTATAAAGTGCCTCTTCTGATAAGCTCATTTTGATGAAAAAAGTTTTGTCACGTCTCGGGCGTATAGTTGTCTTAAATATGAAATTTCAGTTTCATAGGACTTACCGTTTCCGCCAGGGAGTTACCACACACACACACCACACACACACACACACACACACAGACACACACACACACACACACACAGACCTTTTTGCGGGACTTGGTTATTTGGACTCAGGGGACCCTAAAACGTGTATTTCCGTTGAAAACTGGAATTCGAAAATTTTCACGATCGCAATACTTCCCCTTACTATGTATAGTAAGTGAAAGTAAAAATTGATTATAACATCGGAGGTAAGTGAAGGTTGTGTGTTATGCGCACCAGATTTTTTTTAATGCTGTTTTTGTGTTTTTGAACATAAGGAAAGTAATATAGATCTGTAATATACCGTTTGAAGGTCAATGATGTTAGAACGGAGGAAAGTAGAGCGGTGTTGCGCGCAAAAGATTTTTTATTTTTATTTTTATTTAAATGGTTTTTTCTTTCCCCCTCTATAACTTCTCGCCCATGAGGGAGAGAGATACACTTTATTAAACTAACAAGCGATGCTGCCCAACTTGATTGGGTTGCTATTCACACAGCCTACTTTTTACTTTCACTTACTATATATAGTAAGGGGAAGTATTGCGATCGTGAAAATTTTCGAATTCCAGTTTTCAACGGAAATACACGTTTTAGGGTCCCCTGAGTCCAAATAACCAAGTCCCGCAAAAAGGTCTGTGTGTGGTAACTCCCGGGCGGAAACGGTAAGTCCTATGAAACTGAAATTTCATATTTAAGACAAATATACGGCCGAGACGTTACAAAAACATTTTTCATTAAATCGGCTGACCAGGAGAGCCACTTTATACATGCATATTGCACCTTTTTATGATTTTCTCAAAAACGTTCCGACGATTTTGATTAAACTCGCTATATCGATATAAAATTTAATGGCTTTAATATCATTTTAGTTTTCATTCGGATTAAAATAGTCTGACAGGGCTTAAATGCCGATATTTTAAATTTTCATTCCCTAAAGTACCTTTAATTTTGTAGATTCTATAAAAATAACTATATTATCTTGTTACCACTGATGAAAAACAGGTAAATATATAAATTGAATGATTCGATACCCAACTGAAGGAGAAAACAGAAAAATATTTTAATGTAATTTTTTGTTTTTGAACATAAGAAAAGTAATATACATGTATGATATACTGTTGGAAAGCTAAAGATTTTATAAAAAAATATTATCATATACACAAGCTTTTAAAAGTTAATAGAGAGTGATAAAAAGCTGATAAAACTAAGTAATTGTTTTAGATAATAATATAAAAGATTTTTTAATAAAACACATGTTTCTATAGAAATTTAATTTAATTAATTCTTTAATAGTTTCACTAATTTCTATCTCTAACTGTATTTGAAAATTCTTTAATTGATTTTAACAACGGACGTAAGAGAAAGTTGTGTGTTGCCCGCACCAGATTTTTAGTAATAATATAATATAAATCTTAACATACAATGAACAAAAAAAACAAAATAGATTAAACATTTTTTTTCCTTTAACTTTTTCTTTTTTTTTAACAATTTTAAAAAATTATTTAACTCCTTTTATTCTTTTTGCTTTCTTTTCTCGCTTATTTCTCATAACAATTTAAATATGTATATGTATATAAAAAAAAAAAATCAAATATATTAATAAGATTCATCAATATCATCAACCATATTACACTCCGCTTGAATATCGAATCTCTTGCATTTATAATAAAAATAACAAAGTAACATATAATAATACTAACAAAATAAAACATTAAAATTTGCAAAAGATTGTTTCTCATAGATGTGAATCAATGGCATTAACTTTGATAGACACACTAGATAATTTTTGGATAGTATAATGAGAAGAGAGCCTGGTGACTAGTCGGATGCAAATAGCAAATACGATTACAGAGGTCCGCGCGTCGTAGAAATATGAATGAATAACCGGATTCGTGACTAAGACCCAGTTCTCAAACTTTTTGTCATTTTCTCGTTTAGTCTATAAGTATTCATTCCTAGTTTATAAATGTGTCATCATAGTCTAATGTCTTTTAAAGATATTCCTAGCCAAATATTACATGATAGATATATAGAAAATAATTTTTATTCTGGGACTGGGTCCCTTTAGAATAACAGGTTTGTACAGTTGAAATACGCAATATGTCTAGCCAACAGACCAGATGAATATAATTAACTATTATTTACAATAATTGATGAATTTGTATACAACACAAAATAAAAAAAATAAAAACAATCTTCAGAAGCTAATTATGTTGGACAAACTGAAAAATAAATAAATTGATAAAAAATTTTAAATGTAAAAGAAAGAAATTAAATAAAAATAATTAGTAACATTATCATCTTACATAGTCGAATATTTCAGTATAATAAGACAAAAATAGTGCGAGAAAGAGGTGAATAGAGCGAGTTATACTCCGCCGTCAGGATTTTTTCAATGTTTAGGGTACTCACTTTATGGAGGTTAGGTGTGTCCCAGGAGGGTCTACCTACCTCTGGATCAATCCACGGCTGAATAGCAGGATAAATAATTATTATACAAAGCTGGGATTCGAACCCGGGACCCGGGAAACGGTATTTTAGTGATCTATCTTTATAAAATTAGGTTTTCACATCAAGAAAAAAAATCTGGTGCGGGCAACACACGACTTTCACTTACCTCGATTTTTAAAATCAATGAAAGAATTTTCAAATACAGTTAGAGATAAAAATACGTGAAACTATTAAGGAATTAATCAAATTGAATTTCTATAGAAACATGTGTTTGATTCAAAAATCTATTATATTATTATCAAAAATAATCAGTTAGTTTTATGTGCATTTCATCACTCTCTATTAACTTTTAAAAGCTTGTGTATGAGATGATAATTTTTCTAAAATCTTTAGCTTTCCAATGGCATATCATACACGTATATTACTGCTCTTATGTTCAAAAACGAAAAATTGCATTAAAAAAATATTTTTTCTGTTTTCTCCTTTAGTTGGGTATCGAATTTATTCAATTTATATATTTACCAGTTTTTTATCAGCGTTAACAAGATAATCTAGTTATTATTATTGAATCTACAAAATTAAAGGTACTTTAGGGGAAGAAAATTTACAATATCGGCATTTAAGCCCTGTCAGACCAATTTTATCTAAATTAAACCTACATGATATTAAAGCCCATTAAATTTTACATCGATATAGCGAGTTTAATCAAAATCGTCGGAACCGTTTTTGAGAAAATCGAAAAAAGGTGCAAAATGCATGGTATAAAGTGCCTCTTCTGGTAGGCTCATTTTGATGAAAAAAGTTTTGTCACGTCTCGGGCATATAGTTATCTTAAATATGAAATTTCAGTTTCATAGGACTTACCGTTTCCGCCCGGGAGTTACCACACACACACACACAGACACACACACACACACACACGACCTTTTTGCGGGATTTGGTTATTTGGACTCAGGGGACCCTAAAACGTGTATTTCCGTTGAAAACTGGAATTCGAAAATTTTCACGATCGCAATACTTCCCCTTACTATATATAGTAAGTGAAAGTAAAAAAGCTGAAACCGGGATCACGCGTAGCAAGGTGGCTAGCATAACAGTCTTATATGCGAAAGTTTACGGGTTCAAACCCGCAGGTGGTCCTAGGATTTTTAAGGGAAAGTAAAAAGATGATCCCGATCCTGTGTGATGTCAGGAACTCGTTAAAGATCCCTATCCTAATAAAACCTGGATGGGCAAATTTTAGGACTCCCACTGTAGCATCGTCCGATTAGCGACTGTCGTATAAAGTGAAGTTAAATAAATAAGCAAAAGCTGAAAACTGTGAAAGATTGTTCAGTACCCTTCCCTTATTAACTGGTAAAAGACCTTGAGATTTCCGATTCGGATTTTGAGGATGAGGAGAAGAATGAGAAAAAATTAAATGTTTAAAAGTTTTTTATTAATATCTATAAAAGGATTAGCTATATCGAATAAATTATTCTATACAAAATTTAAGTACTTTTAAATATCTTTAAAAATGGTTATATAACTTTTCTTGCTAAAATGAATAATTGCGGATATGTTTAAGTGGTATTATGTACATTTACACCTCAATGAGGCCAACAAAAATATAATAGAGATCTTTTAATCGTTATATTTCGTACTTCTTGGTATAAGCCACATAATAAAAAAAATACAACTGATTCATTGTATATTGTGTTACATTGTTATTTATTCATTTTTTAATTTTCAAGATCAACTCGCTGCTGTATACAGGCAATGGTTAATTATGCTTTTTAGTGATAATTGTTTGTTTGTTTCTTCGTTTAACGTCACTTTATGCTACTGTGGCTAGTTGGAATATGGAATTTTGTACTTCTAAAAAAATCATAATTGTAATGTAATTTAGTCGTATTTTATTTTTAATTGATCATATCTATGATAAAATATGTTAAATAATTAAATTAAGTCTTGCAGTTGCCCTCTGACATTTATATTTCATGGAGCAATTTTTACTTCATGTGGAAAACCCCAATACCTCGGTAACCATTCACTTTAGAAAGGAAATGTATAGAGCCATTTTAAAAGATAATTTAAAGTACTTTAACTTAATAGAGAACTATGTTTGCGGTAAACATACTTTTTAAGATATTCACAAAAAAATTAATTTTTCTATGAGTCTTCCTCATCTATACAAAACCCGTAACTTTGGCACTTTTTACCAGTTAATTAGGAAAGTGTGCTGAATAATTTCTGACAGGTAATAGCTTTATTTCATGTTTTTACTTTCACTTACTATATATAGTAAGGGAAAGTATTATGTGATCGTGAAAATTTTCGAATTCCAGTTTTCAACGGAAATACACGTTTTAGGGTCCCCTGACTCCAAATAACCAAGTCACGCAAAAAGGTCTATGTGTGTGTGTGGTAACTCACAGGCGGAAACGGTAAGTTCTATGAAACTGAAATTTCATAATTAAGACAACTATACGCCCGAGACGTTACGAAATCTTTTTGATCAAAATCAGCTTACCAGAAGAGCCACTTCATACTATCCATTTTGCATCGTTTTTGGATTTTCTCGAAAACGGTTATGACGATTTTTTTTAAACTCGCTATTTTGATGTAAAATTTAATGGGCTTTAATATCATTTAGACTTCATTCGGATTAAAATGGTCTGACAGGGCTTAAATCCGATATTTTAAATTTTCTTTCTCTAAAGTACATTTAATTTTGTTGATTCTATAAAAATAACTATATTATCTTGTTACCACTGATGAAAAACAGGTAAATATATAAATTGAAGGATTTCGATACCCAACCAAAGGAGAAAACTGAAAAAAATATTTTTTTTGCTTTTGAACTTAAGAACAGTAATATACATGTATGATATACCGTTGGAAAGCTTGATATTTTAGAAAAAATATTATCTCATACACAAGCTTTTAAAGTTAGTAGAGAGTGATGAAAAGCGGATAAAATTAACTAATTGTTTTAGATAATAACATAATAGATTATTTAATAAAACACATGTTTCTATCGAAAATCAATTTAATTAATTCTTTAAACTAATTTTATTTCTAACGGTATTAAAAAAATCTTAAATTGATTTTAACAAGGGTGGTATGTGAAAGTCGTGTGTTGCGCCCACCAGATTTTTTTTGTTGATGTTTTACTAATTTTACTATACTATATCCACTAGACAATAAACCTTTGTTATGGTATATTTAATAATTTTGATAATATTCTGAGTATCTCTTTTTAGTTCTTATAATGGTTAGTTTTAAAGGAACTAAGCAAATCGTTCCTTGTAATTCAGATTCATTATTCTATAAATAACTTTCAATGATAAAACTAAGAAATAACATCTATTTATATAGTTACGTATTCAACTTTCCTTGTTGATGATTAGCGCAATCTTAAATTACGAATAAATCTTATACGAGAAAATACTAAAAACTACGTAAAGATTGGCGATTAAATGTTTTACTTTCACTTATTTATATATGAAATATAAAAATAAAAAACCTGTACCACTGCAACCCATGAAGAGTTTTGGGATCAGTACATGTAAGATCACGCTCAGCCGCCAGGGTTTTTCGCCATTTTTGGATACCCACTTTATAGAGGGTGGGTGTGCCCCAGGAGGGTCTCCGTACCCCAAGATCGCTCCCGGCCGAAATAACAGAATAAATAATATCCGCCACAGCCGGGATTCGAACCCAGGACCCGGAGCTTAGTAGACTAGGGCTCTACCCACTAGACCACGCCGCTCCCCTATATGAATATATGTAGGAGAAAGTATTGCGATCGTGAAAATTTTCGAATTCCACTTTATATTTTTCACATAAATATGCTCATAACTCAGTTATTTTTGACGATAGAGAAAAGTATGTATAGAGTTTTAGAATCAGTTAAAATAAAAATAAAATAATATAAATAAAAAAAAATTTTAAAAATAAAATTGAAATCTCGCTTTTATATACGCTTGTAACTACGTTATTTTCGAAGATAGAAAAAAAATTATTCTTTTTAAATAATTATATAAAAGAGAAAAAGGAAAAGAAAAAAATTGATATTTTTCACATAAATACGCTTATAACTCTCTAACTCTATTTTATTAGAGAAAAGTGTGTAAGTTATTAGAGAGTTTTAGAGTCAGTTAAGCGCTAAAAAAAAAATATAATAAAAAATAAGTATTAAAAAGTATTACATGTCAATAATACAATGAAAATGAATAGAAACTTTATTAGCATCAAAACAATTATCTTGAACTAATGATTTATATTATACACTCGGTAACGACAAACTAAACTTTGCCAATCACAAGTAGATAGAAAATCAGTGTTCAAGGAGATCCCAGTGCTATTCTCCGAGAAAAATTTTGGACCAAACGAAAAAAGAATCATTGAATTTGGTTTACAACTAGCTTAGATATTGCGTTTTGAAATCAGTGGTAGTGTTATGATGTTGTATGATTGTATGATATGATTTATTGTATGATATGATGTTGTGAATTAGTGCTTTTCATATTACTTAATTGCCTATAAACAGTTATACCCCAATAATGTTATTTGGAAATAATAAACCATTGTGTAATACTTTGCAGCGTTTTTTTATTTAATCTAACTTTAAAATTCAAGTTTATTTAATAGTTCTTAAATTAATTTTGACTGCAGAGATAAGTGAAGATCGTGTGTTTATTTTTTTAATTCGTTCTAATGGTACTTGGGGTGCCAACAATTTTTGTTGTAATTCAAATCCTAAGATACAAATGAAACAGTTCTGTCTCAGTTTACATTGTTTAAAAAACAAGTATTGAGGGAAGTTTTAAGTTTGACACGTACTGACATCCCGATGTTTATTCACAATTCAGCTGCAATACTAACAGCAGTTGCAACAACCTTTTAAATAGTGCAACTAAGTTTAACGAACTGTATATTGTTATATTCATTGAGCAGAAAATATCTCAGTTTTAGAACGAGGGATTTACGTAACAGTATTATGCTGACATATCATTGCAGCACTGCATTGTGTTATGCTAAGTCCGCAAAATTATAGATGAAAAGTGAAAAACCGCACGGTTCTCTTGGGAAGTCTATAAAGACCATTTCTAAAGATAATGAGATGAAAGAGAAAAAGAAACAAATTGATAAAAACTTGCTAGAACTAGTCTGGAAAGTGGTTTGAATAATCATAAAAATGTACAATAACGGATTGAACAATCAGTACGGTGCTCAACTATTATCCTATTGCCCTGGAGACATGGCTGGATAAGAAAAAAATATGGTTTGATAGTAAATTTTTGGTATTTCTTCATTCATTAATTTGAACGGTGGAGAAACGGATTTTTTTTTTATTCGTTATTCGGAATCTACTTATCTTGAAAAGCAAGCCCTCAAATTTTGAGTGGGACGGGTTATTTATTTTTGTTTCTCAATTACAAATGTTTATAATTTAAAATTATAAAACCAAAGCATTTATGCTAGACATCTTTATTATTTCGTTTTGCTTTCATTCGATTTATATTTAAATATAATTCCCTGATTCCAGAACACCTTACATTTTTCCTCCATCAATAATAACCAAGTTATTAGGGAATCACATATCTTGTAAGTTGTGGCTTGACCATATAAGATGATCTTTTTCATTTTTTTTTTTTTTTGTCTCTTTGTTCATCGTGTTGTCTTAATCTCGAAAATCTTTTTAAGTTGATGCTTGACCATATAAGATTTTTTTAAAAATATATTTACTGGTATTTACGACTGTATAATAAAATACATTTAGTAAATGTGATACAAGATATGTTGACATGATTCGTATGTAGGGATACTACCCATTGGCAGCTCCCCAAAGACTATGTTAAACAACAAGGTCTCGGAGCCATCTTCTTTTCAGACGCCTCGCAGGATTATCAGGGATTGTAGAGAAAGCAAGGATTGAAACTAGTGGGTTAGAGTGGGAATGGAGTTTGTCATGAAAGGAGTGGTACCTGGTTCGGGCCAAGTCAGCAACAAAGGGAATATTAAGGTCTTTGTGGATTAGTTTATTTGTGACAAAATAAGGAGCATCGAGGATTTTTCGAAGGATTGTAAGGATTGGAGACGAGATGAATTTGATGGTTTAGTAGAGCCCCAAATCTCTACTCCGTAAGACCATACAAGATTAATTTTCTTTTCTTTGTTTTTCTATATTTTCGATTTTTTTTTATCTTTAATAATAATCGAGTTTTGGGGGAATAATTCTCTTCTAATTTGTGTCTTCACTATATAGATCAATTTTTTTTTCTTTTCGATTTTTTTATCACGCAGATTCTAAAACTCTCTACACATATTCCTCTATCTTTAAAAATAACAGAGTTATAGGCGTAAATATTGGCGACATTTCATTTTTTTTTTCTGTTTTATAATTAATAACTGTGTACTGATTCTAAAACTAAAGAATTTGCCCTCTATCTTTGAAAATAACGGAAAAAAATTTTCATTTTTTTTTCTTTTTAAGTTTATTTCTCGCGGTGTCCTGACCCCAAAAAATACAATTTTTTCTCTATCTTAAAAAATAACTGAGAGGGGTATTTGTGGATAAATTTCAATTTAAAATCAACCAATGTGTCTTCCAGCTGTTGACTGCAATAAGTATATTTAGCTGTTATTTATAACAAGATAATTAATTCAAGCTAACAAGATCATTTGGTTATTTTTATAGAATCTATAAAATTAAAAGTACTTAATTTAGGGGAAGAAAATTTAAAATATCGTAATTTTAGCCCTGTCAGACTATTTTAATTAGAATGAAACCTACATGATATTAAAGCCCATTAAATTTTACATCGATATAGCGAGTTTAATCAAAATCGTAGGAACCGTTTTTGAGAAAATCATAAAAAGGTGCAATATGCATGGTATAAAGTGACTCTTCTGGTTAGCCGATTTTAATGAAAATGTTTTTGTAACATCTCGGACGTATAGTTGTCTTAAATATGATATATCAGTTTCATAGGACTTACCGTTTCCGCCCGGGTGTTACAACGCACGAACACACACACAGACCTTTTTGCGGGACTTGGTTATTTGGACTCAGGAGACCCTAAAACGTGTATTTCCGTTGAAAACTGGAATTAGAAAATTTTCACGATCGCAATACTTTTATAATTTTCAAAATGATTCTTTTTTCATTTTGTAGGAATATATATATATTGTATTTGTGGGTTAAAGTTCTATTTTTTCTTTTCTTATTTCTCTTTTTTATATTATTCGCGGTTTCATCGTTAAAGAACTCTAAGAAATAACCGACTTACTGAATTAAAAAAAAAATAAAAACCTGTACCTCTACAAGCCATGAAGGGTCTTTTTTTCGTTTGGACCATAGCGGTCTTTTATCGCGTAAGGTCTTCTTACAAACATGTTTTGCTTCCAGGGGATATCACAGATATCATGGAAAGGGGTTGCCAAATCTGGAACAGCCACGAACCGTGATTTCCATGGTACAACGATAGATTAACCACAGCTTCATAATTACTCCGGCTTAAACCCGGATTTCAGAAAAGTGACAAATTAGTCTAGATCCACAGATTATGACTGTTCAGCACCAGCAAGCGCTTGAGAACATCATTTCTTTCACTAGACTTGATAGTTTCCTGACAAATTCCTGGAAAACCGCAACGTAATTCTCCATTGAAGTAAACGGAGTTATCACACCAATGGCGTGGGAATTTACAAGAAATAAAGTTTATTAAAACAATAAAACAAACTAAAGCATCACTGTGTAACAATAAAGTCGATTAAATCAAAACAGTAACTTTTAAGAGAATATAATAAGTAAATTAAAAGTCGTGAATATTAAACAAGTTAGATACCTCATTAATTTCATTATTATATATGTTTATTTATTTAACATGAGTTTATGCCTAATCGGAAGATGCTACAGTGGGAGTCCTAAATTTCACCTATCCAGGTTTAATAAGGATAGGGATCTTTAACAAGTACCTGACATCGTACAGGCTTGGGACCACCTCTTTACGTCTCCTCCGAAGGACGGCACAACTAAGAATTTTTTACTCCCATTTAAAAATCCTAGGACCACTTGCGAGTTTGAACCCGTGACCTTTGGCATAGAAGGCTGTTGTGCTAGCCACCCTGGTACAGGTGATCTCATACCTCATTAATTCGTAACAGTGAAAAAATGATTGTTATAATTAGTAAGCATAAGTCTTCTTATATTCTTTAAAATTACGGTTTCGCCTTGTCTTCAAAGACAAATGAGTCGTTTTCAATATTCTAATTTATACTTCTTAAAAAATATGGTATACTTCTTTGTTTTTTTAATGAAGAAATTATTTTTAAATGCGAGGATTTGAACAAGGAAATTACCCACGCTAGATTATCCTTTGTTCTTTATATTATAAAGAATGACAAGTATAATGACTTTTCATTAACACAGTATTTATAAATTACAAATACAAAAAAAATATGCATAAATATGTTTGTGAAGTGGATTAATTAAAATTAATTATTCAGTGTTAATGTTTTAATTAAAATGATGTTTAGATAGAAAAAAAAAATACTCGAAATATGCTTGATATCCTAAAGTAGAAAAGTAGATGTATATAGTTCAATCTATTTTGTGGTGTAGTTGAGAGGGGGGGAGCGTTGCTACAATGTTTACTTTTAGCCTTCAAATGATCTTGTGATCAGGAGGGCGATATTTTGTGTTTTTAATTGAATAACGATTTTCTATAATATGGTTAAAATCTAGGAAAAATAACGACCATCTATATAATTTTAAGAATCGTCGGCTCAAAATATTAAAGTCGATTCATTTGTGTATCGATTCATCGCAGCCATTTTTAGGGTGGTTTCTATTGACCTCTTACTCGACTGTGATCCATGGCAGCACCTCTACGTTAGTGGTTGTTATTTTTGATTCATTGTAGTTTATTGTGCCTTATATGTGATTAGAGTGTATAAAAATGAATAAAAAGTGTGCAAGGTGTGAAAAAACGGTTTATCCTATCGAAGAACTTAAGTGTTTAGACAAAGTGAGTATATGAAGATGCATTGTGTAAAATTGTCTTAAAAACTGTTTGATATCATTATCAAAACCAATGTTTTCATTACTTTGATTAATTTTTGACTTTTATACTGCATTTTCATGTCATTTCGAATTATATTCTCAAATTTACCGTTTAATAGGAATTAACTACTGTTCACTTTTTTAGATATGGCATAAACAGTGTTTCAAATGCCAAGTTTGTGGGATGACACTGAACATGAGGAATTACAAGGGATTTAATAAGGATCCTTATTGTGATGCGTAAGTTAATGTTTTCAAAACAATATATCATTATACTATAAATTAAATTACTGACTTTAATATCAAATAAAAAAAAAAAAAAAATCATTTTCAGTTATGATTAGGGGCACTTGAGATATATCTGATTTGATACAATGCTGTTTTAATTTTATTTTAACTGAAACAACTTCTAAATTTCTGTTTTCATTTCTATTAATATTGGATTGTAGAATTAACATTAGTTATTTCCAATTTTTTGGTTTTTCAATGCTTGTTGAAATTGAAGTTGATGTCACTATGGAATTAATTAGAGTTTGAGTCACTCAGTGTCACTCTCCCTTTCTGATCTGTTAGCCTGAAAGGAGGTATTAATGGAGAGCAAACTAGGTCATATACAGGCTTAACTTTCTTCTCCTGGACTTCCTTATAAGGGCAGATATTTAGAAATATTTTTGTTTATTGTATAGGATTTTGCAATTGAATTTAAGGAGTTACAGACAATTTAATGTTTTTTGGAATATGAATCAACAAGTTTCTGATGGCCCTGAACCCATATAAACAAAACATCCTTTCCTAACTAATGCTTCAATTTTATGTGATAATTCTCTCTGGCCTTGCTCTTTCCTGTTACCATTGTTACAAAGAGGAAGCTTATTCGATTTCCGCACGAATGTATCTTATATTATATCAATTATCATTTAACTGTGAATTTTATCCCTATTAATTTAGTTTTAAAAAAACACTTGTTATGTTACTTCTATGTTTTCCTCTTTGATTCATTATTTACAAAAACATTTCAATGTGCAGGCATATTCCAAAAGCTAAAGCCACCACAGTTGCTGAGACTCCAGAGTTAAAACGGATTGCGGAAAATACCAAATTACAATCAAATGTAAGCTATAAATTCAATTTATTTTTTCTAAAAGAATTGTTTAATATTGATTTTAATGTGTTTTTATGATGAACAATATTTATTCAGGTTAAATATCATGCAGAGTTTGAAAAAACTAAAGGCAAACTTACACAAGTAGCTGACGATCCTGAAACGTTAAGGATAAAACAAAACTCTAAAATTATAAGGTAATTTTTTTTTCATTTATTTTATTGTTGATTTTTGTTTGGTTTCAAGTTTTAAATATTTTTAATGGTTTTTGTTCAGCAATGTGGCTTATCATGGTGATCTTCAGAAAAAAGCTGCTATGGAACAGAAAAGAAATATTAATGGCGAACAAATTGACATTGCTGGAAGTGGTAAGTATCTTTTGAACATAAATGGGTTATTAATTCAGTAATCTTTATTTTTTTCTTCACTTGAGTGTGAATAAAGTTTCTTAATTAATTTAAGTTAGTATTCTGTGAGTTTTTTTAATTATGGCAAATGTTGATAATCTTCATTTCTTTATTCAATAATTGATTTGGAACTTGCTCTGGCTCAGTAATAGGTTTAACTGTTGTAATGTATTAAAAAAAAATTATATTATTTTTTTTTAAATAGCCCAATGTATATTGAATATTTGGAATGTTCTGTCATTATTATTTTGGATAATAGTTACATAGCTTATAAACCTTGTTCTGTGTGTTTTTATCGTACTTGTTTATGTAACATAAATAAATTTAAAAAAAAATTGTTATGGTGCTTTTGTTTATTCAATATTTATGAAAGTTAATTAGTGTTTTTCACTGCATACAATGTTCCTAAGTCTTTTTATTTAAAACTATTTTTTTTTATTTTATTTTTTTAATATTATATTTAAATCTGTCAATACCAAGAATAACATCTATCAACATTGTTTAAGGGAATTTGTTATAATTCTAGAATTTTTATAGATGACTTCATTTCTTTTAATGACTCTTTTCCTTGTGTACTCATAGAAAATTATTAGAAATGATTCTTTAATAGGAATTGATGTGATAAAAGTGTTGCATGTTCTATTACTAGATATTGTTTTTAGATTTAAAACTTTTATGTATCTATTTTCTCATTTATGAAAATTGGTAAAACTTAATAAGCCATCTACTTTAATCCTTATTATAAATTATATGGAGAATTGACTTATTTCCGACCAAATTTTATTGTTTATTAATATATATTTTTTTTTTTTAATCTTATCTTATAAAGTTAACTTTTTGCATTAAAAATTTATTTAATTAGAGTAGTAACTTAATTATTTTTAAAAAATATTTAATTTCCCATTCTATCTGCAGCATTATATTTTGAAATGTTATAAGTTTTTCTGTGAATTCAGTTATCTTTCCGATTACCCTGATAAGTTCTCGGGATTTGTTTATCTGATAGAAAGTGTAAGCTTCGATAATCCATAATAATACCAACATATAAACTTTTTTACAATTTAGAAATTATTAAAAAATGTTTTCACTTTATTAATGATAATTGAGTTAAAGCTCACCAACTTATGGCTATTTTTACTTTAGATTTTTATACTTTTGTTATTCCAAGGTCTTGACAAGAGATTATTTATCCATCATTCTTATTATTGCCATTCTGCTGACATTTATGATGTACCATTAAACATTTCTATTACAACACAAAGCTATTAACTTATTTTATGTTTTTTTGACCCTTAGTTAAAATATTATTTTGATATATTGAACTTCAAGAATAGAAAGTTATGTTATGAAGCTGATAAAATGATAAAACAAAAGACATTTTCAGTTATTATTTTATTAATATATTAATTGTATATGAAATAATGAAATTCTAGTCTTTATTACCTTCATATATCATTCATAAACCTAACCCTCTAATATTTACTAATTCAGCTATTAATAATTTGCTTATTTATTTATATTTTTATTGTTTATAGTATTTAATTAATTATTTTTTATATTTCAGATGCTGAGAATATGAATATAAGGCAAACTGATTACGCCCCGCCCGCACAAAAACCGACCAGAGATTTCAGTAATGTCCAGTCAGCGAATACTACAAATAATTCACCCTATTCCGCTAGACAAACGTCTACTGTTATATACACCTCCGAGCGAGGAGCTGGTAAGTAGTATCATGTATTTTATTTTGCTCTCTGGTTTCATTAGTGTTCATGGGCTAGGTTGTGCTAAATGATGATAGAGACAGACAAGTGATTGCTGAAAGTGTATGATAGTGAATCATCACACTCGACATTTTTTAAAATATATGATAACCATATTTTCTGTATAACTTAATAATTTTATTTTTATCATAAATGATCTTTAATTTACATTTCTAAGTTTATAAACATGTTTTCTTAATTTTGATAGTACAATTGTTAGTTTTGATGTAACTTTATCATTTAGTTTTATTAGATATTTAAAAAAATAATATTTAATGATATACAATTTATAAAAAAAAATAATAATATTTGATGTTATTTTCTGATTTTATTAAAAATAATTATGCCTTCTCTCCTTCTACTATTTTCAGTTACTTTACTTGTCTGTCTCTCTCTTTTAGATAAGCCTTAAAAGTGAAAACAAGTATACTCTTATGAATCACATGTAAATCTCACTTTTTTAATACGTTTGGTTTATTATTTCCAATCATGAAACTTTGTAGTAGACCAAAAACAATAAATAATAAAAATTTAATCCCCCTCAAAATTTGAAGGCTAACATTTCAAGACATGCAGAACCCAAATAAAAAAAAAATACTAAAATGTGCAGCGATAATCCTAACACCTAGATGCTGATATTTTTGAAGATAGATAAAATGTGTATAGAATTTAAAAATTAGTAGAGCGTGATATAAAGAAAAAAAAAATGGAAATCTTGCCTACTTATATGCTTGTAACTCAGTTATTTTTGAAGATAAAGACAAATTTTATGAGTGTTTTTTAACAAAAAAATGCGAATAGTTAGAAAAAATAATTGAAATTTTACTCATAAACACGCTCTTAATTTAGTTATTTTCGAAGATAAAGACAAATTTTATGAGTGTTTTTTAACCAAAAAACCGCGAATAGTTAGAAAAAATAATTGAAATTTTACTCATAAACACGCCCATAATTTAGTTATTTTCGAAGATAAAGAGAAATAAGAAAGGAAAAAATTGAAATTTTACCCAAAAATATAATCTATATATTCCTACAAAATAAAAATCATTGGAATTGGTTCAGAACCAGCAGAGATATAGCTTTTTGAAATTAGCAGCAGTGATATTCCATTTTCCTTTTAATTATTTATTGCTTTTCAAATTAGTTAATTGCCTATAAACAGTTATACCCTAACATAGTTATTTGGAAATAATAAACCATTGTGTTATTATTTGCAGTGTTTTTGCTTATTTTGTTATTATGACTATAATTTCTCTCATTTAGATTTAACTTTGTTGTTTAATGGTAGGACAGTATTTAATGATTTTGACATTATTTAATGATAGGACAGTAGTTACATATAATAATAATAATGCCTATAATTATTATTAGTTATACTTTAATTCCTTCAAAAACTATATAAACATTTCTTTATTGCAGTCAACAGCCCAGCAGGAAGACACATCGGTTCGATCGCTGATTTAGACCCAGTTAACAATTATTACGGCTCCTTGAGCTCGGCCAACACTACAGCTCCCCCTCCTCCTCCAGAACAGATGCAACGCCACCGCGGTCGAGGGGTAAGTCTTTTAGTATATTGTATTGTTATGTCGGTAACACATGTTTATGTTTAGTTAATATTAATTCCATAAATGAATGTTTGTTTTTTATTTTCAATTATGAACCTATCTAATCGACCAAAAAGAAATTACCTCCTCTCAAAATTTGAGGACTTATGTTTCAAGATACCCAGAACCCTAATAACGAACGTCCACGGCATTTCTCGGAAACTACTGGACCAATTTATTTAAAATTGACCAAAATTACTAGGGCATGCAATGATGATCCTAACACCGAGACGTTAATATCAGCTGGTTATTTAATAAAATGGTGGCCAATTAAAAGTGATTTAATCAATAACTCAGTTATTTTTAAAGATAGAAACAAAATTTATTAGTGTTTTTCAACAAACAAAAAACTGCAAAAAATTATAAAAAAAGAAAACAAAAAAATTGAAATTTTGCACATAAATATGCCCATAACTCAGTTATTTTTGAAGATAAAACAAGATATGTACGTATAGACTTTTAGAATCAGTAAAGAGCAATTAACGAAGGAAAAAAAAAATCTGGTGTGTGCAACACACGACTTTCACTTACCTCTGCTATTAATATCAATTTAAGAATTTTTAAACAAATTTAGAAACAAAAATAAATTGTTAAAGAATTATTTATATTTGATTTTTATAGAATAATGTTATTAAATATTATTTTATAATATTATCTACAAAATTCAGTTGGGCTTTTCATCACTCCGTGTTAGAATAAGGTGACCAGATTTTTAGATGGGCAAATCGGGACAACTCTGAAGGAGGGGAGAGGCATCAACAGAAATTTTCATACGGAACAAAAATAATATCTTATATCATTCACTATTATTGTACAATTATATTTTAGATAATATCTGAAGATGAGGCAAGTGAAGCCTCGAAACGTTATAAAGTTTAACATGTGTTAATAAAAGGATACATATGAAAAAAATAAGGAAGAGATCGTTTCCAATCGATATGATCAAAAAATAATATCTTAATATTTTTAACATAAATACAATTTATAAATATCAAAAATGTATATTTGATTCCTTGACATATTTTTTATTTGATTGAATTTGTTTCATTAAATTGTTGTCATTTTTTAAAATATTGTGAAAATTCTTCATAAGAATTTGTCAAATTATATTTGACACATAAAATGGCTTTCGAAGTTTAAACACTTAATTTTGATTTTTCTGATGTCCACATTTGATTTACTGTGGAAAAACTTATAATTATATGTTTTGATTCTTAAAGATAAATTCAAATTTTAAATTAAGTTGTGATTATCTAACTGTTTTTTAGTTAATTACAATATTATATGTCTATAAAATTAATTTAAAAAATTACTAAAATGTTATAAACACATACAGTACAAATATTCGTTTCACATCAGCAAAATTCACATTAGTTTGGTCTTCCTCTTCCCTCCTCCTCCAAAAAAAAAACAAAAAAACGTGGGTCTCTTCAACCAATCATTTCCATGCTAGGACCTTCTTAATTCTAAAAATTTAAATCGTAAATATTAGGTATATCTTTTGATTTTTAGTGGGCTGCATCGTATCACGTATATTTCATGCAAAATAACACTGCCTTAGTTCCAATACTAAGTTATATTAATAAATATTAATTATTTATCGTTATTGCTTTGTTGTTGGAGCTGTGTGAAGAAATAGTAGAAACAGTGAGTGAGCCAGCCGGTTGTCTCTGGACTAGACGGTCTAAAAGATCATAGTTCTATTAATGTTTTTTTTATTATTTTAAGATGGTTATATTTTTGTTGTAATATGCTGAAAAAATAATGATAACAGTTATCTTTGTATCCATATAGTAGCTCCTTAAAAGATGGAAGTTTCCCATTGCCTCATTGTATAAGACCATCTATGGATAGTTTGAAAGTTTAACAGTGAAAAATTCTATCTTTTATTTTTATAAAAATTAAGTATATTTTTTAAATGTATGTTGCAGAGGGTATACAGGGCAATGTATGATTATGAGGCCCAGGACGGTGATGAAGTTTCCTTCTTGGATGGTGACTTGATCGTAGATTGTGTGTCGGTCGACGCTGGCTGGATGACGGGAATCGTACAAAGGACCGGGCAGGTTGGAATGCTTCCTGCCAACTATGTAGAACCTGCCCTTTGAGAATTGCCAATCATCATTATATAACATATTTTTTAAATTACTACTTTCATTTTAAGCTGACACCTTTTACGAGGCTAATAAAAGGACTCGGAGGAAACTTTTTTATTCAAAAGCTCCTTCGAGTGTGTCTTTCCATTTTCATCAAACGCGATGAAGCAAAATTTTCCGACTTCAGAGATGACTCTCTTGCGAATCCAATATTATTGTTTATTGTAGTTTATATTCGCTGTTTATTAAAGACATGACAATTTTTTTCTTTTTAACAATCAGCTTTCTACTATTTTCAGGTTTAAATTATTATTATTGAACTACTTTTAATCTTATCATACTTAATGAATAAGTTTTATTTATTATAACTGTAAATCTAACCACAAAGCTAAAGAACAGTAATAATAAAAAAATATATATATTCATCGGTCGATTTATTAATTTATTTTGTATTAGTTTCATAATAATCATTGTGCGAATTCTTTTGATGTTTTCTTTCATAAATGACAAATTTTATTTTTAGAATTAAATTTAATGGCACAACTTTTTAAATTATTTTGTGTTTTGTGTATTTATATTTATTTATATTTTTACAACTTTGGAAAAGTTTTTTTTTTTAATTTAAGAAATTAAATGCATAATTTAAGGTGAAACTAATGAGACTGCGTTCCATTCGGTTTTATTAGGAGTAGATTTTAAGTCACCGTTACTTGCCATTTCCTGTTGTATTTTTTTTTTTTTTTTAATTCGGTCAAATCAATGAGAGTTATTCTCTGTTCGATCGGATTTTGAGTTTGACATTAACCATTTATGTTCTAGTTTAACGGCATGCTTGGTATGACACAATTAATTTATTTTTTGTTTAATTTAGACCTTTTTTTTTTTTTATTTTCGTGTTACATCTCTTAACATTTTCATTTGTACCTAAGAATGGAGCAGTATGTACATCACTGATTAATTAATTATATATGTAGAGAGAGAGTCATAAGTGATTAATTGATGTAAAAAAAATATATCTATACAGGAGAAATTAATAATTTTTATATTTAATTCACTAAAATGCTTGCTTGTCATACATTTACATACTGAGTTTCCTTATTGTGATTGGATACTGTTATTTTAAAAAAATAAATATATATATATTGACCGTTATTAGATATATTAATAAAGTACTGACCAAGCGGGCTTCCAATTTATAACTGTACTAACTGCATTATTAGTGAGCTAATATTTATATATTTTAAAATAAATTTTAAAATGTTGATCGTGTTTTTACGCTTATTTCCGAGAATAAATAATAAGTTATATATTTTACTAATTTTACCAACTCTTGAAAAGTAAGCGTGTTGCCATATTAATTATCTTGCAGGGCAGATTTTTCTTTGAGATTTTTTCTAATCAATTTTTTTTTTGTCTTAAAGAAATTTCATAATTCTACAAAAAGTGACTTAAGATTTATTTAATATGATACGAATAGAAATTCAGTTTGATTTTAATAATTTTTTTTGTTTACAATTGGTATTTCATTATTCTTCATAGTTACATATGTGATATATTCTTAATATTGTATAAAATTAGAGTTTATATGTGTAATGGGTTGTAGATTATAAGAATTTTCACTTTGAAAAAAAAAAAACTATTTCCATAAAAAAATAAATTGTGAATAAATATTCATTTTGAATATATTGCTCTTTTAATAATTGCTTTAATAATTTTAGTTGTTTAATTTATCGTTGTATTTCTATTGTCTTTTTTAAAATGCTTAGAAATCTATTTTCAAGTTCATTCAATTTCATATATTTGCTTACTTAATTGAGGAAGAGATGAGCAATTGTCTAAGTTTTATTAATAACAATTCATTACACAAGCTTGTGAAAATTGTGATATACTTACAAATTTTTATTTTATGCTATTTAAAAAAAAAAAGTTTTATATCATATTATAATCACGCTATTACTTTTGGGTGCAACATATATGTAAAGTCCGGTGATACATTTTTTTTTCAGATTAGTAAATTTATTTTGAGTTATGTATTATATAGACAAAATTGGCATTATTTTAAAATGTTATCTATTTTATTACAATTTTTTTTACTGTGTATTTATGTCGGATTATCAGTTTCTCTTTCCATGCTGTTTAAAATACCGCGAAAAATTATTTATCTCAATCACCTGAATATGTTATAAGTTGCACCCTACAGAGAGAACCAAACCAATATTTGAGAAAAAAAATATATAAAAGCTCATAACTCTGTAATTATTGAGCACAGAATATTTTAAATATTATTGTAACATTCCTCAATTATTGAAATTTATTTTATCAAGAAATTAGTTTTTTTTTTTTCCATTTAGACGAAGAGCAATCATTTTCTAAGTATTCGACTTAACTTTTCTCTAAAGTTGATATTTTCTTCCATAATTCAGATAAAACTCAGAACTGTTAATGAGTTACCAATTTACATTGTTCTTTGATTTGTTTGTTTTTTTTTATCGTAGTGTGTTTTTATTACTTCTTAAAAGGAAAAAAAAAATCTTCCATTGTTTATGCTTTGGTTGGTAAATAATAGCTTTAAATTTATGTGTTAGTTCAAATTTTTTTAAAATTTGTTTCTTAACAGTTGTTAGTTTGAAGAGAGTGTAATTTTAATTTTAACTTGGAACAATATTATAAATGTTGTATTATTAGTATTAGATGACAAGGTTTTAGATATTTTTGTTTGTTTCGAAATTTATTTAACGCAGCATTGTGTTTAGTTTGAAAAGTTCTAATTTTATTGTCAACACGTTAGAGCTTATGTTATCTTGTTCGCGGCACCTGTTGTAATGGTCATTCCGAAGTCTCACTTGTGGGTCCATCAGATGCATTTAAAAGAAATGAATGTTTGACATTCCTTTTTCTATTAATGAGTGTTATCAGACTATTTTTCAATAATGAAAAGGTTTGTTATGTATATTTTTTATACTTCTTTTTATATGTAATGACATAACTAATGTTGTTTGTTAAAAGATGTTATTAAGTCTGTAAACTTTTTAGAACTAACATTACATCTGTAATACAGTTTACTATCATTGTTAAGTGCCTTAACTGTAAAATAAAGCAATATTACAAACTGTTTTCTGCTTCATTTTATTTATATGTTTTCCTGCATTTTCCCTATTACATTCTAGGATTTTCCCATATTTACAGGTTTTTTAAGAATTATTCCTCAGCTATCCTAACTTCTTGTACCTCTACAACAAACCAAGCATTCAAAAATCTGTTGCGCGCAAAACACCACTTTCACTTACCTCTATTATTTATATGAATTCAAGAATTTTTAAACAAATTTATAAAAGAAAATAAATTATTTAAATTGGATTTTAATATAAACCTGTGTTTCATTAAATAATCTATTTATTATTATCTACGACTCTCTTAACTTTTACAATCGTATGTATAACATAATATTTTTTCTAAAATATTTAGCATTCCAACGGTATATTATACATGTATATTACTGTTCCTAAGTTCAAAAACTAAAAATTGATTAAAAAAATTTTTTTTTCAGCTTTCTCGTTTTGTTGGGTCTCAAATTCCTTCAACATATATATTTACCTGTTTTTTTAGCAAAGCTAATCAGACGATATGGCCATTTTTCCGAATATGCAAAATTAAAGGTACTTTAAGGGAAGAAAATATCAATTTAAGAATTTTCAAACAAATTTAGAAACGAAAATAATTGTACGCGGGACAAATTTTGAAAAATCGAGACTGTCCCGCCAAAAGCGTCACAGCGCTGCCCAGCGGCCAAACGGTGAAAGATTGCATAAAGAATTATTTTTGGTCTCTTCTCCATTAGTTGTTAATCAAACTTGCTCAACTTGCATATTTAGGCGTTATTTATCAATTCTAATAAGATGATGTGCCTAAATTTTTTAAATCTACAAAATTAAAGATACTTTAGAGGAACGAAATTTTAAAATATCTGCATTTAAGCCCCATCAGAACAAAACCTACATGATATTAAAAACCATTAAATTTTACTTCGATATAGGGAGTTTAATCAAAATCGTTAGACCCGTTTTTGATAAAATCGTAAAAAGGTGCTTAAATGCATGGGATAAAGTAGGACTTCCGGTCAGCCGATTTTAGTGGAAAAGTTGCTATAACATCGCGGACGTATATTTGTCTTAAGTATGAAATTTCAGTTTCATAGGACTTTCCGTTTCCGCCCTGGAGTAACCACACACACAGACCTTTTTGCGGGACTTGGTTATTTGGACTCAGCGGACCTAAAACGTGTATTTCCGTTGAAAACTGGAATTCGAAAATTTTCGCGATCGCAATACTTTCCCTTACTATATATAGTAATTGAAAGTAAAAATATAACAAGGCTTTAGATTAAAAAGCTACAGATATACAATGACACAAATGTCGTTATAACTTTTTTTTTCTTCATAAAAATATAAGAATGAATTAAAATATGTTAAACTAATGTCTATGATGATAAATATTATGCACCTCCAATGATAATACTACAAACTAATTTTTGTCTGAAAAATTTACATAGTTAAACTAAATCAGAGCAGTGGGTCGCTTAATACCTGTTATATAATTTCAGTAGACCAAGTAATAACTTGATATTAAATTGAATACTTTAGAGAATATTAATGACTATTTTAATTCATACAATATTTAAATTATTAAAAGTAATTAATTCAATAAACAATTAAATAAAGACATTACATTATGATAGATCATGAAAATAAGATAAAACTAAAAGATCTTCATAAATTTCAAGATGTTAAAGCCCCTAATGTTTTTATTTGGAAATATTGTGAACAAGGTTTAATTTTGATTTATAAAATGATTATGTGCATCACATTTTATTGTATTATCGGAAAGAATCTAATTTGAAGATCTCTTCACTGCTAAGTTGATGCTATTTAAAGTCAAATTCATAAATTCTTGGATTGGGTTGAGGATTTAATTTGCAAGAGATTGTGGGTTCAACCCCAGTAGATTATTTTGGGGAGGGAGTTAAAAATCTTTGGTTATGCCATCCTTCGGAATGGCCCTCCTCGCCACCTCGCCCTCATGAATTTGACTGAAAAAAAAGCCTTATCAACAAGTTTTTTTTTTTTTTTCAATAACAATTTTTATTGAGTAAAATTACAATCTGTCCCAATTTGGACATCAATAGTAGTGCTGAAAGATATCATACATACTACATTTATTAACAAGTATCTTAAAATTATTATTAAAAATTCTTACATCAATATTATAGCAAAGTATTAAAAAATTAAGTAAACCAATCTTTCCTGAAGTGTCTTAAAAGACCAAAGAGCTAAATAAAAATGTACATGTGCAATAAGGGATAACTAAAAACATTCTCATCTGATATGCTTGGCGATTAAGGTGATTTTGTTAACATAACATGTTTCAAAAAGGATAAGTTGCTTCAGTACATTTCTAATTTCCACCATCTACAACTAAGTTATGTGTAATTTTGTTTTTGTTTTATTTGCCATAATACTCCGGCTTTATATTTATGAACACCAGGAAACAGCAACTGAAAAAATAATTTAAAAAAAAAACCTGTGTAAAGGCTACAAAAGAATTCAGAAATGTAAATAAAATAGCAGCAATTTAAAATAACTGGAGGAAATTAAAATGACAACTGTAAAAAACAATTTATATCAAATGTTTTATTTAAAAAAATTATTCTAAGAGAACATTCTTTTTTTCTTGCCTTATCCCTTTGCACTGCAGCCTCAACTAGGCTTATTATCCTGTTAGTACAGGCCTATTTATTGCCTTGGTGAATCTGACCACACAGTAAGGATTTACCAGTTCTCACAAATTAGAATCTGAAATAAGGTCATTGCCAAAATGGTAAAATCATATCCTAGCAATCTCTGCACAACTACATGTCACATGATAGACAGTTTCATCTTCCTTCTTGCAGAATCTAGTTGTGTGGCTACCAAACCCATATCGAGGAAGTGCTTATTAAGGTGACAGTGTGCTGTACATGGTCCTATCAACCTCCAGAAGGGTGCAACTTCTCTCTTTGCAAGGTTCCACCAAAAACATCCAAAATCCAAGAACATTCTATTTACCAAACCATTTATTACAACAGAGATATGTTTTGAAGTTGAATGAAGTTCAGATGAAATGTTTTATCTACTTATTTCTACTTGGAAGTGGTGTGGTCTAGTGGGTAGAGCACTAGTCTACAATTCACTGGGTCCCCGGCTGAGGCAGAGTTATTTATTATGTTATTTTAGCCGTATAGCGACCCTGGGTTATGGAGACCCTCCTGGGGCAACCCAGCCTCTATAAACCGGGTACCCAAAACAATTGGGAAAAATCTGGCGGTTGAGCTTGATCTAGACCTTATCACCTGATTACATGGCTGTAAAACAGTAAGGATCTCTATAAGTACTGAACCCGGGTGTCTTGGGTAAATAAAATTATCATTAAAATAATTTCTGCCATATATGTTAAGAAATAGATTTATGGTAACAGGTGTATTTAAAAGGCCATAAAGTTTTATATTATTATCACCTTACCATCCCAGTTTATTTATGAAAGATCTGTTCCTACCAGCCTATTTCACCAGCAGGTTTATATTACGAGTATCTAAAAAAAGCCAGATTCCACTGTGATACTGAGAGCCTAACATATACCAATGATTAACATAACATTTCTGACCTAGTATCTCAGCATAAATTATTTACTAATTTATGATTAATGAACAGGAAAGAGCTCATCGTAAAAATAGTATATATTCCAACAAATGCTTTGTAAATCAATTAATCCTTTGTATTACTTGAATGTAATGTTAAACTGCTGTCATATTAACATGACATGTAATAGAAAACATATGAAATGTAATCAAACCAATATGAAGGATTTTATATAGCCGTTAAGGGGAAATTTTAAAATAATATAATCATCATTGTGAAATAGTTAATAAATATATATTTTAAAATTATTATTTCATTTTCTTCTTTTTGGTATTTTTCATCATCTGTTTTAATAGCCGCTTCTCTTGTTTTTCTATTCGGGACAATTTTCCTGAAAGGGTTAGACCATGTCGTGCTCCTCTGCAATAAGAAAGGAAAAGTTTTAAACAGATTAATAAATATACATAATAATTACATATTAAATAAATGGTCATACTTATGAGCAGTGCGGCCCCCACATTTCTTAAATATTTCATCATCACAGAGCAAATTTTTCTTATCACAGTCACTATCCTCATCGGAATTTTCTTCTTTTGCCTGTAAAAATTTATAATTAATTGAATAATTTTTTTTCTAAATTATTGATTAATGAACTAATTTAAACTAAATCAACTTACTTTTTCAAAACCTCGGTATTTATTTTTCAACATTTCTGTTTTAATTGAGTCTTTTGAGTTTTTTAATTCCGTAACAGAACAAGTCCCATTATCCTAAAATAAATTATGGGCATATTTAGTAAATAACTGATAATATAAGATTGAAAGTAAGTAAATACACTACTATATAATAAACAACTAAAATTGCAATTATTGTGATTATCATGTAGCGTCTTCTTTTCAATTCATTACTTTGATTTCAACTGATAAAACTAATGTTAAAAATATATTTATCAATCAACCATTAAGGGTGCATTCAATGAAAAAGAAACACCAACAAAAGAAAGTTATAGTAATGTGTGCTATTACTTCCATCATCATGTTTAGAGAATCATAAAACCTGTGTTATCATTTATTTGAAAAAAAAATATATTGAATCATTATTAAGTTCTTTAACTTTGTCCATTACAACATTTGTGATAAACATAATAGTTTATGAGTTTTCTACAACAAAAGTTTAAAAAATACCTTTTCTTCCAACTAAGCCAAAAATAAACTAAACTCCAAAGATTTTATTAGTTATTACTGGATGTATAATAAACAATTTAAAATAAGTTATAAGATACTGCTATGTTTTTGACCGGCTACTTTTCTAAGGCAGTGGCACCCTCAAAACAGTATTAATTATAATATTTAATATATTTATATGTTATACCTTTTGGAACCATTGGAGCTCTTTTCCAAAGGTATCGTGTTCACTAATCCTAGTAGGTGGCATGCAGGGGAAGATTAAAGCAAACAAGTTTCAATAAAGACATTATTATTAGCTTATACATTTAAAATTATTTAAACTATGCCTGAGGATACTGAGGAATTTCTTATAGATGACCTTGCCAAACAATATTACAATAAGGTTACCTTCTGACACATAGTCGGCTGGCGGAGGTGGAATTTGTCTCAGGCATCCCTTCTATGCTCTCAGACCCTCCAGCTACTCTCTGACCCCCGACAGACCTCTCCTCTTCTTGTAGATGGAACCCGACTGCCCCCTTCGAATCTTTTTTCTCATCCTTGTCACCTCGGGTGGAGCTGATATGGGAAGTGCCCCGGCAGATGGTTCAGCCTTTGTAGAAACTACTTTTAAGAAATATTTCTAATATAAACTGATGTGCAAAAATATTGCATCACTTCGATATTTTTTAATATCTCATAAAACATTACTTCAATGCTTTCTTTTCTGGCGATTTTATTTAATAAGACTGTTGTGAAGTATGTATAAAACAAATTTATAGCATTAAAAATTATCTGAAAAGAGATAAATAAAAACAAACAAACAAATAAATGAAAATGTCTCTTTATTGACATAAGAAAAATAAATAAAAAAATGTAAAAACATTTAAATGTGGTTAACAATCTTCTAACAATATCTTGCCAGCCCTCCCCTAGCACGGATAATCTCTCTGAGTCTCTCAGGCATCAAAGAAATAACGTTCCCGATGACGGCCTGGTCAATATTCTCCCATTTCTCCCTGACAGCTGTCTCCATCTTATCCAGGGTTGTCGGGAGGTTTTGCCGACCTCTGAGCCGCCTCCTTATCACATCCCAAATGTCCTCAATGGGATTGAGATCAGAGTTTCTTGGTGGGATCTCCAAAAGTGTGATTCCAACCTCTTGTATTGTCGGACAACATTCGCCGTATGGGGTCTTGCATTGTCTTGTAAAAAATGGAAGTTATCACCCACATATGGAGCAAAAGGGATCACGTGATCATCAATCACCTCTGTCAAGTACCTGTGAGCAGTCAAAGCCCCTCCAGTTATTCTGTGGAGCTCCATTCGTGCCTCGATGCTGATTCCGCATCAAACCATTATTGAGCCCCCTCCAAAACTTAATCTGTAGGACATGTTGCAAGCTGCGTACCTCTCTCCTCTCCTGCTCCACACTCTTCCCCTTCCATCAGGTGAGTGCAAAGCGAATCTGGACTCATCACTAAACAGAAATCACCTCCAATCATCTTCTGTCCATTTGGCGTGTTGTCAAGCGAATGCCAATCGGGAAACTCTGTGTGCTCTAGTAAGAAGAGGCCCAGTTGCAGCTCTTCTAGACAATAAGTTGTTCTCCTTAAGACGCCTTCTAACTGTAGAACTCGAAATTTCGACATTCCTGAATTGGCAGATGAGTCCTCGTAGCTGATTTTCCGTGAAAGTACGATTTCTCAAAGCAGATAGCCGAAGAAATTTGTCTTCTGGAGCAGTAGTTATCCTTGGCTTGCCTTGCCCGGGTCTTCTACCGTAGCTTCTGATCTCCCTGTGTCTACGAAGAACTCTTGAGACTGTGGATTGGTTTACTTTAAGTCGCTGAGCAATTTCACGCTGACTCATTCCAGTTTCAGAAAACATCACTATTCTGACACAGTCTGTTTCAGTTAAGTAAGTCTCGCGGTTCATAATTTGCAGAAAAAGGCTCTTTGAAGAAATCACAAGAAAAAAATTGAAGAAAAAACTTGAAAAGCTATTGTGAAAAGGACAAAGGAAAGTTTCATACTGGCTGATTTAGGAGTAATTATCTTATTTTGGCTTACAGAGTAGAGTAAGCCTTAATTCTCTACTTGTAACCTTTGGCATAGACAGTATAATCTTAAAGTATCAAGAGATCAAGTTTAGGAAAATGTGAATAAAGGAATACAATTTTTTATTTTTTTTTTATCCTAATGCAATATTTTTGCACAGCAGTTTATTTAAGGTGGCGTTGTATGCCTTTGTGATCTTATTTTTTGACGACCCTTAATATTCTTGTCGGCTGCCACTGGGTGAAACTACCAAGGGAGAGCCCAGACCGATGGGGAAACCTAGGTTTAATATAGTACACCCCTCAGTATCCTCAATACATAACAATACTGTACAGATAAAATTATATGAACATGTAAATTTTGGGGTGTACTAAGGAAGGAGATGGATATTTAGTAAATGCAATGGCTGCCAACTGCCAGACTTCAGGTTGCTCTACACAGTGAGAGAAGATGTAGGTGGAAATTTGTGAAAGTGAGAGCTTGTAAGAATTCACGAAAGTAGCTGGAGAGGAGGAATTAATAATTAATTTTAGTTAAATAACATAAATGATTACTTTTTTAAAGATTCTATAATATCATGAAATTTTATTTAAAAAAAAAAAGATAAGGAAACTAAATGATAAACTTATATCAAAACACAAAATTAAAATATAAACATTACGTAACCATGCCTTAGTAATATAGAAACTCCACTTTAAGGAATTAAACTTTAATTATAATGAATATTAAAAACAAATAAATAATAAAGTTTTATAGAAAATACACTTATTATATATTTATTAATAATAAGTTTAAAGTGTGTGAGTATGATAATTCACTATCGCCTACACCCCACCAAATCTTCACACATTCTTATTTTACTTTCCCCTACTCTCGCGCAGCCTTTTGTGAAACCTTATCAACATTCAATAAGTAAAGAAATATTTAAAAACCAGCCATACTAAAATAAACTTGTGAACAATGTTGCTAGAGCTACCATACTAATGATGGCCTAAACTTCTTTGAAAAAAACAAAACAACTTTTCCAACTATTATATCTAGGATCAGTCATAAATAGTGCATTAAGAAATATATTAAAATTAACATAGATTATTTTAAGACATTGCTAATACTCACTTCATCAGTTTTGACAATGACGTTTGATGCAGCATTATCATATACACTCTCCCACCAATTGTCTTGAAACTCAGTTCCTAGCTTGTATCCTAATCCAAGATTGTTGGCTTTACGTTTGGGCTTAATAGCTTCTTTGATTCCATCGCTATTTTTTCCAAGCCCTTCACCTTTAAAGAATAATAAACAACAAAAGTTAATATCTAAAATAAATTTGTATAACAATTTAGCGATCTAACCGCAATACAGCCATTTCACATTGAATCAATACCTCCAAAAATAAAAATCTTATATTTTCAATTCCAACTAAAATATGCATTTTTTACTATTATTTAATGAATAAGGCTAATATAAATAGCAATATCCACTTCATATATGGTACACTTAAAGGTGGCATAACAGTAAATAATCATTTTTTATTATTGCTCTTACTTTCAACTACTGTGTGCGCATCTAAACAAATTAACCGATCCTAACAGTTATTATTGTATAAGTAGAACCAGTGATACTAAAATATCCCCGACTACCGCCGAAACCTACAGAAAAATAGTAAAATATCTGACGGAGACCAAAGCTGATTTTCATACATATCAGTTACGCCAGGAGAGAGCTTTAAGGGTTGTAATTAGAAACCTACACCCTTCGACACCAGCAGCAGCTATCCAAGAAGAACTGACGGAGATAGGCTATAAAGTGCGACAAGTCACAAACGTCCTAAAAGATAAAATTCCACTGCCTCTATTCTTTGTGGACTTGGAACCATCAGCAGGAGTTGAAAAAATTTATGACCTCAATAGATTATACTATACTAGCGTAAGAGTTGAAAAACCTTACACTAAGAAAGAAATAGTACAGTGCCACAATTGTCAGGCATATGGTCATACTAGAAGTTATTGTCACCACATACCACGCTGTGTGAAATGCGGTGAACAACATAAGTCAGAAGAATGTACAAGACCAAGATCAACACCCGCTGTTTGTGCTCTGTGCCTCAAGGACCACCCGGCTGGCTACAAGGGATGTCAAATCTACAAGAACCTCAAAAGCAGATACCAAAAACCCCAGAATCTGGATGAAACAGCTGAACCGATCAGAAGCAGAAGACAACCTTCAAAAATAATCGATTCCAATGTTTCATTTGCCCATCTACTTGGAGGTGGGAACCAGAACAAAGAGGCCGAGGCCCTGCCGGAACAACGCACACTTCAAAATCCTGAAACCGTTCCACAACCAACTATTCCTCAAAATTTACCCAACCCTCAAAAACCTCATCCAAATCAAATTTCTCATATTCCTCCTCCATCAAATGTCTCAGACCTTACAAGTTTGATGACATCCTTCATCACTGAAATCAAATCCCTCGTTATGCCGCTAATATCACTACTTACTAATCTTGTATCAAACTTAATCCCTTCCTTAAAAAATCCTTAAATGACTTCACCTAACTCCTTATCCATTCTCCTATGGAATGCGAATGGTGTTAGAAATCATACTGACGAACTTACAGCTTTATTGCAAGACAAAAACGTTGACGTAGCACTTATTACTGAAACTAGACTAACCACTAAACAGTACTTTAAAATACCTCAATACGTAATATACCGTACGGACCACCCAGACGGCAAAGCCCATGCCGGTACTGCTGTCATTGTGCACCAGTCCCTCTCTCATCACTTACTCCCACTTCCTACCTATGATTTCCTACAAACCACAGCCATAGTAATCAAAACTTTTTCCTTTCCGGTAACCCTTACATCAGCATATTGCCCTCCCAAACATTCCATTTCCAACACCGAATTTGTATCCTTTCTAAATTCCTTAGGAAATCATTTCATTCTGGGTGCAGACTTAAATGCCAAGCATCAACAGTGGGGTTCGAGAACCACGAATTCTCGTGGACGAAATTTGCTGTCTGCACTCAACTCCCGTCATTTCAATCTCTTACCTCCTGATTCCCCTACCTACTGGCCAACCGATCCCAACCGTAATCCTGACATCCTTGACTTCTTCATTCACAGCGGATTAGGCTCCCTCAACTTATCTGTAACTCGGCTTGATGAACTTTCCTCAGACCATAGTCCACTGATCCTAAAAGTATCTCTCACTCCAATTCCAAAACCTATCCCACCGTCATTTATCCGAGGACCTGTCAACTGGAACCTATTTCACCAAATCCTGACCGATAATATTAACCTCAGAGCGACCCTCAAAACCCCAGAAGACCTTGACGATTCCGTCTACTCCTTCACCACCGCCATTCAGCAAGCTGTCTGGACTGCCTCCTCTCCTAAGCACTCCAATATAACTCCTCACCAAAACCATTTGCCTCAACACCTTACAGACCTAATCCATGCAAAACGCCGTGCCAGATCATTATGGCAGCGCACCCGACACCCAACAGATCGCCGCTCCTATAACTTCTATTGTAGACAATTGAAGCAGGAGTTGGCGACCTTCCGTTCCCAGTCCTTTAATTCCTACCTCTCCTCTCTGTCAGCTAGTGACAATTCTCTGTGGAATGTCACGAAGAAGATTTTAAAATCCCATCAAGTTTCCCATCCTCTCCGGCGTGGTGATGACTCCTGGACTGCGTCTGATGAAGATAAAGCCGAGGAATTCGCCACACACCTCTCCAAAGTATTCACTCCTCACCCGGAATCCCAAAGCAATCATACCGCAGCAGTACAAGACTTCCTTTTGTCACCAATACCTCTTTCCCTACCTCCTAAAGCTATTAATCCCTCTGAGGTTAAATATCTTCTCCAGAAACTGACCTTCCGTAAATCTCCTGGACATGATCTCCTTACCCCCAGATCCTCCGTCAACTTCCGCAGAAAGCTATTATATTCCTTACCTATATCTACAACTGCATCCTACGCACCACCTATTTTCCTCTCTTGTGGAAACATTCCACAATCATTCTCTTCCTAAAACCAGGTAAACCTTCCAGCAACACTTCATCCTACAGACCTATTAGTCTACTCCCCATCCTCTCAAAAGTCTTTGAAAAACTCCTTCTAAAACGAATCCTGCCTATATTAGAATCACAAAATCTTCCTTCCCATCAGTTTGGTTTCCGTGCTCATCATTCCACTGTTCAACAAGGACTCCGAGTTGTAGACCATATTTCCTCAGCCCTTGAATGCAAAGAGTATTGTTCTGGTGCGTTTCTGGACATAGCGCAAGCTTTTGACCGGGTATGGCACACCGGATTACTCTTCAAGCTTAAAACGCATTTACCCCAGTCTCTATACCTCATTCTACGATCCTATCTCTCAAACCGCTCCTTCCGAGTTCGCTGTGGTGTAGAATTTTCTAACTTTTATCCCATTGAGGCCGGTGTTCCTCAAGGCAGCGTCTTGGGACCCGTCCTCTACATCCTTTACACTGCTGATATTCCTATTCATCCTGACACCTTTCTGGCAACATTTGCAGATGACACCGCCATCCTATCATCCAATTCCGATCCTGAAATAGCATCCTTAATCCTGCAAAGACACCTTTGTCTTATCGAGGACTGGTGTAATGCTTGGCGTATTAAGGTTAATGAAAGCAAATGCACCCACGTCACCTTCACCCTTCGACGCAAATCCTGTCCAATGGTTCATTTCAATTCCATACCGCTTCCTTCCTCAGACACAGTCCGGTATCTTGGCTTACTACTAGACAAAAGATTGACCTGGAACCCACATACAATACTTAAACGAAAAGAACTCAACAGACGATTCGGACAGTTATACAGACTACTAAACAGAAAATCTAAGCTTACAGTTGACAACAAATTATTACTTTACAAGACAATACTGAAACCAATGTGGACCTACGGACTTGAACTATGGGGGACAGCCAAACGTTCTAACATCAAACGCATTCAATCCTTTCAATCCAAAGTCCTCCGAACAATAGTAAATGCTCCTTATTATGTCTCCAACTATACCTTACACCACGACCTTAATGTTCCATTTATTTCAGACCTGATTCCATCTAAATTTTCCAAATTCCACCAGAACCTCATTCATCATCCTAATCCTCTAGCACAATCCCTATCCAGCTCCACTCATCCATACAACCCTCCTAGAAGGTTGAAACGGCATTGGCCCCGAGACATATTGTAAACATCTATTCTGGAGTTCTGACACTGGTCAGATTCTCCTCTCATGTGCGGTGTGATTGTGGCTGTGGCGCCCTCACTTAGCTTCCGCTGGCTCTCACCAGTGATGCGGCTGAGAGGGAGGCGCTGGGATCCTTTTGACTCTGCTTGTCCTTCCACAAGTGGGGGGACAAGCCCCGTCTGGGGTTCCCGAGCTGATTGTAAATATTGTACATAGGTATGAATGTGACATGTTTTGTTTATTTATTTGTTAACTTCATTTATTTGTATTTATTTTGTCTACTTAATTTTGTTATTGTATACGTTTATTTATTTTGATTTTATTTTATGTAATTTGACTTTCCTTTTATTTATATTGTAAATATTGTATGAATGAGATCCTGTAGCACTATTATTATTGTCTATTATGACAAATTGTAATATATACGAATAAAAAAAAAAAAAAAAAAAAAAAAAAAAAAAATTATTGCTCTTAAATTGAGATGCTGATCGTAATTGTTTTTCTGTGATAAAAACTTTTATCTGATGTTCATAATTTAAACAATAAAATCAAGTTTCACTGCATTACATACATACTAATGCTACTATAAACAAATAAAAACAAAACAAAATAAAACTAAAAAAAAATTACCTTCACTCCAACCATACTTTTTCAAAACTTTCTGACCAAAATCCATCTGTCCCGTCAAAAATCAAAAGTCTTGAGTACCAGTAAAAACTAAGAGAAGAATTAAACTATAAATAACTTAGCCATGTGTGTGAGTGTATCAAACCTCATTGTCAGAAGGAGAAGGTAGTAGAGAAGGTTATAAATAAACAGCCTCAAGCATGGAGTGTCCTAAAGCCAGTCATACATACATGGTCCTACTTTGGGCGATTAAACAAGATATCGGACTACCGTTGACCTATGTGTAGGATTGTAGCAAAGTGTATAAATACGTTCACAAACATAAATGCTGCATTTATAGAACTACGTGGATGTAGGACTACAATGATTTGAAAAACGAATCGATTTTCCAACTAGCTTTAACCGTGTCGTGCTTAGCCAGATTTGGAAATATATTTTTGATAAGGAGCGGCGTGGTTTAGTGGATAGAGCATTAGTCTAAAGCTCTGGGTTCTGGGTTCGAATCCCAGCTTTGACAGAATATTATTTATTCTATTAATTAAGTCGGGGGGGGTGACCTTAGGGTATGGAGACCCTCCTGGGGCAGACCCAGCCTCTATAAAGTGGGGGTACCCAAAAAAATGGGAAAAAACCTGGCGGCTGAGCGTGATCAAGGCCTAATCACCTCATTGCATTGCCGTTGGCGTAGAAACAGTACGAATCTCTATATATACTGAGCCCATGACCCTTCATGGGTTGTAGAGGTACAGGTCTTTTTTTTTTTTTTTTTTTTTTTTTTTGTAGATAAGGGGCGGATGAAAAATCACCAGTAAATAACGATTAAATTAAATATATCTATCTTATTAAATTAAAATTGTAAGAATTAATAAAAATGTGGCAAATAAATGTTAATAAAAAACCCTTTAAAATGTTTAGAAAAAAGTATTTTCAAAGAAATGAAATACGGAACATTGCAGTAATATAACTGTCGTCAGTTAGGTTTTCAAGTACAGTATTTCCGATTATAGATTCAATCGAATCTTTCTCGAAGCGCATACACGTATTTATTTTCTATAAATTTAGTAAACTTTATTTAAATCAGACTCTACATTCCTTAATAGTATTCTTGTAAACATATTAAATGATATCCACATCAATATCATCTGAAGAAGTTACAGGAACTCGCTAAGCGCATGCGCGGTCGAATATCTGATGCTACATTCGTAAATAGCATCCTTGTAAGCTTATTAAAGGGGTACTCACTACGTTTGCTATAGCATGCTATTTGTGCTATTGTGCTAAACCCATCAATTTTTTACAGGAAATAACTGTAGAAACTCGACGGGTTTAGCAAAATAACACAAATAGCATGTTATAGCAAACGTAGTGAGTACCCCTTAAATAATACCAACAACAATAGGAACTAACAAAGTAACAGGAACACGGTTGCACAATCGTAAATCTGTTGCTATATTCGGAAACGGCGTCCTGGTTAACCTATAACATAATAACGGCGTCAATTGCGCGTACAAAAGTAACAGCTACTCGAAATGCTAAATTAATCTGGCCCAAGGGGCTACCTGTGGAATAGTGGATGGCAATAACTCTATGCCTAAGTTCATAGGTCAAACTTACTGGTGGCTTTAGGATTTTTTAATGGGTAAAAAATCCTTGGTTGTGCCATCCTTTGGAGGTTACTTATAAACGGTTGGTCTCGAGCCAGTGCGATATCAGGTACTCTTTAAATATCCCTATCCTAATTAAACCTGGATAGGCAAAATTTAGGACTCCCATTGTAGCATCGTCCAGTTCGCCAAAGTTGCATAAAGTGAAGTTAAATAAATAAACAAAAAAAAAGTCATTTCAATAAAAGAAAAGAATAACGGTAGACCATTGAAACTATAAGGTATGTTTTAATTAATAATTTATGTAAGGTACTACAGGTAGCAGTACAAATCGAGAAAAAAATGTTCGCCAATAGAAAAAAAAACTCCAAAGAGCTTTCTTATTTTCGTAAGAAAATCAGTATTTAAACTAAGCTATACTGGCAGCAATAAACATCAAACGGTGGTAAATATTAGCTCTTGTATTTGTTGTAAGAGGATCATATCCAAGGATTTCAAATTCTATCGAGAAGATTTTATTTTGTTTATTAGTTTATTCGTTTAACGATGCAACAGTGGGAGTCATAAATTTTTCCTATTCAGGTTTAATTATGAAAAGGATCTTTAACAAGTACCTGACATCGCATGTGCTCGGGAATACCAGTTTAAGTCTCCTCTGAAAGATGGCATAGCCAAGGATTTTTTTACTTCCTTTGAAACCTTTTAGGGCCATCTGCCGGATTTGAGCCCAAGACCTTGGGCATAGAAGACTGTTATGCGAACCATTACACCAAAGGTGAACGATCCCCCTACAAACTTGTATTTTGTATCAAGATAATATGAGGTAACAAGAGCTCTAATGTCATCTTAACGACTTTGAGCAGTCTGATTACAATGAAAAATATTTTATTACACTATTTTACATGGATTTCTTATTATAATGTTATGAGGAAATAATAATTATGTTAATGCTTTTGATACTTTGTTGTGACAACTTCATGATGTTATAGTAATGCAGCTGGATCAATGTATTAAATAAATAAAGTAATACAATCCTCATAGCGACTACTTAGACAATTTTATTTTTTAATATAGATTTTATTTCTGAAATTCTCCGAATAAAATTTGTGTAACTCAGGGTTCACCACTAGCCCCCATCCTATTTGCTATTTACATTAATGCCTGCTAATCTATTGTTCCCCATTTCATATCTGTATGATTTCTAAATTAGGTGGTTCTGCTCAGCTTTTGATCTATTAGTAGCCATTCAAAAAACCCTAAAATGGTTTGAATAGAATAATTCTTTAGCAGTAGACAACAGGCTATCCAAAACTCCTAATGTTGAGTCATTTCCTCAAACAATTTCTTAATAATAATTCAAAAATATTGAATTATTACAAAGCTATCAGATCCCTGATTATCAATAAACATATAAAAAACATATCATCACATCGCAATATTATTTTTCCACATCAAAGCTCCTGAATGACCTTCATAACCTATTTCTATTCATTCATTAATTTTGAATCTTACCTATTCAATCACTTTCTATCCTTTCGATTCTCAAAGACTGTAGATAATTGTAAGATTCTTAATCAACCTTTGTAAACAAGCAGGTAAATCTTGTTTATTTATTGTTATTTTTCTTAAATATTTCATTCCGGGATTTTCAAATTTGTTAATATGTTTTTCTATAAAGATTTGTTTTGTTTTTTAAAGGTCTTGGTACAAGGTGATTAATAAATTAGCTTATTCATATTTTGTATTACAATAGATGAAAATAAACTGTGTTTGTTTGGAATAATGTCCTGTTTAAAATTCATAGGGATATAAATAAATAACAAAATTTTGAAGTAATTTATTTTTATTTATTTTAATTAAGCTTAAAATATTTTACATGTCCTTTTTCAACTTTTTGGAGATCATAAACTAAAAATATGTGAACATTATTTTTGGTAATACAAAGAATATGGGGCTCTGTAAAGCTATATTAAAATGTAATCATATAAAGTACAGTTTTATTATGAAAATATAAAACACTAAAACAGACTATATAAATATTTATAAGTATATATATATACGTATATTTACATTTTTTTCTTTATATATATGTATATATCAAATTATTTTAAAAACAGAACTCGTGTCAAATCCATTCTAATTTTTTTTTTTTGACAAATTTATTAAAAATTTAAATTCAAAACATTATTTATAACAAACAACTTTTAACTATTTCACATATATACAATATTTATTTACAATAGGCAATTATACACATTGGTTAGGGTTCTGTTTTTTTATATTCAGACAAGAATAGTGGTCTAATAATTTTTATACAAATTTATACAATAAATATTGGCTTCTATAAATAACATTAACATAAAAAACTAACGTAACTCCTAAATTGAACAATGCTATACTTAAATAACCTAAATACTAAATTCCACATAAAAGGATAATTAACCAATTACATATTTACCTAGTATCACACAAGGTTCACTAAGTGAGCCATTAAAAAAAAAAAAAAATATCACATTTCATGTTATCTCTCTACTATCAAAGTAGTACTCGAAGTGAGAGTGAGATATACAAATACACAGTTATATATGTACTTTTACATTTTTACTGTTTTAATTATTAAAAAAAAACCCTTGGCACAAAATTTTTATTTTAACCATTTTTACTACATGAAAAACTAAATAAACAATTGAGGAGGAAGGATGAATTCAAAATTAAAAGAAAAAAGTATGGACAACAGTGAATATTCTTTTGTTTAAATAATATACTTATTGTCAAAGAAGTTAACCACATATCGACATTAAATTTAATAGTCTTAAAATTTCAGTATTACAATTATTAGCTGAAATCATTGACATTGAAACCATAATCCATTATTTTTGGTATTAACCTTTAAAGAAAATAATTATTCATTATAATTTATAATTTATTCATTATAAACAATTATAAGTATGTAAAAAAAATAAATAAATAATTATACTTTAATTATAAGTGAAAGCTATTCGGAATAAATAATAATTAAAAGAGAATGTCAAAGATTAAAGCTGATTATTATCATGTAATGTTTCTGAAACCAAAGAATTTGTTTACTATTTCAAATGTATAGACCTTATTATAGATAGCTTTTGCTTTGAAAAAAAAAAAAATAATAAAAAATAAAAGACTGAAATTATAATATTTTATATAATCTACAATTTTTGTGTTAATTTATTTTTTGCGTTATTTAAAAAAAAATTTATATTCTTCAAGAACATAATCTCAAATTAAACATAAGTCCATTTATTCTTTGAAATCATCGATTCATCATTACTCCACAAATGTTTTAACTCATTTTTGCAATATTTTAAATACATAATAGCACATATAGTGATTAAAAATAAATATTATGTCATATAAACTCTGTGCCTTTAATTTTACCTTCTTTTTTTCTTTTCTTTTTTTTTTTTTTATACTCTTAGTTATAAATTTTAATTTACAATTGAGACATTGGTTTTCAAAAGGTACTATAGGACATTTTTAATTAAATTAATAATTTGACATAATTGTGTATTATTTTGGCTGAAAAAATTTCTTCCATAATATGTATTATGTTATAAATATAGAAAAAATGTTCTAGATATTAGTGCAAAAAGAATAAAAGAAATTGTTTTAATAATAAATTAATGAGAGATGTTTGAAATGAATTTTAGTACCAATTGAAAATCATTGTCTCAACTGTCTTCTTAAATTATGGCACATTTACAAAAACCTTAGATAGTTACAACTAGATAATTACAACTTTAAATTTTTTTTTTTTCCTTTTTACATAAAAAACAAAACAATGTCTTCCTGTATCAATTGAACAAAAACACATTCTTCCTTTACTGTATCATTTGAAAGTATCGGTTTTCTTCCATGAAAGAATTGAGAGAGGAAGTCATGTCGTTGACGACCATGTTGCAGGTGGACTGAGTGGAGGCGCTGGCCCAGGTCTGGCACTGTTCCACGTACTCTAGAGTCCTCTGGTAGGCAGTCTGCCGTACCTGAGTGGCAGACATCTCCTCCTTGGGGTCCTGGTAGTAGGGAACGTTGCTGGCCTGGAACTGCTGGCATATGTGCTGCTGTCCTGGACAGGTACACTGCCTAGCGCCTCCCAGGTTACCCTGCGGTAGGTTGTGCTGGGAGGGGGCGGTAGCTCCTGCAGCAGGGCTCGACAGGGGTTGGTAACAGGCAGGCTCCAAGACCAGGTAGTTCTGCTGCCCTTCACTGATCGTCTGTTGAGGAGGAATCTAAAGGGGAAAAAAAAAATCAATTAAATTACAATTAATTTTGAAAATATTATAAATTTTATAAAATTAATGATATAAACTATAATGATTCTCTAAATTTTCAACACGTTTTAAAGTTCCCTGAGTCCAATAACTAAGTCTCTCAAAAAGGTCAATGTGTGTGGTAAGTCTAACTCAAAAAAGGAAAGTCATAAGAAACTGAAATTTCATATTTAAGACAATTATATGCCTGAGATGTTTCAACATAATTATATAATAATAAATATTTATATGGTTAGTAAATAATTAATTAATATAACTATTAGACCATGCCACTCGCTGTTAATGGGTCAGGTCTTTAAATATGACCGAACTTTGGAGATAAATAATTAAATAAGTTCTGAAATTAAGAGGATGATTATAATAGTAATGAACTAACATGCCACCATGTCTGGAACAAATATGTATGAATAACTAATAGATATACCATATATGTTTTTTTTTTTTTTTTTACTTCTGAAATTTCATTTAAAAATTATTAGACCCGTAAATAAATTATAAACCCATTCTACTTGACGATGCTAAGCATTGCTGTTTCTTGTTTACAAATATTTAGATAGAATCTGAACTTTGTCATTTCGAAATAGTTCGATAATGAATATACCTTCATTTGATTCTGACAGATTAATTACGATGATAATAATGAAGGTAGGGCTTTGTTTTTGTATAAACAATTTATTAATTGTAAAGATGATATTTACCTGGGGAACCCTCTGCTGAGGAGGTAGGGCGCTGAACTGCTGCTGGCAGGGCTGCTGCTGGACGCTGGGGCTAAGCTGGCACGGCCTGGGTGTGAGCCTTTCGCTGACACGAGGGGTCATCCTGCCGTTGGGTAATCTTGGAGACCCAGGACCACCTTCCTGGTGTCCCTCCTCCTGAATGGTTGCTGTTCTCTGCCACCTGCGATTCAAAAATAAGCCATATGTTAACTTTCATTAAATAACAAAAAATAAAAAAATTCAATTTTATTTTTTATAAATGAAGTCCATCATATGACTACAGAGATGGCACCTAAGAACTATTAGTTAAATTATATTCAAATTTTTAAGAACTAGATTGAAAAAAAAAATTGCAAAACGCAAAGCAGCTTATGGATTGAAAATCATTAGTTTTAGGCAAATAAGCAGTAGTCTATTGTCCTCCAGTTGCCAGATTGAAACCCCAGCTATGGTAAAATATTATTTATTCTTTTGTTTCAGTGCAATCTTGGCTCATGGAGACTTATGGGGCACACAGAGTCTCTATAAAGTGGGAACCCAAAAATGGGGGGGGAAGGGGGAGGGGAAACTGGCAGCTCAAAAAACTGACACTTGTTGTGATCTCCTCCTTCAATCACACTGAAGAAGGCCTTAAAATTTAGGCCAAAACGTAGGCACAAATAAATAAAGTTTTTACTTCATTAAGTGTTTATTTGACTGTACCCAGAACCAACCTCTCCCCTAATTAAAACTTTACTTATTTCTTAATTGGATTATTTGTTAGCTAAAAAAATTAGTTAACAGAGCTGAATAACAATGCAATTTTCCCAAAATAAAATTAGTAACAAAAACTACCTGGAAGAATTTCTTGTCTACTCCAGTTATATTTTCTAGATGGTTTTAATAATTAAATTTTTAATTATAAACTATAGCAACAATTACCTGACTCAAGTACATGACCATATCATCAGGTAGAACTAGCTTGCTCTCAATGAGTTCTCCTTCTCCTACTTCGTCAAGAACTACTTCTTGGTTGGGATGATTCGGCTCAGGAAGAGGATTCATTGCCGGGAGGGGTTGACCTCGGTCTTGGGGGAGGAGAGGTTACGTTAGTACCCTGGCATGGTTCTGACATTCTTCTCGACTCTCCGTTGTCATCCCAAACGGGGTTTTGGTGCTAAAAAAAGTAGAGAATGTTAGTATAATTGCATATAATGTTATAGTTAATAAATAATCAAGTTGAAATACTGATGTAAAATTACCTGTACAACAAGGTTAGTGCTCAATTGACTCGATCTCCTAGAGGAACCGACTGATATGGGGTCGTATAACGATCCGTTACTAGGTCTATGGGAAACCTGTGATCAAAAGTGAAGAATTAATAATTAATTGAATAAATATATAATGATAAAAATAATTTGAGGAAGAATCAGATTTAATTACTGTACCTGACTACTCCTTCGACTTGATTCTATGTCGCTCTTCATGCTTCCGTAGTAGGTACTGACTGTCGAGTTTGAATCCCTCCTTATTTCGGTGTTGATACCTCCTCCCATTTTAAGGTCTGTTATCCTCTTGTTGATATCAGTTAGACCACCATTAATAGTCCTTCTGTTACCTGCATTTATGCAAAAAATAATGTTATAGTATGTAATTCTTATTAATAGTTATATAATTTGAAGAAAAAAATGAAAGAAAAGTGAATTTACCGTGAATCGCAGGAAGTGGAGGAAGAGCCGGGGATGGTTTACTTTGCAGTTTTGCCCTGAGATTATTGTGCCTGACGACTGGAGGGGGAGGTGCCAGCCCGACCACAGCCTGCAGGGCGGCAGGAAGATCGTAAAGCTGTAAAGAGAATGTTACCTTAGTTCAAAGTTATTTAATTTAATATTACCAATGAATCCAAGAAATTGATTCAATCGAAAAAAAAAATAAAAATTGACAAAAATATATTCCTTTATGAGGGTGGTACAAACAGAAATGGCAATTTTAATTAATGAAATAATGAACAAAGTATTCATGCATCCCGAACAATAATTAGATAATAATTGTTGATTTGTAAGAGGATATTACCATATTCAAGATTTATGTATCAAAATTACTTGTTGTTTATCAACTTGCTTTCTAGTATTTTTTTACTTAATTTTGAAAAATATATACCGTAATGGAACATCTTTTTTTCGATTTTCCAATTAACTGACCTAACTCACTTCTAATACTTTCTAGATTCAGATTAAAGATATTTTATTTTTAATTAAAAATAACAATAGTGAGACAAATATATAATGAAACTTACATCCATGTCTTGGGCGTCCTCTGCCCAGTTTTCATCCAACCCATGTTGATTACCAGTGCTAATATTGCTATCACTGATTGGGTCGTCACAGAAAGCGTAAGAATTCGGTACGACTGAAAGAGGGCTTCCTTGATGACCAGGTGAGTTCGTTTCCTAAAAGAATATTCATTTAAATTTTGGAAAATATTTAATTTTTATAAGTAAACATGATTCTATTAACTTGATAAATATTTATATATTTTTTTAGTATAAATCAGAACTAGTTGAATTGTTTCAATAATTATCTAATTTTAGTTATAATATTATATATTAGTACTAAACAGTAAGAATTTAGAAAATATATCACATAAAAGCAGGGTTTGATGATCACTATAGCATTAATCAACAGTAACATTTAATTAAACCATAAGAATGGCTACTTATAATAAAAGTAATTAGATTATTAAGACATACACTTACTTCAGATTTGATACTCGGACTGGACACACTCGCAGTCTTGGTACTGAGGGGTTCGTCACTCCTAGAAGGAGATACTCCGCCTCCACCATCTTCAGATCCTCCATCCCCACTGCCTCCGATACCCTTGTGCTTCTTATTAGCGAAGAATTCGGGACCGTGGACAGTCTTGACATGCTTCCTTAAAGAACTAGGATCAGTGTACCTCTTCGTACAGCCAGGTGCTTTGCAAACGTATGGTTTCTAAAATAACAATAACAATAAATTACAATTATTTTTGCTTGGTTTGTAATAGGCCACATATATCCTAATCATAACCTTAATGCACTATTTAACTGTATACTGTATTATTTGTATGTGTATTCGATATTCCAATATCAATTAAATATCATAAGATAAATACTCACTGAGATCAATATGTTCCAAACGTAGCTTGAAACAAACAGTTTATTGAAAATTTTGTTTAGCATATAATATTGTTGGAAAATATTTAACAAAGAAACAATACCCCTATTTAAAATATATATTAATTTATTTAGTCATGATTTTTAGTGTCACAAACTGAGCAATTAACAAAAATTGATGATTTTTTAATATACAAATAATTTTTCTGGAGCTTTTACTGTGATAAACATTTATATTTTATGTATATTTCTAATATTTAGTTGTGTTACTAGATTTCATATTAGCCATAGATTGAACACTAGGTGGGCGATTGTTGTAGTTTTATCTTGCTTTCCTGACAATGCTATTATCAATAGGAAAGGTTCACTACTGTGATGTGTGTGAACTTTTGATATTGTAAGTAACAATATAAAAAAAGTTTGTGTTTATTTGCATATCGCAGTTATAACAATATAGCAACATTCCAAGGCTTAACCAGCCTGCAGAAAGTGGCATTTTTAAATAGTAATAAATGTCATTTGGCTAGACATAGTTTTTAATTGACCTATATAATTCTATTCTATTCCAATTAGAGTATACATGCTATACAATTAGTTTTATTAAAAAGAAAAAAAGTTTTCAAATATTACAGAAAATAAAAGTCAAGTATAAAACTTAAGTTTGAATGTAGAAATGTAAAGTTTCTTAAAAATAAAATTTATCAGTTAATTTTTTACAAGTTAAAAATATTTAAGCTTTAATATTTCAACTAACCTCATTCGAGTGTGTTCTGTTTTGATGTTTCGCCCTATCTGAAGCATTGCTGAAAGCCTTGCTACAGCCTGGATATTCACACGTGTAAGGTTTTTCTCCTGTATGTGACCGCAAGTGAGTTTTTAAATTTTCTAATCTTGAGTACGCCTTTCGACAGCCTTCAAACTGTATAAATAAAAAGAAATTTTAAATATATATATAAAAAAAAAACATTTATAAAGTTTTCCAAACTATATAAAATAACTTACAGTACACTTATGAGGCTTTTCTCCAGTGTGTCTCCTCATATGCACCACAAGCATATACTGAGCTTTGAATGGTTTTTCATCTCTTGAGCAATCTTCCCATTGACAGACAAATGACTTTTTATTTGCGTTTATATGATCGTTGTTTATGTGCTGTAAAGGTCAGAAATAAAAATATTATAACCCATTTTATTAAATAAGTATTGAATTAATGATTAAATATTATAATTTTTACATACATTTACAAGATTCCTTTGGGTTGGAAATTGAAGCCCACAGTGCTTCCAATGGCAATCAGTTCGCAACAAAATCCCCTGGTTCTGATTTCATTAACCTGCTTTCTTCTTCAGTCATAGTTCTCTCTGCCTTCGAGGACTTTTTATTAGTTCCTTCAGCTTCATGGTTTATTACTTTTGCTTCAGTCTTCTCCTGAAATCAAATCATGATATTAAATTATGTATACATTTAATAATATAAAAAGGAATTAATCCAGATTATAATTAAACTATTTAAAAGATAATGAATATGAATGGCTGACTGTTGGGAAATTCAAAAAGAAGATAGCCAAGGTGGCAGTCAAGAAACACCCGTAACTATTTATTTCCAATGTTTAAACCCACGTGTTAGGTTTTTATCAGAGCTTGAATGAAATTCTACTTGACTTACCTTCCCTATCTGAACTATTAGAAGCAACTAAAATCAGCTCCAGTTGTTGCTGATAGTTAAGACATGGAAGTTAGTGCAGTAGAACTTGAATCAAGTACTGATTAAGACCTAAAATGGCAAGTGGAAAAACACTTTATTTATTTATAAATTTGTTGCTGGTGTTATACATTGCTGCCCAACTGCATTAGGTTACTTTAATCCTACAGCATACTACATACATTTCTTTTGAAATATATTTTAAAATACCTTTTAACAAGAATATAAAAGAAAAGAATATATAACATAATAATATAATTCATTTTTTTGAAATATAGTTCTATCCTTTTTTTCCCATGACAGTTATACAAAGGAAAACATAAATGAAAAAAAGAACTATTTTGTTTGTAATCATATTAAAAAAAAAAAGAAATATTTATTACTATTTCATGGTTTTTCTTGACCACCATCTTGGCTACCTTATTTTTATATTTTAAAGATATATGGCTTCTTTGAATGAACAGGATTGCTCCAGAAAAATATTTCAGATAATTTACTTGGTAGACTGAAAGTCTTGTTTATTGATTTTTATTAAAGTTCTTTGTGAATAAAAGGTTGGAAAGTGTTCTGAAGACGGATGAAGATGAGTTATCTGGAGTAGATTTTGGTAAGGTCTTGCATTGAGTAGATTTAGGAGGTTAGGAGTAGAAGAGACTCAGTGAATATATAGAAGAAGGAAATATCGAAATCTCTAGAAGTCTTACAGTAATTTTTGTAGATGATAATAAGGTACAGACAGCATGGTGAGGTATTGTACTTGATTACGTAGATAAGTCAGTTCTGCCTTCTGTCATTCTAATAAAATTGATCACCATTCTGACTCCTTTTTTAGCTATGTTATCAATGAATGCCTAAAAGATTTTGCTTAACATACTGTTATTTAAATATTAAAAAATAATAATAAACATTTACCTCGGCTTTAGTAGCTTCTGGTTGTAAGGGCTGGAAAGTTCCCGGAGGTTGAGGTGTCAATGGAGGAAGCAAACCGTTGGACCTGAGAAGGTGGGCCTGTATTTGCTGGAGGTGGGGACCCATACCAGGATGGTGCATGCTAAGTGCTGGGCTCAGGGTACCTGTGAAATCATAATTCATTGGTCACTGTTTTACAAACATGGTTAGTTTCATGACAATATTTGTTCATTTATTTCTCTACACAAACTTTACATAGTACTTATTACTTTTACTCATGAAAATCTACAATCTAATACTTTCCACTATCTGTTGTAATCATTCATTCATCCTTCATTCAATATATACAATAAACAACTGAATATTCAATAAAATATGAATATGTTTACTCTGAACTAGAAGAAATAGCAATATATAGGAAAAATAATAATACATTGGAAGTGTAAGAAAACTATTTTCAAAACAATTTAAAAAAAATATGATGCTTACCTGCTGAAAGGTGGCCATATGAACCACTTGCCGCACTTGAGCTTCTGGAAGCATTGACGATGGAGACAAGCGAATTGGGTGAAAACCTAATCATTGAGTTGAGATCTAGGTCGGAATAAGGGGAAGCTGAGAGAGCTCTTTTCCTCGACTGCCGTGGGGGACGAGGGCTGGCCAATCTACTGCCTATTTAATAAAAATAAATTATAAATAAATATAATACATAATAATAATATGAATTTGTTTAATTAAATAGGATATAAAACTTACTATCGAGTGGAAAGGGTAGTTCGGAACTGGTTAGAGTGGAAGGGGGCTGTTGAAGATCTGTCAAGGTGCAACCTCTAGGGGTGAGGTATTCTCCGGGCAGGCCTAACCCTAGAACAGAAAAAACAAAAGAATAAATAATAATATTGTAATTATTAAAGGCAATCAATAAATAATTGACATGTGGCTTATTCATGTTATGAACAAAGAGTGGATATCTGGTAGCAACTTGGTTCAACAATGGACCCACATCACTCCACCATATCCTTCCTCCCTTACGCTATTGTCTTATTTCCTTGGGCCCAGTGTACTTATCTTGAGCATACTTAAAATATATTTTTGGATTAATAGCACAGTAAGTAGTGCGGGTTGCATTTTTATTAAATATACTTTTTATAGTTCTTTAAAAAATATTCAACGCCTTAGAAACTGATAGCAGATAATAGATGATTAAGATTATGTTCGGATTTACCAATTCAGGCATCTCTAAGATTGGCAAAAAATAAATCACACATATGCTGTAAGGGCATATGCTAGATGTTTGTAAGGAGGGATACCAAGTTTAGAAGGGCTGGGGAAAAAGGGTTAAATTTGAGCATTAGAAGTTAAAACAGTCATTAACTATACCTCACATCCTAATACCTCATATTAGTTTTTTATTTTAAATATTTTATTAGAGCAAATTACTTTCTCCAGGCTATGCCTCTAGCATGTAGCATTCTATATGCATATAGCAATATAGACATTTAACCACTGGAAGAATTTGTGTGGATCGGTGGGGGTCCAGGAGCAGAGTTTTGGAGGAAACTATCATCTTCTAGGAAGGAAGTTTTAGTTTGGACAGAAAGTTTATCTTGCTTGCACATTTTGATTTCGCCAAACAGCCTTATAATATTACAGTAATCCATGATTACTATTTGGCATTTAGGCGTCACCTGTAGTGTAGTGGCTATTATAACAGCCTTCTATGCCCAAGGTCACGGATTCAAACTCGTAGGGTAGTTCTAGAATTTTTTAAAAGGATTAAAAAATTCTTCGTTATGCTATCCTGAGAAGACATAAAAATGTGATCCTGAGTCGATGTCAGGTACTCTTAAAGATCCATATCCTAATTAATCCTGAATTAGCCAAATTGAGGACTCTCACTATAGCATCGTCTGATTAGCTACAGTAGCATAAAGGGACGTTAAATGAATAAAAAAACAAACTATGAGGCATAGTTTAATTAGGATAGAGTCTCGGGACTACCATTTTAAGTCCCCTCCGAAGAACGATATAAACAAGGATTTTTTACTCCCTTTAAAAAATCTGCTAGGTTTGAACCCGCGATTTTGGCCATAGGAGGCTGTTAAGCTTGCCTCCTATGGCCAAAGGTTTGTATTTGGGATCTTTCGATTATATATGAGTGTTGTTTTTGTTTCTTTTAAAGTATTTTGCCATTCCATATTAATAGCCTATCATTTGACTTCATTGGAAGACACTTCCTAAGAATGGTTTTGGGTGAGCTTCAAACAGTCCACTTTAAGAGAGATATCCATTACTGTTACCTTCCTACCTTACTTCTCAAGTTCCAAATATCATCTTATACATACTATAAGATATGTCATACGCTTACCATGCAGGGACGTCGTCGGGCTGGTATGGTGGAGGGACGAATAGAGTTCCATGTATGGGTTGAGACGGTATGGTGGGTAGTCTGTGGGGCCTAACCGGCTACGGCTGAGGAGGAGGTTCAGGTCACCTCCTCCAGACCCCAACCTGAAAAGAGGCAAAGAAAAACTCTGTTAATAATCATATAATTAAAAAAATATATATAATATAAATAAAAGTTCAATTATGTAAAATGAAAAATAAATCTAAAGGGTATAAGGTATTCTACCAGTGTATTTATCAACTGATATAAGATACAAATTCAAACTAACCTAAAATTATTGCTACATAATAGTCGGTATAACTTTCACGAATTTTCATCACAAGTAATATTATTCAACCATCATAGTGAAATTTATGGTAATTTCTAAAACAACACTCGATTTTTTTTTTCATTGTGTTTTTCCCTAATCAACTTGATAGCTGTATAGGCAATTTTATAAAATGTATTTTTAACAATATATTTAAAGTTTTAAAGAAGTCGAAAAATAATTAGTTCACTGTATAGGTGAGCTAATGAAGAATAAGTTGTGTGAAAAAAAAAAAAAATAATAAAATAATAACTTAAAATAATTAGACACAACGAAGTTTAGTCCCCCATAGCAGATTATAATAATAATAGGCTTAGCGAACCCGAAGGTTCGATGCCGATACCACCAAATTCCGCCTACACAGACTCGTCCAATGCTCACCATTCAAGTCCAAGCTCCCGAGATCAGCCTTAACGCAATCCTCCCATCTCCGCTTCGGCCTACCTTTCGGACGCCTACCAGTCGGATCAGCAAATACCAACTTTCTCGGAATCCGTTCGTCATCGAGCCCAACAACTTTACTCGCCCATTTGAGTCTCCGCGATGCAATCAGCTCAATTATATTCACAGGATGCAAGTTCCGCAATTCCGCGTTATGCAACCTTCTAAACTCCCCAGTGGCCTCATCTCTCTTTGGACCAAATATTTTACGCAATACTTTATTTTCGAAAACCTTAAGCCGCTGTTCATCCTTTAAAGTAAGCGGCCACGTTTCACATCCGTAAAGAACCGTTGGAAGAATAATAGTTTTATAAATTCTAATCTTTAAGTTTTTAGATAGAAGCCGCGAACTAAGTAACTTAGCAACTGAATAATAACACGCATTTCCCACCTTTAACCGGGACTTTATATAGCAGATTATAAGGGATAAAAAAAGGTAGGGATTTAAGAACTGAAAATGGTAACAACTTTTTCAATATGTCATTTTATTACTTGTTATTCCACTATATACACGATTCACAAGATATTTTTTTAAGTTGTTATTTTTAAAAGATTTTTTTTCTCTTCTATCTTGATCATTATAATAATATAATAAAACAAACTAATCTTATTTGCGTGTCTACGCTTTTTGAGATAATCTCATTGAGTCCACCCCGATAAAGGCCCGTAATTTAGGCCGAAACGTCCGCACACAAATAAAATACAGTTGTCTTATTAGTGAGATTTAACCGCATATTCTCCATCATTTATTTTATTCAGTGGGAATAAATATATAAAGAGGTTTATATATAAAACAATAAAGTTTTGTTACTATTGAAATAACAAGAAAACACACAAAACAGAAATAATATTTTCTATAATACTGAAATAAAGTTTTTTCCCAGATTTGAATACTTTAATAAACGGAATAGTTTCAGCTGAAATCCCAAAGAAATAATCTTAGGATGTAACTCTTATATATCAGTCTGAGGAGTACTTAAACAAAACTATTTTACATTCCATCAAAATAAAAAAAACTGCAAAATATTTGGTGTTTAATTATTTCCCAATAATTATATTTTGGTATTAAAATTTACATAGCAGTGTAGGCAATTAACTCATATGTGTAGGAAATTTTTCAAAAACTATTTTGGCAAAACATGCTACTAAATTGGGGTTATGAAAAAAACAAGAAAAACTCATATGTATAGCAATATATTAATGTAAGAGGTTAAAAAAGGCGAACCATTAAGTCATATTCAAGGAAAATGGCAAATTATTAGTGCTAAGTAGGAATGGGCATAATCGAATGACGATTATCGGATCATTCGATTATTATAATCATTCGGATTAATCGATTATTGGATTAATCGATGTGGATAAGCAAATGATCATTCGAACTGAACTGTTTAACGAAAATCGAGGGATTATGAGGAGCTCCGATAATCGAACGAACTTTTTTTTTTTTTTCATATATCGTCTCTCACAATGCATCCTAAACATTCGATTATGAAATCATTCGATTATTTAAATCATCGAAGTCCGACCATCCGATTATGACGATCATTCGATTATACCCACCCCTAGTGTTAAGTTAAAAGTGTCGTATCTCCGCTATTTCTTTACAGATTTCAATGATTCTTTTTTTGATTTATAGGAAATTTAATTCTGTTAAATTTAAATAAGTAAATAACTATTTGCTATTTGGGTTCTATGTACCTTGAAAAGTAAGATCCCAAATTTTGGGTGAGGGAGGGAAGTTTTATTTTTTTTTAATGGTCGATTACAAAGTTTGACTATTGAAAATAATAAACCAAAATACGAAACTAGCAAATTACACGATGAAAAAAATATAGTACATTAATTAGTTTTGCAGTTTTAAATAGCAGAAAGCTTTGTCTTTTAAAACAACCTTTGTAACTCGACGAGGTGATGAGAAGTAACGAAAGAGTTCATCAAGTGTAAGATTCCAATTTCTTTTGTAAGCCTTTATGGTTAAAACATACGCATGAGCCCTCGTGGAGGTTGTTAAAGTTATCCCCGAGCTACAAAAACAAAAGAGAGAAGGCGGTAGTGAGACAGACAGACGGACAGGGGAAGGAACACGAGGTACAATAAGAAGGAGAGCCAATAAAGAAGGGAGGTGGGAGTGGGATGTGTCAATTAGTTGTGAAAAGCTCTCCGCTTTGTCGGCCCCTTTACAATGCCCATAAATGTTCCTACAATAAACCTTGGCTCTCGACATCATATTCTCTTCTGTCGTCTCCCAGGCGATAACCAACTTCCCTGGTCCTCCAAAAGCAGACGAAAAAGCCCTCAGTGTCTGTCAGTTATGAGATATCTTGTTGTTCACTTATTTTAGTAAACTAAGGCTAACTTAAAACCGTTATTATTTGCCATTTTAATACCATCATTATATAACCACATAACTATCAGTAGAGGTAAAATTTGAAATGTAATGTTGGTAGTACTGAGATATATCACAGTCAGAAAGTATAAAGAACAGTGTTGTTCTCATTGTGTCTAGTTATTTTTTGTTTGTGATAAAATGTCATAATTTTGCCTGAATGTAAAATGTGTTAAAGTTGATAATATTAAAATGTTAAGTCAATTAATTATATGAATTTAAGTCATTAAAAAAAAAATAAGTCTCTAAAATATGTTTCTTTTATTTTTGTAAAATTTGTATTGTAATGTTGGTAGTACCGAGATATATAACAGTCAGAGAGTATATAGAACTTTGTTGTAATTCTTTTGTGCTCGTGTAGAGTTTTTTAAATACAAAATTGAATAAAAAACTAACTTTGTTTAATTATAAGCCATAAAGCAATTTCACAATCTACAAATACGAAGGTTTCTAGACAGTAACAGTAACTAGAACGTTACAGATGGTAAGCGAAGAAGTAAAAATAAATCATGGAGAAAATAGCTCGCTGCTTTTATCTAGAAATTTAAATTTTAGACCTTCTTGCTGTCCAATTCAGGTGCGAAACGCTCTCGTTTAATTTTAAGGAAGAAAAAGTGTTAAGGTCTTCAAGAATAACAGATAAATCTGTTGGAAAATTTAAGAGGTTAAAAAAAGCGTACACTAAATCATCAAAATTCAGAACATAGTATCATCATTGTAGGTCTTAGTAAAAAAAAGAATCCTTAAAAAGTTAATAAAAGTTGTGTTAAGGTGTAGACTGAGAGGAAGGTGGAAGGGTTGTGCTCGAGTTGGTTTTAAGGTGAGTACACACATTTGTCGAACTATGGCCTGACACAAACCAAACAAAACGGCTTGAGTATATGTATACAGGTGCTTAGGAAAACTTGTTTACACGCTACTGTATTCGGACTCTTTTAGACTGTTTCTTTAGATCTTGGTTCATTTTGGCAACAATTTAAAAAATAAAAATTAGTATTTAAATATGTAATTTACATAGATACTAAAAGGGTATCCATGTAACTCAAATGCTTGTCTGAAGCTTTCATTGAACTTGATCGGTGAAAACAAACACAACAATTCGGAAGTGAAGTCAAAGCAACCATTTAACAGTTTATTTGTCAAGGTTTGGCTTTATTCATTAAGCTCTAAGTGCTACAGAACTTCTTTCGTCTTCAGTTGAATAAGAGGATACAGGGATCATAATTGTTTCCATATATTAATGAGAGATGCATGTAAATATTGTGTGAGATATTTATGTTAACAGTTGTAACACTTATGCAGATTAATGTAGGCGTTTGAGATTCGTTGACACTCGACCCGAAAGCTATCCTCACTCGTAGAGAAGTCGGAAGAAGATCGTTCCAGGGCAGGTGAAGAGGAACTTTACGAGAATGCGAGACTCAACTGCTGACTGTTTATTTATGTAAGTGATCCCAGAGGCCAGAGCCATTTTATTATTCATGCTTAATTCATAAGCACCCCGCGGATTTACGAGGAGTCCTAACTCAGCCTCGCGGCAGGGACAGAATTATTTTCCCGATAAATCATGACGGAAAGCGGTAGAGCCTGCGAGATAATTCCCTAATGTTATTAATACCGGGGCCCCCCTCACTAATAATATTGTCTTGTCTTTTTTCTCCGTAACCCGAGGAGGCTCTATCGTATCTTATATATTTTACAAGTTGGAAACACGTTTGTAGCCCTACGGTTGAGCTGTTTATGAAATCGTCCGCGTATACTTTTCATACGAAGCAGAAAATTATTTCTAATATAAATATAATACGCCGGTTAAATAATTTACATAAGCTTATTACAAGGCTACATCCGACGAACAACTTAGTAAGCTCTTAATGCAAACGTGTAGAACTGTAATTTAATGACAAAATCAATTTAAGAATTTCGTGTAATGTTATAATTACATGTTATAGAATTACTCAGTTTCGTTGGAAAAATCGATCTACATTATTTAAAGTCACTTTATGCTACGGTCGTTGATCATCACACAGGCTCGGGACCATCTTTTTACGTTTCCTCCGAAGGATGTCTTAACTAAGGATTTTTTACTCCCATTAAAAAAATCTAAGGCCAGCTACAGGTTTGAACCCGTGACCTTGGGCATTGAAGGCTACTAACGCTAGCCACTACGCTACTAGTGAACCTAGAGAGATTAAATAATATCTCATTATTTATAAAATGATACAGCGATTCTTGGTTGCTGCAAACTCCTTCTAAACCACGAGACGGATTTTGAAACGGTTTTCACTGTAATTTGGGGCGTTATTTTCTGAGGATTTAGTAGTAAAATACATTGCAACTAAGTTTTCTTTAGAAGGGAAAATTAAAATTTCTTAAATCAAGTAATAAAAATTATTCTTGAAATATAAGTTGTAATATAGACGTATATGCAATAAAGTAAGCTGTACAAGTTTGTAAGTTGAGCGCATAAACTTATGATTGTCATAGCTAAACGTTGTGAAAAATTCTGCTTTCATCTAAAGTAGTAAGAAAATATTTTACAAATGTCAATAGTTATTTGACTCAAGATAAAAAAAAATAAAAAAAAATAGTAATAATATAAATAAAATAGTTGTTTGAATTAGAAATTTATGTGTATAAGGACTAGTGGTGTGCATAATCGAATGACGATTTCGAATTAATAGATTATTGGATTAATCGGTTTGGAGAAACGAACGATCATTCGAACTGATAATCGAATCGAATGAAATTTTTTTTTTTTTATGTGCATATTCGCACCTAGCCTCAGCCAGCTCAGCAGTCATAGAGAATTGTGCTATATTGTCTATCAAAATGCATATTAATCATTCGATTATGAAATCATTCGATTATTTAAATCATCGAAGTCTGATCATTCGATTATGCCCACCCCTAATAAGGACATTTCTTAAATTTATATGAATATTATTTATAAATACTGACTTTGGTTAGGTAGGATGTATCATTGAAACGTGTTTTTTTTTTAGTTTTTAACAATAAGTAAGAATATCACAGGTAAAAATAGTAATAATTATTTATCTGTAAGTAGTAAGATGTTAGCTCATGTTATCTTTATTGAACGTCTTTACTTCACCATTAAAATTTTGTTTTCCTTTAAAACGTGTTTACAATTAAATATAATCTCTGCCATAACCATATTATCTCTTAAATATTAACCTGATCTAAATGTGTTATTCTTGTATAGAGATGAAAGTTCAATTAAATTAAATTAACGGGCTTAGTTTATCAGTGTTCAGCAATAAGCTAGGAATTTTATAGCAACACGTTGAGCCTGTTTAATAGTCATAAAAATGTGGTTAAAATGTCCATAAAGTAACTGTGTTAAGATAAAAATATCTATGAATAAACTTCTCAACATTACCACCTAATAATATGAGATATATTTTAAATAATATGTACCAGTTAATTTTAAAATAGAAATAACATTTATAGCGAAGTGAAAAGCTAAGGCTATTATGCTGAAGTATATAGTTAGAAAGCAGTGATTTAAGGCTATAATGTAAATAAATAAATAATAAAAATTCTTTCCTAACGTTCCAAAAAATTACTAGCCCTTGTTAAAATACTGAGAATACTTGTTGGAATCTGATATAGACACATCTCTAAGGCAGCGAGGGAATTGAAATTCAAATTTAAAGGGTCTAACATTCGGATAGCTTCCGTCTTTTTATGGCTTTAAATCGAGAGTGTGTGTAAGAGAGTGTGTGTGTGAGGTAGAGAAAGAGAGATGAAAACAGGCTGGACAAGATATCTGAAAGAAGCAATAAAATGTTCCAATATTATAGGCACAACGACTTGGGCCCAATCTTATAAATCCCTAACATTATTACGTTATCAGCTTTAATTTATTTTCGAATAAAATGTTTCAAAACACGGGAACAACGCAGAAGAGTTTTATCGGGCTTAATAAAATCCAATGTTAATAAAAAATTAATAATTATTAATTCTATGTCCTAGATAAACCGTAAACCGTCATATGTAACCAGAAAATCAGCTGTTTGATTAACGATTTCGTGAATGTTCTAAGTCAATAACTCGCTATCAGTTAATTTTGAAGATAGAGAATAAATTTGATAAAATTAAAAATATGGACGTCTTTGAAATATGTCAAAAAATAGCGTTCTGAACTTTTTATTTTTTTATTTATTAATTTATTGAAATTTACAACTGTATTAGTAAATACATCAAGTAAATTGGCTCATAATATAGATATTATACATGAAAAGACATGAAGAGAATATGCCCATTGGCAACACTCCACTAGGTAATCTACACTAGAAGGTCTCGAGGCCATCTTCTTTTCAGACGCCTCGGAGGATTGTCAGGAATGGTAGACGAAGCTAGGATTGAAACTAGTGGGTTAATGTGGGAGTGGAGTTTGTCATGGAAGGAATGATACCTCGTACGGGCCAAATCAGCAACATACGGGACATTAAGGTCTTTATGGATGAGTTTTTTGGTGACAAAATAAGGAGCATTGAGGATTTTTCGTAGGATTTTGGATTGTAGAGATTGAATACGGGAAGAATTTGATGGTTTAGTAGAGCCCCAAAGCTCAACTCCGTACGTCCAGATAGGCCTTATGATGGTAATATATATGAGCCTTTTGTAGTTAAGTGGAAGGTTAGAGCGTCTGTCCAGTAAGTGTTGAAGTAAGCGAAAGCGTTGGGCAGTTTCTTGTCGTTTCAGTCTTGTGCGGATTCCAAGTTAGTCGTTTGTCAAGTAGGAGTCCTAGATAGCGAATCTGTTCAACCGGGACTAGCGGAATATTATTAAAGGACACTGTAGGACAGGATGTCGTAGGTTTACGACGAAGGGTAAAGGTAATTTGGTGGGATTTGTTGGAATTGATTTTGATTCTCCAATTCTGACACCATACTTCAAGGTCTCGGATGTGGGATTGAAGAGTTTGAGAGGCAATAGTAGGATCATTATTGACTGATAACACACAAGTGTCATCAGCATAGGTAGAAAGGAAGGTGTTAGGATGGGTTGGGATATCAGCTGTAAAAACTGTGTAAAGAAGGGGTCCTAGGATACTGCCTTGAGGAACGCCAGCAGACTGAGTAAATAGGGAGGAATAGGAACTATTGTGGTTTATTTTGAAGGATCTTCCAGAGAGGTAGGACTGGATGATGAGGTAGTATGTAGGAGGGAGGAATTTGCGGAGTTTGTAAAGCAGTCCTGGGTGCCAGACTCGGTCAAATGCCTGTTCTACGTCGAGAAAGGCTCCCGTGCAGTTTTGAACTTAAAAAAAATATGTCAATTTTCGTTGAATATAAACTAGCAGTATAGCTTTACTCTTTCTTCAACTCTTTGATTGCTTGTGAGTTCTCTATATCTCTGTCAATTGAATATAGTTAATCATTAGGAGATAATAAAACATTGAATAACAATTTTTTAGAGTGTATTTCGTTAGAAGATAAACCACTCCTAAAAAGTTGCTTCTATTTACGCTGGTATTATCCTCATTATTATTATGAAAATAAATGTCAGTTTTGCCTACAAATTGATAAATTTTGGATTATAACAAGATTTTTCAGCAAAGTTTTTGCCTTTGTTATTTCTACGCTATTGGGAGAATCAGTCCATTTTTGTATAGCGACTGAAAATTTTCGGATCACAGTTTTCTACGGCAATACACGTTTAGGGTCAATTCAGTCCAAATAACTAAGTCGCGCGATTAGGTCTGTGTGTGTGGTAAATCAAACTCGAAAACGATAATTTGTATAAAACTGAAATTTTATATTTAGGGCAACTATACGCCCAAGATCTTACTGCAATGTTTTTCACTAAAATCGGCTAACCGGAAGTGCAACTTTACACCTTCCTACGATTTTCTCAAAATCAGCTTAAACGATTACGATTAAACTCGCTACTTTGATATAAAATGTTTTGGGCTTTTATATCGTTTAAGTTGTACTGTGATTGTAATAGCCTGACAGTGCTTAAATGACGAATTTTAGAATTTTCTTTCTCTAAAGTACTTTTAATTCTGTAGATTCCAAAGAATTGACTATATCATTTTATCAGTATTGATAATAAACGGGTAAATATACAAGTTGAACGAATTCAATAACCAAATAAAAGAGAAAAGTGAAGACATATTTTTTGAGGTAATTTATCTTTTTTCCAAACACAAGAATAGTAATATAGATGTAGAATATACCGTTGGAAAGCTAAAGATTTTAGAAAAAATTATTATATTATATGAATAGTTGTAGAACTTAGTGTTAAGTGACGAATGTTACCGTTTCGAAAAAAGTATGTTTAAAACAAACAATTATGCAATTATATAACTTTTTTGAACTCCAAATTTATTTAAAACTTCCTAAGTTTATTTTAACAACCGAGGTAAGTGAAAGTCGTGTGTTGCACGCAACAGATTTTTTCCGAATTAGTACAATCAAGGTTATACAGTGTTTGTTATTTAATAGGTATTTTAGACAATGGAGTAGGAACCAGTCTGGAAGGTATTAGGGCAGAAGGAAGTGATTTAAGGGGACCTCTTCTCCAACGCCAGATGGGCCGAGGTAAAAAAGATCTGTTGGCGGAGGTTCAAACCTCCCAGGTCTGTCATCGTCTGTATCCCACTCGTGTCTGCAGTCTCTTTCAACGGCTATAGAAATAGAGCTGGTTCCCCGATCTCGTGTCCGAATTGGATAACGGCGCTGTCGGTAGCTGCTAATGAAGCAACTCAGGCAGTAAAGGAACTTTAGAAGATCTGAAAAAAACGAGTGCGTTCATTACACTAATATGTGAAATAAATATTCCAGTCTAAGGTCAATTTCTGTTGAAATTCTCTTTACACCCGTTTTCATGAAATGATCTAACACAACTGCTACCATTATGCAGTATTGGCACTCACAACTCACTTGTACGACTTGATTTGTTTATTGTTATATATATATATTATATATTATATATATATATATTTTTTTTTTTTAATTTTTATTTTTATCGGTAGAACAAATAAAAATTAAATAGAACATGACAAGCTAAAATAAAATATAATTATCAGAGCTGCAGTTGGAGACTTTTTACTCCCAAGATTTTACTAAAATATCAAATTAATATGCGTATTGATAGATTTTAAAATTAAAAAAAAAATTCTACGTTGGCATAGCTAAAAAATAGATTAAAATTGATTTCTGATTATTCTATTATGTCAACAGTTGACAATACATATTCTATGTATACAGTTTATATTATTATGGAACAAATCATAATATTTTTGTCTTAAAACAGTCGCTAACTAACGACATATTAGTGATAAAATGATAACCAACATAAAGTTGTTCATACAAATAAAACTTAAATATATTAAACATTAAGAGACAAATTAAAATAAGGTAATTAGCATAAGAGCTGTAGTTAGACACTTTTACTTCCAAGGAATTACTAAAATTTTAAAACGATATGCGTATTGAGAGTTTAAAATTTAAAAAAAGAATCCTACGTCGGCTAATGATTATTACATTATATCAACAGTCGATCATACCATGAATTTTACTTTATATTTATTTATACTTTATTTACAAATATTAATGATGCGAAATGGACAAACAGTTCAAAAGAACAAAATTAAATGTACCTTGGAGGATGGTATATTGAAAATGAAGCAGTTTTATCCAGCACATTTGCTCATTGCCTTATTTTTCGTGGCAGATACGAATGAAAAAGTTATGATAAAAAAAACAAAACAACAGTTTAACACTATTAGACTATTTTAATAGGGATAATAATTATTATATGTTGTTAAAAACATTTTATTGCACATTGAAATAACTAAAATTGTTGTAAAAAGAGCTTTTTTCGAGATAGTTATACTAATATGTAAAATCGATTATTTACAATCTCATTTCCGGTTAGTTATTAAAAATATTTATCTATCACAATATTAATATATATTTATAAAATGGACGATGGGAGTAACACATTTACGAAATTTCATCAAAAAATTACATAACTTTAACTTAAGAAGATTTGGATTATGTAGCCTAAAAAAAACAACATTAAAATAAATAATAAAATGTTTGTTTAATTTTTTGCAATTCACACTATTTCTTTTGTTGGATACATTAGAATTTATTGCTAATTAAGCTATTTAAATTAACAGAATTTTCTATTTTGCAAATAAATAAAAGTTGAAAATAGTACCACAATGCTTGTTTTATGACTTTTCACATTTTATGTCTTGGTATAAAATTAACTGATCTCATCAGAGATGCAACCATGTTTCGATGTATAATATTATCGCGTGTTTTAGTGACATATATGAGAATAAAAAGTATAAAATATATGTTATGAAAACTTTATATGTTAAAACATGTATATTTTTTTGAAATTTAAACGCCTCATACAAGTTCTTGGTACAAATAATACTGAGTATAAATTCGAGTTATGATATCAATAAATTATATATGAAAACATAAAAGAGTATTTAAAAAAAAAAAAGAGGAAACAATTTTGTGAAAGAAACATATGCCGGAAACCTGTCCGAGAAATGGAAACATCTAAAACAAACAATTTGCAAGATCATCGGCTCAATTTTAGAACCGGAAAAAAATATGTGAGCAATAAAGTGTAACAGGGCCGGATCATAAAGAAGCAATAATAAAATACAATATAAAAATTTACATGAGGAAAATAATAAAAAACAAAATGACTTATAGAAGATATAAACTTGGTTTGGAAATCAAAGTTTTACAGTCAATTTAATTTATTTTATCAAATTCATTTAATTTTTTGTAAATTAATTATTTAGAGATTAAAGCGAGAAATTGGTAATCAACTTCTCATATATAAAACTTAAAATATAGTTTTAAAAATAAATATGAACTTTAAAAAATAACAAGGATTATAAAACGGCTTAAGGATTAGTATTTTATTTAATTATAAAAAAATAGTATTAACCTCTTAGAGGGTTGTTAACAACAAGATCAATATATTAATTTGCATTAAAAACAAATCTTGCAGAAAAAAGTTAAGGTATACTTAATTATAATCTTTAATCCCACCAAATTACCTTTACCCTTGGTCGTAAACCTACGACATTCTGCCCTACAGTGCCTTTTAATAATAATCCTCTAGTCCCGGTTGAACAGATTCGCTATCTAGGACTCCTACTCGACAAACGACTAACTTGGAATCCGCACACAAGACTGAAACGACAAGAAACTGCCCAACGCTTTCGCTTACTTCAACACTTATTTGAAGCTTCTAACCTTCCACTTAACTACAAAAGGCTCATCTATATTACCATCATAAGGCCTATCTGGACGTACGGAGTTGAGCTTTGGGGCTCTACAAAACCATCAAATTCTTCCCGTATCCAATCCTTAAAATCCAAAATCCTTCGAAAAATCCTCAACGCTCCTTACTTTGTCACCAACAAACTCATCCATAAAGACCTTAATGTCCCATATGTTGCTGATTTGGCCGTACGAGGTATCATTCTTTCCATGACAAACTCCACTCCCACTCTAACCCACTAATTTCAATCCTTGCTTCCTCTTCCATTCCTGACAATCCCCCGAGGCGTCTGAAATGAAGATGGCCTCGAGACCTTCTAGTGTAGGTTACCTAGTGGAGTGTTGCCAATGGGCATATTCTCTTCATGTCTTTTCATGTATATGATCTATATTATGAGCCAATTTACTTGATGTATTTACTAATACAGTTGTAAATTTCAATAAATTAAAAAAAATATATAATCTTTTTTTTTCAAATGGTCTTTGTTCTGGGACTTTATTTAAGAACCTTTAGAATAAAAAGTATCTCATAGTCTAACTACGTCTTATCTATTGATTAAACTTTATTCTAACAGTATTATTAACCTATTTTTTATTATGTTTAATTTTCATCGGATCAAAAGTCAATACGCAATCTTCAATCTTCAAGTTGATTGTTGAACTATGAGATTGTAGTTAAATGATCCATTCAATCAAACAATATAAATAGTTAATAGAGCTTTCAAGCTAAACATTATTGAGTGTAGAAAGTTGCGATAAGGGTGCTTGAACGGTTATAATTAGGTACAGGATATGAATTAAACTTATCTCAATAAACATAAAAATTATGACACCTTGTTTCCAAATGACCAAGTCCCCCAAAAAAGTGTGAGCATATGTGGTAAGTCTAGCACGAAAACGATAAGCTTTATGCAATTGAAATTAAAAATTTTAGGAGCGTATATGCCTGGGATGTTACTGAAACTTAAGCTACAAAATTAGCGAACCAGGAGAGCCACTTAATTCCACGCATTTTTTGATTTTATATAAAAAAAAAAGCCGCAACGGTTTTGATTAAACTCGCTGTATTGATTTAAAATATAGTGGGCTTTAATATAATGTAGGTTTGTTTATTTATATACTGTTGGTTTCAGTCTGATTGAAATAGTTTGACAGTTTGATTAATTTTGTAGTTTCTATAAAAATAACTATCACCTTGTTACCATTGATAGAGAAGCATGTTAATATATAAGTTGAACGAATTCGATATCCAACTAAAAGAGACAACTGAAAAAATAATTTTTTTAATGCAATTTTTTTTTATTTTGTATTTAAGAACAGTATTATACATGTATAATATACCGTTGGATAGCTAAAGGTTTATAAAAAAAATACTATCTAATACAGAAGCTAGTAAAAGTTAATAAAGTGTGCAGAAAAACCGATAAAACTAATTGATTATTTTAGATAATGATATAATCGAATTTTTAACGGAACACATGTTTCTATAGAAATTCAATTTAATTAATTCTTTAATAGTTTCAGTAATTTTTTATCTCTAACTGTATTTGAAGATTTTAGAAACGGAGTAAAGTGAAAGTCGTATGTTGCCCGCACCAGATTTTTTACCATACATTGCATATACATATATCGAAGTAAAACTAAAAATGTAATTAATTTCTATAAACTAATTAAAAGGTAGGTAACATTCTACATAAATACTTTATTTTGATATTACTGTTAGATTGTTTAATGAAATGCATTAGTACAGTGAGTGCTATAAAGAAATCCTCATATCTATTAATATTTTAACTTATTTTTATCTCTAACTTTACTTGAAAATTGTTTAATAGATTTTAGATACGGAGTAAAGTGAAAGTCGTGTGTTTCGCGCACCATATTTTTATAAAGTTGGTGGTAAATTATATAGTTAGTTATGACTAACTATCAGTTAGTTATCACTGACTTGTGACATAATCTGTCAGAGGAACGCAAGACAAACATGTTAACGACAATATACAGGCGGTACAGATGATAAAGGCATAGGAAGAAGAGGCTTAAATTTTTTCTTTACCCCGGGTAGGCAAGTGGTGGCCATTTGTGTTGAGTTCCCTAGGGCCTATATAAACATAATTAGTACAGCTTTTTGCTTCAGGGACCCAACTTATGTGTCAGCAACCATAACTTACGCGTCATAATCCTCTATACTACTTCTTATCAATGAATAATTAGGCAATGACTTAACATAGAGGTAACCGTAATATATGCTGCAAGGCCTCCTTAAATCTTATTTGAAGTGTAAAATAAATTTAGAATCGTGAGTGACACAGTAAAAGTTCTAAGGCATGTTGGTAAGTAGATTAGGTGGCGCTTTGTGTGGTAAGATCGCATAACCAGATTTTATTTTAGGAACCTCTCCGTTGGTACCAATTTTATTCAACGATAGCTATTATAAAATGTAATTGTATTAAAATAACTTTGTTTAAACAGAAACTACCATGAAAAAAAATGAAAATAAACTATGATGGTCGTATTGTGCAGTACAAATACAAAATCAGTCTAATTTATTAACCCTATGTTATTCTATTGTATAAATTCGACCGATAACCTAAAAAATATTATTTAATAAAGATTGCATTTACTGCTGTTGTATACATAACTGATTTTTAGATAGCATACTGGAAGTCAAATAGGTGTGAAATAAATGACGAGAAACACTTTCAATTACCTCCGTTGTTAAAATTACTTTAAATTTTATATGAAGTTATAGTTCGAAAAGTTTACAGAATTGGATTGAGTTAAGATAGAAGCATTAATATGGGTTGAAATAAAATACTAATAGAAGTTATTATCCACAACAATCTCTTGATATTATTCGCTTTTCATTTCTCTCCATTACCTTATACAACTTTTTAATCAATGCTAACACTTGAAAAAAAAAAAAAAAAAAACCTGTACCACTACAACCTATGAAGGGTCTTGGGCTCAGTACATATAGAGATTCGTACTGTTTCTAGGCCAACGGCAGTGCAATGAGGTGATTAGGCCTTGATCGCGCTCAGCCGCCAGGTTTTTCCTCAATTATTTTGGGGTACACACTTTAAAGAGGCTGGGTCTGCCCCAGGAGGGTCTCCATACCCTAGGGTCGCCCCCAGACTGAATTAACAGAATAAATAATATTCTGCTATAGCTGGGATTCGAACCCAGGACCCGGAGCAAAGCAGACTAGCGCTCTATCCACTAGACCACGCCGCTCCCCAATGCTAACACTTGGAAATGGTTAATTGTTATGCATCAACCAAACCAAAGATATTTTAAAGGAAGAAACTTGGCTTGTGAGTTCCTTCAAAATATTTCATTCAGAATAAAAACTACATTGAATCAAAACAAAATTGATTTGGCATCAATATAGTGAGTTTAATTAAAATCGTTTGAGATGTTTATGAAAAATATTTAACAATGAGAAAAAAAAATGATATAAATAGATACTTCGTTGAAAATGTTGCTCTAACATCCCAATATGTATTTGTCTTTAATACGAAATTTCATTTTCGTACGACTATTCAATTTTGAGCTAGAGTCACCAGATACACACACATAGTTCTACTTGCGGGAATTGGTCATTTGAGTTTAGGGGACTCTAAAACAGTTTGTTTCCTTTGAAAATTAGAATTAGAAAATTTTCACTTACACTGTATTTTATTTATAGGTAAATAGAAGTAAAAATACGAGGTAAAATTAAAATTTTGTTAATTTTAGATTTTTACCTTGAGATCGCAATATGGCATATAATAGTTATATATAATACTATTATTTTAGAGGTTTCGTAAGAAGAATTTACAATAATTGAAAAATACACACTTTCATTTGCGTATGCAATAGAAAATATTTTCATTAGTTAAAAATCATACGTATAGAAAAAAAATTCAATTTCATATGTAAAAAAGTTTTTTTTATTTTTTCTAATTATAAAAAGTAAATAAATTTATGCAAAAGTGTTTTGTGCTTTTTGAAGATTTATTGCGAGAGCGGTTCTTTTGAAGTTGGGGTCAGACTGGTTTGGAAGAAGGAATTTTAACCTCTGTGCAACAAGATTCCTCAACGGCCTCCACAATCTTAGTCATCCATTAATCTTCTTTATTAATATTTTTAATATGATTCAATTATACGGATATAAAGATGAACAGATAGGGAGAGTTGGAAACCTTCACTTAGTATGTTAAGAAGCGGAAAATAACTCGAACAAATAACATGCTCAGTTTTACTGGCCTCGTTGTGTGTTAAATGTACATTCGGCCGCCATATTGTTTTATTAAAATAACGCCACTTTATGCTATTGTGATTAATCAGGCGTTGCTACACTGGGAGTACTTGTAATTTTGTCTACACAGGTTTAATGAGAGTATATGGTTCTTTTACGATTATCTTACAACACACAGCTCAGCACTATCATATTAGTACCATAAGAATGGCGGCAAAACCAAGGTATTTTACTCCCTTCAAAACATCCTAGGCCCAACTGCCGGATTCGAACCCACGACCTCCGGCACAAAAGGCTATTATTAAACTTTTAGATGAAGAAATGGTAGACAGGTAAAGTTAAAAATGGCTTTGATTATTAAAATAGGTTTAAATTAATTTTTAGGCAACGATTATCGTAAATCGATTGTTTCAGGGAGCTCTTGGAATTTCAAAGCGTCCATCCGATCGTGCCCAAGAGCTTCTTAATTACGGCGATGGCTACCAGTGGTTAAATTGCTCTTTCGTAACATAATTTCAGAAGATCACGGAGTTATGCCGTTAGGAAAGGGTTGAAGGCATCGTAGGAAAAGCAATATTGCAGGAAGTATTAAATGTGTGCATTCGTCGATAGTTTTACTTAGGTTTGTTATTTCAGTAGAGCTAGAGAAGCTTAAATTTAAGGATTCTTCTTTTTAAGGATTTATATTCGTAAAAAAAAAGGTTTACTAAGTAATGTGCATTATGGTAATTTCCTCACCTTTATACCTTACGACTTAGAAACTTGCTCAAACTTTTTAGAATACTTGGAATGAATATTTGATAATAATACAATACATATAACAAAAGAGGCCATTTATGGACTTGCCAACTTATTCCCTGAATGAAGAAATGTCTTGGTGAACTCATTAGTAAAATCACGTAAGAACTGGACTCAAAGTAGAGTTCTGATCTGTGAAGTATTGTTTAGCTCTAATTTTACTCTTATACACTAAAAAATGAATGATTAGTTAATAATCATCAGTTCCAAAAAATCATATTAAAGGCATTTGATATATGGAATCTACCAATATTTAAAGTATTTTTGTCAGCCTCTAGAATATTTGGGGTAAATAACACCGTTTAACACACGTGCATAAGCAGAATACAAGCTACTCAATTAAAAAATTTTCGAAAAATGTTCAAGCACCATGTTACGGATCCTATGATACAAGACGACACAAACATCCCAACAGTAAGTTCTTACATTCAAGAGACATATAACATGTTTAATTATACGATAAAACACATATAACGATACATCGCCATCTAGATCAAATCGTTTCTTAACTTTCTTCCTCCCTGATACCAGGCCAGCCTCAAAGAATACTTAAAAGAAGATGGGCGAGAGAGACCCAATTAATTATCATTTAAAATTTATTTATCAGTAAAAAGATAACATATCACGTCCGCTAGGTGCGAAGAAAATCAGTTAGAATAAAGGCTTTTATTTTTCTATAGGAGTTGTTTACTGTTCTCCGGATCCTGTGTTCCAATCACGGCTATGACATAATATTATTTATTCTGTTAAGTCAGCCGGGAGCCGACTCTATGGAATGGAGACCCTCTTTCGGCAGACCCAGTCTCTTTAAAGTGGGTACCCAAATTGGGGAAAAAATCTGGTGGTTGAGCATGATCAAGAGCTAATCACCTCATTCCACTGTACGAATCTCTATATGCACTGAGGCCATTAACCTTCATGGGCTGTAGAGGTACATGTTTTTTTTTAAAGTGTAAACTTCTTTTGGTGCATCACACAAAGATTTTTGTAGGCTGATGGTGATGCTCAATCGGGTGAACTCGGGACCGCCGAGTTTAGCCGAGCGAGGAAGATAAAAGTCATCTGCTCTTCACGATTGTGTTGCTGTGTTTATATTTATGTTTGAATTAGTATCATTCATTTTTAATATTTATAATAATTATTATTTGAGTATATTATTCGTCATAATAATATATATTATTTAGTATTATTATCAAAGGTTGTAACTTGATGTTGAGTAGTCGACATTCTTCTTGCAAGGAATGGAGTCCATGTTGTCCCGCAAACAGGAATATAGTCCTCTGATATACTTTATAGACCCGGTCACTCATCCTGATGCCGTCCACTACTGACCCATAGAGACGTCGCGGAGGGAGGTGTTAAAAGAGAGCCGTAGCTGTGTGGTCCCTGATTGGTGGATGATTGCAGCCTATCGGAACCACGTTCGGCCACAGCCCGCTCATTACCCATCCCCGTCCCTATTACTTGGGATACCTCCCAGATCTATCTCACAGTGCTGAGGCTCAGCTACACCAATCACCATCCCCTTGATTATACACTCCTTCCTCTCCTAACCGATACCGCCATTATATCGGCTCCTATCAGCTCCATGGATCCTCTGATAGAAATATGTTTATCCTTTCCCTTTTGTGATGTGCCGAAGGGAAAACACTTCATTATTGATTCTCCCACCGCGTCTGATTAACAACTTTCTCCTTTGATGAAGGTTGCTTCATTTAATTACGCTATAAAATACTCGTAATAGGAGCCGAGTTAGTCCTCTGGCTGAAACTGGGCCAACCCAATCATTACCGACGCCATCTTGGTACTTGCATTCCATAAGGTTATAGCGGTCAACCGTGGGTCATACCTCTCGTTCTTAATTATATGTTTATTTTTTATCAAAAATACTATATCAGATAGCAATTTTTATATATTAACTATGATAGTTGAATCATGTAATATTTATAACTCCTAAAACATCTTGTGCGCGTGGCACCCAACAACAGTTCGCATTTAATGTAAATTAATTCAAGAAAGGAGTTAAAAAGAAGTTAGGTATAAAAATTTTATTATTGAAATATCGTAGTAAGTAAATTAAAGTATCTATTTAATAGCCTTTTTTAATAAATAATTCCCAATTCAATTTTATAATTTTTTTTCTTAATTTAATGTCACTTTATGCTGCATTAGCTAATCCGACGATACTACTGTTAGAGTCCGGATCCAAGTCTAATTAGGATAGGGATCTTTAACGAGTAACTGACATCGCGCAGGCTCGAGGCCACCTTTTTACGTCCCTTCCGAAGTACGGCAAGCCAAAAAATTTTTTACTCCCATTAAGAAATCCGAGGAACACCTATTTTTGAACTTGCGACCTTGGGCATAGAAGGCTATCCACTACACCATAGTAATAGAATTCGAATATAATTTTTTTCGGAGGAGAAATATATCTCTTTTTTTCTCTAGTTAATTATAAAATCCTTTTATAGCTTATTTTTTTATTAATAATAAAAATGATATAAGTTAAATAATTTTTAAAAAAACATAGCAAAGTGATCAAGACGTCGCGATGAACTAAGAGAAGAAGAGGAAAATAAAAATCTTTTATGGTCAAGCTACAACTTAAATGAGATGTGACTCCCCAGATAACTCAGTTATTATTGATGATAGAGAAAAAATGTAATGTGTTCTGGAATCAGGAGATTTTATTTGAATGAAAATCAAAAGAAAATAAAATAATAGGAAATATTAGCTCAGTCTATCGCTTTTCGTTTATTATTTTTAATAATGAACCTTAGTAATGGACAAAAAAAAAAAAACGAAAAAACATTTAAGCTTTGCAAAGCTATTCGAATGAGAATAAAACCAAGCCTATGTTAAATAGTTTAACCAACACTTAGAAGTATCAAAACATCTATAATAATGTCCTTATATATTAATTTATAGCGTTTCCGTCATTTAAGATGTTTTTAATAGTTTTAGTTAGTAGAGATATTTATAAATAGGCAATAAAAAGTATGGAAAATCCTTAAGATGAAGACGCTCCAAACAACCAGTACCTAATAAATATATGATACTGTATCTTTGATATTACTTTGATATTACTATCATTTCATAAACCATGATTCCCTAATGCAGTTTCTGAAAATATCTCAGTTCTTTAATAGAATTTGAAACGACAAAGAATTGACAATGATCCTTGAGTGTATTTTGAAGCATACGAAAAAAAAAAAAATTGATTTTTTAAATCCAAATACCTGTTTCCATGTGTTTGTACAACAGTTTTTATGTAACTTTACCTTCTAGTTTTTTAGTGGTTGGTTAAAAATAATATTTAATAAAATAATACGATTTTTAATACGTAATATTTAATGGTAGACTTTTATTTATTTTCTTATTTATCCCATCTTTTTCCCTATTCTCCTACTATCATGAGGGTACTATCAGAAGAGGAATAACGTGTAGGGCACCCTAGAGGAATGGTAGTGGAAGATATTCTCAAGTCTTGTTAAGAGAAAAATGAAGGACAGCCATACATTAAGGTGATAGACACACGAATGCCTCACTCTCGCCTTATCAGCAAGATCCTAGATAAGACAGAGGTTTAGACTGAATGATGGAGACCCCTAACTAAGAACGAGGAATGGGACCTAGCTGGTGCAGACTATTCCTGGTGAGCAGATGGGTCGTTGTAGGGACCCTACCAGTCGTAAATATATGTTTACAAGCTCGTCCTCAGGAAGTGGTAATGAAATCTTACAGGGGAAAACATAAAATCCCTTTCCAAACATCTCTTATTTATTCATTATAAAATAAAATATATCCAATGATGGATAGGAATATTTAAAAAAGACATTAGTCGCTCAAACACCAGTACATACATAACTGGTTCTAATTATCAGAACAGGATATCTCATATCAAAAAACCAATCCTTATATTGGGATAATACATCTCTATTAAAAATCTCATTTGAAACATAAATAATTTAATATGTAGAATGTATATTTAATTTTTTAGACGTAGGCTTATGAAAAATTAATCACCTGCTTCTTGTAAGCCCAAATGCAGACCTGCAGCGTCGGTCGAAAAGTTGGTTAAATAACAAGTTTTTCACTACTTTTAATATTTTTTTATAGCCACCCGAATCATCTCACGGTTCATATTTATCACACGGTCAACTATTTATTATTTAATATACTTCAAATAACACAGGATAAACAACAAGACACTACGATACTAAGTAACCTCCCCCATTCTTCGTTCATATCTGATGAAGACTCGCAATGATATTTCATTTTACTTTCTTTTTTTTATTGATGAATTATGTTTATATTATTTGTTTATTGAATTTTTTTTCTAAATATGTTTACAGAATATTTATTTATTGATATTTACAATTGTATTAGCAGGGATCACTTGTAGCTGGGTGGCTAGCGTAACAGTCTCCCATGCTAAAGGTCACGGGTTCAAACCCGCAGGTGGTCCTAGGATTTTATAATGGGAGTAAAAAATCCTTTGTTACGCCGTCCTTCGGAGGGGACATTAAAAGGTGGTCCCGAGCCTGTGCGATGTCAGGTACTCGTTAAAGATCCCTATCCTAATAAAACCTGGATAGGCAAAATTTAACACTCCCACTGTAGCATCGTCCGATTAGCCATAGTAGCATAAAGTGACGTTAAATAAATAAAAAAACAATTGTATTAGCAGAAATATGTGTTATATAATAGGTGTTAAAAGGTTATGATATCATGACCAAACACAAAAGTAGTAAAAAAAAAAATTCTAAATCATTTATCGTAACCAGCTTATTCCTCAGATGATCGAAAGGGGGAGGAAGATTCGAACTCTAAGATTTAGTCATAGAAGTGTAAGCATCTGGTTTTCAATAGGTTCACGTTCTAAAATGTAACTAGTTTTTTTTTTCAATCGGTCTCGAATATAGAGATTTAGGCCTAAAATTTCTTTGAAGGTAGCATCGAATTTGTAATGAGCTAGAATGATTATTAATACGATGTAGAAAATTTCACAAAATAGCCAATATCAATTTTATTATATCTGTTAGTCTTTTATATTACGATGGTTTTATTATTAGATATGTTGAACTGTCACAAGTTGTTGATATGATCACGTAAAATGGCATTATAAGTGATCTTAACAATTCTTGGATCTGCGAACTGTTGTTCGGTTTGGTATTTCCTTGTATTTAAGGAACTTGAGTGTTATTTCTCGAGCCTTCTAAAAATATGTTATTGATTTAGAATGATGGAAGTATATTCCAATGTAGATAAAATAGAACAGATGTTGGTTGGGGGTGCAGTCATAGAAACACATCAATTAAGTGAGCTTAATTGTGCCGAAGTATCAGCCTACATTGTGGGATCAGGACTAATAAACTAACAAGACAACAGCAATTACAATTAAAAGAAATATAATATAAGATGACCGTAATATGTATTAATATCTTATTAGTTTACTGTTAACTTATCATTATTTTTCTTTGAATTATGCTAGTTGTTATCTGGTTTTTTCTTAGCCCTGATGAATGTCCACAACGTAGGCTAAAACGTCGCCACCCCCAACCAACAACCTCTTATTATTAATTTCCATGCTTTGTTCTAGCTCGCCACGGCCCATACCATATCCAACGTCATATCTTTATCACTACGTACACAGATGCGACAAAGACTCGGATGATCACCGGACAGCTGACACAATGGCACACACAAGAACCCCCGAAGACGACCCAGTAATTAGCCCGGTCGCTATCTCCAAGCTTGGAGATCCCATTACCTCAGGAGAGACCCCAACAATTTCCAAGTCAAATAAGATATGTCTCCACCCCTAAGTAGCCGAGGCTAGTGTCCTTAGCTATTCACCATCCTAATGGATGGCCGTAGATAAGCGCTGTTTTAATTGGCTGTTTTTACAGCGTCCGACCGACCAATCAACTCTCTTCTTACTAATTATTTCTCCCCTAGCCAACGGCGGATATTCTTTCACGTTTTTGAATTGATCTTTTATTTCGTATCTCATTATTCAAGTTGGTTCCTTATCGGCTCTGCTGTTTTTTGTTTTGTTTTCTCCGTTGTGAGACAAAGCGAAACTGGAATATGCTGTTGTCCAAAATAACTCTAGATATTAAGAAGATATAAAATATTATAGAGAAGTTTTTGCTTTTACTTAATTAAATTTTTGTGCTTTAGAACCGTATATGCCTAAGATTTTACGACAACTTATTCAACAAAAACTGGATACCAAAAGAGCCATTTTATAACATTTTGCAAATTTTTACGATATTCTCTAAAACAACATTATTGATTTCGATGTACAATCTAACGGTATTCATGTAATATGTGATAAGTATTAATATCATGTAGGTTTTATTCTGATTGAAATTATCTAATAGCGCTTAATTGCCGATATTTTAATTGTTTTCATCTAAAGTATTTTTAATTTAATCTTGGTGGCATCAATAAAAAAATGCTAAATATACCTATAGCGTATATACCTGAGCAAATTTTTCACCAAAATCAGCCAACTAGAAGAGCCACTTTATACCATGCATTTGCACATTTTTAAGATTTTCTCAAAACCGGCTCCGATGAATTCGATTTAACTAACTGTATCGATTTAAAATTGATTAGGCTATCATTCTAAGTGAAATATGCTGACAGGGCTTAAATGGCAAATTTTTTAATTTTCTTCTATTAAAGTATGTTTAATTTAGTAGATTCTAAAAAATTAACCATATCATCTTATTAGCATTAATTAAAAGTGGCTTAATATACATGTTGAACGAATTTGATAAGCAGCTAGAGGAAAAAAGAAAAAAAATTAAAGTTTCAATTTTCCAATTATGAAGAGTTTACTATATTATATAATTTATTAGAACTATCTTTTCTTTATAATTTTATTTATTATTACATAAATAAATAATACATATTTCTCGACGTTTCGAGGTCCATGTCTGCCACATCTTCATAAATATTATTTAAAAACTTACATCAATATTTTAATGTCAGATTTATTAAATCCATTATTAACAACATTTAAAAATAAAAATCCTAAAAATAATTATTATAATAAATTATATAATAGGGAGCGGCGTGGTCCAGTGGGTAGAGCACTAGTCTACTGTGCTCCGGGTCCTGGGTTCGAATCCCTGCTGTGGTGGAATATTATTTATTCTGTTAATTCGGGCGGGGGAGTGACCATAGGGTATGGAGACCCTCCTGGGGCACACCCAGTCTCTATAAAGTGGGTACCCAAAATGGGGAAAAACCTAGCGGCTGAGCGTGATCTCGGCCGAATCACCTTATTGCACGGCTGTTGGCCTAGAAACAACCGTTGTCATAATAAAAAGTTGTAATAAATATATAATTCTTATTTATATTTCCCTAGTTAAATTTTTATTACAAGCAGAAAAAAATAACAGACCAACTGCCAGTAATTTTGGCTTTTAACGTGCGTTTGAGGATGCATGAATAATCATAAAATTTTGAAGTTATCTTAAAGATGGCAAAATACACCTGCAAAACTCGAATTTTATATACGTGTTTTTATTTTTTCGGAATGCAAATAAGGCAATATAGATTTTTTTTTTTTAATTTATCGATCGTTGATCGTAATCTGTAAGATGTTATCAATATAAAAGTTGATTAGGATCGTGCTACAGTTGATTGAAAAAAACAAGAAGTGAGTCAAATATTAAATTTCTTAATTTATGCTCAAATAAAAAAAAAATATCGATGTTGATATATATTTAAAATGGAGTAGAAGGCCTTTAAATTGTAGGTATTAAGGGAAACAAGATGAAAATTAAGAAATGTGATTGGGTAAAGTCTATTAGACGGGCTTGGTTTCTCTCAATGAATATTCATAAAGGCTTCGTCTAATAAAGACATTAATTCCATTCATGCCCGCCCTAAGCTTCGTCATAAACGCCTCTCCCTAGGCTTGGTAGCTCATTCATATAATCAGTTCTTACAAAACGGCATTAAATAATTATCAAGAAACATGAATGGTAATTATTATAAATGTTAGTAAACATTAAAGAGTTAAATAATAAATAATAATGAGACTAAATGGTCCCTAGAAGTTATATAATAACTCCAGATGGAAAACAGCTTCAAATTATTACACAATGGATTATTATTTCCAAATCACAATGTCAGAGTTTATATAGCTACAAAACCCATCGTTCTAACTGTTTTATTAATAGTCTGTTATGAAAAATGGGCACATAGAATATGTATATAAAAAGCAATTTATATGCAAAGAATAAGTATATCATAATTCACATACCCGCTGATTTCAAAATGCTATATTCTGCTAAGTTTTTAACCAATTTCAATGATTCTTTTTACATTTTGTAGAAGATTTAACTCTTATCAAATAGTACTTACACAATGGTATATTATTTTAAATAATTATATATCAAACAAAAGATATAACTGTTTAAATAGCTGTATTAATTATAAAAGCAATGAATAATTCAAATTTGTTTGTTATTTATTTATTTATTAATTAGGAAAAACGGATTTTTTTTATTTATGATATTTCTACGCACCTTGAAACTAAGCCCTCAAATTTCGAGGGAGGGGTATCATTTTTTTAATTTATGTCGATTAAAAAGGCATATTAAAAAATAATAGAAACAAAAATTACAGAAATTTAAAAAAGCGGAAGAAATATAAAGCAAGGGAAAATAAGTATTGCGATCGTGAAAATTTTCGAATTTCATTTTCCTCCGGAAATACACTTTTAGTCTTCCGAGTCCAAATGACAAGTCCCGCAAAAGGGTCTGTGTGTGTGCTAGGTCTAGTACGGAAAACAAAATTTGTATAAAATTGAAATTTCCATTTTAGAAGCGTTTATGCCTGAGATGTTACAGCATTTTTTTGTATATTTTTTAAAAAACAGCTGAAACGATTAGGATTAAACTCGTTATATCAGGAGGAAATATAATGTTTTAATACGATGTAGGTTTCATTCTGATTTAAATAGTCAGACAGAGCTTAAATGCCGGTATTTTAAAATTTTCTTAAAGAAATTTGTATTATTTATGAAATTTGATGATTCATCATTACATGCTCAACATACGACCTAACACTATAACGGTGACGTTATTGTTATATGCCGAACCAAAGGAAAAACTGAAGTTTATTTAAAATAGCGACCTGAAGAATGCTACAATGTTGGCGAAAGTCAGGCACCGGGCAATTAATAGACAAAGAGATGATCCAATATATGTCAAATGACTTAGGCATGAACCCTAAGAATACCTTTTGGGGTCCCAAATTTCCTATGGTTAGAAAACATGCCCACTTTCCCCACACACAACGTTTCATCGCATAGCCAGGTGTCCAGCCTATGACCAGCGGTGACCGAGGTCAATTCCAGAAACAGGCCATCCCACATTGGTATTCCGGTATGCTTATCACTTCTCTTATCTTCGCCCTTGTAATTCACCCGGTGTGTCCTGTACTGAACATTCTTCGGGTATCGCGCCCGATCTTCAGGAGCGATGTAGAAGAACGGCGAACCGACGCCTGTCACAACACCCAGAAAAACCGCCGGACTATTGCAAATAAAGGGAAGGAGAATGATCTCCTTCAAGGAAAAAAAAATGAAACAACTTTAATATTATCAACCTATTCACATTCCCCACGCTTCAAACATATAAAAATCTAGTGCGCTCAACACAGACTTTCAAGTTACTCCGTTTTAAAATCAATTTAAGAACTTTTAAATAAAGATAGAGTTAAACAATTCTGGTGCGGAACACACAACTTTACTTACTCAGTTTTTTAAATCGATTAAAAATCTCAAATTACAGTTTAGTAAAAATGAGTGAAACCATTAAAGAATTAATTAAAATGAATTAATTTAAAAGCATGTGTTTTTTAAAAAACTCGATTATATTATATATATAAATATTTCGGTTTAGTTTTTATTCGCTTTTTATCATCTTTATTCAATTTTACAAGCTTGTGATAAGATAGTATATTTTCTAAAGTCTTTCTCTTTCCAACGGTGTATTAATCGTCTATGTTACTGTTCTTATGTTAAAAACAATTATCGGGACGCTCTGCTACTTTGACAAGCCGCCATTTGGCAGCACGGTCAACATGAATTTCCCTTTTCGGGAACCCGAAACAGTTAGTTTTATCAGCTTTTCATCACTCTCCATTACCCTTTACGATTCCGTGTATCAGATAATATTTTTTTCTAAAATATTTAGCTATCCAACGGTATATTATACATCTATATTACTATTATTGTGTTAAAAAAAACACAAAAAATGCAAAAAAAAAATTGTTTTTTTCAGTTTTCTCCTTTAGTTGTTTATCAAATTCGCTCAACGTGCATAGTTAGCTGTAATTATGAATGATAACAAGATAATATAGTTATTTTTATAGAATCTACAGAATTAAAGGTACTTTAGACAAATAAAATTTAAAATATCGGCATTTAAGCCCTGTCAGACTATTTCAATCAGAATGAAACCTACATCATATTAAAGCCTATCAGTCCCTATAAGTCACTTTACATTACTTTCCAAAGCTTTTAATACTAGATAACATTTTTTTTTTTAAATCTTTAGCTTTTCAACGGTAAGTCTATTAATCTATCTATATTACTATACTTAGATTCGGGGAAAAAATTTACCTAAAAAATAGCTTTGCTCTTTTCTCCTTTAGTTTGTTATTAAATTCCACCATTTTGCATATTTAGCCGTTTTTTATCAGTACTAATATAATGATATCGTTAATTTTTTGGAAGCTACTAAATTAAAGGTATTTGAGGGTTGGGAAATAAAAAAAAACAAAAAAAAAAACGGCATTTAAGCCTTTTCAGACTACTTCAAACAGAATAAAACCTACATTCTTACCTATTCAACTTCAAATTGATATAGAGAGTTTAATCAAAACCGTTACTGCCTATTTTATGATAATCGTAGCATTAGTAGTATTGATTTCGATTAAAAAGTTGCTGTAACATCTCAGGCTTACTCGTTTTAAATATGAAGTTTTGGTTTCGTTCTACTTCCTCTTTCGAGGAACTTGCGGACTTACCACGCACTCAAATAAATACACAAAACATGTTATTTTTTTGCTATATCTGCATAATGTACCGAGTTATGTCGGTATAAAGCTTTTAGTTGGGCGCCAGTTTTTAACATTTTTAATCTCAATCAAGTTTAATGGACCATCACACTAACCTAGCCAATTTTTTTTTAACACCGAAATTTAAGAATGGTTTAACCATGTTCTAGGTCGATTATAAAGTTAATTATAAAAAAAAAAAAAAAAATACAAAAAACAATTATTTTTCAAGTTATGGATTTATATTTGATCTAATATACATAAAATATATGAAAATTAGACTATGGTAAATAGACAGAAGACTACAATAGAGCCGTGAGTACAAGCGTAGATAGTTCTATTATGAAGCTATTGTGCCGGGTATGGCTGCTCTCACGAAGGGTCGACTAACATGGCGGGTGTGTAATTCCTTCGGCATGTCGCTCCATTAGGCGACTATAGATTATACATAACAGCTTACTCAGATTTGGGAAACGTGAAGTTTTCCATCATGGGTAAAAGGTTCAAGATTCCGGTATATTTTCAGTTCGAGAAATTAAAAAAAAAATCCATCTGTAATTGTTATGTAACAATACAGAACACAGGAAATATCTAGGGCATTTAAAAATGTTTGAAATCGCATTTTTCAAGATGATAAATTAACTTATCACTATCAATATTTTATCATTTGTAAATATTTATGAGCTAAATACGAAATATCTATCCAACATCTTCGACATATTTATTTATAATGAGCTCAAATTCTATTCTTTATGTTTTTTTTTTGGTTTGTAATATTAGTTACTAATAATATCCTTGTTTATTCATTTAACGTCACTTTATGCTGCTGTTACTTATCCAACGATGCTACAGTGGGAGTCCTAAATTTTGCCTATCCAGTTTAAATTAGGATATGGATGTGTACATCACACAAGCTCGGGACCATCTATTTATACTTCCTCCAAAATAACTAAGAATTAATACCTAGGGCCACCTGCCAAGTTTGAAACCACAACCTTGGGCATACAAGGCTGTTATGTTAGCCACTACACTACAGGTGACCTTAGAAGGAATAGCTCAAGTATGCTTGGAAATGAAAATAAATGTTTACTTAGTTTATTCTAGAAGGAATTTGTATTGCTCTAGCGATTATAACTTAGATACATCATAAATTAGTAGTACCTTGGGTCTAAAAGGCTGTTATATTAGCCACAACACCACAGGTGACCTCTGATATTATTTACGGGCTTAAAAGAAAAAAAAACGCCGTACTACTATGGCTTAATCAGGTAAAGATCACACTCAGCTATTTGGATTTTCCTCTCAATGTTCGAATACCCATTTTTATAGTGGGTAGAAAAGGATCTCTTCATCCGAGGGTCACACCACAAATTTCAAAGTTGGGATTCGGAAAACAGCATTTGACCAATGCAATGCATAGTGAGAGTTCACGAAAGTAGTGGGGGAAGGACGAGGGGTAATTTAAAAAAACATCAAATATTACTTTTATAACAACCCTATGATTAAATATTATTAAAAAAAATTATAGTGTTATATCAAAAAAGTTAATTAAAATAAAGAACATTTAAAAAAATAAATGATAAGTTTAATTGAAAATAGGATAATTGAATACCTATTATAATACGTTGAAAGTATGTGAGAGTGTATGACAATTCACTATCACTGGATCTCACGAATTTTCACCATCCAGTTTTCTCGCTGTGTAGCGCAGGCTTATAAAGGGGGCAAAGCTTCCAGCACCTAGTTATTAAAAAAAAGGCACGACAGCGACAATTCTCACAGGTTTTAGACCCTAGTTCGCCGATCTTGTATATATCTATATAGATCCTGTATATTCCGTATATTTGTGTATGGTTATTAGTAAACTATTTCGAAAGGTTGAGTTAAAAAAAAAAAAATTAGACTTTGACTCATCCTTAGACGTGTGGGGATCTGATTCATCAAAGTCCTGTTTACAAATCTGTATAGTAAATACGGGACGGAGCAGTCAGATCCTCAAGGTTGCTGGTGGTCCCCATGTTTGTACAAACAGCCGAGAGCATTGGAAGGCAAACAGATAGAGGTGATGCAGGCTACGTGATCGGGAGAGAGCCAAACTGGCTTGGGGTTTGGAGAGAGGTATATTGTAATAAATATGGCGGGCCGGGAGAGAGGAACAATTAGAGGTAATAACTCAATCAGAGCCGAAGCACGTAGCTGGGGGCTGGGCCGGTGTACTAGCGGTCCTGCCTAACCTAGCTCCACCATGTCTTCATTATGGGGTCCTTGTACCTTCCAGTCTCCAGCCGCTGCTTGTCTCATCCTATCGGGCTCCTCTTACGTATCGTCCGCAGGGCTCCTCAAGGGTAACAGAAAAATATCCCCAAAATATATCATAGTTAATAAACAAAGCCTCAAAACCGGATTTTTAAGGTCCTGAAACGCTAAAATACTATGATGTCTTATCATTGGATTCACAATTTCACGCGGTTTTAACCAATCGCACTATATGTCCATAATTTAATAATAATAAAAAAAATTGGTTGCGCACAAAACACGACGTTAAAAATTAAAGAATTTTTTTTAATCCTTAAACGACAAGAAACTGCTCTTAGATACCGATTTCTACAACACTTGACAAACGTTCAAAACTTCCAATCTATTAGAAAAGTCTCATATATGTTACTATTATCAGGCACATCTGGACATATGGAATCGAGCTATGGGGCTCTACTAAACCATATAATTCCTCCCGTATCCGATCCTTACAATCCAAAGTTCTTCGCAAAATCCTAAATGCTGCTTACTTGATCACAAATAAAATCATACATAAAACCTTAATATCCCATTTGTTGCAGATCTTTCTCGTACCAGATATACCACTTTCAATTACAAACTCCCAACCCACATAAAACCCTCAACCTATCAAACTCATATATTCCAGATAACCCTCCCAGGCGATTGAAAAGAAGATGGGCTCGGGATCTCCTTACTTAAATAAACATTGAAGTTCTATCACTTTCTACCACCAATTTTCTTCATAAGCCTTTTTACGCTCTTTATTATAATTTAACACTTTTACATGTATTAATGTTATATAAAGTTGTCAAATTCAATAAAATGTAAATAAATAAAAAAATAAAAGAATTTTTTAAATAAAGTTAGCGATGAAAAAAGGTTAAATAATTAATTAAATTGAGTTTTGATAGAAAAATATGTTTTTTCGTATAATGTATTGTATTATTATCTACAAGAATCAATTAGTTTTATCGGTTTTTTACTACTCTCCATTAACTGTTACAATATTGTTTATAAAATAAAAGTTTTCTGAAATGTTTAGCTTTCTAATGGTATGTTATACTTTTATACTACTATCTTTATGTTTGAGGGAAAAATTACCTTCAAAAAATATGTTCACTCTTTTCTTTTTTAGTCGGTTATGAAATTAATTTAACTTGTATATTGAGCCGTTTTTTAACAATTCTAATAACCCGATATGGTTACTTTTTTGAATCTACAAAATTAAGGGTACTTTAAAGAAAGAAAATTTAAAACTATCGGCATTTAAACTCCGTCAGACTAATTCAATCAGAATGAAACCATATCATATTAAAGGCCATTAAATTTTACATTGATATATCAAGTTTGATCAAAGTTGTTTGAGCCGTTTTTGCGAAAATCGTAGAAAAGTGTAAAATTCGTGTTATGAAATGGCTCTTCTGGTTACCCTTAAACCTTTCCGTTTTAAAAAAGATAAAAAATATATATTTAAAATTACCTAAAAATACTGGTAATATCTTTTAAAAAAAACAAACGGAGCCATCCTTTAGTAATTGTTTCTATACTCGGTCTCATTTCCATCTCTTGAAGAGGGAAATGCTCAAAATTGTGTTACATTAATAGATTTTTTAAATAACCGCCGTATACTAAATATTAACCAACAACAAAACCAGTATTTCACAAAAAAAGGAAATTTGAATTTGAAATAACTGTTTGTTGTGGTGAACATCCGGCCGAGGCTGAGAAGGGCACAAAGCAGCCCATGTAAGATTGAAGACGTTCAGGTAGAGGGCTGGACAAAGCACTGGACACTTCTGGAAACCTCTCCTTACCTGGAATTTTCCAGCAAGTACATAATGACCTACTGTGCAAACTGACCACTGCCAATGCTTCTCTTCCCTACTTCTGGGTTCAATGTCTTTTGATGTTTATATCATTCGGTTTTGATAATAAATATGTTCATATATTTTTTTACTATTTTGAGTTTTATTTTTATTGAAAATAAAAATTAAGATTTAACAAAAAATATAGTGTCTTTAATCGATTTACCGAAAGCAAGTAATATAACTATTTATGTATTTTTAAAGAAACCTATCCTAAATTTCCAAATTTAATTAAAAGCAATCCTAAACGATGTTTAGCTGAGTTTTCAATGAAATCTTTTACGTATTTTATTTATAATTACACTGTTTTTACCATATTATTACTTGCTTCTTTAATATTATTCATAATATAAACATCGAATAGCCGAACTGCATAGTGTTGATGAGTTATGTAACCCTCATTTACACGTTTATAGGTTGGTTGTGACTGGCCATAGTTTAGCCTATATAAACGCATCTTTACAGATCTCATGCTGCAACAGGCATACTGTCTCTATAGAAATGATTCAGTATTTATTTACAGGAAGATATCAACACTATGACTATGGCTGACTATGTGACTATTTTGATTGAACTCGTTATATTGATGTAAATTTAATGGGCTTTAATATAATGTATGTTTCATTCTGATTAAAATTGTCTGCCAGGGCTTAAATGCCGATATTTTAAATTGTGTTCCTCTAAAGTACCTTTAATTTTGTAAATTCGGAAAAAATAATCATATCATCTCATTAGCATTGATAAAAAACGGACAAATATACAATTTAAACGTATTTGATAAGCGGAAAAGAAGAAAACATCAAAAATATTTTGTAAGGTAATTTTTTTTTCGCACAAAATGGTTTTAACGAATTTGATTGAACTCGTTATATTGATGTAAATTTAATGGGCTTTATATATCATATAGGTTTATTCCCGATTAAAATAGTCTGACAGGGCTTAAATGCCGATATTTTAAATTTTCTTCCAAAAGTACCTTTAATTTTGAAGATTCGAAAATAATAGACATATCAGCATTGATAAAAAACGGGATAATATACGATTTGAATGTATTTGGTATGTAACCAAAGGAGAAAAGAAGAAACATATTTTTTGGGAGTATTTTTTTTGTTTTTCTGAACATGATAATAGTAGAAGATTTTACACAAGGATTTTATATATATATATATATATTTTTTTTTTTTTTTTTTTTTTTTTTTTTTTTTTTTTTTTTTTACTGTAGCTTGGTTCAAAAGTTCTTTAATTGATTTAAACAACAGAAATTAGGGAAATAAGGAAAAATCTTGTGTTGCGCGCACCAGATTTTTTAAAATTATAACGGTGTGAGTGTGGAGAAAGTATAAGGAGTTGAGAAGATAGGTTGAGCCGTAAGGTGAAGGAGGGTATAGGAGGTATTCGGATGTGACAGCGGCAGGTAGGGCCGGCCGAGGCATTGTGCCCAGCTCCTCCAAGGACGGCCATTACCGCTCCTAACTAGTCCCGATCAAGTCATCATCTCTCGGGCAATTAGCCTCGCCGCAACCGCGGATTGGTTCGGGGAGGGGGCGAAAAAAATCCAAGATGATAGGTCTAAGGGGAGGTGTGCTATGGGGTGTCTTGCAGGTGCCGGGTTTGGGGAGTATGGACCATCATCTGCCAGTCTGGAGGGCTCAATGGGACATGGGATGATCCTTAATAAAGGAATTCCTCATCATTCTTGTTCTATTAGATCACCAATCCTGCAAAGATCGCAAGGTACTTTTGTATGGAAAAATAAGAAGAATTCGGTCATTAGTTAGGGTAATCTAATAAGGTTTGTTGGTTAACCTTTATTACGTTCAAGATATATTGGGGATATTTAGCCGACTGTTGATTTTATTTATTATTTATTAAAATGTATGCCTCCGAATGCTGGACATTGCCGAGTTCGCAGGAAGCCCTGCTCCTGAGGTTCGAGAGGAAAATATTAAGGAGAATTTATGGTCCAGTACTCTCACCGATGGAGTCTGGAAGATAAGGACGGATGCTGAATTAACAAGGCTATACAAGGATTCAGACGTCGCAAGGATCATCCGTCGAACTGAAATTTCTTATTTTTCGATCCTGATATAAACAACCTAGTGAGAACATCCCTAGAATACTGATTTCAAAATAAATATTTATAAACTGAAGAAGAAAACATGGATTGGGTCTGTTGTCTCCAACATACAGAAATAAATAATAACATAAAATAAGACAGATGTTTCCTTGAATAATACTTGGTTATTTAAAAAAAAAACAGATTATGAATATTTACGACTGATTATTTACTCTAATATAATTAACTACTATTGTTTCGATTGCAACATTATCTATTTATATGTATAAAATTACCCTCACACAAGACTGAAACGACAAGAAACTGCACGACGTTTTCGACTTCTTCAACACTTACTAGACAAACGTTCTAATCTTCCACTTAACTACAAAAGACTCATCTACATGACGAATCTATAAGGCCGATATGGACTTACGGAGTGGAGCTTTGGGGCTCTACTAAACCATCGAATTCTTCCCGTATCCAATCTCTACAATCCAAAATCCTTCGTAAAATCCTAAATGCTCCTTATTTTGTCACGAACAAACTTATCCATAAAGACGTTCCGTATGTTGCTGATTTGGCCCGATCTAGATACCATTCCTTTCATGACAAACTTCATTCCCACCCTAATCCTCTTGTTTCAATACTTTCTTCCTCTTCAATTCCTGACAATCCTCCGAGGCGTCTGAAAAGAAGATGGCCTCGAGACCTTCTAGTGTAGAAAAGTTACAGGAGTGCTGCCATTGGGTAGTTCTTCTTCAAGTTTGTATCACGCCATTTAACTTTTGTCACATTTACTTGTTGTACCTTGAAGTACAGTTGTAAATTTCAATAAATGATGTTAAAAAAAAAAATATATATATATAAAATTAAAAACACTAAGAATAAGCACTGTAAATTGTTGTTTACGTCTGAATTAACTTTAATATATATAGTTTTATTTTTGTTTATTTATGTCCTGGTAATGTCTGATGGTTAGCATATTTTCTAGGATTCCAATTATATCTTAATAATTATTTGTTATGAAATGACGAAAAATAAAAAGCAGCGATGAAATGAGGAAGTATAACTTGTTTTTAGTTTCCGGAAAAAAATTTAAGATTTGTAATTAATTTATTTATAAATGCAAAATTTTGTTGTAATAAATAGGGATTATTATTGACCATTGATTGATTCTCTGTTTAATGCGTCATAGAATATTATTTAGGTAAGAATTATGTAAATAATTGCACTCCAAATATTAAATTAATAGGAAAATACATCACTTCAAAACGTTTTTACACGATTATGTGATGTATAAATGAGGGAAATAATTCGATTATCAACCCTATTTAAAATACGTACTAATTATTTATTTATTAATTTAAATTGAAACTTAATACATATTTAAATAAAATTTTTTGGGACAATAGTGCTATATTGTACTCAAAACTATCACGAAAAAACTAACTAATTCTCTACAAAACTGTCATTCGTCCCATATTGACCTACGCTGCCACAGTCTGGAGTTACACATGCCATTCCAACTATCGGAAAATGGAGGTGGTGCAGAACACATACATGAGAATCGTAAATGGTTACACTCGTATCACAACTATGTTATTTGATTTGCAACTCCCATCGATTAAAAACTATAAGCACAAATATTTTTTTCTCTTACTCCTACAAGTGACATTCCAATCGTTCAAAAAATAGGTGATTACGACAAGAACAAACTAAAACGGTACATACATAAACGTACAAAAGACATACTATTGCATTAATTTTGAAATGTGAAAAAGAAAAATTATTGGTTTGATACATTAGCATATAACGAAAATATTGTTATTTTGAATTGTTTTGTTTTTACTTGCTTTTTGGTTTTTTTTATTGTGTAGGTTTTTGTTTTAGATTTTTCCTACTGTTCTAAACGTAACTTAAGCTACAATAAACATTAACCTCTGTAAATATCACGTAAAAGTAACATGCAATTGGTGAAATTACCACAACATGTATACAGTTCGAGACATGTGGCCACTTGTAAAATATTGAAAAAAATAAAAATCTTAGTCTCAAAATCTAAGTGCCATATTATTAATGAGCATATCTGTTTTATCATACAAATTTGAAATCAATGTATTAAAGACTTTACCAGATGGTAAAAAATATATAAATAAAATGTATTTAATGCATTCATTGTAAGACAGACTCCGACACCCCACCTACGCCGAGTCTACTGGAGTTTTTTCCACTCCATCCAATAATGGATTACCATATTCATGAAGTTATAAACTCCTGATACCTCTTATTCTAGAAGCCCTAAGATTTATAGACTTTATAATAAATAAGCTGAGAAATAAATTTGTTTACTTCGGGAGTCATGCAAAATACAAACTTTAATATAAACAGTGCTATATGTTTCATAGCGCCAAGTGGGTTAACTTAATAAAAATCACAAACTACAGTTATTTTCGAACTACAATAAATAAATTTTCACTTCTATTGGATTTGTCTACTTACATAGATTTTTGGATCAATTCTTGAGTAAGATGTCCATGCAAATGCAGTCTGAAATTAGAGAAAGATTGTTTTAAAAAAATACATTATCGGGTCACATACAATGCCCTTGTGGACCAAGGAAATATGAAATAATTAATTTTTATCATAATAGTGATTTAACTATTTCTTATATATTGCACGGCATTCTTTTTCAAAAAAATTATATATGTAATAACATTTTAAAATCTGTATAATTTTTTTAATGGGGAAGTAATGAATGCGTGGTATAAAAGATAGTCAAGAATTTCAATATATTGATAGACATATTTATAATTCAGATGAAAATAAAATAATCATCTAATAAAAAATAAATAATAATACAGATACATATATTTTTAAATAGAAGAAAACCAAATAAAACAGGAAATATAAAAAAAATGCTGGTATGTACATTGTTTCATCTTATAAATGACAACATACTTAAGGCTTACGATAGAAAATAAAAAATTGATGTCATATTTAATTAATTTACTTTTATCCTGAGAGAGAAAATTAATTGTTAAAATGTCCTGTTCGTCCATTAATACGTACGAAGGAAAATTCCGACTTCATTAGGCGAGTCAGGTATACCATCCCGCATTACAAAAGAGATGTAACTGATGTTCAAGCCACATCAAACAGACTATTATTTTTATTTATTTTAACGAAAAATATTATAACGTGAAAAACTAGATAAAATATCACGAATTTTTAATCACAAAAGGTAATCCACGTATGAAGACAATCCCTAATTCACTTCAACTTTCTAAACATAGGAAATATAAAATATACAAAGGAAAATGTAAAAAAATAAAAATTTAAAGATATGTAATTTGAAATGCACCAAGAAATGAAGAAAACAAAAGAAGCACTAAGAAATGATGAGGACACAGTTTTAAGACTTTTGGTGTTTTTAGAGACATTGGTCTGTTAAACTCAATATAAAGTTGGTGAATCAAAACCCGCTAATGACCAGAAAGGGTAGACGCAGAATATCAAATAAATAAAAAATAAAATAAATATACTGATTTAGTAGACTTTGTTTTAAAACGACAAGTATAGAAACAAATATATTTAATTATCATTAAGATGTTTTATTAAGATGAAGATATATTTTATTTTTATAAACAATAAATATGGAATAAGACTGCACTCCATCAAGTACGCCAGGCCACCCAGTCACGTCTAAACCGTTTTACTTGGAGTAAGATTGAGACAGCTAGACGGATTTGACGTGATTGAACTTGTTGACGACCTTGGTATGAGTGTACTCCAAGGGTTCACTACCCTTCATCAGGAAATACTGTTCCTACGTACAATCAGCCAACGATTCATAATTGCATTTGGATGGACATAAAGGTAATCAGAAAAATGGTCACGGAGAGGTAGCGCTTTCACACCCAGATTCGAACCTGGTCCCGAGAGCGTTATAATTATAAATTGAGCGTATAAAAAGTCCCAATCCTACAACTCTACTTCACCTTGGTAGCCGAGATAAGGACGAGAGAGCTATGAGCAAGCCTTGTTTCCACTAATTAGTTAATGTATTAGTGAGCGATAGGTCTCCGGGCGGAGGGAGATAAAATTCTTGGGTCCCGTCCCCCCGCAAGAAGTGGAGTGGACTAATGTAAGAGATAACCCCAACGGCAACATTCCGCCTCTCCGGCAATAAAGACGCTAATATTTCATCTCTTAGGGATCCGTCCACCTCTGGAATAAAACTCTCTTCTCAGCCTCCAAAATGTTACATCATAATCTGAAGCATGGCTTTAAAAAACTCCTTCATTAAGTATAATATAACAACAAATAAATATTAACTGAATAAATAATAAATGTAAATAGTAGGGTACTCACTACGTTTGCTATACATGCTATTTGTGTTATTTTGCTAAACCAGTCGAGCTTCTACAGTTATTTCCTGTATAAAATTGATGGGTTTAGCACAATAGCACAAATAGCATGCTATAGCAAACGTAGAGAGTACCCCTATTATAGAAACTCATATTTAGCAAATCTCATATTTATTCTCAAAGACACATGAACGCAAATGTATATAACTTATTTTTGATTTTTTGGGAGGGGGTCCCCTATAGCATAGTGGCTTGCATAACAGCTTTCTATGCCAAAGATCGAGGATTCAAACCTGCTGTTGGCCCTAAGATTTTTTAATGGGAGTATAAATCCTAAGTTATGCCGACCTTCGGAGTGGACGTAAAAAGGTGGTCCCACGTTTAAAAAAAAGACATGCTTAATTAATAACAGCACTCTTGCGTATGAGAATTCATGGTTTAAGCTTTTTATGTGTTGCCTTTAGTCAACATTTTTAAGATGTAATTTTTTTCTGTCTTGATATTGTATGAATTTATGAAGCTCTTGTTTCATTTTTAAAGGCAAACTTCTTAATGTTATTATTTATATCAATATTAAAACAAGCAATTTTCATTTTAATCTTTTATTTATTATAATTTGGTACTTGATAATAATACTTTATGTATAGAAAGTTCACTCCATCAGTTAAAAAAAAAAATACGAAATTTTCTGAAGACAGAAATCACATTTAGTTGACTGTAACGGGATACTAAAATATATTATATTCCATATATAAGTGAAATTAAAAATAATGTCCATAACATATTATTATGTAAGTGTTATATTGTCAAAATTATGTAGGTAATATCCTGATGACCGTCTGAGAGTAGATGTAAACAGTAAATTAAATTAATAAAGTGGTTCTGACAATTACCAGCGACTACCAGCCCCACGAAGCAAGCAGACCGAAACTACTCCCTTACTAAGAGATTTCTTTGATTAGGCAATCCCAAAGGAGCGATCTGCCTGAGAAAGTGAGCTCGGACGGGACGTAAATAAAACGAGAGGGCTTTGGTGTGTGGATCCGTGCCAAGAGTGGCACCCTTGTTAGAGCTGAATCTCAGCGTCCAGGAATGGCCATGTCCCGTCGACGCTTTTAGAAACAAAAATTAATGGAGTCCCTTCTGTCATCCTTCCCTGTCGTCGTTTATATATATAATTAGGAGCAGGTAAATATTTAAACAAGGCCAGGTGACATCTGCGCTTGAGGACGTCTGATCTCTTGTCTGGAGTCAATTAGACAGAAAAGTATCTTTGATCTGAAGAGGACGATTTGCGGTGTTCTGATCCGTGTGTCCCACGATTACTCTACGACCGTTAATCACATTAAAGGGAATGGAGTTCAACGTGGCGTAAAGGTCCATTATTACTTTCACTTAACTATGTATGAAATATATAGTAAGGGAAAGTATTGCGATGTATGAAAATGTTCGAATTCCAGTTTTTATCGGAAATAAACGTTTCAGGATCCCTTGAGTTCAAAAAACTAAGCCAAGCAAAATGGTCTGTGTATGTGTTTGTGTTTCTGTTAAGTCTAGCATTAAAACGTAACGTCGTTCGAACTAAAGTTTCACGCGCACTTTTTCACGATTTTCAAAAAAAAAAAAGAGTTCTAATCAAATTTATTGTAATTTACAACTGTATTATACAACATAATGAGTAAATATGCAGAATGATGAAAAGTCCTGAAAATGTCTTGAGATACAACTACCCTGTGGTAGCACTTCACTGATTATTTTAAAACAGTAGGTCCCGAGGCCACCTGATTTTCAATCGCCTCGGAGGGTTATCAGGAATATCTAAGGAAGATAGATTACGGACAAGTGTGGGCAGGGGGTTTGGAATGAAAAGAGGTATATCTATCACGGGCTAGGTCTGAAACAAATGCAATGTGAAGGCCAATATGGAGGAGTTGATTTGTGACAAAAATAAGGGGCATTCAGGATTTTGCAAAGGATTTTAGATTATAAGGATTGGATGCGGGAGAAATTTGATGGTTTCGTAGAGCCCCAGAGCTCGATTCCATACGTCCAAATAGGTCTGATAATAGTGATGTAAATGAGTCTTTTGTAATGTTACCGGCAGTTTTGAACGTTTGTCTAGTAATTTGTTTTTGTAGAATTTGGTAGAATTAAAAAAAATTATATATATGATCTTATTAGCTCTTGAAAAGAACGTCTAAAAATACAAGTTGAACATTAGTTGGTTATCACTAACAGGGAAAAGAGCAAATATATTGCTTTATGTTATTTTTTTTTTCGGACATAAAAACAGTAATATTGGTTTGTAATATACCAATGGAAGCAGAAGATTTTAGAAAAAAAAATGTTATCTTATTTACGTGACGAATAGGACATAAACTTGTGAAATAAAAATGATCATTGTATACAGCAATTTCATCTAGTTATATTGATTAATCTAAAACACATGTTTTCATTGAAACCTAACGTGATTCTTAAAAACGCTTTCAACTCTTAACTTTTGTTAAAAATTGTTAAATTGATTTTAACAATTGGGGTAAGAAAAGTCGTGTCTAACCCACACCATATTTCATTTCAGCAGGCGAAAAACGTATTTGAATTAAAGTATTAATCATAATCTAAAATAATTAAATTCGATGTTATTAAGATAGCTTTAATGTCTGACCTTTCAGATAAAATCATAAATAAGCGTGGATAATTTATTACTTTTTGTTTTTATTTTCATATAAAAAATAAATATTAAATATAAGGAAAATTTAGCACACTATAGAAGACAGCGAAATGTTTGTTTTTTTTTGGTATCTTTAATGTATTATTCTATCTAAGTATCTGACAATTGATAATTTAAAGACTGAGCTTCATAAATTTATTTTGATACATATTATACTGACAGAAAAAACAAAAATGACTGTTCATGAAATATGTAGATATAATATTAAGGGCAGCATTAAGATTGTGCGTTTTAGCTAAAAATAAAGCCCTTTCCAAGCTTCGTACACTCATTTTTTTTGGTGTAGGTAGTTTCTTATTTATTCGTTGAATTTGTAATAAACCCAACAATTATAGTATATTAAAATCCATATACTATTTTTACAAATATTTATATGCACAGCTTAGAAAAAAAAATCCTTTATTCATGATGCGTGCTGTTTAGTATTCTGGGATATTTCTTAGTTACGTCGTGACGCTGACACCATAGGATGTTCGTCCACAGAAAACTTTAACACATATAACCTGTGATATCAGAATGATGGTTTAAACACGAAAATAAGGATAGGGTAGTGGCTTCTTAATTCTATAAAGGAGATTCACTAAAAATAATATATTCTGAGTAAAGCGAGTATTAACTAATATAATATGTATGTGTGTGTATATATATATATATATATATATATATATATATATATATATATATTATATATATTATTTAGTAAAACCCTAAAAACATATCTTCTGGAAATCACACAATAACAGTAGACATCGTTTAGGATGAAAATAGCCTTAGGCTTAATCAACCAACAGCGCTCTTGAGTTGTGAACATGTTATCTTTGGTCAACATTTATGGGATCTTATTTTCCTTTGTCCTGATGATGCTATAAATCGATTGAGTTATTGTATAATTTTAAGATTACTATTAACTGCTATCCATACTAGAACAAGCAATTTACATTACCTTTTAATAATTACTGTAATCTGACTCTGTGGTATTTTAAAATTTTCCTATCTTTCCTGGACTAACGGCAGTCTTAAAATATATGATTTACTTAGAGAGTAACTATTGACAGTTGAAAATAAACATTAATAACTGTCCTTACAATTAAGTAGGTAATTATGAATCAAACGGAAGTGTATGAATCGGGTTATTTTGCGTAATAATTAGAGGTTTTCTGCAACTTGATATTAATAATTAAAAAAAATATGTATGGGATCAATGAAATTAGGTATCAGTAATGGTCACCTGTGATATAGTGGAATAAAGTGCATGGTTATACCGTCCTTCGGAGGGAACGTAAAATGGTGCTCCCGAGCCTGTGCGATGTCAGGTACTCGTTAAAGACTCCTATCCTAATTAAACGTGGATGGGCAAAATTTAGGACTCCCACTATATCATCATCTAATTGGCCACTGTAGCATAAAGTGACGTTAATTTCATAAACAAGTATCGGTAAGGATGAAATGGTTTTAATTTGGGAAGGTTTATGACAGATTTTAAATTAAGAACCTTCATTTTTATAGGACATGTTTTTGTTTTTTTTATATATAACATCTATGGAGGCTTGGTAATGGACCTGTTCTACCGAATGAAACCCGAATAGGGTGAAGACAATAAGGAAAAAAATGAGAGAACAATATAATCGTTTCTAATCTCGAGTATTGTACCATTCGCAGCGGAATAAATCTATTGAAGGATATAGGATGTCGTTAGGTATAATAGAGGCGACTCTCCTATAATATTCATCGGGATCGTAAAACCGTTGGGTTAGAGCGAGTGTGGCATCCACAACTCGATAACTGCAAGCTCACTCCGAGCATCCATCAGTGGTTTTCTTATCCCGGCTCTGTCATCACCTCTCATCCTATTGCCATATTACGATACTGATTATATTACAGCTCGTCTTCGATAGTTATAGGAAGAAGAATGTGGTCCTAGGAGAATGTCTGTAAGTATTCACCTCTTGAGAAGGAAAGAAAATGTAGAATAATTCTGAGAGAAATAGGAAGAGTCAATTGTTTTTTCAGTTCTTTCCAACAAAAAATGTTAGCGAACCTCTACATCCAATAATTTTAAGGGCAAGTTCGAGTTATAAATGTTTAGATTATCAGTAGGCTACACCGTATCACGTAAATTTTATGCAAAATACTGCTACGAAACTCTGTATTACAGAAATGGAGAGCTGGAAATTTAAGAAAAAATTACTGCGATTTCAGAATAAAACAAGACAAGAAGAAATTCCCATTTGGATCTGCTGCTCAACTGCGCTGAGTTGCTATGAGTACACAGCTTACCGGATCAATCCTGAAGACAATTTCAAAGAAAAATAGAGGGAGAAACTGCCAAATAGAAATACATAGTCATTAATCCTTTCGGAATCGATCATGGACAATCGAGCCTAGCCTCAATATGTGTGGTGTTGCAGGATTCCCAGTGGGTCCAGAATTATGGTCTTCCCTATGTTTTGCAACTGTTTTCTTTCCAATCTATACTTCTCCAAAAATGATCCAGTATCTACAGGGATAGTCTCCTGCTTCCGAACCAAAATTTATATGTTTTATTTCTCCTCTTGAATTTCTTTGCCTTGTCCCCGGTCATTTGTTTCATATAAGATCGTTGGATCTACTATCAGTGCTTCCTTTTCTGTGGCACTAAATGCTCAGATGTCCACAAATCTTGTTGACTAATCAGTATCAAGGCAAAACACCTCTTGAAAACATTTGTAATTAAATATTTGGGAGCGACGTGGTCAAGTGTATAGAGTACTAGTCTACTGTTTTCCGGTTCCCAGGTTCAAACCTCGGCTGAGGCTGAATTATTTATTCTGTTAATTGAGCAATGGAGCGACCCAGGGTTATCAAGGGTATCAAGACCCTTCTAAGCCACACCCAGCCTCTATAAAGTGGGTAAAAACCTGGCGTGATTCAGGCCTAATCACTTCCTTGCACGGTCGTTGGCCGTACAACAAAATGAATCTCATTAAGTACTGAACACTTACTACCCTTCATGGGTAGAAGAGGTGCAGATTTTTTGTCTCCTGTTTTCATCTTCCTTTCTTGAAATTCTTGATTTAAATTGGTTTAAAATTTTAATATTTATTCAATTAAAATAATTTACAGAATTTTTAGGAGTTTTGGGTAACTTTTCAAATTTAAAATCCTCTATTTTTTTTAATTTATGGACAAGATAAACTTCTACAATACCTAAAGTGATATTTTATCTGTGAATAAAAGCACCTTAACTAATCCTTTTATAGAATATCTAAACATTATTGACCAAGTAAACACGATTTTATAAACACAGAAAGGATTAAATTGTAATACTTAAATTTATTTTACAACCCAATGCATATTTTTACTTTCACTTACTATATATAGTAAGGGGAAGTATTGCGATCGTGAAAATTTTCGAATTCCAGTTTTCAACGGAAATACACGTTTTAGGGTCCCCTGAGTCCAAATAACCAAATCCCGCAAAAAGGTCTGTCTGTGTGTGTGTGTGTGTGTCTGTGTGTGTGTGTGTCTGTGTGTGTGTGTGTGTGTGTGTGTGTGTGTTGTGTGGTAACTCCCGGGCGGAAACGGTAAGTCCTATGAAACTGAAATTTCATATTTAAGACAACTATACGCCCGAGACGTGACAAAACTTTTTTCATCAAAATGAGCCTACCAGAAGAGGCACTTTATACCATGCATTTTTCACCTTTTTTCGATTTTCTCAAAAACGGTTCCGACGATTTTGATTAAACTCGCTATATCGATGTAAAATTTAATGGGCTTTAATATCATGTAGGTTTTATTAAGATAAAAATGGTCTGACAGGGCTTAAATGCCGATATTTTAAATTTTCTTCCCCTAAAGTACCTTTAATTTTGTAGATTCAATAATAATTTCTAGATTATCTTGTTAACGCTGATGAAAAACTGGTAAATATATAAATTGAATAAATTCGATACCCAACTAAAGGAGAAAACAGAAAAAATATTTTTTTAATGCAATTTTTCATTTTTGAACATAAGAGCAGTAATATACATGTATGATATACCATTGGAAAGCTAAAGATTTTAGAAAAATTATCATCTTATACACAAGCTTTTAAAAGTTAGTAGAGAGTGATGAAATGAACATAAAACTAACTGATTATTTTAGATAATAATATAATAGATTTTTGAATCAAACACATGTTTCTATAGAAATTTAATTTATTTAATTCTTTAATAGTTTCACGTATTTTTAACTCTAACTCTATTTGAAAATTCTTTCATTGATTTTTCAAATTGATGTAAGTGAAAGTCGTGTGTTGCCCGCACCAGATTTTTATACTTCAGATTTAGTTAAAATTAATATAAATGAGAACAGTTTTATTTATTGACATATTGCAAATGAACTGAGTAAATATATTTTTCATTTCGAATTTTAAGTATTTATTAGTCGCAGTTTGGCATAATAATACGAACAAATAGGACCCTAAAAAAAAACAACAAAAGGGATCCGAATGTTCGAGAAAATCGCACCATCCGTCTTTGCCGAAGCGTAGGTGGGTGATCGGACAAGACCCGTGGCACGGCCTATCCATCTCGATGACAGGGGGTGGATGTATCCTTTACCCTCCCGCGGATGGTACAAGATCACAATCTATCCTAAATAAAAGATAGTCGCTAATGAAAGCTAGATCCGCTTGGATGAGTCTATCTGTTCTCACGGTAAGGAACCCTTATCCAGGACATCTATCTTCTCGGCTCCTGTGGGCGTACGCTGTGGGGTGCATTTTTATAAATTGTACCCGCTGGCCCACACGCTCGGGTCCCAATTCAAATTACTACCTCTGCTTTGAAAAACAACAACAATAAAAAAAAAATGAAAAGAAGAAAAAATACCATCCGTTTATAAGAGTGATACTTCTATTTAAATTTTCTAGGTTACAATATTTTATCCTCTAACTACTGTTTTATAATGATTATCATAAACAACTATGGAGATTGAGACATTGACAAGGTAAGTTAATAGCAGCTTCGGACAAGAAATTAGGACAATATTTGACGTTAAAATCATTCAAAATTTACAAATGTATTAAATGAGGATTATGTAAAGATCATTATAATATATAAATCAATTAAATAGATATTAAGGAGAAGTTAATTAAATGTGCAGTCATAAAAAAACTTTAATTAAGTAAAGCTTAATTTATTGTGCCAAAGTTTCGGCCTACATTGTAGGCCATTTTTAATGCTATAAAACAAAATATAACAACCAGTTATAAAATAATATATAAAGAAAAAAAAAAAGAGTATTTTTGACAATATATAGAAAAAATATAATTACTAAGTAATGGGAGAGAGAAAAAAATACGAATACGATATGTAATAGAAATTATACTAATAATCAGAAAAAATTATTAACTAACTACAAAAATTATTAAGGATGTATAATCGACTGTAGATATTGTAGGTAGAAATAATCGAGTTTTTTTTTAATATTTTAATTTTGCCGACGTTTCGGCTCAAACTTGTGAGCCATCATCAGGGCAATACTGAGCCATGCCCAAGCATAAAAGTTTATGTTATACTAATAATTAGAAACACCCTACTAAAAAAATATTTCTTCAAGTCAGATTCTTCAATATTTTTTCCACAGCATAAAATTAATATTTATACATATATTGGCACTGAATTTTTTATTTTTTTCCGTGAGCTATGTTGAGAAATAATCTTACATGATGCTAAAATATAAATTACGATGTTATTTACTCGTTAAAGATCCCTATCCTAATTAAACCTGGATAGAAAAAATTTATGATCTCCACTGTAGCATCCTCCGATTAGACACAGTAGCATAACATTTGAAAATAAATCTCTAGATTTTTTGAAAAAAGTTATTTTTAATTACGAATCAAAGTTTGAAGTGTTTGCAAATAATCTGGTATACATACATATATATATATATATATATGAAATGACGTTAAATGAATAAACAATAAACACATAGAAATTAAAAGAATAAGACGTAAAGATATTAATTCAACAAATAAAACACATTTGGAATGCTCCTTATGGTTTATTATTTTCAATAAGAACCTTTGTAATCAACCAAGAATAAAAAAATAACCCCTTTAAAAATGTCTTTTGCTTCAAGATACGAAGAAACCAAATTACTATTAAAAATATCCGTCTGTCCATCTTACAAATTTACGAGTACCAATATTTATCGAATTTTCAGTTTTCGGTAGAGAATTAAATACTCTACAAGAAAACATTCGGTTCAGAAACAGTGGAGATAGCACGGGTGATATGCGGTTTTCCTTGATATAAATTGACAGTGTTGATCTTTCTTCTTTCTTTGATTAATTATTTAATTAATTATATGTTATGATTGAATGATGTTAATTTACTTGTCAACTTTGTACTTATCTCAATTAAAGGTTGTTGTTTTGATTTTTATTATTATTTTATTGTATATATATATATATATGAATTTATTTATTTTCTATTTTATATAATTAGACTTTATTATTATTTTCTATAGATATTGTATAAAGTGTGGTCTCATATCACTATTACTACTGTTCATTTTGTAACAAATTGTAATATAACTCACTAAATAAAAAATTATATGAGTTGATTACCTATACAGCTTTATGCGCTGTCTTATCGTAATATATATATATATATATATATATATATATATATATATATATATATATATATATATATATATATATTTATTTTATTATTTTTTTTTTTAATCCTATCTGTGATTATTAGTGTATATTGTAGTTTTTGGGATTGGACTCCAACTATTGGGGATCATCGAGGCTGTTTCATTCACTTATCCATAGTTCTCAGTACGTTATTCCGTGACAAATATTTAAGATATTTATTATACAAGGCCTTTGGCTCATTCTTTTCTTCTTTTATAATCCCTAAAATTGTGACGGTAGGGGGGCGATTTAAGTAAGACGCTTTGAAAAGAAGATAGGATTTGTGCCCTGACGTCCTCAATATTCAGGCCAAGTTAATCCCAAGGAGTCGAACCATTAATCTCGGTTCCTCTGTCGGTCTTTCTGTCTCCCCTCAGCGCTCCTCTTATCTAGTCATAATCTATTGCTATCTCAGTTTTAACATGTGGATTTCAATTCAGCTTTTTTCTTTTTCCCCGATAGCTGATTAGCAATTTAAAAATCCATTTAGGATTCGAAAACATCCCTGATCCCTCAGCTGAATGAATTAAAATTCTTAAGTAGATGACATAATAATAAAATTTCTAATGGAGACGAAAGAATAAAAAAAAGAATAGACTCGGCGGATCTTAATAAGGGGAATTAGGACGCAACGTAAACATTAAATGTCTGAAAATATATTTGAAATCAGGTCGTCTAGACTATAGTCTTATATATAGGAGTTATGAAGACCTATTTACAAAAACCATTGTCGAATTAATAGTAATATTTGTTATTACTAATCATTTGCAAATAATTCCTTGTAATATAGCAGTGAGGAAAACATTGGTAAACTATTAAATTCAATATACTTATCGTTATAGACATCGTTCACAACGCCTCTCTACGTCATCCATTTTAATTTTCTTGCTTATTTTGAGTAATGTTTTATTTTTTATTATGTGTTTTTATATTATTAAAGTATTATATTGTTTAAGTTTGTATTTAAGTGTCTTTATTTTATATCGTGTATATATTTATATGTATTCCTTACTCAACAACAACAACAACAATTTTTATTCAGTAAAATTACAATCTGTCCCAATTTGGACATTAATAGTAGTGCTGAAAGATATCATACATACTACATTCATACAATATTTACACGGAATAAAATTACAATAAAATATATACACAATAATGAATCAATACAATAGTCAAGAATTCACTTATACCTATATACACATACACACACTCATACGTACATCACATTGAGTGGAGAATCTAGCCAGTGCTAGAACTCCAATGTATTTACAACAGGTCGCGGGGCCACTGCCGTTTCAACCTTCTAGGTGGGTTGTATGGATGAGTGGAGCTGGATAGGGATTGAGCTAGAGGATTAGGATGATGAAATAGGTTCTGGTGGAATTTGGAAAATTTGGATGGAATTAGGTCTGAAATAAATGGAACATTAAGGTCGTGGTGCAAGGTATAGTTGGAGACATAATAAGGAGCATTTACTATTGTACGGAGGACTTTGGATTGAAAGGATTGAATGCGTTTGATGTTAGTACGTTTAGCTGTCCCCCACAGTTCAAGTCCGTAGGTCCAAATGGGCTTCAGTATTGTCTTGTAGATTAATAATTTGTTGTCAGCTGTAAGTTCAGATTTTCTGTTGAGTAGTCGGTATAACTGTCCGAATCGTCGGTTGAGTTCTTGTCTTTTAAGTCTTGTATGTGGGTTCCAAGTCAATCTTTTGTCTAATAGTAATTCCTTACTAGTTTTCTCAATGTGTCATTGTACTGTTGCGTTAGTGGGATTATTACTTCTATTTTCACCGTGAATTAATGTAATTTTTTTTTAATAAAGAAGTTATTAACACCAAATATTTTCAATAATAAACCTTCTAAACGGATAAAGGGGGAAGAAAAAAAAAAAAAAAAGCTCTATAATTATGCTTTTTTCGTTACAATATGTAAAATATGTAGAATCAAAAAACCAAAACATAACTCATAAAAAAAATATATTTTATTTTTATATATTCATACATTTTTTCAAAGATAAAAAAAATGAAAATAAACTTACCAAAAGAGCAAGGAAAATGGTTATTGTTGTGTTTTTTGTTTAAAATGAAGTTCTCAAATGAAATATGAACAAAATCGTTACGGGACCAGTATTAATATAAAAGAGATGAAAATGATTGAACTTTGTAGACATGATTTATGAAATATTCTCACTAATTAATTTATTGAAAGGGCAATAAAATACTACAATAAAAATATATTTATGTTTCTTTAAGCTTATTTCTTAAGGAGTTAAAAGTTTCAGAATAACTTTTTTTTTTAATGTCTATCTATATATTTATAAGGTCTGAAGAATTGTTTACAATAAATCTATCATTAGAATAAGATTTTGAATTTTATCAATTTAATAAAAATTTTATTTAGGAATAAAAAAAAAATGTATTGCCATAAATACCAATTTTTTCCACTTTGACTTAGGGTAAACTCTTATTCTTGTACTAATTTTTAGCTCAGTTTATTTCAGCAATTTACTTTATACTGAGGCGTAGATTTGTCTAAAGCCAAGCTTACTGTAATATTATTTTGTTGTAATTTCTTCATTAATTGGTAATGATACAAAATAATTAAATAACTAAAGATAAATAAATAAATATATATATATATATATATATATATATATATATATATATATATATATATTATTACTTATAAGAGATAATATAACTCCATCCGTAATCCAGGAATGCATATACCGACCGTTATTCATGTTTTTCCGGACCCTAAAAAATGTCCCCTATAACTCAATAGTAAGTTATGTACCTAAAGTTGGCCCGATACAATTTATACGACACTCAATCCCAATTCCAACGATGACTAAGCCTAGTTCTCGAGTCCCTGATGGTAGAACGTTGGAGTGAGATTTTACATTGCTTGGTTCGATTCCAGGTCTGGACCGAAAAGCTATGTATTGGGTTGTGTCACATGAAATGTCCGTTTTCAAGGTAAAGGATTTTTTTTAAAAATACGATATGAAAACAAGATAATTTTATTCGAAGTATTTACCTTATTTTTCTACACATTTTTCCCAACGTGACACCAACTTTTTTATCCACGAACTGAAAAACTCTGAGCTTTGAAGTGAAACAAAATCTGAAAACGCACTTTTCACTTGATAATCATTTTCAAAATATTTTCCTTTGACGAAGTTGTCTAAATTCCTGAACAGGTGGTAATCTGTTGGATACAAGTCAGGAGAATATGGTGGGTGCGGAAGAACTTTGTAGCCCAGTTCTTTTAATTTTTACACGGTATGTTTTGAAACATGGGGTCTTGCTGCCGCTCAGTGAGATCATGAGGCACCCATAATTGATTGGGAAGCTAATGTTTATAATACAAAGATAGAGGATTAGTAACTGTTTACTTTAAATATGTAAACATTCGGAAGAAAACAACAGAGATCTGCAAAATCCTTTATGTATTTCAGAAACTATAAAAACGGAATTTTCATGTGAAACAACCCAATAGAATAAGAGAAAAAGACCAACAGACTACTCATATCAGTACCAGAAAACCAGTACTTTTATGCTAAGATATGAAGGCATTTGATTCGTATATTTTACGAGTCTCTGCGTACTATGGAATAGAGAAATACTATAGGATCGTATTATATTACTCTAAATTCTCACTGATAGAGCTATTAATAAACGATTTTACGAGGCTATAAAAGGTAATCCGATTTACTAGACTTGTCATAAAAGTTTCGATAGCATATTCAAAATCGAAGGCTGTAACCAAGTCGGAAATTTAGGCCCAGAACTTCGGATTGACGTTATAAATAATCTCTCTGTTTAATACGTGTATTTATAAAATTATTGAATATTTAACGGGGAATCCTTAATCATCATGCAATTATGATCTATTGTGTATTATTTACCTTATGACCTTTATATACTATGAATTGTCTGACATGATAGTATTCTATACACTTAAGTAAGTGTGCTAAAGATATTATGTATGTTCATATCATGCTAAGAAAATTTTTTAAGTATTCAATTGTTATTATTTTAAAAATTACAATTAAACACGAGCTTAAGAAATATCCAAACAATAGGTCAAAAAATATATTTATCAGGTGAGAATTCTCAATTTTCCTTTTGACAATTTGAAAAAAATATTTGCAGTCTTTTTCCTTCATAAAATTGTCACACATGAATATGGTGCTTGAAACGCCTAAGGTTACAAATGGTATTTAAGAAAAATAATTAAAAATTGTTCAGTCTTAGTGTGTTAAACCCTAATTAAGGCTTAAAGTAGTTTTATTTTTTGAAAATTTAATTTAGAAATCTAATATTTGGTATGCAGGATCCGTTTCGAAGTAGAAATCACCATAAAGGATTTAAATGGGCATGTTTATTAATTTTCAGGTTTCAAACAACTCGGCAGTTCCAAATTAACATATTAAATTAAAGATTAAAATTTGTACCCGAATTTGACATCAAACATAATAATAAAAATCAATCTATTATATATTTATCCAGTTGATATGAAACTGTCGTTTAAATATTATATAACCTGTAAAATATTATTAAATTAATGAACCAATCCTATCTAGCTATATAAATGCTGCTTACATAAGGTAGTTTCTCTTTTGGGAACACAATAGCAAGTTTCAATGCTCATTGTAACACTGCAGTATTGAAACGAATATTATTTTATATAGTTAAATATATCTAATAAATAGAACATAAATAAAGAGGTTAATTAAATGAAATGTAACATTCATCGAAGGTTAAAATGTTTTAATTTTATATTTTTTTATGTTTTATTGTTTTTTTACTGTTGAAAAAAAAATTGAAAAATACCCTTATACCTAAAACATGCTATTTTAAATCGAAGTGAATCTTTATTTCTATATTTAAATTTGACATCTTTACCCCGACCGTTTTAGAAATAATATTGCTTTGTTACTTTATTAATTTTAATTTAATTTAATTTTATGAAGTATAAATAGATGAAGTTAAAAAAAATAAATAAATAAATAAAATAGAAAAAACTCCTAAATTTATACCTGAGTATTGGAATAATACCGAGTACTTGAGTACGCACAAATTGGAACGTGAACAAGAAAGGAAGTCGTTACACGAAGCATGACTTCGACCATTAGCAGAAATTACATGGATAAGTTATATCGTAAACCGTAAAGATTAAATAGTTTTTAGCATAGTTATTGCTTTAACAGACCATTAGAGGGAAATTTATAACACATATTTAATATAAAAAATAAATAAAATTCATAAGAAAGTATTTATTATATTGATTATTGGCATATTTCTGTTTTTTTTTCAAAATAATTTTTAAAAAAATGGTATTAATGTATAAAAATTCATAATTTTTCAAAGTATGAAGTACGAGCAATTAATTTATTAATTCAAGACAATTTTAATATTTAATTCATTAAATGTTTATTTAATATTTCACAAAGTTAAAGAAAGCTTCTACATATGTCTGTCTATAGGAAATGATTATCAAATTCTTAAGGCAATGGTTTTTAAGTGTTGAATCGAATAAAATCAGAAAAATTAATAAGCTTTATTATCTAAAATATTTGAGCATGGTATAATAAATACCACTTTGCTTAGCCCATAAAAATAATATTTTCCGTCCACTAAGTATAAAATGAGCATTAATAAATTTCAAATGTTAAATAACGACAAAATCCTTCTATTTTTGTTTCACTAGTACGATCAAATCAATAGTAAAATTAAAATTATAGTCTAAAATTAATTTACCAGCCTATAAAATACTGATGCTAATTAACACATTAAGTGATTATTTTGTTGTTTAAAATAAAATAGCCATAAAAATAAATGATTCATTTAAATGTCCGTCTTTTAATAGTAAATATGGGGTATTTAAAGCTAACGTTGATAGTTTAAAAACTCTGGCGTTAAAAATGAAGTGGTTTTCTTTAATTATGAAAAAATTACTGTTAATCATGTCCTAAATCTTTTATGTATTCTTTTAATGAATATTATAATGCAATAAATTTATTAGATGAAGTGAAGGAATAAATTTAAAAATGTATAGAAGTCTCAAAATCCTAATAGTTTTAAAAATTGATTTAATTATTCCATGTCTACTCAAGTCATTAGTTACTCATCCTTTAAAATTAATTGTAATGTGTTTTTTTGAACAGGTTAATTAGCCTGATGTGTTTCGAATGTCTTATTTCTGACTTTTAAATAAATTTTAGCTTAAAAGAGTGATGGAAATTTTGTTTAATTTATATTAGAAAGGGATATACAAAAATTGGACGATTTTTAAATTTTCAAAAACTGTTTCTTTTTAGAGTAGAAAATTTACACAGAAAATTAAAAATATATCATATATTCTCATGATAAATGTGTATCATTGTTATATATAATAAGCGAAACGTATTATTATTGTTTTACTTATTATATATAACAATGATACACATTTATCATGAGAATATATAATATATTTTCAATTTTCTGTGTAAATTTCCTACTCTAGAAAGAAACAGTATATATAAGTATATATAATAAGCGAAACATATTATTATTGTTTTAGGTGTTTTTTGTATTTATCTGTTTTTTGTATTTATTTTGTAAATAAAGTTGGAGGATAAGAAAAAAAAAAAAAAAAAATATTGTTTTAGGATAGGAATAGGATTTAATTTTTGGCATTAAACGATTTGGTTATTTAAATTGGACAGATATTTATCTAAGTATTAAATAAAAATCTCTCATTCCTACTGTTGACGAATATTAGTACGAAGAATGTTTATTGTTAATAACGTTGGATGCAGTTTGATTACATGTGTTTGACATTTAAATAATTAAATTTGTTTTGGATAGAAAATTATTTTTTTAATTATTTCGAAGTAAAGTGATAAAACAGTGGATTTTTAAAATTCAAATATATTTTTCATTTAGTTGACGAATACTTGTACCAAGATTGTTTTGAGTGGATGCAATGTAATTAGATGTGGCTTTGACATTTATAATTAATATAGATTGTTTTAAATAAAAATAAAAATAGATTGTTTGAATTTATACAGTTTAAGTTGTTTTAAACTGATTTTTATTTTTATTTATGACTTTTTATTTTTTCGAATTTATTGTATATATTAGCCAGACATATTTTGAAAGTTTGGCCTGTTATAACTGAAACAAAATTAATTCAAGAGAGGATAGACGATCTTTCATGCAGCTCCTTACATGTTGTTGACTAATGCTGCTTGCATGGAGTGTGTTTTGAGTTGCTTTTTTATTGAAATGCTGTTATGATAAGGGTAAAATGAGATTTCCGACACCGATACATGTTTTGGGTATTGATATAAATCATATTTATGACATTAAACAGCTTTTACATGATAAACTAAGGTATTTCGGAGTGATACACAGCGGAATATACCACCCGAACGCCATACGATCACTACCCATTGTTTTGGTATACCATATTCGTGTCAAAGGGTATGGGAATGTTGCCAAGTCTTGTTATCACTAACATTCTTCATCCCCTCATCATCAAGAGCCTGGAACGGACCAGAACATGTACGACACCGACTCACAGACAGCGGATCTCCATCCCCCACCATCATCCATACTCTGATAGGGATACATACCGATGAAGACATCACTCCTCAGAGGCTGATGTTGATGATCCAGCACTTAAGCACTCAAACACAGACACAAGAAACAGAGCACAGATCGACACGAAGGCCGGGGCCCGACTGGCCACCCACAGACCCGAAGGAGGGGAGGGGAATGGAATTATCAACTAAGACAAGCCAATCACCAACGCCGCCATTGCCATGTTCCCTCTTCGTCCAAAACTATCTTCCATCCTTTGTGTTCTCTTCTTTATGCTCTGTCTTCACCGCCGTCGGCTTTAAGTATCTTAATCTCAGGCGGATTCCTGGCGCATTAGAATATCTTCACTCCCATTAGTCATCCGGATATGTAATGCGATATAATTAATACATCAATATCGAAGGATGGAAGGATTTTCAGACTCCTTCCCAGGCTAAATTGGTAGTAATTTTTTTTCATCCTTGATAAACAATAAAGAGGAAAATGATTTAAAAAAAAAAAAAGTTTGGTGAGGAAATAAAATTATGTATTTTATTCCAAATGATTATCATTCACAAAAAAATACTACATAAGAAGAAGGGTATCTCTGAAATATCTGGCTATTTTAATACATAAACATTCAGTTATCTTATGACAAAAGAATATAATATACTTATAAGTAGAAAATAATTTTAAATGTTTATCCTCCTGTTATGCTTCGAAGTAATAAAAAAGTAATTCTACCGAACTCAACTGAAAAATACCGCTTAGCATTTGACAGCTATGATCTAATAACGTCAGCAATGGTTTTAATAATCCTAAAATATATGAAATATTTCAACACATCACTTCTTGGCAGTTTACATAGCTGTTTAAAGGCAATTATTTAATATGAAAATTAATAAATTAATTTTTTATTAATATTGTAAATTGCTATTTCTTAACCGATTGCAATGATTCTTTATTTGTTTTGTTGGAAATTTAATTATTTTTTTAATAACACTACCGAGTTGTTATAATAGGGGTACTCACTACGTTTGCTATAGCATGCTATTTGTGCTATTGTGCTAAACCCGTCGAGTTTCTACAGTTATTTCCTGTATAAAATTGATGGGTTTAGCACAATAGCACAAATAGAATGCTATAGCAAACGTAGTGAGTACCCCTATTATAAACAATTGTAGCAATGACAATTTATGTTCGATTAGAAAGGTTCAATAAACTAAAAGCATTTATTCTATACTTCGTTACTATGTCTTTTTTTTTTCATTGAAATTTTAAGTCTGATTACATCAAATAACAAGCACAGGGACTTTGTTCAACTCTGTTGTATATATAATTGCTTTCGCATAAATTATAACTTGTGTGCATAAACTTATATGTCGTGATAACCTTATAGTGGGGGACTTTATTAACTTTACTTAATCTTTCTTTTTAATAATTTGTCTTATCCGATTTAACTTAATTTATAAATATCGGCAGTAATTGGGTTGGGTCCTGAATAAAGGAAATATTTCGGAGAAGAGAAGCGAAGTTAAAAGCACCTGGCTAAATTATTGATGAAGAGAAGTTGGTCCTAACGAGGCTGGATTACCATATCCAAGCTCCACTCTTATCCAACAATGGATCCGTCAGACAGCATATTTTTTTTATCTTAGATTTAGGTCGATCCCGCTCAATGATTCTATTATTGTTCTCTTTCCCGTCGTCTAAGGAAGGAAGAAAATATATAAAGGCTTCGGCTACCGGCGAAGAAGGATGGTATAAATAGCTAATGAAACCAATCTATATAAAAAATTTCAGAAGAACTAACAATAATAAAATTAATTAAATAGACTGTCGAAACTCCAATTAAGTAAAAGTTAAGTTTTAAGTACAATTTAGATTTTGTGCGAACGTAGCGAGTCAAAGAAAGCAAAAAGTAAAAAAAGTCAGATTTTTCAGATATTGATATAATTTTTTATCATCTCTTCCTACGAATAGAGGTACTTGATACACAAGGTTTACTACTTGATACGAGAATTCTTCCCAAGGATAGGGAATCAAGACTGGAGGTGATAATTCTTGTGATCTTGCCTACCAATCGCCCTGAAGATGGCCTAAAGTGTCGGCCAAAACGTTAAAAAAAAAGACAATGAATTACGTTTTACTAAATTAGTGTTTCGATGACTGTTCCCCGAATCAACTTCTCCTAAATATAAACATATATTCTAAAATTCTTTCATCATTAATACTCAATTAAGTAGATTTCAAGGTATTTGATGTTTAAAAAAATTGGTATAACAGAAATTCGGTAAAAATAATCTCTTTCGAAAATCCACGCTACTTACCCTCTTCCCGAAACCAATTTTGAAGGATTCACTACATATTTTACATAAGAAACGTAATTATTTTAATTACTTTGAGTCCAATACACCGCTGTATTTAGTTGTACTTTCCAAAATCTGCAGAAAAATTTATACTTTCCACTATTTGATAATGATATAATTTTTTATCGAGTCTTGCTACATCTAAAGGTACTTCATTAACAAAATTTACGACTTGATTCGAGAGCTCAATGTGGATGTTTGAGACAACCCATAAGTCTGCGGAAAGCGTGCTAGTTGTATATGAACGTTTATGTATTAATATAATTACATACATTTATTTTTTATTAATGCATTTAACTTGTTTTATACATTTTTTTAAAATATTTTAATTATTGTGTATTAAAAAAGAAAAAAAAATCTACGTCATCGTTGTAGTTTTTAACGTAGTTCACTAATTTTCTGTAAAGGTGATAAACCATTTGCAAGCCGAATTAGTGACGCTTGGCAAACTGCTGAATCATGAAACATGTTTTCAGGTATAAAATTACCAGCATGCTTTTTTTTTTGTTAGTTTAATAATTAGCCATTAGTCGTTCATGGAAAACCAATATCGCTTGAAATTATTGAATTTAATGAGCTTCGTGGCAATGTTCTGCAAGGAAAAGAAACATGGCTGATAAGCATGAAGTTGACATAAAGATTTATTTGCCGGTAGACGGAGGTATAAAGATATATATAGCCGTGGAGAGGAGGAAGAAAGCTGGGAAAGGCCTTCTTAATCAGGAGCTTAGGGAGTGTAACTTGGGTTATTATTGTTTTGTACAGGACCGAGCTTCTTGTCTAATTAACAGTTCCGGCCGTCGAGCAGCCACTGCAAGTCGTCCGATTCGTCCTTGTTTTATAGAGCAGTTTTCTTCAACCATCTGCTCTCACAATCCAGGTGGTTGCAGTAAAGAGCACAATCCCTTTGTGAGGGCTTGGTACTTTCAGAGGATGTGTCACGCTTTGTGGGAGATTAGATCTTCCAAAAATAGATTGCCTTAGTAATTGTACATGTGTTTCTTCTTTTATATGATTTAATAAGAGCGGAAATAGAAAAAAAAATAGCTCTTAAAACGAGAAACAAAGTTTCTATTACAATGGATTCATGAGGTGCTCAAGGTTTTAAAAATCCTCAAGTGAAGCAGAATGTGGAAAAAAACTGGATACTCAAAAAAGTTTCCATACACCAACCTATTAATTTGTAGGGCTATTTATTTTCAACTTAACAATTTCCCAATCTACAAATTATTAATAGTAATACTAGATAAAAAAAAATATTTATTTTTATTTCAACATTAATATTAAACTAGGCAGAACGTCAATTTTTAACAATAGGTCAAAAAAGTTTTCATACACTTTCAATATTTATCCTATTTCTTGTAAGTCTTTCCAGTGTTACCTGTAATAAATCTTATCTCTATTATCAACTCTTAGTTCAGTATTAGCTTTACCTATACCTGGGAAACTGATTTCTTTTCAATATGCGCGTTTCTCGTTTTTTTGAGAGAGCTTATAGTTCGTTAACAAATGCTAGGCTAATCTCAAAGAGAAATTGCACACCTATTGAATAAATTACATGGTACTGTATACTATGTACTAGCGCAGGGTTAAAATCTCCAGATAAACCACTTGGTGGTAGATCTAGGAAACTGGAGAATCATACTGGAGAAGAAACAGGCGAGCCATACTTACTGAAGTCCATGAAAATCGTGTACACTACCGAAACATCAATAGCCATCGAAATAAATAGGGACTAGAGATTCAAGTCCACCAAGAAACAGTCAGAAATATTCTAAGAAGGGAATGATGCAGTGCTCGAGTCTCAAGAAGAAAGCCCTTCATCAGTAAGATAAACTGGAAGAAGCGGCTGCAATTTTTGACGGAGTTTGTTAATTAACCCAACAATTTCTGGATAAGGGTCATATTTTCTAACGAATCCAAATTTAATATTTTTTGGCTAGATGGAAGGTCATTTTTATTAGCATTTATCCAATTATATTTGGGCTCATGGAAACTTTTTTAAGTGTATGTACTTGTAGTTTTAGGTTTACAAAACCTTAATATTCTACGAATATTAGTAGGTAGATGGCTGAAAAAAAGATGTGAACCTCGAAAATGCACTTCTCTAGCATCAACTCATAAATAAACAAATTTCCAACCTTCAGAAAAATTTTGAAGGGTTGTGTAGACAAAAACAGATGAATTACGAGCAACAGAAGTATCATAGTATATGTGGTATGTACTGGATTTCAGTTGATTTAGTCGAAGTGGCATAGAAACTACTGGGTAAAACGTAATAAAAAAAAGGTATAATTTTATGATTTAAATCGAAATACCAGACAATCCAAAATTGTGTATACGAGTATAAGTTAAAATATGCATTTTCAAGTCGGTATAAAAACAATGTATACAAATTCATTGGGCTTAATTAGTCATCAATTTTTAAGGTGTAGAGTTCAGCAAAACTTAACAAAACCAATAACTTAATAGTACCAATAATTACTGATAAAGTCTACTCCAATTTGTATTGTTTTGTTCTTCCTTAAGAAGTATTCATCGGATATAGCTAATTTGATTCAAAGAGGGCGACTGAAATGCGAAATTCCATTCAACTCAAACCATATAATTCAGGGTGTAAAACAGATTTAAAATGCACTTCCTATCTACCGGAGATCTTCGATAGAATGCCCTAAACAGTTATTTTGGATTAAAAATATAGCTAAAATGCATTTTTCATAACACAATGACCGCATATCAGTTTTGTGTTTCACTTCACAGTAGCCCACGCCTCAGAGATCCTACAACAACATCTAATAAAATTACATGACTGGTTCAAACTCTGGAAAATCCGATTGAATAATGACAAATCACACCATATCACCTTTACTCTTCGACATGACACGGGTCCTCCCGTTTTCTTAGACAACACACAAATTCCACAGACGGACACTGTACATTATCTTGGTTTGACGTTTGACAGAAGAATGACTTGGGGCCCGCATATTAACCAAAAAAAGAAAACCCTTAACCAAAGACTGAGACTTCTTTACTCACTCTTTTCAAAACACTCGAAACTAAAACTTCGACAGAAATTAAACACCTATACTTACCTACTGAAACCTATTTGGACTTACGCATCACAGCTATATGGGACAGCTAAAAAGACTCACATTAACAAACTTCAAATCTTTCAGGCTAAAACGTTTAGAACAATTACAAAAGCACCGTGGTACGTTAGCAACATAACTTTACATACTGACCTTAAGATGCCAACCGTCAATGAGCACATACGGACACACTACAAACGTTTCCACGACAAACTACAAGGTCACCCTAACACACTAATCAATGACATGGCCACAACACTCATGCCAGGAAATGCCTACAGAAGGCTGAAGAGGAGTTGGATGAGAGACCTTCTCCTTTAGTAATATACACTAATTTCATGCCAGGAGTAGGTACCGCTGGGTGCTGCTCTCTCTCATGCCTATCACGCCATGTTTCTTAAAATTGACCGCACATTCACTGATTGTTCATTGTATTATTTACAGGTGTGAATAAAGATTTAAAGTTAAAAAAAAAAAAAAAAAAAACTTCACAGTAGCCTTCGATATAGACACGCTGATTTGCAGTATGTAATTTTAAGGTTATTATTTTATATTAGAATGTGCATTAATGAAACACTCCTATGCGTGGATAGTGCTGTTCTTTCTTTTGGATTTCCTGCCAACAGATTATTCACAGCAAATGAGGACATCTACCTTATTCCGCATTACTCCTGAGACGCAAAGACCCTTCCAGACTATGAAGACTAAGATAGAAGCTGTATTAGAGACTGATTTTATTTACGCATTTCCTTCGCGCCGCTGGGATTTACAGCGTCCCAACCTTCCCCTCGCCAACCTCCACATCCTCTTTATTGCCTTAATCTCGCCATTATCCTCTTAACTGTATATTTCTCATGTGGGGTATTATATCTGTAATTTTTATTGCCAACTTTGATACGCCCTTTCTTTTTATTGACTTTATCCGCGGATCGTAAAAGTTCCAATCCAGGCTATTTTATGGACGAAATTAATTACTTCTTTGCGAGAATGAGTATATAAGAGATATTCTTCGTTTCAATAAATTGTTCGTTGATGATGACAATTTAACTGTTTAATCCGTGCCTTTAGATTGGCCAAGCATCAAGGGGAAGTGTGATTAATTTGTTATACCTACTTAAGTGCTTATTTAATAAACTTATATGTGTATAATTGTGGAATGAGCAGAAAATGAAAATGGTACTTCTGCTTGTCGGTGTTTCAATTAAAATCTAAATACAATTCAATTCTATTATAGTTCCACTCACAAACTATATAAATAAATAATTAATAATTTAAATTTTACTTTATTTGTCATTTTATTAGATCGTTAGCCTAATAGATCCTAGATTAAGTACCGCGACGGACGAAAATATTAAACAATTTTCTCTTTCAATTTCAACTTAACTTTAAATCCTCAAAATCTAAGAGAAATGAAAGAAATTTGTATTTCGTTAAATACTATTGAAGTCTAACGTTTCAATATATATGGAACCCGATTAACGAATTTCATGTTTCGGGGAGAAAAAAAATTCTTCAGTCCGCCATACGCTGTCCGCGGTTTTTCTCTAAATCGACTGGACAGATTTTTTTCGAAATTTGGCACAAAAATACCAATAACTCGGTTAATTTTCAAGATAAAGATATTTTTTAGAGTTTTTTTAAATAGGATACCACAGTTAAATATAAAAAAGAAAAGAAAAATGAAATTTTACCCACATATACGCCTATAACTCAGTTATTTTTGAAGTAGAAAAAATATGTATAGAGTTTTAGGATCAGGACAACGCGAAGAAAAAACAACAAAAAAAAAAAATAAAAAAAATTGATATATTGCCGATACATATGCCCATAACTCCATTATTTACGTATTGAAATTTTTGTACGCATTAATAAATACCAACATTTTTTTATTAAAATCGCTTAAGAAAAAGCAAAGATTTAAGCGTTTTTAAATCAGCGTTTTCCATTTTTCTTTAATTAAGAATCGCTTTTCATATTAGTTAATTGTCTGTAAATTGCTAAATTAATTGTGAATTAATTGTCTGTAAATAGCTATAATAACTGGTATATCTCAATATAGTTATTTGGAAATAATAAACCATTGTGTAATGATTTTCAGCGTCTATTTTTAATGTAATTGTAATGCTTAGGGAAAAAATTGGATATTTTTTTGAGCCACGATATTATAAAATATTTTATGTTTTTTGTTCCTACATGGCACTGATCAGAACGAAAAATAATGTGCTGTACAAAAAAATCATAAATAACGAAAATAAGCGATGAAGAAACAGACCTATTATAAAACTTTTTTAACAGCCCAAAAACTAAGTGGATAAAGTTATTTTTAATAACAATTGGAGTTATATAATAATTTAAAGTTATGTAATTGTTGGAGAGGTTTAGAATGAGGTTTAAGAGATGAAAGAATACTGAGGCCTAAATACTAATAGCTGATTAGCCCACTTTTGAGCATTGCTTTGTCCCGGGTCGTTGGCCTCAATTTTCGGGGTGCTGGATGCCATGACCCTAAAGGATTGAAGGTAAGCTTTGAGGTCCAACATGCATTCTGACCATAAGACTATATCATATGCACTTATTTATTATTATTTTTTTCATAAACTAAACTATAGTTATTTCATTTTTGTATAAATTTGTATACTCTATAAATATTAAATTTATAGTTTAAACAAATCAAACAGTCTTATTTTGAGATATATTAAAAGATTGTGGAATAGAATGGAGTTCTACGTTACTATGTACTCACTAGTTTAGTAAATCGTGTTAATTTCTACAAGCAATGAAAAATCATTCATATAAAAGGTTCAACAGATAAATTGTGTGCAACACTACAAATGACCATAATTTTGTTCCAGTTTCTGATAAGATTTATGAGGTTTGCTTTAGTTTAAAAAAAAAGGCTTTAAAGGTGATCAAACTCCTGGTTTTTGCCCATTTTTCGGGTACCCACTTAATAGTTGCTGGGTCTACCCAGGAGGGTATCCATAACCTAGGGTATCCCGGCTTAATTTACAGAATAAATAATATTCAACTACAGCAGGGATTCGAACCTACGACCCGAAGAACAGTGGACTAATGGTCTATCAACTATAGCTGCTCCCTTGCTTTTGCCTAAATGTTAATGATATTCTGGCTACTGTAACGATCTAGTAAGTACAATGAATAACTAAAAAACAAAAATGATAAAATTATATTGCATCGTCTTAATGTTAATACAGGCAGTGTCATTCATCTATTTAGCAACAAACGACTGTACTTCCTTAAGAACCTGAATTTTTCATCATAAAAATTTACATGTTAAATAATAGTGTAAGTAACCCTAATAAACAGTTTATTTATTTATTTTTTTTTAATTTTATTTCTGTAAAAGTAGGAGACGCATTTTTGGAATAAAACGTGTTCAAGCAGGAGTCCCACAAGGCAGTATACTGGGACCGTTATTATTTAATATCTACACGACAGACTTACCAGAAAATGATCACACCTTACTAGCCACTTTTGCAGAGGATACAGCTCTTTTGACAGCCCGTCAAAACCCAATTCTGGCATCCTTATATATATATATATATATATATATATATATATATATATATTATATGTATAATAATTTATTTTTTTTTTTTTTTTAATCTTTAAAACTCAGTTGTGTAATTAAAAAAACATAGATGATTATTATTAAGTAGTCGATATTGTTTGTTTGTTTATTTATTTAACGTCACTTTATGCTACTATGGCTAATCGGACGATGCTACAGTGATAGTCCTAAATTTTGCCTATCCAGGTTTTATTAGGATAGGGATCTTTAACGAGTACCTGGCTCGGGACCACCTTTTAACGTCGCCTCCGAAGGACGGCATAACTAAGGATCTTTTACTCCCATTAAAAAATCTTAGGACCACCTGCGGGTTTGAACCCGTGACCTTTGGCATAGTAGTCGATAATATTGATATAACTATACAACGTGATAGTTTTTTTTTTTTTGTTATTCCTTAATTCCGAACGGATTTTAAGTTAATGAATCTTTATTTTTTCTTTTCTCCTTTATTGTACAACAATATAGTAACAAAGAAAACAATTTTAAAAACAAATAATGCAACAGTACAGGCCTTACTGTTGCATTATTTGTTTATATATTTAGCTCATGTTAGTAAATATATTAAAAATATTATATATTTTTATTCAGTTATATTTTAAGTCTGCAGGACGATTGAAACGAAGTTCCCAAATTTTTTTAAATAATATTTACTATTCCCTAAGGATTGTTATATGTGAGAGAAGAGTTTGGAATTCCTATGAATGGGCCATTATTCATTGATAACATTTTGTCATTGACAATATATAGAGTGACGTGCGTATCTGACATCATGGTGTCTATTTTGTGATTGAGTAATGTTCTCGTTGGAACCAAGCCAAAAATTTAAATAAAGTAGCGAGTCGGAAAGAGAGATCAATAAACCTGAAAATTAATTCTACACCCACTTAAACAGGAAGGTAATTTACTTTTTGCGGTCAAGAGCCATTTAATAGAGACGTATAAAAAACATGACATAAATTATAGTGATAAAAATATAACAGGTAAAAATTTCTCTATAAATATAGCAAAAAAAAAGAAAAAAGAGTACAATTAAATAATGAAATATGTACATATTAAGATACATAAATATTTAATTAATTATTGAGTTATATTCAATTAGGATAAAATTAATTGTTAAAAAAAAAAAAAAGGAAATCTTTACTTACAATAAGTTGAAAAATTTAGTTTTAATGGTTATAAATCACATCTTTATTTTAAATTTTTTTTTTTTTTTTTTACTGATTTTTGATATAATAAAATTTAATTTAACTCCGTACTTTTTTTTTACTATTATTTTACATTACTAATTAATTTTACTTTCCTCAAATTTAATGGATTTTCTTTTTAAACATTTAATTTTATCTTCTTTTTTTGAAATTTTGATTTTGTTTGTTTCATGATTTTGAGAATGAACTAGAAGAGCCACTTTTTATTTTTATTAAATAGATTCGCTATATCGTTACAATAGATTTTTGCATTTTTTAAACCTAAGAACATTAATATAGTTTGTGTAATAAACCGTTGGAAAGTTAAATTTTTGAGATAAAATGTTTCGTAATACACAGAATTATAAAAGTGAATGAGGGATAATGAAAATCCGATAAAACTAACTGATTGTCGTTAATAATAATGTAATAGATTGTTTAATAAAAAACGTGTTTCTATCGAAACACAATTTAATTATTTCTTTAAGCTTTTTATTTTCACATACCAATATATTTCATTTATAATTTAATTTAAAAATTCTTAAATTGAATTTAACAACTGAGGTAAGTGAAAGTCGTGTGTCCGTGCACCAGATTTTTAAAAATATTATTCTTGATATATAATAACAATTAAAGGAGTAGTTTGTTGTTTTTAACATTTTAAATAATAATTTAATCAATTATTTAATTTTAAAAAAAATTAAATTGATGAATTTAAATTTGAATATTTGAAAATTCATAAATTGATTTTAACAACGGAGGTAAGTAAAAGTCATGTGTTGGGCGCACCAGATTTTTAAAATATTTTTTTAAATGGGGTGGATAGTTCAATTCCTGACATACATGTTCTGAGAATACAACGGACATAAATTACACAGGCCTTGTACGTATCAAATGGATTCCGGGACTGATTTTTTTTCTTTCTTTTCCTCCTTTCTTATAATGTTTCACTATTTCAAAGTAAAATATCTTCTTTCCCGCAGGTTATCCGTTGGCCTATACGCGAAGAGGTTAAGCCGGACAGATGAAAACAAACAAGTTGATACAATAAATTACCCCGGCCGCTGGCGGTCGTTTTTTTGAAAGGTAGGGGGCGGAGTCTCTATTTCATAATCAAGGGGGCCGCCGCAGGCATTCCAATTAAAAAGACGGAAAGCTTAATTAATGCTAACAACTGGAGATTCGGGGCTTTCATCCTCCGAGCGGTGTCGCTTCTGATGAATTTATCTCGACAAACTGGAACCGACAGGCCGCAAGAATGTCAAGGGTTCGGGGGAACAATGATCTTCGCGTCCCTTGAGTCCTATTTTCGTGTGTCGATTCGAATTCCGGTTTATGTAAGACTCATCCGAAATAACAGACCTAACTATAGAACCAGAATACATGATGATAATTCCAGAAGGATTGCGGTAACTATCGTTGTGTATTATGTTTATAATTGGATTGTAGGAAAGTCCATTCATTACAAGAGTATTCATAAACTATCACAACATCAGGATCGACACTTAACAAGTTAAATTTTTTTTTTTTTGTCTAATGGATAGAGCTGTAGTCCACTATTCTCCGGGTCCTGGATTCGAATCCCGCCTGTGGCAGAATATTATATATTCTGTTAATTCATTCGGGGAGGAGGGGGCCCTCAGCCTCTATTAAGTTGGTACCCAAAAAAATAGAGGCGTCTGAGCGTGATCAAGGCCTAATCACCTCATTGTACTGCCGTTACCCTAGAAACAGTACGAATCTCTAAATGTACTGAGCCTAAGACGTATCATGGTTTGTAGTGATGCAGGTTGTTAGTAACATATACATTAACATAAATCCCGTAAGACCCGTCAGCCTATTGTAAGGAACACACTATTTTTTCGTGTTCCTTAGTGTACAGGTGTCTTCCTTGGGGTGGACGTTTTTGCGGACTGTGAAAAGTTCATTTTGTCCTTTTATATATATATAGATAGATACTAGATAGAGAGAGAGAAAGAGAGACAGAGGAAGGATAGAGAAGCAGATGTTAATTATATAATAATTACTTTTTATAAGTAAACAGAAGCCTTTATTTATTCATATCTACCATATATCTTATATACGGGTACAATACACCAAGCCTCTATAAATATATATAGACTTCTTAAAAACTAAATTTTTAATACGATTCGCCTACTGTTGAGAAATATTTACCTCGCTTCACTTTGAGGAACAAATACAAAATATTAATGAACAATGACAAATCCTGCACGCGCTGTTTTTTCTACGAGCACATTCAATTTATTCTTTATATTGTCAATTAAGAGCCATCAAAGAGCTTTCATTGGCTAAATCAGAGGAAGTGGATAATTATTGAATAAACGTCATTGAGCTAGTTCTATTGTGCTCTACTATACTCCGGCAATTAATTCCCTGACCCAGAGGACCTCGAATCTCTAAGAACTTCATTCATTGCCTAGGGGTCACTTCTTCAACGTCAAGCGTCCGTCATATCCAATTTATAAGACAGGGCTCCATTAGATAGACAATTTTAAATATTTATCTATCTCTAGCTGGATATAACCTTCTTGTAAGGCACATCTGGTTTTATATTTTCTTATTTTAACCACTACTAATTTTAGTACTAAAACATAATGTCCAATTTTTCTTTAAATGATGGAGGAATAGTCAAGATTAATTGAAGAATAAGTTTAATGCATGGATTTAAACTGATCATACTCAACGATCAGACTTTCACCAATTTAAAAGGATCCATTTTATAAAGTCAGAGCATGCCTCAGAAAGATTATCCAAACTCCCGGTTCTATACCCGATTGATAAAAAAAAAAAAAAAAAAAAAAAAAAAAAAAAAAAAAAAAAAAAAAAAAAAAAAAAAAAAAGTATATCTGCTACAACAGACCTCGAATCTCGGAGAGACTAAGTGTTTTGATATAATACTATTATAATCTTTAGGTTGTATCGAAATCTGTAATACAATTTCATTTATAAACCACTTAGTGTAAAGACAATTTTATTCGAAATAACTCTAAATATTATTAAGAAAATAAATGGGTCCAATAAAAAAAAAGTAAAAATTTCTTAAAGTTGAAATACCACATAATAATAATAAACTGTTTACGTTCGCTGTGCTCTTCATTTGTACAAGTACACTACTTGTACACGGGACTTTTGAAATTATATTAGAGCGGTACCAGTGAGTAAGTCTGAAATCATAGTCAGTAAATTTCAACTAATTTTTTTTTTTTTTATATGAACATATTTATTGATATATACAATTGTATTAAAATACATCAATTAAGTGTGATGGGATTTAGTAAGCTGACATGAAATACATGAGATACACTACCCATTGGGCATCTTCTTTTCAGACTCCTCGGAGGATTATCAGTAATCGAAAAGAATGATAGGATAGAAACTAGTGTGTTAGAGTGGGAATGGAGTTTTTCGTGGAATGATTGATACGAGTCTATTCGTGAAAAGGTAAGGTACATTAGGAGTCCCATAGATCTACTCCGAACTAATTCATTTAAAAAAAATAGATGTTAGTATACTTCCGTTGTCTTTAAAAAACTCCTTTCAATAATAATGTGTTTATTATTGTTATTATTTTTCAATTATATTCATTTTATTTAAAGTTCTTATTTTAAATCGATTCCTTTAAGACCTAAGGACCAGTTACGTGTGTATTTATAGTGGCTATAACCGAATCCTCGCTGCCTGATGCTGAAGTAAATTTCTAAAAGCGGAGTTGGAATGAAGCGATGATTGGGAGGAGAGCAGGTAGAGGAATCCTGTAAAGGGAGAGGACGACTTAATAGGCAGATATAAAGAACAGCTGATCTCAAGGCCGCTCTCCCCCACCTCCTCTAAGGACTCAATCCATGGACCATTCTCCTCCACCATTACCTCCCATCCATTAGGGATAGATTATGTATCCTCAATCCAAGGATTAGCCTTACGGATCATAGGATAGCTGTCTGAGGCTATGCTGATTTATCTCTTCATAGACCATCTATGACGGACAACCATCTTATAACTCTATTATGTCTCCCATGGCTGATATTTTTGGTTTGTTCTTTTGTGGTTAGAGAGGAGCTATGGAGCTTTTGAAGCTTCAGTATACTTGAATAAAATTCTTTAAAAGTCATCGACCCCCTATTATGTCTCAATTTGCCGCTACGTTAGCAAACACATCTTAATAGAGACATTTTTTCAAAGGTTTTTTTTTATATTCTATTGACACTGAATTTTAGTAGCTTTATTCAATACTATTTCTTCACTCACGCTCAATAAATACTATATATACAAGGTGTCACATAATTGTCTTTCACATTGTGAGAGAAGATACTAGTAGGGGTGGGCATAATCGAATGATCGGACTTCGATGATTTCAATAATCGAATGATGGAATGATTCATGTATTCCGAAAGACGATATGGTACAATTCCCTCCTCTATGATCACTGAGCTTAGGTGCAAATATGCACATAGTTTATATGATCATCAAAAAAAAATCTTTCCTTTTAATTGTCTTTGCAAAATTTAAACAAAATAATAAAATAAACGATTATTCGATTATGCCCATCCCTAATATTTGTATGTATCTTTCAATCTATATTGTTAAAAAATTGATTTCGAATGATCATTCGTTTCTCCAGACCATTATCGATTAATGCGAATGATTGAAATAATCAATTGATCTGATAATCGTCATTCGATTATGCCCACTCTAGATACTAGACCCTGAGTGGAAGAAAAAAGTTCAGATGACCAATAGTCCGATTCTCAACGGGTAAGGAGGAAAATAAAATTTTGTGTATGGAATAAAATGCTGTTATCAAGGTTGTTAATCAGAAAAACCCAAATATATCTACTCGATTTGCACGCACGATTGTGGGAAATGTCCGTTTTCAAGGAAAAGGATTTTTATTAAAAATACGATATGAAAACAAGATAATTTTATCTTTATATATTATTATATCGAAGTATTTACCTTATTTTTCTACACATTTTTCCCAACGTGACACCAACTTTTTTATCCCCAAACTGAAAAACTCTGAGCTTAGAAGTGAAACAGAATCTGAAAACGCACTTTCACTTGATCATAATTTTCAAAAAGTTTTCCTTTGACGAAGTTGTCTAAATTCCTGAACAGGTGATAATCTGTTGGAGAGAAGTCGGGAGAATATGGTGGGTGCGGAAGAACTTCGTAGCCCAGTTCTTTAAATTTGTGCACGGTATGTTTTGAAACATGGGGTCTTGCTGCCGCTCGGTGAGATCATGAGGTACCCATGCATCGAGCTTTTTTACTTTCCCAATAAACTTTAAATGTCTGGAAACGGTAGATGCACTTGCATTTAGTTGTGCTGAGGGTCCTTTAACTGTTTGGTAGTGGTTTCCTTTTACTGTATGTTTGAGGACATCGTTGTCTATTACGGACGGAGGTCTTCCTCGAGGCAAGTTTTCCAAGTCGGTATCCCCAGCTGAAAACTTAGCAAACCAACGGCGAATGGTCCGTTCATTAACACTAACTTCCCCAAACGCCTCGCAAATATTTCTAGCGACCTCTGCTGCTGAATGGCCGAGTTTAATCTGTTATGTTAGCCACTACTCCACAGGTGAGCCCTTTTGATTTCATACTATGCATTGTTTTCCAACAAACACCACTAAGTATCATTGAAATTTTAATAGATGCGACATTTTTGACCCCATATTGCCTAACCCAGATGTAGAGGAGAGATTGACGAAAGTACCCCATTAGTGGTACACAGTGTAGATTCGATTTTCCAAAGCTCATTCTCGCTATCTCATAGTTGAAGTAAGAAAAGAAACGTCCGACTCTGATTTTGACAAATGTCTTTCTCTTTACTGTCGGTGGTTTAGCTTCAACATCATTCATCTTCTTGCAAGTCGAATTCCGCCCGGGCGAGTCATATTTTCTTCTTGCCTAGTACCTTTCCTCGGGATGACTTGGGATGATTGCATCGAAAGCTATAACAATATTAATCTATGGCCGGCGTCCTAGTGGTCGGCAGGTTAGTGACATCTGTATAGGGCTTCATCATTGAAGATAATTGTCTGCCAGATCACGATGACGTTTGGCTAATCCACGTTTTTCCTTTAGATAGTATAAGCGGTGTTTAATGAGAAACAATGCGTGTTATAAAATCTAAAATATATATAATTTTAATTTAAAAATATAGAACTTCGTTGTATTTTAAATGACAATTTATAACTTTGACATGATGACTATTTAAGTTAAAGACTCTTGAATAACTCAACTAATTAGTACACACGAGCATCTGGATCGTGAACTTATTATAACAAAGCTTGAAAAATAATTTATAAAACCTTTCTACAGGGTTTACCGTTGGTGTTGTGGCTAGCATAACAACCTTTTTGATGACCCTAGGATTTTGTAAAGGAATTAAAAAATGATTAGTTATGATCCCTAAGATATTCCTAAATTTTAACCATTACTTTCAAAAACAGTAATATACTATTAGTATACCCATAAAACATTTTAAAGCAGTAGCTAAAACTTAAAAACAGGGAATGATGGTTGCATCTTATATTACCGACGTTATAATATAATAAAATAACTTCTTACAGGGGTTACCTATGATGTACTGACTAGCGTAACAACCTTCTTTGGCCAAGGTCGCGAGTTCAAGCCCGGCAGATGGATGGCCCTAGGCTATTTTAAAGGGAGTAAAACCCCTTGATTATGCCGTCCTTCGAAAGTTACGTAAAAGCTGGTCCCACATACTATGTGATGTCTGGCACTCGTTGAAAATCCCTATTCAAATTAAACCTGGATAGGCTAAATTTAAGACTCATACTGTAGCATCGTCCGATTAGGTACAGAGACAAAAAATTATATTACATGAATAAACTCCATTTCTCTGACAGTCCGGTGTCTTGGCTTTCTTCTAGACAAAATACTAACTTTTTTAAGCTCGCAAACTAGACTTAAACGACCAGAACTTAATCGACGATTTGGCCAATTATACAGACTACTGAACAGAAATTCAAAGCTATCTATCGAAAACAAACTGCTAATATACAATACAGTACTGAAACCTATCTGTACCTACGGGCATGAACTGTGGGGAACAGCCAAATTTTCTAACATCAAACGCATCCAATCCTTCCAATCCAAAGTCCTCCGAACAATAGTTAATGCTCCTTATCATGTCACCAACCATACCTTACACCGCGACTTAAATATTCCATTTATTTTAGACCTTATCCATCAAAATTCTCAAAATTCCATCAGAACCTTATCCATCACCTCAATCCGCTAGCTCAATCCCTATCCAGCTCGACACATCCTTACCATCCTCCTAGAAGGTTGAAACTTCAGTGGCCTCGAAACCTCTTGTAACATATATATTGGAGTTCTAGCACTGGCTAGATTCTCCACTCACGTGCTGTACACTCAAGGATTGTATATAGCTATGAGTGACTTTTGTACATATTCTTGTTGATTCTTATTTGTATATATGTATATTGTAAAATTATTTTATAAATTTATTGTTTTGTACATATTGTGTGAATGTAGTATGGATGTTGTACTATATCACTATTAAAAATGTCCTAATTAGGACAGATTGTAATATTACTCAATAAAAATTGTTTCTGGAAAAAAAAAATAATAAATAAACAAACAAACAAGACTATTTCAGTGGGTTTTTTAAAAGTAGCACTCGGCATATTTTCTTTCTATATAGTCAAAATTATTAGGATACAAGTTGAGAGTAGGAAAACTTACAAGTCATTGAAGTTCAAAGAAATCTCAATATTAGTTCTTCCGAACATGTAATAACAATGAATAAAACTGTAAGACTGAACCCAAGATCTCTTTACGTAATGATAATGAATTCGGTCGAGTAAAATGTCGATTCACTTTACAAGGAATACCACTTAACGCCGTTAACTGGCATATGATCCGAGCAATGTCTCACTCCCAGCTCCAAGACGCTGTACCTATCTGGTTGTAAAAAAGAAAAAGAAGAAAGAAAGAAACAAAACAACTAAAGACATTCCATTTGGAAGAGTGCTTTTCTCACTTTGACCCTTCTGACAGGGAGATGACTTTGTCAAGCGAGGGACACCGAAACTGCTTCACTACCTGCCTACAATAAATAACCTTAGGCTGACCGTTAGCGAAGAGCATTCTCAATCCCAGGAGTCCCAAAAGACAGGTGGGAAATTTCTTCTCTTGAATAGGGCTTCACATCTGTCAGCCGCTTCACAGCTCAGAAAGGAGGAGGTGGTAATTAATTGTGACTCCTTTTTAGTAAAAGGTTTCACGGTGTCACGCAGGCTACAGAGGTTGGCTCTATATTATTAGTGAGAAATTCGAGTCGAATCGAAGGCCCCATGTTTTGCTAAACACTGCCATAAGGAGGGATTGAGACTTTTCGAAATGCGTATTATCAGGAATAGCGGTATCAGTCTTTCATTCAACCACAACACAAGTGCCGACGATTTATTCTTCTCAGCGGAAAAAAACAAAACATGCAGAGTCCTAAATTAGAAGACATTTTCACTCTTAAACAATTATTATCATATCTTATTACTTATAGTATGATAGTAGAAGTCATGTCTGACAAATTATGTAACTCTTAATAGAAAAGATCAGAACTGAAATAATGAAAAATTTATTTTTTTCTAATTGTATAAGAATAGTATAGAATTCTAGACCACAGAATAAATTATGGAAGTTTTTTTGTAGGTGTTTTCATATTTCAATTAACTCATTTGTATGTTTATTCATTTAACGTCACTTTACGTATTCTGCTGAGGCTAACCCGAAGATGACATAGTGGGAGTCCTAAATTTTAAGAATCGATAGAAGGACGGCATAACCAAGTGGTTTTGAATTCAATTAAAAAAGTCTAGGGCCATCTGTCGGGATCGAACCTTGGCCAAAGAAGGCTGTTGAGCTAATCAGTACACCTCAGGTAACCCCTGTAGGAACTTAGATTTTTTTGGTTTTAGGTCGTCTACCCGATGATAACTAAAAACGTAGACCTGGACGTTGCTAAAATAAGGTACAAGCAACTTCCCTATTTTCGAAAGTAATGATTATAATTTATTAATATCTATATTTTCAACTTTTCTATGGCATAATAAATGTAAAAATTAATCTCAAATAAAAAAATAGCTTATACTTTTCCTATATTGTTCAGTAACCATTCTGCTGTAACAGATAAAGAGTTTCAGGATTCGGCGTATTGTGCTTCGTTCTGAAAGAGGTGTCCCGTATCCCAAATAATGTCCTATACAAAATTCAATCACAAACATATATTCAGGTTTCATCTATTCCATTCAACATTCAAACGGTAATTTTCAATTTATTTTAGGTTTTGACTAAATTATTTCTATCCTGAATATTCAGAAAGTTTTCCTTAAAAAAAAAGCCTGACATAACTAACAGTAAAAAGGAATACAAGCTAATGGCCATGTATCAAGAAATAATGAAGAGAAAGCCGAGAAAAAGAGAACTTCCCTACACCAGAACTCGGTGGTAAAACGTTTTCTTCCGAGTGAATAAAAGTCAATCATGATTACTCAACCGAGGCAGCAGCAATCTTGCCAAGAACCAACAAAAGATACCACCCGCAATTACGGATAGCGGTGAATCGGGATTGGAAATAGTAAAGCCAAAAAGAAAGGCACCGAAATTGGCAGAAGTGGAATCCAAGCGTCCACGTCTGGGCCATAAGGCGATTATCGCAAAACCATCAATTTTCGTCTCGGACAACCTTCTTGGGTCATTTCACTTTAAATGTACGATTTGGATTTGTTGATATTTCAGGAGTGTTATCATCCACTATTACCATACTAAATTGTAACCTGTGGTATAGTAAGTAGCATAACAGTTTGGGATTTTTTCTTTCTATTTCTTCCAGTGGCGCGACAGGCCGTGTAGGAGGATTACACCCACGTTTCTCGATACATTTTGTAGTGTACGATCACCACTCCATACGCCTAATTTTGTGAGTGGCCACCATTTGACTGACGGTTCTCACATACACGGGGAGAGGCTGTGAGTGAATCTCCTTTAATTACATTCTTATAAAAGTACAGCTGGGTTATAAGGCGATTATCGTAGAACCATCATTTTTCGGCTCGGACAACCTTCTTGGGTCATTTCACTTTAAATGTACGATTTAGATTTGTTGACATTTCGTACAATGCTTACAGGAGTGTTATTATCCACTATTACCATACTAAATTGTAACTTGTAGTACAATTTGGCTGACGGTTCTCACATACACGGGGAGGAAGCTGTGAGTGAATCTCCATTTAATTACATCCTTATAAAAGTACAGCTGGGACTGGAATTCGAACTCAAAAACTTTAGCATGAGAGACTAGCGCGCTACCACTCATCCACGGGCTCCCCTAAATAGGAGATTTTTTTCAATGGAATAAAATATTCTTAGTAATGCCGTCCTTAACGTCCCCTTATAAAATGATAGTCCCGAGCATGATATGCTGGCATAGCAACTGGAAGGGAAAAAAATAGAATAAAGGATTTTTCACCTTACAAAACCTCCTCAGTCACTTTGAAAAACAAAATTAGGAACAATACATTAGATACAAAAGAGGCACAAAATAAAAAGCTAGATGAAATTATTAAATAAATCAGAAGTTTAAAGGATTAAGGCCCATCGACGGATTCAACCCGAAATCAAACATACGATGGTCTACATAGAAGTCAGGCTGGCAAGAGTTTTAATTCCTATCCTACCACCGTTTAAATGACGTCTTGATTTTAGTAAATGATAGACATTTGACCCAGTGATCACAATCTCTGTTGACAGTCAAGGCAAACAATATCCATGTCAAAAAAAAATCTTATAATTAACCCCGTGCTGGAAACATTGTACTTATCAAATGAAATCAAGTTTTGAATCCAGATTATGAAGGAAGGCAAAGCATTGATGTGATAGAGAGGAAAATGGTCCGGCCGGAAAGTGCTCGTGTTCCAGCTTCTGGAACGGTCCATTTTTTCAGATACCGTAAGAGAAGGCGCATGATAATGTTTCTTCCTTTGGCTATTGATGGCCAGTTATGACAAGTCGAACGTGCCCCGTCCGTTCCTAATTGATGAGATACGGGAGCCGTGGGATCACTGTGTCCTCCCATCGACGTCTCGCTCGATAATAGCCTCTCTACGATTGCTTCAATCTCGGAATATGCAGCGTCATGTCAACGGATCATTTCCTACGAGCCACTGAAAAAGTATTTAGAGGAAGAAGTGAAGATTAATCATGGACATGATCCATCCTCTGTGACAAGATTTGCGAAATTTCTGCAACTCCAACCACTGTTTTAATTTATTTTTCAACGACTACGCTCTCAAATAAATATCACCCAGAAGTCGGAGATTACACATTTCAATCCAGACTGTAACAAATGACCCCGTATGAGCGCTCTATAATTGACTCTTCAATCCACCTCTCAACTTAATGACATTATCGCTGATGCAGGAAAAAAGAAGTAACGAAATAAAAGCTAAATTATTTTTAAGTGCACGTTGATGCAACGCTAATGTGATCCAAATGCATGAGAATTATTTAGCCGGCACTCACAAAGAAGGATTATGTTCTTCTTCTCATAAAGATATTCCTCAGTCCCAACATGGCAGCTGAAAATACTAATGCTATTAGAGAACCTTTGGAATTAGATTAATCAATTATTTTTATTTTCATAATCTATTAAATGATAGAAAGAATGACTCTTAATAATATTTAACACTTAAATGAATACGTTTTTCAGTGGAAAATTTTGATAATATAGTTTACAATTCAAGGAAAGGTGTTATTAAGCGATTAGGATACATTATATAGTGTTTAGGATATGGGAATGATTACTATAGAGCATTTAATGGTATTTCTTAGAAATCCGTTACAAATCTGAAGTAAGCACATGTGTGTGTGGGTTTGTGAGTGGTAACTCCAGCGTGTAAACTAGAAGCCCTATGAAACTGAAATTTCATACTTAAGACAACTCCACGCCCGAGATGTAACAGAAACTTTTTCATCAAAATCAGCCACTTGATACCATGAATTTTGGACCTTTTTACGATTTTCTCAAAAACGGCTCTAACGATTTTGATTGAACTCGCTATATGGATGTAAAATTGAATAAGCTTTGATATGACGTAGGTTTCATTCTGATTGAAATAGTCTGACAGGGCTTAAATTCCGATGTTTTAATTTTTCTTCCTCTAAAGTATCTTTGATTTTGTAGATTTAAAAAAAAATAGGCACATCATCTTGTTAGCATTTAGCAGATTTTTATTAGTACTTGTATGCAATGTGCCTACGTGCAAACCGAAATTCTACAATCCCGTTACTGCCAATCAATCGATAATACTCAATCAGATCTGGGGTTACCTGTAGTATAGTGCCTAGCATAACAGCCTCTAATGCCCAAGGTCCCGTGATCAAACTAGAAAGTGGCCCTAGGATTTTTTAATGAGAGTAAAAAATCCTTAGTTATGCCGTCCTTCGGAGGGGACGTTAAAAGGTGGCCCCGAGCCTGTGCGATGTGAGGTACTCGTTAAAGATCCCTATCCTAATTAAACCTGGATAGGCAAAAATTTAGGACTCCAGCTGAAGCATCGACCGATCAGCCACAGCAGCATAAAATGGACGTAAAATAAATATACAAACAAACTCCATCAGATCTGGATACCATTCGATCATTTTCGGAGATAATGTGAAACATGTGAATTTATTAAGTTCATGCCACGCAATGACCGGCTGTTCTCGGCGTAGGTTTATGGAAGATGCGCAATGCGCACTTGAACACAATAGAGACGTGGCGCAGATGTTAGGTCCGAACTGAGCGAGGCAATTAAAGCGCGCAAAGCGGCGGTGCACCTCGGCCATTAGGGCGGCCGGAGCTGGCTACATAATTATCTCCTTTGTCTCTCCTCTATCTACCTTTCATTACTTTTAATGCCAACTTCCATTTTTAATAGCTTATTTAATGCTCCTTAAAATTTATCGCTCAATTCTTCATTTTATAATTCCAATTCTCGAAAGTTATAAGGGCGTAAATTTGTTTTTTCACGATGTAATTTATGCCTAATGAGAGAAGTAGCGTACTGTTGGATGTTGTTATATTTTTTTATTCCGGAGCGATCCCGAAGAGATATGCCTCATTATGCAGAGAGCGGAGAATGCTTTATCATGGAGAACTGTGACGAGAGATGTTCACGGACAGGACTGCTCCTGGCTATTGATGTTGAAATGGAATAGCTTGAGGAACCCCTTTTATGTTGATCTGCCAGTCATCCCTATCCACGCCTCACAACAAACCCCATTCCTCTGCATGCCCAGGTCCTTATTAACCTCGAAACCTCTCCATGGATAGGATTTATCGAACGGAGAACAGGTGCTGTTTAACGGAGTCCTAAAGAAGAAAACGTATATAAATTATGCTGTCCTTTGTAATCCCCGAATAATCCCTTAAGAATAACAAAAAACGTAAAAATTAAATTTTCCTCGTCTTTTAATAATGCAGTATTGATTTGGAACATAATTGAGCCCAAAATGTCCCAAAACGGGTAACAGAAATGACGACAGATTTTTTCAAGGAGTCGGATCTATGAGATGGTATATACAAACAAGGTCATGGGTTGGCCCTTGCGTATTTTGATTCTAAAGAATCGGAAAATAATTTAACTCGATATACCTACTGGAGACATGGATCGTCTGGAAATTCCGCATATAAATCTAGTGAAATAGATAGTATTTTAAGACTCATGTTAAACTTTTCAGACAATTCGAAGCTAACAGATTCCAACTGAGGGAAAATGAGACTGGAAACTATTGATGTATTTTGACTGTTAATTAATTATTATTTGTTTTAAATATTTGACCGTTTTCATTGTTAATCGACTTTAAAATCCATGGTCGATTAATAACTTCACAATTACAAAGCAAAGATTTTTTATTGATTTTCGTTAATGACTTGGTGTACCGATTCCAAAATACCTTGTATTTTTCTTGAATCTTTATAAATAGTAGATTCGCATACGTAAAACATCTATGGTCTTGATGTTACAGATCATAGTTATACATGGAGATCACTGATCACCAGTATCTTTCAATCTTCTACAAGTTTTAATTAAAGAAGCATACCTTGAATGTATGACATATGGGGCTTTGAAGTTTTGAACATTTCATCAGGAAATGTTTGGTTTTGTGTATATACACACTGTTTATGCAACTGATTAAAACCAATTTTTTTTACTCGAATTTTTTGTAGATTTTCTCATGACAATAGTTTATAATGTTGATTGATTTTTATTTTTGAAAAAGGATAGGAACAAAGAAACAAAAAAAATACATAGAAAACAGTCCAAGGCTTTAGTAAAAAGCTTTTTGAGTCCTCGTTTAAGCAGAAAAGCTGCCAAGAATCTCATTCTAGAATTCACAGAAACATTCCATGCTCCAGCAGACACTTATGTTTCCTTATCATAGCCGAGCCAGAACACATCAAGGAAGACGTAATGGTTTTACCGTAGAGGACTTCTGGAAGAAACACAAAGACCGGGCATGGACCGTGCCCCGAAGAATGGTCTTCGGGAGCGGTTTATACTTTCTGGGAAGGGGACAGGAGTAATGTTTATAAAGGAGAACGTGAGCTAGAAAATGACAGGGAGGAAGCCTTCTTATGTAAAGGAGCTGCTATCGGGCAGCCCTAGCGCTCCGGACCTCTTCGCTTATGCAGATGAGCTTCGTGCTCCCAGCTCCCTCTTCAGGATTAGTCCTCAACCTCTTAATGACCGACTTCTTTCCTTCACACTCGGGTGATAAACGCTCCTTGGAAATATTTGAAACTAAACGTAAACATACCACAAATGACTAATTTCCTCTAAAAATTCCGATTTTCAAAACAAGGATTCAATTCTGTGTAACATGTTTTGACAAGAGACTTTTCGACTTCCTTAGACAGATCGGTTTATAGAATAAATCACAACAAACAATAGTAATCGATAAAAGGCAATTATGACCCTTACAGTTGCCGCCTCTAAACAGAATAAAAAATACCGTGTATCGTTCTCAATAATCCACGTAAATTTAGTTTCAAAAACTTCCTAAATAAGTTATATAAATAAAGCAATCATGAAAAAATAATAATAAAAAAAAATATGAATAATTAAACATTATCTCCAGCAGGACCTGATTAAACTATGAGTATTTTTAATATGATACAAGAAATAACCATAGTTCGACCACTTAAAGAAGACTTTGAATAAGGAGGCTACTCTTGCCAATAAAGGATTAAAATTCTGAAGTCCAGATATAATTTTGTTTTGCATTATTCCAATCCCTTACCACTAAATTGTAAGTTAATTTTTATTTTAACATAAAAATTTACATCATTAGGCTACCCTATAAGGGTTTGAACTATTTGAGGAACATGGTGTGCGTATTTTAAGTTTAGTCTTGGAGAACGTTTAAGTTTAATTGGTTATAGGTTGACAATATATATTTAATTCACATATTGTAAAATAATGGAACAATGCCCGACGTTTCACTAATATTATTATAGTATTGTATGACTAATTTTTTTTAACATTAAGTATCTAATTTTATTGTAGCAACCAGCACTTCAACAAGCACATGTCATTTATAGCAAAAACATTTAAAGGCAAAGAAAGTTAATGGTGTGTTAGGGTACTAGTTAGCTCTTTTAAAATTTGATGTTTAGCTACTGTTAAACTATTGAGGATAATACCTACCTAATTATAAATTGAATTAGCAAGTTTAATGTAGTTCTTAAAATCTTTATTAAGGCGATTTTAACGTTCGATTTGAGCTTACGACACACAGATCATTTTAGGAGCGTTGAGTATTTGGTCCTAAGAAGGGGTGGGTATAATCGAATGATGTCATAATCGGATGATCGGACTTCGATGATTTAAATAATCGAATGATTTCATAATCGAATGATTAATATGCTTTCTGAGAGGCAATATGCCAAAATTCCCGTCTTTATGATGGCTGAGTCTAGGTGCGAATGTGCAGCACATAATTTATGTGATTAGAAAAAAAAAAAAAAAAGGTCGTTCGATTATCCGAGCTCCTTATAATCTCTCGATCAACGTTAAACGATTCAGTTCGAATGATCATTCGCTTCTCCGAACCGATTAATCCCATAATCGATTAATTTGAATGACCCGATAATCGTCATTCGATTATGCCCACCCCTAGTCCTAAGGGATCTTGATACAGTGTGTTATTGCTAAAAACTCGAACTTGAAATACTTTAAGAATTTTTCCTGAATAGAGCAATCCCAATTGATCAACTTTGCTGAGCTGCTATGAATATGGATGAATGAATAAAGACTTTATTGGAAGAATAACATTTAAATTATAATATTCAATTTGAGTCATTTTGGGAAAATAAGTGAAAAATAATAATAATGTATATACTTATATAATAATAAATGAACAAAACTATATAGTTGTAATAATGTTTCTTAATTGCTTACAATATTTACAATATGTTATCCCTACAGGCCTCTCTTTACGGAGGTGATTGTCTAACTTCCCCGGTGACCAAACCTAATGGAAGTAAATCCTTAAGACAATTTTACAAAAACAAAAATTGGAAATACTGGCAAATAAATGTAAATTTATTCATATTTACTAAGGTGTAACTCATAGGAACTGTTTTTTAGACTATTATAGTGGAACTGAGCATGTTGAATTTTAGAAGATGACTATATTAAACTTGATAGCTATAAGGAAACCTTTTTTTTTTTTGTTTCGCTGAAGTACACTCGCTGGATAAGTAGGCTGTTCCAAGATAGGAGTAAGAAGCCACAAAGAGCCGACTATTACAGCGATGTGATCTCCCCTAATCCGATGATATCCTTCATATAAAGAAAGGTAACACGTTCATCATCCGCAGACAGGCCGGAGCGGGGGGCAAGCTTCCTTCTTGGGAAGGGCCAGCGAGGTATGAATGTTGAGGCTGGAGCTGGAATCTGGACAAAAAGAAGCTGGACCCGAGAGAGAGAGAGAGAGAGCTACTATTGTCTGAGCGGTGGATAGAGCCATAAAAACCCTGGCTGGCTTGGTAATTACCGCTCCCTCCCTCTCCTCGTCTTAATTGCCTCCATTCATTGCCCTTCCACATGTCTTCCTAATATCTTAGGCCGTTCTGCATTTATTTTTATAGCTTATTATATAACACATGTTCATCAAGAAAGATATAAGAAATTGGATTCGAAACTAAAAAAAAAATATACGAGGCTCCTTAGGATACGAGGCACTCTGCTAGACAATGAGGCGGCTTGGCATATTCCATCTAATATTTTAATATCATGACATTTTTCTATTTTTGGTTTTTGGTTTATCATTTTCAAAAATGAGCCTTTACAATCGACAAAAAATATTCCTACCCTCCAAAATTTGAAGGATTAAGTTTCAAGATGCGTAGAACCCGAATAATGAATAAAAAATAATCCATTTCTCCTAATTAATACATAAATAAATACAAGTGTTATTTCATAGAGAATAAAAATTCCTACAAAATGAAACAAGAATCATTGAAATTGGTTAAGAACTAGCAGAGATATAGCGTTTTGAAATCAGCAGTAGTGATGTGCAGTTTTCCTTTTAATTATTTATTGCTTTTCATATTACTTAATTGCCTATCTACAGCTTTATAAAAATTTATACCGTAATATTGTTATTTGGAATTAATAAACCATTTTGTAATGATGGTAAATTTGACTGTACCTGCACCTTCTTCTACAGTGATTAATTATGCCATGGTCCAGCTCAACCGTCAGGTTTTTTTTTCTCATCAATTAGCACGAGAGGTACACTTTTGACAAAATAATTTATACTAGACTTGTTTACTATTTTTTCTTCTTTTATTTCGATTTTTATTCAAATAAAATTTCCTGATTCCAGAACACCTCATATTTTTTGTCTATCATCAATAATAACCGCCTGATCAGGGAATCGTATCTCTTATAAGTTGTGGCTTGACCGTGTAGAATTAATATTGTATTCATTGCGATATATTTTTTTTCATTTTAAACACTATATACACTGGCTGATTCCATCTAATATATTTTAATATCATGACATTTTTTTTAAATTTATTTTTGGTTTAGTTTTTTTAATAATGAATCTTTGTAACATACAAAAAAAAAAAAAAAGAAAAAGAAAAAAAAAAAGACCCTTTTAAACTTTGAGGGCTTAGGTTTCAAAATGCGTAGACCACGAATAACGAATAAAAATAATCCGTTTCTCCTAATTAACAATCAATTAATTGTCATTTCATAGAGTAATTAAAATAAAACTAAACAAAATTAAGTAATTATTCTACGTTACTTACTACTATTAGGAACATAAGTAGAAACTGTTTACTCACCTAAAAAAAAAAAAAAAAATTATAATTTGTAAATAGTTAAAAATAGATGATTTATAGAGCAACATAAAATAATGGAACTGAGTAATTATTGTAGAAGACAAAGTTCAAAATAAACATAAACTGATGGAAACACACGACTTACACTTAAATAGGTTTTAAAATAAATTTAAGACTATTAAATGAATTAAGGGCTGAAAAAAGTTTTAAGGTTTATGTTTATTTTGGTTGAAAACATGTTTCAGATTAAATATTATAAGAACATAAAATTGATATGTACTATTAATAGTTAAGTTTATCCCCTATTCATCACTCCCAATTACCTAATCCAACTTAATATATAATTTTTTTCTAAAGCCTTCCAAAGCTATATTATACGTTTGTATTACTTAATATTTTTATGCTATAAATAAAACACCAGAAAAAAATATGTGTTCACCAAATTCTTTAGCTCATTACCTAATACTTGCATATTTAACCGTTTTTTATCGATGAAATAGTTTAAAACTTTTTTTTTTGGGGAGGGGGTCTTTAAAATCAAAGGTAGTAAAAAGGAAGAAAATTCAAATTCGTCATATATACCCAGTCAGACAGTTTCAATCAAAATGAAACATAGATGATATTTATTTAAATTATTTAATTTGATAATTGAGAAAAAAACCTGTAATTCTTGGACTATAGAGTTAATTATAGAGAGAGCTATGAATTTCATAATTTTAGAAAACCAAATTCGACTGTACCTGTAGCTCCTTTTACAGTTATTGATTAGGCCGTTTTATAAGTCGATTACAAAGGTTTAGGTTTATGTTATTGAATATAATAATCCATAATTGATGTGATAAGTCAGTCTTTTTTTATGAATTGTATGGAATAATTTTCAGATTATTGCAGACTGGAAACTCCTAGATCTCTTATTGAATTTCATAAAAAAAAGTCTGTACAGCCCAAATTTATTCTTATAAGTATATTAATTATTTTAAATTTCAAGACATTTTTTTTGTTATAGTTTTACATTTTTTTATTTATTTTTTTACGTTTTCTATGTTTATTTCTTATTTTTTCTGTTTCTTTAAGATAAAAAAATTAATTTTAGTATACATTTTTTTTTTAAATACCCACATCTAATAATAAGGGCATGTCTGGCATGAAGGAGGTCGATAGGCATCTTCTCCTAACTTAAATTTTAAAAGGAGTTTACTTAAGGAGATACCATAGCCAGCTTCTTTTCAGCCTTCTTTTAATATTTTCTGGCATATCTGTCTTGGCCATGTTTTGTATGAGTTAGTTAGTATATCCGTGAAGTTTGTAACAAATTTTAAGTATGAAGTCCGAATTTGATCTTGTACCATAAGTCTGTATGTAAGGTTTTGTTACTGACGTACCATGGGGAGCGAAAGATGAGTTAATGTTTTTGATTGGAAAGTTTAGATTTTTTATAACATATTTAGTATCATTATTATGTCTTTATTTATAGAGGTTTAACAAATAGGCGTTAATGACCTTGATGTTTTAAAGCGCTATCATACTACACCCTCTCCTTGGATCTCCTTCTTCGGCCAAGACCCTCGCTGGAGCTGGAGCTGGAAGAAGAGACCCAGAGGAGAGGCGGCGGTAAATTGAAGGACTACGATGGCCACGTGCTCTTAATCGCTACTTCCCCTCCCCCGAGCGCCATATTTCCCTCTCCCCTGCGGAGGGCATTAACATATCAGGAGAGCGTTCAGGATCATCCTCTCTCCTCCAGCCTCTTCCAAATTTACTGCTCTGGAAAACCGTTAATTCTCGAAATAGGCAGCTTTCAGGAGTCGCGGGCAGTCAGGTGTCTCACAACCTTTTTTTTTTCTTCTCCCTCCTCTCTTATTTCTTATCGTGTTTCATCTACTCCTCCGGTTGAGGCGAGAACTGCGGTGGTAAATTTGTGTTTTTATGCTCCTAATTCCCAGTCCTTTTTTCCCCACCTCGAGATTATTTGCATATTGAAATGTTGAAATGCTTTAATGGTTTAATAAACCATAGCCTGCTAATTTTATGACCATTAAGGACTTCTCATTATCTACGTCTTAAGGATTGTGTCTCGTTCTGGTGTCGACGAAAAAAAAAGAAAAGCGTGTCCGCAATAAATTAAAGCATAATTATGACTTTTAGCTAATTAGTTGACTATATATTACATCACTTATCATATATTAAACAAGATACAGTAAAATTTTGAAATAATATGATAATAAACTATCTAAAGACTCTTTTTTTTCTATAGCCATATTTTTTTTATTTTCTAATTAAACTTTTTTTTCTAAAGGTACTAATAGAGAGAGATAAAGATTTGTATTGAAAAATAAGAAAAGCTCTTACAAACAATGTTAATAAGCCATTAAAAAAAAAAAAAAAAGTACCTCTTCATTCCATGAAGTGTCTATTTTGGATTCATTGCATATAGGGATTGTTAATATTAGTAGATTAAGCCAAAACAACCCTAAGCCTTATCTTTAAGGACCCCTATTATTAGGTACCCACTTTTAAATGATGGATGAGCCCAAATAGTGTCGGGATTCGAACTTAACATATGGGATACAGTAGATTAATCCTCTATCTATCCAAAAGGCAACGTCACGTCGTGTATTGGGATAAATAAGAAGTATATTAGTTAATTAAAATAGTATTATCTTCTCTTTCTTTTTGTATTATTAACAATATTATCTTGTAAATTTTTTAAACACTTAATTCATCCATTTTAAACATTAAAAGCTTTAACTCGCCAATCATCGTTTGAAAGGAGAAGTCATATAAGATAAGATTATACATTAGCATTGCGTTAGTGGCGAATTTTACAAATAATAATTACTGAACCAATAGGAATTCTAATGAATAATTATCCTGCCTCAGCAGGGATTCGAACCCAGAACAGTAGATTAGTGCTCTATTGACTATACCACCCATACAACACTTAGACCCATATTGTTAAAATAAAAAATATGTTAATTAATTCAAATAATATTAGATTTTTTATTTAACACTCTTTAAATTTTTCTAACGCTTTATTTTTTGTTTTATTATTTTCAACTTTTGTAATCGACCACAAAAAATACCCTCCCCTCTCAAAATTGAGGTCTTACGAATAACAGAATAACGAATAAAAAAATAAAAAATAAAATGGTTTTCCTTATTAATAAATAGGAGCGGTGTGGTCCAGTGGATAGAGTACTAGTCTACTGTTCTCCGGGTTCTGGGTTCGATTCCCGGCTATGGCAGAATATTATTTATTCTGTTATTTCAGCCAGGGAGCGACCCTAGGATATGGCCTCTATAAAATGGGTACCCAAAAATGGGGAAAAACCAGGCGGCTGAGTGTGATCTCGGCATAATTACCTCATTGTACGGTCGTTGGACTAGAAACAGAATGAATCACTATATGTACTGAGCCCAAGGCCCTTCATGGGTTGTAGAGTTGTAGTTTTTATTATTTTTTTTATTATTAATAATAAATAAATACTACAAATATGTGTTTTAGAGAATTAAATTTTCTACACAATAGAAAAAAAATCATTGAAATTTGGTTCAGAACTAGCTGAGATATTGACAAACTAACATACATAGACGAACTCGGGTTCGAACCCCAGGAGCACACACGGATTCTCTATAAAGCTAGTATCCAAAAACCTAGTAACTAATCCTGATTTAGGACTAATCATTGCACGACAATCGATCTAGAAACAGTACTAATAAGGACGTACAGCAACAGTCGAATTTGGGTTTTGGAAACTTTTCATTGGGACAATACATGTAAAGTTGATCCTGTATGAACGTATATCCTTCGTATTGGCGGGTACCATCTACCCCAACCTGATAAGTATCAAAGATGGCTGTATCCAAAGACCGTCAAAGGGTGATTGGGAGCGGACACCCCCCTCCATCGGGAGTGAAACACAACTCCCTCGAGATCAGATATGTTTATATAAGTTTATAGCGCAGGCTGCTATCTGATCTCGAGGGGGGATGGAACAATGGTATCGGCCGGATCGAACGAGTCCATATCCTCCGGAGTGAATTAAAAAGATGCCAAGATCACTGGAGTCCGCTCCAGCGGCCTGGATGTCTTTGGGGGGGAGGGGTAATCTCGGGTCTGGATTCCACCGCCGGGTGCAAAAACAAGGGGCAAGGACCGTCGCTGGCTCATTACCCGGGTCCCAGCGCTCCGCTTATCTAACTCAACCTAATAGCTCTTTATTACCTTATTATTAACTAATTTATTATTTATATATTAATAAAGGATCCAGTTAACAAATCGATTCTACAAAACCCATTCAAGAGATGATAAAAAAAAGTTTAAAAATTTCCGGAAACATTTTTTATTGAGTAATATCACAATCTGTCCTAATTAGGGCATTTTAATAGTGATGAAGTACAACATTCAAACTAAATTCACACAATATGTACAAAATAATAAATTTTAAAAATTAATATGAATTGAATAAACTGTAGTTACGTATTTAGGTAAAATATCTTGGTTGAATGTCTTTTTACTTTGACTGGATTGCGATCTAGAAGGACATTCTAGTACTCGAGTTTTCACCAAAAATACAAGTTTTAGGGCCCTCTGATCCCAAATTACCAAGTCGCGCGAAAAGTTCTGTGTGCGTGTTTTGCACCTATTTACCTGAGATGTAACAGCAACTGTTTCTTCAAATTCGGACTCAGAAGAGCCACTTTATACCATGCATTTTGCACCTTTTGACTATTTTCTCAAAATTTTAATTAAACTCGCTATAGATCCATATAAAATTTAACACTATCGTAATTTATAATTAAATATATAAATTTAACTTTGTGTCTCAACTAAACTAAACCGAAATCATTGATTCTCCTTGCTCTGTTACGAATAAACTCATCTATAAAGACCTTAATGTTCCTTATGGGACTGATTTGGGCCAAACCAGGTACCATCTCTCATATTAGAAACTCCATTCTCACTCTAACCCACTAGTTTCTATTCTTGTTTCCTCTTCAATCCTCCAAGGCGTCTGATAAGAAAAAGGCAGTGGGATCTTCTGGCTTAGAATATTTTTTGGTAGGCTGAGAAGTTTCTATACATGTATATCATAGCTTTTGATTATTAAATCCTAACGTTTACTTGATTTTTTTTTTTTTTTAATGCAGATTAAAATTTCCTTTTTAATGACAAATATGTTTAATATATATATATATATATATAATGAGTGGATATCTCATGTTTCAAAGGAAAAGACTTGTATTATTCATAATTATAATGAAAAATATACTAAGCCTTATCTTCTATTCATTTTTAGGTTAGGTTTTTATATAAAGGAAATAAAACTGATTTAATATTATGTACATGATATATATATAAAAGAAATGTATTTTGTACTAAAATATGTGAACATACAACATTATTGAATGCCAAATAGTCTAATAGTTGATAAAGTGGGCGCTGGGGATAGGCAAGACCCGTTCTACGATTATCTTTCCTGCTATTGTATAATATAACATGGTAATATAAACGTGGATAATATTAATATTTAAAATATAATATACATCTTATATATCTTATTTTATTATCTTAAGCGACATAAGTATGACCAAAAATGTAGCTAAGTTACACAGAACCATATTAGGGTAATTTACAATCTTGGTTAGATTACGTTTTAATCTGAGTTATTCATCGAATATCCACAACAATACTCAATAGAAAATTCAGAGTGAAAAAGTTAACTGTAGGCTATTATTTTATAGACCAAAATATTTTTATGTGTGCCATTTTTCCAGGTATTTCGGTAGTTATATATTATAAGTATATAGCAGCTATTGATACAGAAAAAAAAATCTGGTGCGGACAACACACGACTTTCACTTACCTCCGTTTTTATAATCGATTACAGAATTTTCTAATGCAGTTAGAGATGAAAATCAGTGAAACTATTAAATTGAATTAATTAAATTGAATTTCTATAGAAACATGTGTTTTATCATCTAAAATAATCGGTTAGTTTTATCGGCTTTTCATCACTCTTTATTAACTTTTATAAGCTTGTCTATTAGATATTTTTTTTTTTAATCTTTAGCTTTTTAACGGTATATTACACATATATATTACTGTTCTTATGTTTTTTCCTTTAGTTCGGTATCGACAAGATAATATGGTTATTTTTATAGAATCTACAAAATTAAAGGTACTTTAGGAGAAGAAAATTTAAAATATCGGCATTTAAGCCCTGTCAGACTATTTTAATCAGAATAAAATCTACATGATATTAAAGCCCATTTAACTTTACATCGACATAGCGGGTTTAATCAAAATCGTCGGAAGCGTTTTTGAGAAAATCATAAAAAGGTGCAATATGCAAGGTATAAAGTGGCTTTTCTCCTTAGCCGATTGTGATGAAAACGCTTTTTTAACATCTCGGGCGTATAGTTGTCTTAAATATAAAATTTCAGTTTCATAGGACTTTTCGTTTCCGCCCGGGAGTTACCACACACACACACACAACACCTTTTGGCGGACTTGGTTATTTGGACTCAGGGGACCCTAAAACGTGTATTTCCGTTGAAAACTAGTAGTAGTAAGTGAAAGTAAAAATATCAATCGAGAACAAAAAATACATAAACACGATTTTACTCAAATAAAGTTGCCACCTTTGCCAATGATGGCTTTTTCTTTCTAAATTTTAACATAGTATTCAATTTGTAACAAAAACAGAACGATAACAAACGATCTTTCTATAGCGTTTAGTGTTTTCTTAACATTGTCCATATTATCCTTACGTTACATTGAGATTACTATAGCACGATGTTAAACATAATTCGACCGCTATACAGAGAGGTATGGCAATATGGTCGGTACTCTAGCCTTGATTAATCCGTCAATCACCTCGCCCATGACTGATTATAAGATTTATAAAGATACAAGAAGGCGGATCGCTAGGGGCTGCCAATCATTAGGCGATGAATCAACAAATTGGCGGAGGGTGACTATCGCACCAATTCATCAAACACAAATGCCGACTGATGGTGATGAAGTGGAGTGGGTTTGAATCCCGCCTCTGGTGAACGGGTCACATAGCGGCACGGTTATCTCCACCATTCTTACGGTGTCGTCTTGATTCGGTATCCGTTCCCCGAAGAACTAAACCTTTTTGGACTTCAGATAACATTTCTTAAGTCAAATATAAATCTGAATGAATTCACTGATAATATCACTGTATTTTTAAGCAAAAGCTGTAAAGAACCTTTTATCTTGAACTTGAAGAATCTTTCTTTTCCTAACAGATTTTGGAGGTTTTTGAGTATTGACTAGAAACAGTACGAATCCTTTTTATGATCAAAACAATCCTTCATATTAGAGTTACAACAAATATATAAATCGTTTTTTAAATAAGAACTCAGAACTTAGAAAGAAGGATCGACCAACACAAGCAGATTTTATTTTATTTCACCAGCAACGTAATAGTTTTTCCATGTGTTACTTATCGATGCATCTATTACATATTATACATAAATAGATAGAAAATAATTTTATTCTAGATTAGAATTAAGAACAAAATGCGTTACAATAACGAGAACATCATAAAAACACTGTAAAGAATTAGAGAACAAATAAATTTACAGCCAAAAGCCTCGCCATTTAAGAATAAGATTTTGCAAAGTGAATAAGGAAGAACTGATGTATATTGGAAGGAATGGAATGGTACTTCCATGAAATTAATATTAAATTAATCTCTCTCCCTCACTCTCTCTCCTCTCTCTCTCTCTATATATATATATATATATATATATATATATATATATATAGATGAGAGAGAGAGGAAGTAGAGAGATTAGACTATATATAAACTCCCAACATAGAGATAATGTATAAGCTATTGAATGGAATATTGTTTATTTATTTAACGTTTATTTATGCTGCTGTGCTAGTCGGACGATGCTAGAGTGGAGTCCTAAATTTAGCCTATTCAGTTCAATTAGGAAAGAGGTCTTTAACGAGTACCTGTCATCGCACAGGCTCTGGACCACCTTAAACTTCCCCTCGAAGAACGGCATAACTAAGGATTTTTACTCCATTAAAAAATCCTAGAACCACCTGCGGATTTGAACCGGGACCTTGGGCATAAAGAGGCTGTTATGCTAGCCACCCTGCTACGGTACCCCGAGTGATATAGCTATTAGATGAATAATATTGTTTTTTTATTTATTTATTACTTAATGCTACTCTGGCTAATCGGACGATACTACACTGGGAATCTTATATTTTACCTATACAGACTCTTTGACGAGTACCTGGCATCGGACAAACTCAGGACCTCCATTTTACGTCCCCTCCGAAAGACGGCATGACTAAGGACTTTTAATCGCTTAACAAATCAGTAACATCTGCTGGGTTTGAACTCGTGAACTTCAGCACAGAAAGCTGTTATTTTAGCCAATACACCTAAGGTGACCCTGTCCTGTATAATATATATCGTTGTGAGTCTGCAATAATGTATATTAAAATGGTATATCTTTGACTTACGACTGGGGAGTCATTAGACTTTTAACGGAAACTCCTGAAATGAAAATATATTTTTTATGCAGTATGTAATGCAGAAATTAAAACTCGAAATAATAAATAAATAATGAAAACACCATATACGACAGACTATATAATCATTGGAGCGTTCTGAATATCCCAGGTATTGTAAAGCACTGTTGATTATAATAACAGTGTTCTATTAACGCAACGCCTTTATGGTCGATTAATCTTTATTCTCCGCGCTGTCTAGTCAAGTTTCCATAAAACCGGTTATAAAAGGCTTAATTTAAGCAGTGCTTAATTATACACTATAAAGTGCCCGTATATTGTGTTTACTATCTCACACGTACTCTTAATTGTATAGCGTTTATTTTATGTCGTGTTGATGTTAATAAATTTTCATTATATATTTCAAAACAATTTAGGGGAAAGCTAATTGTAAAGAATGTCTAATAAGAAAAAAATGTCTCTTTATAAGCTTCAAATTATCACTGTTATTACATCTACAAGTTTTTATTACGGCAGCAAACTTTGGTTAACATATGAATCTACAAATTTTATTATTGATTTGACTTCTAAAAACACTAAATAGCAAACAAATACCAGTATTATAACATCAATAAAAAAAAGCTTATTTTTTAAAAAAGTCCATATTTCTAAACATAATCTTAATTCATCAAGTTATAATAAACCCCCTCAAAAACAGAATATTTTGCAAATCTGATTTTTCAATTTTAATGATTTCCAATTAATTAAAAAAAAAAAATGCTGGGATATCTATGAAATTTTCAAAAGGTTTCAAAAAGTAGTAAAGGAAAAAAAAAAAAAAAAAAAAAAAAAATATATATATATAATATATATATATATATATATATATATATATATATATATTATATTCTCCCTTATTCCACTCGCAAGCTCCTTGTATCCTCTCTAATTTTCCCTCAGCTTGATTATGGATGTATGGTATATGATGGCCTCTCGATGATGCTAGAGAAACGATTAAAGTTAATTATGAACTGTTTTTTAAGATTTGTCTTTGGCAAATCGAGGCGGTCTCATGTATTCCATCTTTATACCGAATCAAAATGGCTCTTTCCCCTTACCCGTAGGCAATATTTCCTTGGATCTTTCCTATACCAAACCATTAATTCACAACACCCTCCATATATCTACAATCTCCTACAGTTCAAACCCTCAATTCACCCACTGGAGACTAGATCCCGTTTTTCCAACCTTTATATCACTTCCCACAGAACAAAAAAATACGAATGCTCCTTTCTGGCCCGTTCTACTAGTTTCTGGAATTCCCTTCCATCAAACATCCGCCATGCTCCTTCCCTTTCTACATTTAAATTCCTTCTTTTCCAGCACCTTCTAACATCCCAAAATGACGCTGCCTGACGTATATTTTAAATATGAAATATATTTTTATATAGTTTTTTACTTTGGTTCAATCTTTACAGTATTTGTTTAGTTTTTTATATCGTTATTTTTTTTCTAGAAGATTTCATTTCTTATATTTGTATTTTTTTTTATTTTTATTTATGTTTTAATGGTATTATCTTTCATTAATTCTTGGTCTAATATAGATCCTTTATTATTTCAGGGTTAATGTTATTTTAAGAATACTAAGTATTAGTACAATGTTACTAATTATTTTTGTTTAATTTAATTTTTTTTTTTTGTTTCTTTTTTAATTTGGATTCTGTTATCAACTCATATATTTCTCATTTTTTTCTAACATAAATCAGCTTCTGAAGATTGTTTTTATTTTATTTATTTTGTGTTGTATACAAATTAATCAATTATTGTAAATAGTAGTTTATCATGTTTATCTTGTCTGTTGGCCAGACATATTGTATATTTAAACTGTACAAAGCTGTTATTCTAAAGGGACCCAGTCCCAGAATAAAAATTATTTTCTATCTATCTATCTATCTATCTATCTATCTATCTATATATCTATCTATCTATCTATCTATCTATCTATCTATCTATATATATATATATATATATATATATATATATATATATATATATATAATATATGGTATATACAATAGAATCCTACAGAGGATATCGACTGAACTTGAATTCATGATTAGAATTATTCATCTTTGCCTTCCAATTCATCCTCATCCTCTCTGAATGTTCCTTTTTTGCAATATTTTTTGTTCAAATTTTATATTCATATTTATTTAATGGTAAATACATAACGTTACTAAATAATTCTTTGATTTATTAAAAAAAAAAAATGTTGAATAGTAAAGTCTAACGATCCGTTTAAGTGTTTGAGTCCTTCGTAAAATAATACTAGAGCAGTTTTTTTACTGTTTTTTGTTTGCTTACGTATTTGTATGTTTATTTAACGTCACTTTATGTCTAATCGGACGACAGAACCAAAGAATTACTAAATTTTGCCTAGCAAGGTTTTAATTAGGATAGGGATCTATAGCGAGTATCTGACATCGCACAGGCTTGGAACCACCATTTTACGTCCCCGCCGGGGACGGCATAACTAAGCATCATTTAACTTCTTTAAAAAAATCTAGGGCCATCAGGTGATTTCGTACCGGTACCTTGGTTATAGAAGGCTGTTATGCTGGAAACTGCACCACAGGCATTATTTACATTTTTAAATATCGCTCAAGTACACATGTTTGAAATTTTGAAAAATTTAAATTATTATAACATTATTACAAGAAATAATAATAAACATAAAAAAAAAAAACTGTAATTCTTCCAACCATGACGTTTCTTGGCAATTTTTTATTGAGAATTATTACAATCTGTTTCAGAATGAACAATAGTAATACTGATATGAAACCACATTCATACAATATATACAGAAAATAATAATAATAGTCAAATTACATAAAATAGAAAATAAATAAATTCATATATATTCATATATATATATATATATATATATATATTATATATATATATATATATATATATATATAAATATATATATATATATATATATATATACAATAAAATAATATAAAATAAAAAAAAAAAAAAAATAAAAACAACAACCTATAATTGAGATAAATAAAAAGTTGGCAAATAAATAAACATCATAAAAACAATGGTAACTATATACAATGTATACAACTGCTAAGGGAACCCCAGATTGGGCTTTTCCCTTCACTTGTTAAGGCAAAAAGCGGAATCCAAGAGATCCCAGCGCCTCTCTCTCAGCCCCATAACTGGTCTTAGCCAGTAGAGGCTGAGTTAGGGCGCAATAGTCTTGGCAATTAGCGATACTTTTTTCACTACTTAAAGGTATTCTTATCTACCCAATAGAGGCTGAGTGTGCCCAAGTAGGGTGTCATGATACTGGGATCGATCCAACTCTGATAAAAATGGTTATTTATCGGGCCTCTCTAACCCCTCTAAAGTTTTTTATATATAACTTCATTAAATAAAAATATTTTTAATTATGAGATGTCCTGTTATATGATAGTAAATACTAAACATACATTAAACAACCTTATTTATTTATTTTTTTTTTTTGGAAACGGATGATATAAGGCATACTAACAGGAAACGAATACAATGCATTAAGACTCGGAATACAAATGATAGCGTGGAAGACACCACTATATATTCCATCCCTGGTGGGGCTTCGTCTTTCCAGAGAGAGAGACAGAGAACGGACAAAACAAGAAACAAAAAATAAAGAAAGAAATAAAGAAGAGAAGAAAAATCGGAAGGAGGTGGAGTAAAGAAGAGGTCAGAAGGTAAAAAAGGACATCGGAGATGTAACCAGCCATAGGATTGTCTTCCTCAGCCTGTCCTTCCTCCAACAGCTCTATAACACTTCTCTTCACCTTTTATTGTATAATAAAATACGGCATTCCTCTGAGGCCTGATGATAATAAACTTTATTCTTTATGCCGAGTTCCGTTAAGCTATACCAAGTCCTATTGCCGTGCGGCTTGCAACGCCATCTTATCACTTTTAAGAGTAACGCTAATAAATATAAATTGTATCGTCAAGTTATTTTTAGCCTTGACCTTTTATTTAATCTTGGTTCGTTTATAACAAAACCGTAGGAGTTATACGTTTCGAAAATGCATAATATTGTGAGTAATATTTTAAATTCTGTCTAATGAGGGACAATAATAATGAAATGAAAATGAAAAAACTTCTTTATTATCCTGGAACTAAAGTACGTTAAGAATAAAATAAAATAAATAATTGACGACCGGCAAAGTGTGGTCATGGCTTAGAATGACAAATTACTAACTAGAGAAATAATAGAGGTTGTAATATACATACATATTTACAAGTCGGATTTATAGAATGAAATAAAAATAAAACAACTAAAAAAAAAACAGAAATAGCTAATTCATCAGTGATAATTTAAGTAATATAAACACACACAAAAAAATACAATAATAATAATTGGAATTTATAGCATCTGCAGTTGGAAGTCATTGTTTGTTTGACTGGGTAAGGAGAAGGTGGTTGAAAAGGAGCGCTTTGAAGGAGGAAGTCGTTTTACATGACGGATCTCAGGAGGGATAGAATTCCAAAGAGAAGTTGCTTTGGCTAGAAAGGACTTGTCGAAAGCAGCAGTACCGTGAGGAGGAGGGTAGAGGTCAGAAAGCCGGGATTTGGTAGAAGAGGACTGAATTGATGATTTAAATTGAAGGGATTGGAAGATATAGCTGGGACGATGAGTTCTGATAACCTGGTAGAGGAAGGAGCTAGGAAATACTGGCATCTGTAACGAGGATAAAGCCACCTTAACTCGGCGTAATACTGGATTATATAGTGTGTCTCTGGTGATCCCGAATACAAACCGTATTGCACAGTTCATAATACGCTTGAGTTTTGCTTCAGCTCACCTGAAAGTCCAATAATGGTGATAGATTACTTTCATACCATATTTGCAAAAAATAAAAGAATTTTTGAGCAAAGCAAAAGAAACAATGAAAATAAAGATTTTGAAACAGGATACGGATCAACTTTATGTTTTCTAATGTTATCTTAAAATTCATAATGTTCATTAAAGATTATTTATATATGATAAGTGCATGATATGTATCTATGTGCCTTGGAGTAATAGTAATATATTTTTGTTTTTTACCTTCACTTTCCTATATATAAAATATGTAGTAAGGGAAAGTATTACGAACGTGAAAATTTTTAAATTCCACTTTTCGGAGTAAATACATGTTTTTGGGTCCCCTGAGTCCAAATAACCAAGTACCGAAAAAAGATCTGTGTGATAACTCCTGGGCGAAAACGAAAAGTCCTATGAAACTGAAATTTCATATTTAAGACTACTAATACGCCCGAGATTACAGCAACTTTTTCATCGAAATCAGCTAACCAGAAGAGCCACTTTATACCATGCATTTCGTACCTTTCTACAATTTCCTCAAAAACGGCTCTATCGATTTTGATTAAACTATATATATTGATGTAAAATTTAATGGGCTTTAATGTGATGTAGGTTTCATTCTGATTTAAATAGTCTGACAGGGCTTAAATGCAGATATTTTAAAATTTCTTCCTCTAAAGTACATTTAATTTGTATATTTTAAAAAAATTAGGTACATCATCTTATTAGCATAGATAAATAACGGCTTAATATGAAAGTTGAGCGAATTTGATAAACAACTAAAGGAGAAAAGTGTCATATTTTTTTATACAATTTTTGTGTTTTCGGAAACAAGAATAGTAATATAGATGTATTATATACCGTTGGATAGCTAAAGAGTTTAAAAAAGTTTGAAAAAATATTATCTCATACAAGGAATCGTAAAGGGTAATGAAGAGTGATGAAAAGCCGATAAAACAAACTGATTTTTGTGGATACAAATAGATTATTTAATAAAACACAAGTTTCTTTTTAAATTCAATTTAATTAATTATTTAACAATTTATTTTTACCTCTAGATGTATTTAAAAACTCTTCAATTGATTTCAACAACGAAGGTAAGTCGAGTGTTGAGCACACCAGATTATTGTAGAAAAATAAGGTAAATACTTCGAATAAAATTATCTTGTTTTCATATCGTACTTTTAATAAAAATCCTTTACCTTGAAAACGGACATTTCATGTGACACAACCCAATATTTTGTGAAATTTACAAAATTAAAAGTACTTTAGACAAAAAAAAAAATAAATAAATAAAATAATTAAAAATAAATAAAATAAATCGGCATTTAAGCTCTGCCAAACTATTTCGATTAGAATGAAACCTATATTAAATTAAAGCCCATTAAATTTTAGATATAGGGATCACTTGTAGCTGGGGGGCTAGCGTAACAGCCTCCCATGCTAAAGGTCACGGGTTCAAACCCGCAGGTGGTCCTAGGATTTTTTAATGGGAGTAAAAAATCCTTAGTTACGCCGTCCTTCGGAGGGGACGTTAAAAGGTGGTCCCGAGCCTGTGCGATGTCAGGTACTCGTTAAAGATCCCTATCCTAATAAAATCTGGATAGGCAAAATTTAGGACTCCCACTGTAGCATCGTCCGATTAACCATAGTAGCATTAAGTGATGTTAAATAAATAAACAAATAAACAATTTTAGATATGGAGAGTATTAAAGTCATTAGAGCTGTTATTGAGAAAATTGTAAAAAGTATTAAATGGCTCTTCTGGTTCGTCGATATTGATGAAAAAGTTGCTGTAACATCTCGGGCGTATAGATGTCATAAATATGAAATTTCAGTTTTATAGGACACTTCGTTTTTGCGCTGGACATACCAGACACAAACAGATCATTTGGACACAGGAGTCCCCTAAAACGTGTATTTCCGTTGAAAACTGGAATTCGAAAATATTCACGATCGCAATACTTTTCCTTACTACATATTTCATATGTATGTAAGTGAAAGTAAAAAATTAGGTAAATTGGATACATTAAAAATTAAAGGTATTAGTATAAATAAGTCATATTATTAAAAAAATATTATTTCATTGATAAACTCCCAAACTATGCCTACGTCCCCCTGCTAATTACACATGAAAAACTGGCGACATAACTCACATTTCATTCTCATCGGCCATGAGGAGTCGGTAGTAAATAATACTGATTGTAATATATGGAAAAGGGTTATTTACAATGCTCTCTGGGGCATTGTAGTGTTTTCTGACTCCGACGGCCGATAAATTGACCTCTACAAATAAGAAACAGGGACAGTGTATTTATCGTTGTGAAATAGAGTCCAGATTTATTACAGCGAGCAGAATTACCAGAAGTCTCTTCGTCCTAGGGGTTTTATGAAAACGATCAAATTCTTCTCGGATTTCAGAGCCTTCGGTTGTAAAAATCTGAAAATTATACGTAGTTTTATCTATTAAGTTACTTTCATGTGCGATCCACATCATAGGCGAAAATAAACTAATAATAATATTGATTTAAACATATCTTACTAGAAATCCTTTGATACTGCCTGCGTTTCAAGTCTATATCAAATAAGTAAAACAGAACAGAAATAATAATAATGTAAACGTAATTTCGAATAATCCATGGTTGGTCGTGAAATGCATATCGGTAAAAAAGTTGAAAACAGTGAAACAAATATTTAATATCCTTTTTTTTCTATTGAATTTTTTTTTTTTAATTTTTTTACCGCCTTCTGGCCATACCATATCTTCCTCGATAAAAATTATTTTGTCCAAAGTATTTTCCCCTACATAATTATTCCTACAATATTTTAATTGCAGGTATAAAAAATAACCACATCGATTCTAGTTAAGCTGATTAAAAAGACGAATTCGGAATGTCTTTATGTTCTATGCTATCTTGAGATACAGAATCACACTGCGCTACAACTTAATATCATTAGTATCACAGCTTCATACAACCTTGTAAATAAGATCTTTAGCTTTTCAACAATATATTATACACCTATATTTCAGTTATTAAGTTTAAACATAAAAACAAAAAAAAAAATATTTTCCATAAGGAAAAATGTTGCTGTTATCCCCATTAATTGGTTTTCAAATCGTTCAACGCTTGTATTTAGCCGCTTTTTATGAATCTCAGGTGATATACATTTTTTTTTTTTTTAATCTACAAAATTAAAGGTACTTTTGGGACAGCAAGTTTTAAATATCAATGAACCCTTGTCCGACTATTTCAATCAGATTGAAACTTACATCATATTAAAGTCCATTCAACTTTTCATCCTTGCAACGAGTTTGATTAAAACACTGCTGGCCTTAAAACACATACACAGTTTTTTTTTTTTTTGCGGGACTTAAAATAATATCAGCATTTAAGCTGTCAGACGATTCCAATCAGTATAAACTCTGTATGGTATTAAAGTCCATTATATTTTACATCGATATAGTGAGTTTAATTAAAATCGTTAGAACCGTTGTTGAGAAAATCGTAAAAAGGTGCTATTGATCACGCGACTTGTTTATTTGGACTCAGGGGACCCTAAAACGTGTATTTTCGTTGAAAAATAGAATTCGAAAATTTTAACGATCGCAATGCTTCCCATTTTCTATATATTTCATATATAGGTAAGTTAAAGTAATCACTATTTTAAAATCAGTTATATTATAAAAAATAAAGGCCTTAATATCGTATTACTGATGTCGAAATTCGAAGTATGTATTATATGTTGGTAATGAACTCTACTCTGAGAGCCTTATACAATTAACTACTCAAAGTAAAATAATTTTGAGTACAAAGGGAAAAAGAAAAGATTCATCAAATAGAGTCCAAGTTATACTGTCTAAGTAATTTAGCGGTATGATTAGTTGAGTAAAATACTTTCTGATTTTAATTTATATATTTGATACTACCATTGCGTAAAATATTTGGTCCGAAGAGAGATGAGGCCACTGGGGAGTTTAGAAGGTTGCACAACGCGGAATTGCGGAACTTGTATCCTGTGAATATAATTGTGCTGATTGCATCGCGGAGACTCAAATGGGCGAGTAAAGTTGTTGGGCTCGATGACGAGCGGATTCCGAGAAAGTTGGTATTTGCTGATCCGACTGGTAGGCGTCCGAAAGGTAGGCCGAAGCGTAGAAGGAAGGATTGCGTTAAGGCTGATCTCGGGTGCTTGGGCTTGAATGGTGAACATTGGACGAGTCTGTGTAGGCGAAATTTGGTGGTATCGGCATCGAACCTTCGGGTTCGCTAAGCCTATTACTATTATTATTATTATTATATTTTTATTATTTGATACTACCGCAGGATAGCTACTTCTCCGGACACGCGAGTCGAAGTGGATTTTGATTTACTTCTCAAATGTTCACCGATTTTATGGATTAGCACCGTATAAGTAAATATCCCAGGGTAAGATACAAATATATATTTATAACTGCTTCAATTACCATTCAAGCGGAAGAGGGACACAGAAAAAATTCAACGCCATTGTCGGTGTAGCAACAAGGGGATGGAGATTACTTCGCTTGAGCTAACACTGGAAATCTTTCTTCTACCCTTGCAAAAAAGGCTTTTAATCTTGAATAGGCGGTGAGGAACCTCAGAAACCATATTTAGGGGTTGGATATGCCAGAGCTCTCATTGAAGTCAACCGAAGCGTAAGGGACCTGGGAGAGTAAAGCGGCTACCTGCGCTTTCGGGTTTAGTGTTTGTCAGGGTCTCGTGCGCTTTTAGCAGCGCTTCTCTGTCTTATCTAGCAGCTATATCCAGATATAACACTAGATAAGCGCTAGTGTATTCTATAATAAGCCGCGAGCTGATGCGAGATTACTTTAGATAATTAAAAAATCTAATGCGCGCAACACTACTTTCACTTACATCCCTTGTTAAAATTAATTTAAGAATTTTTAAATACACTAACAGATGAAAAAAGATCAACGAATTAATTACACAAATTGTCGATACAATTCGTACTTTATAAAATAAACTATTATATTTTTATCCACATCAATCAGTTAGTTTTATCGAATTTTCATCACTCTATATAAACTTATACAATTCCGTGTATTAGATATTATTTTTTTCTAACATCTTTAGCTTTATAACGGTATATTATACATTAATATTACTGTTCTTTTCTTCGAAAACAAACAAATTTCATACAAAAATATGTTAGCACTTTACTCGTTTAGTTTTTTTTATCGAATTCGCTCAACTTAATAAGATGATAGGTTTAATTTTTTTTAAATATACAAAATTAAACATACTTTGGGGGAAGAAATTTTAAAATATTAATGCCGATATTAGCCCTGTAAAACTATTTTATGAATCATAATGAAACCTACATCACATTAAATCCCATTTTAATTTTACATCGATCTAAAGAAAATTTAAAATATCGGCATTTAAGCTCTATCAGATTAAATCAATCAGAATGAAACCTACATCATATTAAAGCCCATTTAATTTTACATCGATCTAAAGAGTTTAATCAAAATCGTCGGAACCGTTTTTGAGAAAATCGTAAAAAGGTGCAAAATGCATGGTATGAAGTGGCTCTTCTAATTGGTCGATTTTGAAGAAACAGTTGATGTTACATCTCAATATAAAACTCGAATTCTAGAATGTTCAAAATACAAGGTACAAAATTGTATTTCCGTTAAACCGATTTTAGTAAGTTGCTATAACATCAAGGGGGTATAGTTGTTTTAAATATGAAATTTCAGTTCGTAAGACTTCTTTTTTTCGTGGCAGACATAACACACACAGATCTTTTTTAATGACTTAGTTATTTGAACTCAGGGGACCCTAATACGTGTATTTCCAATAAAAACTGGAATTTTTGAAAATTATTACTATAGCAACAATGACAGCAAAGTTATGGAAATTTTAATGTTAAAAACATGGAAAGTATTTGGTACGTAACGGAATTTTTTATCATAATTATGACGATAAGTAGATCTATTATAGCAATCCATAAAATATTGCAGGTACATTATTTTATATAACATTTAAAAAAAAAAATGTTTAAAGGTTAATTTTGGTTTATTTAGTAATGAGTAATAGAGAAAAAGAAAAAAAGAATAAAAAAACTTCCGCATAACGGTTCATTTGATTTCAGCTTTGAAAATTAAAGGCTATTGACACAACTATTACATGAAATAACATCGTTGACAATTCGAAAAAAAAAAATATCTCAATAGCTATTAGGCTGAATTACTGTTCATTGTTGCTCAAAAAATTATGAAATAACCCTGAACTACCAAGAATCCACCAAGCTTGACAGGATTTCTAAAATAAACTGAGTTATAAGAGAAACTTACGTTTCTTTTTGGAAGAAAAATTAAATTTTCTGTAATCAAGTCATTAAAAAATTATTCCTGAATTATGAGTAGTTATATAGAAAGTCGTACAACATACCGTTGGAATGCGCGAGATTTTAGAAAAGTTAATATGCAAGTCGTAAAAGTCTATAGGAAGTTGTTATAAGCTCATCAACTTATGAAAATATATTGTTAGTAATGTTGTAATGAGAGTGACTATGATTATTCAGTGTTGCCACCTTACAGTTATACTCTTCGTTATATTCTTCCATAGAGTACTCAAGATTTCAGGGAAAAAATGACAAAGTGTTCAAAGTTATAAAAATAATTTATACGTTTAGAATGAAACCCCCTGCTCAATTTTAAACTGAATAGGGCAGCAATGATGGTTAAATGGAATATTGAATAGTTATAAAATAAACACAATTTGTTCCTGTTAAGGAAACTTTTCATTTCGATGAATTCATAATCCCAAAGTAATAAGCATTAGTTGGTTTAAATGAACTGTGTCGAACACAATTATATATCATAGTGGAGATAATTAGTTGACCTTTTGAGAATTTCTGGTAGGAATTAGTACCGGTGGCAATCAGGTAATGAAAGAACTAAATAGTTTCAACTATTTATTGTTTTAAAACGTTTCGACCCCCATTGTGGGTCATCATCAGGGCGTATTGTAGGCGAATGGAAACTACAGTTTTCCACTCTGGCTAATTCCTTCCACCAATATTTATATATCATATTTAAATTGCAGCCGTGCAAAGAAAATGCGGGTCGCTAGTATTTATACTGAAAAACAAGTTTTGAGGGTCATTATTGGTTATCTTGAACTTGGGTAACTTGAATATTGAAACTAAGTCCCAGAATAACTTAATTTACTCTACCCGTCTCAAGACAGTCGTTCTACTTTCTCTTAAGTAATGCATCTTAAGCTAACTTAGCTTAGCTTAGTTGTATAGCGATTCAGACGGAATAAAGTTACAATCCTTTTTATAGCTTGCCCGACATAGTTTCAAATAACTAAATATTCATTTAACATTGCTATAAATAAAAAATAAAAAATCTGTCGACAATCCTGAAAAGAAAGAAACTGGAATAGTAACAAAAAGACAGAGCTCTCGATAGTGACGACACGTAGAGGACGGATTCCAAGAAGAAAAGTTGTGTTCCGTTCGGGAGCAGTCACGGACGGATTTTCATTTTTCTAAACGTCATCGGTTTTTCGTCGAGTCGAAACTGTTATCCGTCCAACCCACATTTCATCCGCGGGCTTCTATTTCTTTTCATATCCGACTTTTTCCTTCTCGGAGAAGAGGAAGATTCAATGGCCGGGCAGTTACACACTTAGCTCGCTCGCATGACAGTTCTCCAGAGGATCTGGAAGAAGGAAATAACGAGGAGGAAGAAAGAAACGGAGACCGAATAAACTCATAAGAAAGAACAAACACGTGCTGGAAGTTAAGCTCGAAGAATGGATTCGTAGGGTTTGATTAGCAGGAACTCCTCGCAAATAAAAACGAATTCTGTAATCGTTATCTACTCAGTTACTTAAAAAGAAGCTGAATAAACCCGCTTTTAATAAAGCCTACTTAATAAAAATATTTATTTACAAGCTAATTGTACCGTGCTCCTTATAATTAAAAATAAAAGTGAATATCAATAGTTTACTGTTAGGAAATTCAGAAGAAATATCACGGGTTCAAAACCGCAGGTGACCCTAGGATTTTTTAATGGGAGTAAAAAATCTTTAGTTGCGCCGTCCTTCCGAGGGAACGTAAAAAGGCGATCCCGTGCCTGTCCGATGTCAGGTACTAGCTTAAGATCCCTATCCTAATAAAACCTAAATAGGCAAAATCTGCATCGATTAGGCAGAGTAGCATAAAATAACGCTATATAAATAAAAAAACAAAAAAAAAACATAAGAAATATAGTTTGGATGGTGGTGGAGAAAACAATGAATAGTTTCATGATCAACAACCGTGCAAGGAGGTGATTAGGCCTAAATCACGCTTAATTTTGGCCTAACGTTTCCTCTAATTTTGGGTACCCACTTAAAAGAGGCTAGGTGTGCCCAAGAAGGATCTCCATACCTCAGGGTCGCTCAACGGCTGAAATAACAGTATAAAAAATCTCCCTCAGCCGGGATTCGAACCTTGTACCCGGAGAACAGTAGACTTGAGCTCTATCCACAAGACCACGCCGCACCCTATTTGGTTTATATAATCGTAACAATTAGAAAAGCATTTAAGCAAAATGAAAGATAAAATATAAATAAATGGATTAACAAAATATGATACACAAAATGTGAAAATAATAATATATATATATATATATATATATATATATATATATATATATATAGGAGAAACGTCTAAAAAGTTAAAAATAAGAATTTCTCAACATATATCCAATTGTAAAAATGTAAAAAGTATTAATAGATCAGCCCTGTTACCCCAAGGTATCATAATGCACCATGCATTTAATTTTAATAATTTGTAAATACTGGACACTTCACAAAAGAGGCACAAAAATCCTAGGCATACACTACACAGACATTATAAATAATGTAAATTTATAAAAATTATCACAAAAATATGTAAGTATAAATAAAAACAAAACAAAAAAACATTATAATATAAAATAAAACAAGGATTTAAATTAGAATAATAACACAATAAACAAGGTACAAACTATAAAAAATAAAACAAAATCGAAACAGTAAGCCAATTGATTCCATATTTTACTCTGATCATAAAATTCTGGGGCCATTTTCCCTGTTCGAACCTTGGGTATAAAAAGTTGTTATGATAGCCACTACACCACAGATGACCCCATATAATAAAAGTGACGATTATATATAATCGCAATAAATAAGATAAGTGCGCATTAAAACAATAGCAATAATAAAGCGCTCTTTCTGCTTTAATAAATAATTCAACGAACTAATATAATCTCATAAAAACAAACACATTATTATTTTCCGTAATATGTAAACGATGTAAACACTTAGCTGATCCCATGTTTAAGCTTCTATGGTATGAGGAAAGAAACGTTTAGTTGATAAACATGTATTTTTCCGATCTCTTTGAATATTATACATGGGATTAATTATCATAGAATAGGAGAGGTTTGGACATGCTGCTTATATGATATCCTTCTCATAAACATAAATTAACATATAATGTATTGTTTCGATAATATGCAAATCAGCTCGCTCTAATTGGGCATTTCGTGTAACCCAACGATTTTCTGCTATCAGACTTTTCGCCCCGAGCATAAATTAACTTAAGATGTCATTATTGAAATAAAACTGGCAAGAATAGGCGCAAGAAACAATTTAAACTACCAAAAAAAAAATCGAAGAATATGTAAACTAGATTATTAAATAAATATGGAAGTAGTTACCATATTTTAACTCAAACGAGATAACTTCTTATGTGGATTGCTGTAGATATTTTATTAATTTCTAGTATTAAAACTATCACATTTTAAAATTACTGAATTTTATATTTAATTTTAAAAAACAACTTCATACAAATTGTATTATAAATATCGTGACATTGTTTATTGTTTTTATTAAAATCAATATTGCTATCGACAAATGTTCTTAACAATAAATATTCTTCATTAAAGTTCGGTTTGATATTGCTAAAGTCCGCAAAAATTTTCGATGAGTGGAACATTAACAACGGTGGTGCGTGTCAAAAACTCTTTAAAAATATAGGCAAAATGTGATTTTTACTTTCACTTACTTATATATGAAATATATAGTCAGGGAAATTATTGCGATCGTGAAAATATTCGAATTATAGTTTTCACCGGAAATACACGTTTCAGGGTCCCCTAAATCCAAAAGACCAAGTACCGCAAAAAGGTCTATGTGTGGTAAGTCTATATGTGGTAACTTTACGCCACAAAATGTTATCGCAACTTTTTTATCAAAATGAGCTGACTAGAAGAGCCATTTCATTCCATGCATTTAGCACCTATAAATGATTTTCTCGAAAACGACTATAACGATTTTGATTAAACTCTCTATAAATTTAATGGGCTTTAATATGATCTAGGTTTAAGTCCGATTGATTTAATCTGACAGGGATTAAATGTCGATATTTTAAATTTTCTTCCTCTAAACTACCTTTAATTTTGTACATACCAAAAGATTAACCATATCATCTTAATGACAGATATTGAGATATTGAGAACATTAATATAGACGTATAATATACCGTTGGAAAGGGAAGATTTCAGAAAAAATATTATTGATGACACAAAGTTGTAAAAGGTAATATAAGTGACGAATAGGAAATTAACTTTTACTGATTAAAAATTTAACGCGTGTTATTATTTAATCTAAATCATATGTTTTCAAGAAAATAATACACGTTTTATTTAAAATCAACTTAGAATATTTTTCAAATTGAAGAAATTTAATAGTTTTTAATTGATTTTAACAGTTGAGATAATAATTTTTGCCGTACCAGATTTTTTTATTTAAAACAATATAGCTCAGTATTTCCTAGCGTCATGTTTATATATATATATATATATATATATATATATATAATTAATATATAAATAATACATACATAAACTAGCGTTTCTTACATAGGAACCGTCGTGAAACTTTTGATCCACCAACAGCCTGTCAAAAGTGTTACATTTTTTAGGGTTAAAAAGACTACATACTCCAGCTAAAAGACTACCTTTCAAAAAAAAATAAATAATAATAATAGAAAATCGGGGAAAACTTTTCTTTTTTTTCTTGAAATAAATTATCATACATCCACAACGTAAGGAAGCCTATGAAGTAATAAACGTTTGAATAACTTAATCAAGTAATAAGGAGGCTTAATCTCCTCTCCGATGATTACATAAATATCCAAACTGATGACCGACACTTCAACGACGCCTCCGTACTCCGATCCTCAAGTATTATAGCTAATTATTGTTAAAGGCATGAAATATTAAATGACTATAATAACCTTCCTAAAGACTCATAACGTGTGCAGGGTATAATCTCGCCATAGGATAGAAATCTTTTGGACCTAATGGCTTCCCTTGCGTGCTCCTGATTGTAACTTCTACTTACAGGGGTCTCTTATGATATTATTAGCACTGTTGGAACGTGGAATTATTCTCGAAAAAATTCTCGAAATATCGACTAATAATGGCCATTTGACCGGTAGAAGTGTGAATAATTGTCGGCTATTAATTTGTTTGTAACTCAATTACGAAATTATTTTTGTCCCGAGGGGAAAGGAATAAAACGAGCAGAGGAAAAAATTTTGGTTTGGCGAAACGATGACAGTTGCTTTGATAGTACTTACAAGGAAGTAGATGGAGAAAGAGATGTGACATTTCGTACATACCGATAGCAAACTTCTCATATTAAGTATTAGTTTTTAAAACCTTTTTACAACATTAGGATTATTTTTAATAACAACTGAAAAATGAAATACGAAGGATTAGATGGTTTGGGTGTGGTAAAAAAAGATAAGAAAATAATGAAAACTTGGCAGTTCACTTGACTACGTCCCGCGCCTAAACGAAAGTCATATGAAACTGAAATTTCATATTTAAGACAACTATAGTCCCGAGATGTTACAAAATCTTTTCATCAAAATCAGCTAATCACAAGAGCCACTTTATACCATACATTTTGCACCTTTTTACGATTTTCTCTAAAAGCTCTAACGATTTTGATTAAAATCCAATAATCGATGTAAAATGTAATGGGCTTTAGCATCATGTAGGCTTATTTTTGATTGAAATAGCCTGCAGGACTAATCTGCCAATATTTTAAAATTTCTTCCTCTGAAGTACCGTTATTTTTTATATTCTAGTAAAAATAACCATATTAACTTGTTACATTGATAAATTACTGCTAAATATACATGTTGAGAGAATTCGATAAACAAATAAAGAAAAAAAAAATGTGCCCAACATATTTTTATATGCAATTTTTGTGTTTTTGAACACAGAATGTAATATAGACGTATAATGTACCGTTGGATACATTATCCTTCATGGCTGACATTATTTTGTTTATTATTATATCACATTTGCTGATGTCACAAAAAAAACAACGGAGGTAAGTGAAAGTCGTGTGTTCGGCTTGAATAAAAAGAATTTATAGATTTTTTGTATAAGTTCTGCCTCGTAAGACGCTACGAAAATCTTTCAATGCGATTTTATACTATTAAAAAAAAAAAAACACAATTAAAAATCTTTCGCAACAAACTTCCATAGCCATAAAAACCATACCATATTTGTAACCATAAACAACTATCAGCGTTTATTACCATAGCTGTTTTTAAGCCTCTAAAGAAAACTATTTTAAAAAAAAACACATTTGTTGGAGAAGGTTTACTGTGTGATGAATCAAGAAGGAGATGGTGCAGTAGATGGTAAACAAAAAAAAAAAAAAAAAATATATATATATATATATATATATATATATATATATATATATATATATATATAATCAAATTAAAAAAAAATAAATGTTTTTAATTATTTATTATAATTATTTTTAGTTCATAGATACGCTATGTTTCACAATGAAAATAAGAACTGAACCCAAGATTGATTGTAGAAGGCCAGAATTTAAAAAAAAACAATGAAACAGGAGACGCATGTTCACTAATGCCGTTAAGTGTAAGATAGATGCATGCTATCTTATTTTGTGAAGGAGTAATCATTGAGTCTGTAAGGCAGGCAACAAAGTTGCAAAGAATTATGTGCGAGCCAAGGCATTAAAATTGAAAATATCGAACATTCACATCCGGCAAAGTGTCCAAGCTAAACGAGTTTCCAGTTTTGCTGAGTTCCTTCTTGATAGGACGTCCGCTATTGAGGGGCTACTAACAGAGCTGACGATGGGAGGAGTGGCCCGGGCACACGTGGGAGTAATACATGCAAACAGGGACCGGCTACATATCTATATATATGTATATGTATATACTGCTCTACACAGAGCGGGGCAGTAAAGCACGCCCAACGGTGACGCATGCAGACTGCTCCAGGGCTTCTTGTTAAATATTTAAGTATATTCCTTCAGCTTCTTGATGTCTATGAGCATTCCACACTCCGAGGCCGTTGACATCGGACATCGTCCCTGCTTTATCCCTCTTCTTGAAGGCTCTCAGACTGAAGTGTAATGTTGGAGTCAAATAATCAGTAAAAGCAGTCTATAGTTCATCGAAAGCAACTTCCCACAAATTCTGGTTTAAACCTATAGAATAAATTTCACAAAAATCTGTTGTGCGAAACACACCAATTTTTTTTACTTGCCTCTGTTGTTAAAATCAATTTAAGATTTTTTAAATACAGTTGGATAAGAAAAAAGGTCAAATAATTACATTGAGTTTCGACAGAAACATTACATTACCTAACCGTTTACAAATTTGCACATAGAATAATATTTTTTCTTAACTTTTTAGCTTTCTACTGGTATATTTTAAATCTATATCACTGTTCAATAAAACAAAAACTACATACAAAAATATTTTTGCTCTTTTCTCCTATAGTTGGACATCAAATTCGTTTAGCTTGTATATTTACCCGGTTTTTCTCAATACAAACAAGATAATATGGTTAATTTTTATGAATTAACGAAATTAAAAGTAATTTATAACAGGAAAATAAAATAATTAGGCATCTCAGACCTGTCGGAATATTTTAATCAGAACGAAACCTAAATTATATTAAAGCTTATAAATTTTAGATCGATATCGCTAGTTTTATCAAAATCATTATGGCCATTTATGAAAAAATCGTAAAAAGGTGCGAAACCCATGCTAGAAAGTAGCGTTTATAATAATCATAACATCTCAAGCGTATACACATCTGCAAAATAAAATATCATTTTTACACAACTTATCGTTTTCGAGGTACTGCGTAAAATATTTGGTCCGAAGAGAGATGAGGCCACTGAGGATTTTAGAAGGTTGCACAACTCGGAGTTGCGGAGTTTGTACCCTGTGAATATAATTGAGTTGATAGCATCGCGGGGGCTCAAATGGGCGAGTAAAATTGTTGAGCTCGGTGAGGAATGGATTCTGAGAAAGTTGGTATTCGCTTAACCGACTGGCAGGCGTCCGAAAGGTAGGCCGAAGCGTCGATGGGAGGATTGCATTAAGGCTGATCTCCGGGGCTTGGGCTTGACCGGTGAACATTGGACGAGTATGTGCAGGCGAAGTTTGGTGGTATCGGCACCGAACCCTCGGGTTCGGTAAGCCTATTATTATTATTACTATCATTTTCGAGACAGACTTACTACACACACACACACACACCTTTCTGAAGGACTTGGTCATTTGGATTCAGAATACTCTATAACGTGTATTTCGGGTGAAAATTTTAATTTTTAATTTTCATGAACCCAATACTTTCCCTTACTCAATATTTAACATATAGGTTAGTGAAAGTAAAAAATAAATATTCAAGTTTATTTTTTTTTAAATAACAAAATAACTACCCACTAACTTTCGAGAAGTAAATTTATGCATTTTTTTTTTTTTTTTTTTTTTGGAAATCAAGTCTACTTGATAAGCATTCCAATTTTTGCTATCATGGCATTCCGAAATTATCTCAGGTGGTACAAAAATCGTATGAATTCAACCACCACTAAAAAACTCCTAATCTGAGTTTGAGATTGAACCATTTAATTCACAGACCCTCTCTACTACATAGAGCTCTGTTAATACCGATTCTTCAGAAAACACAAGAAAGAAATTATAGCAGTTCTAAAATAGCCTTTTTAAGGAAAATTTTAGATGGATCGTTTTGAGTGAAAATGAAAAAAACTTCATAAATGATTTAATGTTCCAAAAGTTAATGAGTTCATTAAAAAATAGAAAAAATGATGATTTTTAATGTAATTTAAATAATTGATTTATTTAGAAATCATACAATCTGCCACTCTCTGTTGCAATGAGTATTAGAACTATAAGAAATCATTCATTCCATTATTTCTATTCAAAGCCAATAATTTTCTCATAATCCGTCATTCGATTTAATCTAAAACAGTCCTTTAAAACGGGTTTGAAAATAATAATTCTTTCGAAAAGGTAATAACTACATATTTCATTTCATTATAATGCTTACTGAAAAAAATCATTATAAACTGAATAACATTCATAACGAAAAGTATATAAATTTAGTGAAGAAAACAAACAATTCTAGAATTTAATCAAATAAATCAAAGTCAAAATAATCAGCTAAATTTATTCAGTCAAACACTCATAAAATTTCCTAAAATGGTTCTAATTGGAAACCACAGTCTCAAATTGTGTATCCTCTAAGCATGTTTATAGAACCTCATACACGCAGGAGAATATTAGCTATTTAGGAAAAAAGAAAAAGAATTCAACTGCTTAATTCAAGATAGCAATAGTTATTAAAGTTTGGTTTAAAGTTCTTAGACATTTAATTTGCTTCAGGTGCAGCCAGTAAATTTCGAAAGGCTGTTCTGAGAGTCACTAAAAGCTTCAAACTGTCAGCTTATAACAACTAACTGACCATTAATTGCTTTTTATATTACACGTAAGATTATTTCCTTTTTCATTCTTAGCACTAATAATAATAAATAATTTCGAATGAGAGAAGGGGGTAAAGCTTTGAAGTATTTAATTACCCTCTTGTGACAAGTCTAATATATAGTAAATAAAACGGCCATAGTAAAACATTATTATAATTTATGATAACAATTTTATATATAACTTATGATTAAATATTTATTATCCTAGATTCACACTTTAAATTATCTAATATCTCAATACAGAATCATTCTTGGGATCACCTGTAGCAGGGTGGCTAGGATAACAGTCTGCTATGCCAAAGGTCACGGGTTCAAACCCGCAGGTGGTTGGAAAAGCGTTGAGAAATACTTCACCTCTTCGAAAGAATATGAACAAACCAAGAAAATGAAAAATTCATGGGTAGAAATTCTAAATTGACTAAAATATTTTACTGTTAAGGATGTATAGTAGACTGTAGAAACTATTATAGGTGGAATAATCAGGAATTAGTCATTTTTTGAAATTTTTTTATTTTGCCAACGTTTCAGCTCAAGCTTGTGAGCCATCATCAGGGCATTACTCGAGAGTTTATGCTTGGACATGGCTCAGTAATGCCCTGATGATGGCTAAAAGCTAGAGCCGAAACGTTGGCAAAATTAAAAAAATTCAAAAAATGACTGATTCCTGATTATTCCATCTATAAAATATTTTACCTTGATAGTTACCGAAATATAAGCTAATGCTATTCATGTTTAAAAATGAGATATTATTCTTACAGTAATGAATAGTCAATATTACAATTTTCCAAAAATATAGTTAAAATATTCAATATATTCGGAAAATTATGATTTTTTTTTGTAGAAATTTTAGGATATATTTCTCCTTCAGATCGGATAAATTCTAAAAATTATCACAATTTAATTTTAAAAAAAATACTAAATAAAAAAGGAATTTTTAACACATTTATCTTAAAAATTAACATAGCACAAATCAATTCAATCCAAATTATCAATTCCATTGATAATTATTTCAATTAAAATATTCAAGGGTAGTCCTACCACATTAATTTATTAATAATTTTATTTTCTACACAGAATTAGAATCTTTTAAATATTAATTTAAATTTTATCAGAAAAAAGTATTTAATATTAGTCAGTAAAGTAAATCCAATAATTTTCAAAAATTAGTCACATTAATATATGTATTATTATATTTTGAATATTTAAATTAGCAAGGAGTTAAAAAGAAGATGATCAGTAAAAAAGTAATGAAAATTTAATTTTTGGTCAATATTTTCGACTTTAATATAAAGATAGAATAAACATGAAAGTCGAATAAAATTACATGAAATGAGGAAATGGAATAATGATATTTTATATTTCTTTATTCGCCTTGAAGAAATGTCTGAAATGTGGACCGAAACGTAGGCAGTGACTGAATAATTTTGTTATTAAATTAAATTTTAATTCTGACCATTTACTTCTTGATATATATTTTTTAAATTATTATTTTCTTGTTTTACTACCTAAATAATCAATCATATATGATTATCAGACTCGTTAATTGAACTATAAAATTGTATCATAGAGAAATTCTGTGGCTAAGAAAGAAATTGTGCCAAACTCACATTAATCGTTACAGTTTCAGCTTTTGGACGAACGAGCCGTTGGAAAGGATTGGCTATTAAGAATTAAGCGGCTTCGGTAGGTCACAGAAATAATTATGCCTTAATGACCCTCTCTACCCTGGCTTCCTAATTGTACGCTATAAATACGTTTTCGCTAAACAACTCTATTAAGGCAGTCCAAACTTAGTTCCATATGCTCCTTAAAGATTTTAGATGTCTACATAGCTTTGGTTCAGTATGGTGTCATCAGCTGAAAGTTGATAATTTTTTTTTAACTAGATCTTGAGCTGCTATTTTTTTTTTATGATAAATTATATTAAAATGTGATTGGTTATATTCAATAATTAATTTTTAGATTTTTTCGTCATACTACCTTATTAATTTAATTTATTTAAATTAATTTAAAAATTAGTATTTAAAAGAAAATAAAGAAGTTACTTCGAAATGAGAGTGAAAAATAATGAAAAGTAGATGAAGATTTAAAAGACAGACTTAGCGTATCAGCTATGCTTAGTGAGTCCATTGTGTTGGATGGGTAATTTAGCCTCTATGAATTGCTATGAATCTCTGAATAGCTGATGGCTCACAGTTGTCTGTCATTTGTTTCCTTTCTTGTAATTTATAGTCAACTTGGAAGCTCTTGGTTCCAATCTTCTACCTCCAGAAGATCAGTACTGAGCAAAAATTGGTGCTCCGGGCTGGATTGAAGTATCTTAAATGCGAAGGATTAGCGTAGACCGAGTATTCTACTTTTAGTATTAATGTGCTTGTCATTAACTACTATCAATTATATTCGCGAAACCGATCTGTTGAGGTAGTGACCCAACAAATTGTATATAAATCGAATAACAAATATATATTATTATAATTTCATATGGCATTAAATTAAATAATTTATAAATAAAATAAGGAATGAATTTGTTTTAATATTTATTAGGGTAAGGTCGGAATATTTTACTTTTAATTGATTAGAACAGTATGTCTTGGGTCAAGTATATCATAAAATATAAAAATTATAATATTATAGAAAATAGAAAATAAATTTTCGAGCAATCAAAATATTCTATCTAGATACTTTTCTGAAAACTAGCCATAGCATAAACACTGCTATTAACCCCTAACTTGATCAGTTCCGTTGATAAATAAAAGTATCACATACTTAAAATAAATCATTATTATGAACAAAAGTATTTCATAATAAAGGGCTATAAGAAACCACTACATTCTACAAAGCATGTGCACTGTAAATTACTAATAAATTTTCTTTTCAGATTCTACAATACAAATAGTCTTTTACTGAACATTATAAATTAAGATCTATTGAACTGCTTAATATACCTAACTGTAATTTTTTTTTTTATATATGCGAACTATGTATAAATATTATAGATTAGAATAGAATAGAAAAGAATTGTTTTTCTTGGACTGGGTTCCTTAAGAATAACAGGTTTGTACAGTTGAAATATACATTATATCTGGCCAACAGACAAAATGAATATAATTAACTAATATTTACAATTATGGATAAGTATATATATATATATATATATATATATATATATATATATATATATATATATACACAACTAAATAATAATTAAAAACAATCTTCAGAAAATAATTGTGCGATTGATAATGAATTAATAATAGAGTTTAAATATAAAAGAAGAAGAAAAATCAATAAGAAAATTATTCTGGTACTTAGTCTTCTAACAATAACATTAGCTTTGAAATAATAAAGGATCTATATCTGGCCAAGAATTTATCAAAGATAAATCAATTAAACATAAATAAAAATAATATACTGCAATAATTAGAAATGAATTGTTCTAGTGACAATATAAAAATTTAAAAAATTACTGTATCGATTGAACCTAAAGAAATGTACTAGATAAAAAAAATTGAAGTATTATAAATATGAAACGTGTGTGATTCTTATTACAAGTGAGAGCTACGTAAATATTTTTTTGTTTAAGTAATTTAAAATAATATCTAAATGAAACCTAGTGAATCCCCAAGAATTCATTGGCGGGTAGTTTGGAACCACTATTCTACGATGTATTACTTGAAGTTTAATACTTTTCTCTTAAAAATGTGTATTCGAGAAGGAGTTTCAGTTATATCTGAAAGCTTCGTAATATGTGAAGCTCTTGGTTTCTATCTACAAACTCGAGAAGATCAGTTCTGAGACAAAATTGGTGCTCCGGGCTGGATGGGATTAAGGTATCTTAAATACGTGGGATTAGCGCTGTCAAACATGTTTGAGTTGACAGAGTATCCTGCCTTTAGCATCTGGGAGAAAGCGGGCCGTCATCTGCTATTAGAGTCATCTCGTTGCGATCCAGAGCCATTATACTCATGAGTGTAACGATAATTGTATGTTTGCTCTAACTCCTCTCGGGATTCCGCCTTTCTAACGGCTCAAATCCTGACGGGTTTCGGTTCCCGACGGGTGAAATTTCGGAGAGAAAAATGATTCGACTAAAATGATGAAGAAGAAGAAGAAAAAAAAAAAGGATGTCGATCAACTCCAAGATATACGGCTACAACGTCCACAATATTAAATGTGAGATTACGATTGCGGAGGGAGAATTTTATTTATTATCCCATGTTGTGGAGTTAAAGAAACAAAAAGCCTATAAATCTCCGGAGGAGACAGAACACGGTACCTTAGGGATGATCAGTATTCCTCGCGAGGAGCCTCGAGTTGGAGGAAGAACGGACCCAGGGGAAGGAATTGTCCTGAAGAAAATCCTACAGGAGTCACAATTGTCCAATCAGCTTCTCTTCTTGTACGCCTTTTGTTCCTTTTATTTAAGAATGCTCTTGAAGGAAGGTTAATTGAAAGAACCGTAAAAGTATTTAAAATTTTAATTTTTATTTTTTATGGAATATAAAGAATGTGCTATCTATATTCTAAGTACGGTTGATACCTATAGCCGTTTTACTGTATAGGCCACGTATTACAGATTTATCAATCAGGAACTAATCTTTTCATATTTTACTGAATTAATGGAGATCCTATATATATATTGAACCAAGCTCTCTCCTAGTAAGGATTAGGAAAATATGATGAAACTGCCAGTCAATCATTTTTCAAGTACATAGTATCTCTATGGTGCATGGTAGTCATTTTGTCGAAGTAAACAAAGCTTATTAAGTAATACAAAAAAAGTTTACAAGGGTTTAATAAGTAACCTATGGATTCGCTCATTTTATTTTTTGTTAAGTTATATATATATATATATATATATATATATATATATATATATAAGTTAAGATGGGAAGAGTGTTAATATTAACTTTAATCACCTTTGATGTAAACGTAAACAACAGCTGAATTTATGAAACCTTTTTAATGTGTAAGTGATTATAAATCATATGTTATCAAGTATGCGTGGGTTTTATTTTGCCTCTCTGTTTCCCTTTTTAATATATTTTTCTTCAGTAGAAATAAGTGGTGCCGAAACCGGGAATCGTTAATTTGATCCTTTTCGAGTGCGAAGAAACTGTTTTATCGTATGTTTTACTCTACGTAAGTTTTTTTTTTTTTTAATGCTTTCTTTCTTCCCCAAGTTTAGGGGGGTGCAATTTTTGTTCTATCTTGTGTTTAGGTTAGTAAGTTACATTTAAGTCCGCTTTTATGTCGGTTATTTCTTGTTTAGTTATTTTAGTTTATTTGTCTAGTTATGTAATTTATTTTTGTACCCATTAGGTAGTTTACAGTGTTCGTAAATGCAGGGGGGAGTTAATTAAGATAAAGAATATTAACTTTATTACCTCTGATGTAAACGTAAACAACACCTGAATTTATGAAAATTTTTAATGTATAAGTGATTATATAATCATATGTTATTAAGTAAGGTGGGTTTTATTTCGCCTCTCTGTTTCCCTTTTTAATATATTTTTCTCGGAGTAGAAATAAGTTTATATAATATATGTGGTAAGAGTAACTGTAATGCATATAACTTCGCTATCAGTTAATCAATAATTTATTGAAACATTTTTCAGAATATCCTATAAATTAATGAATGCCTAAACTTGATTTTGTTCTTTAATTTTTTTTCCAACGTTCAAAACTTCCTATTCATTACAAAAAGCTCATTTATGTTACCGTCATCAGATCCATTTTACATATGGAATCGAGCTTTGGGGCTCTACTAAGCATCTAATTCCTCCCGCATTCAATCCTTACTATCCAATATCCAAAAGAAGATGGCCTCGGGATCTACTTACTTAAGTAAACATCGAAGTCCTACCGCTGGGTAGTTTCTTCACAAGCCTTTCACGCCCTTCATTATAATTCAACACTTTACTTATTGTATTTATGTTAATATACAGTTGTAAAATTCAATTTTTTTTTTATCAAATTGAAGAGTGAATCTACCTTATGAAAAAGCCCAATTTTTAAGATTAATAATTTTTTTTTTTTTTATGAACTATTAATTAAACTTTTTGCTATATTCGCGTTAAAGTTTCGAATTTAAAAGTTTTCCTAAACGTTTTGATTTTTAAATTTTAAAGAAGGCCAACTTCCCTTATTTCTTTAACGGTGACTTCATATATGCTGGTATGTTCATACATTACTATTAAGCAGAAGGTGTATAATTATTAAAAAAATATTGTTTGATGAAATTAATAGGAAAAAATATATATTTTTTATAAAATAGTGTCTTTGAGCTAATACTGGTCAGATTAAACTATTTTGCTTTAGTTGTTTAGAAATTTAATCATCATTACTAATTGTCCAAATTGAAAAAAAAAAAAAATTGAAAATAGATTTTTTTTTTTCATTATTAAAGGAAGAACTTTACTAAACCCATTTTAATTGCAACATCTGGACGTTATTAGGACCATCAATTAGAAATTTCAGATTCATTTTATAAATATAGATCACAGGAAATTCTAATAATTGATCACACCGATTATTTTAATAAATAGTAAAAAAAATGACTTACTACCCTACAAAACATATTGCTATGTATTTGACTATAGGATTATGTATTATACATATGTAAATAAGGTTTTAAATCCCCATAATCACTTACACTGTCTTCTCCCCCAGCTATCTCATATTACAGATATAGAAGTAAGGGCCCCGACTAGTTATGTTAATAGGCCATAAATATACATAATTCAATCTGCAAGTTATTGGCATAAACATGAAGGCTACCAATGTTTGCACTTATTTAACGATAACGGTTTAATGCTTTATACCATATCTGGGCATGCGACTTGAGAAGAAACGGGCGTTGCTTTGAGTCTTGCCTGAGTCAGAAACCAACATTATTTCAAATGTATCATAATTAATTTTATTCAATAAACGGCAATATATTTTTCTATTACCTCGACAGTCTTAATCATAGCATTATTCAATAATAATCCCATGTTTATTTTCCCTATAGAATTAAATGCAAAGTCAGACACACACTTATATGATTCATTTTATTTATTTGCCCAAAGACTAGATATTTAGGACCTTTTTTGAAACGAAAAATAGACATATCATAAACCATCCTTAACAATAAAATGTAAAAATAGTTTTAATATAACCCTAATAGATAACAAAAGGGATTATGTAAATGTCAAAACGTATAATTCCTTTGCAAAATGTTCTACAAATATTTAAAAAGGGGCCTGTAATTGACTAAAATAAAATATATTCTAACCATAAATTAGACTTGTAATTATTAGTAGAATTAAAATCTAAAGTTATAATGTTTAAAATCAACACATTTTTTAAGTAAACGAATTATATATTAATGCTTATTGCTAAAAAATCAGTCGATTCATGGCCGTTTCCCATCATTTATCAATATTTTATTTTGGTAGTTAATAAAATAAGAATAAAATTAATTGCTATTGCAGCAAAGTTAATTTTTCTTTATTTCTTGCTATTTTTTTAATGAAAATTAAAATCAAATTTGTACAATAAATAGACCCTGGAAGGAAAAAAATCTAAAATTTTCCGAAAATTAATAACAATAAAATAATTTTAAAACATCAAATTTTTTCGACGAAATACAAATTTCATGACTTAAAATATGTTATTTAATTTTTTTAAGCATTTAGGTATTTTTAAAGGGGTACTCACTACGTTTGCTATAGCATGCTATTTGTGTTATTTTGCTAAACCCGTCGAGTTTCTACAGTTATTTCCTGTATAAAATTGATGGGTTTAGCACAATAGCACAAATAGCATGCTATAGCAAACGTAGTGAGTACCCCTTAAGTTAAAACGCTTTGCTATTCTTTAATTTTCGTATTTGAAGTTTCCTAGCCTTTGTGTTTTTAATCTAATATCTTCATACTTTATAAATAAATAAATAATGTATGAAAATAATATTTGATAAAATTAATAGAAAACGTAACAAATCTTTTGATAAATAAAGAGTTTAAAACAAATTTTTTGCCTTTTTCTTAAGCTACTCGACATAAGCAAATAGCAAAGAATTAAGGAAGAATAAGTATATTTATTGTTAAATTTATCTTTATATCAGTTATCAAAAGGATAAAAAACAAAAAAAATTCCAAGACAAACCACAAATCTCTGTTTACAGTTTAATATAAATATACCTTCAATAACTTTTATATTGCAATTATTAATTTCATATATATTGATATTTCATTAAAACCTATTTGTATTGGAATATAAACAGTCGCTGAAACATATTACGAAATTTATTGTCATCACGGAATTGTATCAGACTCTTTCAATTACATTTTATTATTCAAAAGTACCAATTTATAATATAATAGATTTTTATTGAAGTTGGATAAAAAGCATATATCATTTTATTATGATAGTATTATAATTTTACGGAACTTAATAGGGTATGCGTATTAAATTAATAAATGTGTAAATGCTTGGATCGTTATTTAAATGGTTGTTTTCATTACATCATCGTTGTTGTTTTTTTATTCACCTCTTGTTTTAAAGGAAAAAAATATTAAATTTTGAAAATGGTGAGAAATAGAATTTTAGAAATAATTAAAATTAATTTCCATAATATTCAAAACATAGTTGGTGATATTTTTATGTTCACCGTTAATTTTATCAACTGAACATATTTAATGTTATAATATTAATATCAATGACAATAATTATTATCAATGAGATATCAATGACAATAATTATTAAAATATGTTTTAAAAAGGAAATTATAAGTTTTAAATACTTTTTCTAAAATTTATTCTTTTCAATTATTTGCATAAATAAAATTCCTTATGTGATAATTACTTAACAAGGTATATTTGTATAATGTTGAATCATAGTATTTGTTGTGTCATATAAAAAATAAAAAAAACTTTAAATATATATTTTATAAATAAATAATTTTTATCTTTAAATTAATATGTTTACAAAATATATTTGTAACATCCTTCATTTTGTGAGTTTGAATGATGTTTATGTGATGTAAAACTGTTAATTTATTAATAAATATTGATTTATTGCCACATTTTTAAATAAATAAATATAAATGAACAGATTGTTGATTTCACATTAGGGCTTATAATTTTTTTTTTTTAGATTTCTTCGAAAAATACTAGGATTAATATATATATATATACATTTAATTTAGAATATACATTTAATACCCTTTTATATAATGTATAATGTAACTACCCCAATTTAATTATTTAAATCATATTTTGTTCATAAAATACAAAGCACTAAAATTGATTTTAATTTGCAAAGGTTCATTTAGGTAAAAACATTTAGAAGATATAATTTTATTATTTTTATCTCATTTACAACTTAATAAGATATTAAATTTTAGTTCTGGTTCCCTGTTTGTATTGATATAAGAATTCAATGTACAAAGAACAAAAAAAAAAAAAAATATCAAATCTGTTACATGAATTTTTTAATTGCATTAAGTCTTTTTTTTTTTTTAAATCAGATAAAAACTAAACGTTTGTCACATGATATCTTTCTGCAACAGGTTGTTTTTATGAGTGAGGCTTCGTCGGTGTTTTTAGAAAGGACTTTTTGTTCCACTAATTTTATAATTAGTTAAATAATAATAACTTTATTGGACGTATATATTATCATTTTTTAATAATATGTTTCAATTTATTTATTTGATACAAACTATAATTACTCAATTCAAATAAAGATAACTATAAGGTATTTTAACTAGTGCAAAATCATATTGATTTTAGAAAAAGAAAATTTATTATTTAGTTTCATAAATGTAAACGATAAAGATTTATTTAATTTTTAAAATATTGTTTTGTTATTAATTTTCATAAATCCTATAGTACCTTTGTTTGAGATTGGTAGTACCAATCTATTTCAAATAACTATTATCAATGAATGAACACTGTTTTTTTTAATCTGTACAAACGTCATATTACATACGTTATTTGTGCGTTATATATTAATATTATAAGATACAATTAATCTTATATTTCACTGAGAAAATTCTGTATATTTTACATTTTAAAAAAATAATACAATTAATTAGAAATTGGCAAATTAAATAATGTAAAGTGGACAAATATTAGCTAAATATTGTCTCATGCCGTTCAATTATATAGACATCTGGTAGAACTATATAGTATTTAATAATAAAATATATTATATAGCTATGCTTAAAATTTAGGATCACGAGTAATAATGGTAGTGATAATTAAAATATTAAAGATTACATTGTTCTTAACATAAGATTTTTTTAGTGTATAATATTTAATTTATTATTTTATAAAATACTTTAATATAAGTGATATTGTTAGTTGTTATGAAGTAACTTAAAATTATGTGAGAATTCACTATTTTACAAACAATTATACTTTTTAGGATGTTATTTTATTTTTATTTTTTAAGAAGGATAATTATGGAGTCTGAAAAATAACATAAATGTTGTAGTATAAAGCTTAAAGAGGTGAGTGTTTCAATATTTACCTTTGTCTATTTAAACTACAGGCAAGGTGTAAATTTGTTTTCAAGAACGATTTGAACTAACTGTTTATTGTAATTGTTGTAAATTTGTATTAAATTCAATACTTTATACTTTTATAAACGTTAAAATTATAAATTGGTGGAAATTAATTTATTCCCTTAATATTATTGATACAATTTAAATTATATATATATTTTTTTAAAGATATTTATTTTATTACGTTTAATTTATTTTATCATATATTCAATCATCTTGGCGATTAATTAATATATAAATATTTTAATGTAAATATTATGGCAATCACGATGGCTATCTATTTATCAATTAAGACGGAATGCAATATTACTTAATAAAACCAGATAAAAATATTGTGTTCTGATTTAAATTCGGAATTACATTGTGTAAACAAAGAAAAATTAATTTATAAAATAATCTTTGAATAAGAGATGATTCAAAGTATTTATGTATTGTGTACATAAGATGTTTCATTTTATTGTATTTAAGTGTAATTAATTATATTAATTTGAAGTTTCGTAATTAATTATATTACATCCATCATACAGAATCGTATCATGAAAATTAATATTTGTATTGTGCAGAATGGTTTATAAATTAATAAACGGCTTTTTATTTATTTATTTTGCCCTTGTAGATAAATTAATACAAATGTATACAATTGAATAAATTTATGTATTGCTAGTAATTTAAATGGGCAAATATATGCATTTTAAAATCTTCCAAAGATAATGATATATTATTTGCTTTACTTAAATTTAATTATGTAGAATTATTGTGTTTTATTTTAAAAAATCCTTAAGAATTTTCAATGGTTTTACACTCTATAATTTTGGAGCGTTCGTTGATTATTTATGTACAACTGCAAACAAGATGTTCACTTTTCTTTTAAATGAAAATATTATCTCTGAATGATCAACAAATGTTTTAGCGTGTATACGTGTATATCCAGAAGAAACATTTTATGTTTTTATATTTATTGTATTAGCAAGAGCCTTTGGCTGGAGTGAGGTGTTGTAAAATAATGAATTACGAGAAATAATTATGACGGTTTATTTTATTTTTTATTATAGGCAATCCACAGCAAAAGTGACGTTCGCCGACATCTCATTTTATCTTATTTTCTAAACTTCATATTACATAGAGAAATTAATGTACTTTTTTTCTTTGGTTTTTTAGTCAGTTATAATTTTTATTTTTTTGTTTGTACATTTATGTTATTCTTAAGGGATCTTGTCACAGAATAGAGTTTTTTCTTTCGTTTAATACTCGGTGATTTAATCATAAAAGTGATTTAATCATAAAATGAATACTCAATATACAATAAATTAAAAAAAAAAAAAGATTATTTTTCAACGTTTCGGCCGGCTCCTGTAGGACTTCATTAGATAAAATTCACCAGCCTCATAGAGGAAAAAAAACATTATTTAAGGCCTCTTTTTACTTCTAAACATGACAATAATTTTTAAACTTGCAGGGTTTGGGAAAAACAACATTATATATATATTATATATATATAACATATATTTTTAAATATTTGTCCCTTTTAAAAAAAATTCTGCTTACGTCTTTTATAAATGTCGCACGACAAGGCGAGAGTAGAGGAAAGTAAAATATGAAAATATGTGAAAGTTTGTTGTGATATAAAATTTTTATCATATACTCTCTCACAATTTTCAAGTATGATATATAAATACCGTATTTTTTATAAAACTTAATTATTTAGTTCTTAAAACTTTTATTATAAATATTGTTTTAATCTCCTAAAATTTAGTTTCTGTTTTACAAGAAAAAAAAAAATAGTTTTCATAATGTTTATATTACGATTTTTTTTTTTTATATATCAACTTAGTCATTTAGTTTTGTATTTTTTTTTTAAACGTAATGATTTGTGACATAGGATTATTAAAAAAAGTAATACAAATTGTTATTATCATTGTTAGTTTAAAAAAATCGTTACTCTCTTCTCGCTACTTTTACTTAACTCTCACAATCCCTCTGTTTTAAGAATTTTCATCTAACTACCCTTATCTCACGGTGTAGTGATACCTTAAAAGAAGATCCTGCGAACGCCCTTTGTAGAGCGTTCTTCTTTTGTTATGATCTAGGTACTTTCTCGGATATTCTTGAATACTACTCATGTTTCATTCATAAATTGGTCCTTTATGAATGGATAAGCTTATGACTATTATATACAAATACAATATGACTGGTGTACTCACGGGTGGGGGTGGTGGAAGGCGGTCGGGGAGGGCGGGTGCATGATCCTGGGGGCCTCCCAGACGTAGCGGCCCTCGTGGGTTCCTCCCGTCGACGGGGAGGGGCCCGGGGAAGAAGTGCCCGTGGTGGAACGGTAGCCCCAGCGGGGACAAGCTCTCCTTCTCGGGCATCTATCCTATCACCATAGCAACACGGCACAACAACACTCACAGGGGGCGTCCAGCGCCGGTACTTGCACTGACGTCTCACTCCGACCCCCTCCCCCCCGACGTCCCCACCCCTCCGCTCCCCGACCAATGGGGTGCCGAGCCCCTTCCTCCACCGACCAATGAGATCCCTCCTCACATGTAAACAGTTAATCTGCATGCCGGCCGTCAGGGTCTCGCCTAATTGATCTGTTAAAGACCGCGCCACCTCCTTAGCCCCTATCTCCTCTGAGGCCGCGACACAACAGAAATCCTGCCTTTCAATGGATGGGAATTTGTCAGCGGTTGAGGGAGAATTACCTGTTAACCGGATCTAGTAACCCATTGTCTACCGTCCTATGAGACAGTCCTCATCAACAGCTGTGACCTGGCACACCAGTGTTCTTAATAAATAAATTAATTGAATCACTAGAACTTTTATTCTTCATCATAATCATAATAATAAAAAAATTATTCACTAACAATTAAAATAACATAATTCCTCCTGCCTGACATGTTATTATTTTATCCCATTTTCTGGTTGTCACGATACTGCTACTTATTATTAGTTATTATTTAGTACCTTTTGGAATGAACTGCAATTTTCAAATAAATTTTTAAGGGATTTGTGTGTTTTTTAGATAAAATCTGATGATATATTTAAATAAAACTAAACCATTGAAATACAAATATGTCAGAATATAAATTTCGTAAAAAAGTTCTGTATTACCTTTTCGAAATCAAAGTTTAGATGGTTAAAATAATTAAATAAACTAATGAATAGGCATAAAATAATAAAAACAATAAAATTAAAAATTGCGGAACTTAGGTTAAGGTGACCAGAAGTTCCGCTTTATCACAATTTGTACCGCGTCCCGCGACGTTTTTCGAAAGTTCCGACTTTTAGAATTGAGTCAAATTTTATATTTATGAAAATCATTGTTTTAGCGTTCTAACAATCCTTCAATTTGTTTTACGTTTTAAAAATCCTACGGGCTACCAGAACTAACATATTGCTTTTGCTTCCCAGTTTCATTGTATTTGCCTCTCAGATGATACACTTCGTGTTCGTACTGCGTGCTAGCAAGCAAATTAAACAAAAAAATATTACAAATCTGCTAATTACCATAAAAAATTAAGGTAAGTAATTTATTTATATATTTCATGAATACATAGATTTTCTTAAACTTAGCTAAAAATACTCGTAGTCTTCATATTTCATATTGATAACAAAAAGTATATCACCAACCTTAACCTTAAAAGAAATTTTAGAAAAAAATATACGAATACAATTTCGCAAATATTTTAAATCAATCAAATAAATTTTGTTATAAACAATTATAAAATATATTTATGTAAATTATGTTTAGGGCAAATTAATTCAGCGAAATTTTGCCGATTTGAAACGAATAATTGTACTGTATGTATTAATAACATTTTAGTAAGTTTTTTAATTCTCATAGACCTATAATATTGTAGTTTACTAAAGAACAGTTAGATAATCTCAAATTAATTTAAAATTTGATTTTATCTTTAAGAATCAAAACTACGGCATTGAGTTATAGGGTCCACTAAACCATCAAATTCCTCTCGCATCCAATCCCTGCAATCCAAGATCCTTCGAAAAATCCTTAATGCTCGATACTTTGTTACAAACAAAATCATCCATAAAGACCTAAATATCCCATTAGTTGAAGACTTAGCCCGATCCAGATATACATCCTTCCATTCCAGACTTCCTGCCCACTCAAACCCGCTTATCCGTCACCTCTCCTCAACATCTATTCCTGACAATCCACGGAGCGACTTAAAAGAAGATGACCAAGAGACCTCTTATCATAAATTGCTCATTGGAGTTCTACCAATGGGTAGTTTCTTCACAGGACAATCATGTGTCTTAATCTCAAATCTATCCCATTTACTTGTTGTATTTAATCAATATAGTTGTAAATTTCTTTGAATAAATAAATAAAAAAATAAAATAAAAAAAGAATCAAAACATACAATTATACATTTTTTCTACAGTAAATCAAGTTTGGACATCAGAAAAATCAAAATTAAGTGTTGAAACTAAGAAAGCCATTTTATGTGTCAAATATAATTAGACAAATTCTTGTGAAGATTTTTATAATTCAAAACAAATAATTTAAATGTAATAATGTAAATAATTAAATTTTTAATAATTTAAATGATAATGTTAAAAAAAAATCTACTGAAACAAATAAAAAATATATCAAGGAATAAAATATTATACATTTTTTTTATATTTATAAATTGTTCTTTGTTAAAAATAAAAAGAATATTACGACATTTTATGATGTATGAAAAGTTTTGTTGATTCCCCCCCTCCCCCTCCTTCAGAGTTGTCCCGCTTTGCCCATCTATAAATCTGGTCACCTTAATTTAGGTTGCTTCTGCTATATTATAGGAAATATCGTACAAGTTAAGTGAAATTAAAAGAAAACGTTATCTGTTTACAAAGGATACTGTAAGTTTTGAACGGACATGTTTCTAGCACGTTTTGGAATGATATGAAAAGTGGATTTAGTACCTTTTGGAATGAACTGCATTTTTCAAATAAATTTTTAAGGGATTTGTATGTTTTTAGATAAAATCTGATGATGGATTTAAATAAAACTAAACCATTGAAATAAAAATATGTTAGAATATCAATTTTGTAAGCGCGGCGGCGCACAGTGGGCCAAATTACCAATTTAGGTGGACCAAAGTCAAGTCAAAAGTTCGGAATTTTCCAGTGCTTCACCTTTTTATTATTAGTTAGCTAGACCATTAATACTAATATTTCCCACCATACCGTGTTTACAAATAAATAGTAAATGAATGAATCATTCCTGTTCGCACAAGTGCCTAATAACTGACAGTGGGATTATTTTTATTCGATGGTCATTATTCTGTTCAAGGTGTATTTAGGGCAAAGTCTTTTTGCTTTTATTTAACAATGTACGTTGCTGAGACAGGTCAGACATTATATTTCCGATCTCGTTATTGAATATAAATTGCAATCTCACCTGTAGAGTTAATTTAGCAATTTGTAAATGTATGCCCTTATTAAATAACGAAAAACTTTATAACACCCAAGTTACCCCAAGGATTTGTTTTACCAATCCTTCTAGTCTTTAGATATTACTAAACATTTTTGCGATTTTTTGCGTTTTGGGTGATACATAATTTTTATTTTTAATTATTAAGAGACACAACACTCCGAATCAAAAGTTTTACAATCTATAATTTCAAGAATTTCCTAAATCATATAAAATACATCTTAGCAGATTTTACCAACTCCGAGCCATAATTAGATTTTTTTGTATTATTTTTCTCATATTTTGAGACTTCAAATGTAAAATATAGGAAAGTTTTAGATTTTATGTTTGACCACTGTGCGGTCGCCACGCTGTCACCAATCGTGTCATAAAATTAATTAGTTTTTATAATGGTTTCTTATAATTTTTTAAAATATTTTTTCCTTAATCTGGGACCTCAAAGGTTAAATATAGACAAGTTTTAGAATTTTGTTCAACTAAATCGGTCATATTGCCCACTATGCGACGGGTCACTAGTAATGAATAATGTGATTCACTATTATTATTCACAACAACTACTTTATAAGTAGATAAACAATTATTTATATTCATTTTAACACTGATAGGGTGTTTATAATTTATGATAATTGCTTTGTGCCAGAAAATAAACCAACTATAACTAATTTTAAAAAAGTCTTGTCTAAATTTATTGGAAAGTGTCTTTTGCAGTTTATTGACTGTACAAAAATTATTATTAGCGTCCGAGGGTGTAAGAGGTAGAAGAACGTATTTTATATACACATATATATGTAGCTTACTTAAAAATATAAAAATTAAAACATGTACACAAACAATGAAAACAATTTTAGGTCTATATCGGACTGGTTTATATTAATAATTTGTCATAAAATGCAGGATATAGTATACTGATTCATATGTGGTTTGAACTTGCTTTAAACATCAGTTTGAAATGGGGTTTTGACCTGAGTGTTTCTTATTCCAATCTTTTTAGGAGTGCGAATTTCCCTAGATTTCGCATTAACTTAGAGAATACACAGGTTTAGATTATTATGAGAAAATAGTTTGCAAACGTAGACTAGTTTTCTAAAATGTTAGTTCCTCTTAATGTTTTCCCTTCAGACGGAGATTTAGGGGCATTAGGTAGGATGTCTCTAATGTTTTGCTTTGGGCCCAGGAGACAGATGTGAATGTTTTCAAAATATCCAAACCATTATGTTCTTGTTAGAAGACATGTTTCCCTAAGCATTTGGTGTTTATCTACAATATTTCAAATAATTATTTAATTTCTTAAATATTTTTTTTATGATTAAATCTCCAAATGGAATATTTTCAATAATACATATATCCAGTAATACGTTCAAACCGCACTGATCTGTATTGAGATGCAGCGCATACCACTGGAATTGTTTTCCATATCCATTTTATCTGTTATTTATAAAATAACTAAAATAAAAAAAAACTGCCTTTTGAGTTATACTTACTGGCAGAAATCTGAGGTTAGGATAACAAACCCTGCAAATATCTTAATAAGCACTCAATAGCCTGTTAACAAACGTAAAACTCGTATACAGGTCTCAATACGCAATAATCCATGAAACGCAGCATAAATTCAAGCGCTGCACCACAGAGAAGACATTGAAAATAGGCCCCGGCGTGAATGTGTTAGGCAAGGAAAACATGGAGAAATGAAAGTAAACAAAGGTATAAAATTCAAATGTAATAACAGAATGAGAATCACTGAGCATTTTAACTTTGGTAAATATAGTATTTTATAGGATTTAACTTCCTCACCAATTAGATGCATATGGGGTGTTCTATCATCAGTCATTCCATGCAAAATAAACTGGAACTTCTTTCCGGGAGAGGTTTTGGGCAAAAGCAATTCCAATGTTTTTAATAAATTAGGAGGCTGGAGCCTATTACAATTGCCTTGGTCTTTTCCACATTCAAGTTTAGCTTGTTATTTATTGCTCACTGACTTACTAGGTTTTAACCATTTTTAAGCTTTTCGGGTGCTTGTGATAGGTCCGAAGGTGGGAAGTACAGATAAATTTGGAAATCGTCGGCATACAAATGATATTGGGAGTGATTAAGGAGGGGAAGGTCATTGATATAGACAGCAAAAAGGGTGGGAGACAATGATGAGCCCTGTGGGACACCATCACCATGAGTGAAGGGAAGGTAGGGAGAATGTTATGGTCAACGGTATCAAATGCTTTTGAAAAATCTATTATTATGAGGATTATCAGTTTTTGGTGTTTCATGGCGATTTAGAGGTCCTGATTACCTATTTAGCTTTTTTATCGAGGAGAGACTCAAGCGGATTATGAACATGTTTATGAGATTCATCTTAGGTACGTCAAGGAGGTCTCCAATGACTCACTTATACAGCGAGTTGAAGTGAAAATTACCTTTCATACGGAGACAATATTTTCTCGAATCATACCTTAACTGCCAACACCCTCCATACTATTCAAATCCTCAGTCCGCTCACTTGAAACTGGATCACGCCATTCTGCCCTTTACATTCTCACCCAAAAAGGAACTAAATCTTCTAATCATTCCTTTTATGTCCGCTCTGCAGCTCTCTGGAATTCCCTGCCTCATCATATTCGCCATGCTTCTCACCTTCTCTCATTCAAATCCCACCTTTTCCAATATCTTCCGGCATCCCAAAAACACCTACAACAAATGTGAAAATTTCAGTTCTGTAAATTAAACTTTAAAAGTAAGACATAATTACCTATTCTGTCCAAATCCCCAAGCGCTTTGAAGTAATTAAAATTTATTTTCAAGTTGTTCAACTTTAAAATCTTTCAGGAGATTATTTTTCCTTTCTTTCCTTTTTTGTTTATTTACAATCTACATTTTTTTGTTCATATATATATATATATATATATATACACACACAAATTATATTAACCCATTTGTGTCCAGAACTTTTTTGATTGAGAAAAATGATTCTCATTGGCGAAAAGCTGTTGCCAAAAATTGCGATTATTCCCGTGAAAGCCAGCTGTTGCATTTTTGGAAAACTGAATATAAATGGGCAAATATGTATATGCTGTGCAACATTGCTATTCTTACCATAACGGACTTGATTCCAGAATAATGCAATGATTATTGTAATTCCTTTTATTTATTTATTTTTTCTGTTTTATTCACGTTGAGGTACGTTAGAACAATAAGTGTTTGATGTTACTTGATTTTCTGTCTGTCCATTCTTTCAGATCTTATCTTCTCCTCTTCTTCAAAATACTTTTCAGCAGTTTGCTCTTGAGCCTGTCCATGAACATCTTCCTTTTGTCCTTGGTAATGTTCTTCGCAGTTGCATTCGATCTGTAATTTTGAACCATTGTTGGCCATTCACAGCCCCTTTAAACCAGTTGGATTAGGTTTTTTTTGTTGTTAAGATGGTCAAAGATACTTTTAGATATACTTCTTGGATCCATTCCAGGGATGTGACCATAGAAAGAAGTCCATCCTTCTTTTCCTTGTTGTGTCGGAATTTTTTTCGGTTCTCTTATACAGAATCTCATTGCTAGAGATCTTTTTATTATGAAATTCGAGACCTACAATTTTTTTTATATTTTTAAGTTAGAAACCCCTTTGCTGATGACTCTACCGCCAAAAGCTTTTCATCCTAACGAACCATATACTATTATACAAGGTTCATCTAATCATAAATATCCCGGTTATAATCTAATTACAAACTACCTTTTAAAAAACGTATCAAAGAAAGCCATTATTTTTATAACTAACATTTTCAATTCTATCCTAAAAACTACCCATTTTCCAGTTTTATGGAAGTACTCAATAGTAATTATGATACCCAAACCCAATAAAGCAACTGACAATCAAAATTCCTACCGCCCAATTAGCCTTTTACCATCTTTATCTAAAATATTCGAAAAACTTCTGTTTCAACATCTGGAATTCAATTATTCTTTTGATATTATTCCAAATTTTCAGTATGGTTTTAAACAAAATCATTCTACAATACAATAGTGTTACCGATTGGTTGATTATTTTTCTTTTTCGTTAGAATCAAAACATTACTATCCGGGGTGTTTTTAGATATGAGTCAGGCCTTTGACAGAATATGGCTCGATGGTTTGCTCGCTAAGTTAAAAACATTTCTTAGTCCAATGTATTATTGAATTTTACATTCGCACTTAAAAGATAGGTTTTTCCGTGTAAGAGTAGGTTCTGAGTTCTCTAATATTAAACAAATAAAAGCAGGTGTACCTCAAGGCAGCGTTTTAGGTCCAACACTTTTTAATATATTTTGCTCTGACATCCCACAGCATCCAAAAACACTTATAGCAACCTTTGCCGATGATTCAGCTATCCTGACATCCAACAAAGATGCCTCTAAGGCTTCTAAGGCACTCGAAGAACATCTGGACGACATAGCTTGGTGGGCAAAAACATGAAAAATCAAAATGAATCAATCAAAGAGCCTGTTCGTCACATTTTTTTTAAAAACATAACTCCTGCCCCCAGATCTTTTACGATACTATTCCAATACCAGTTTACAGTTTAAATTCAAACCCGCTGACTCAAAACCTATCAACTGCCACAAACCCATATAATCCGCCCAGAAGACTATCGAGGGGCTGGCCAAGAGACCTGAAACATTCAAGGTATTAGTTTTTTTTTTTTTTTTATCCATCTTATGCAGATTGTTACATCTTTTGTTAGCATATTTGCTTATTGCATAAGCAGATAGCAAATACAATTGTAATGCCAAAACACCTATGTATAAATAAATGAATATTTTTAAGTAAAATGGTAAAATAAATACACTAAATTTTTTTAGCAATAGCTAAACAGCTAAGTTCTTAAGCTTCATATATACCATAATGACTGGTACCGGTAACATTTTCACAAAGCACAAAGAATTTTTACACATGTATATTGAGAGAATGGAGTGTACTAAAGACTTAGACCCGTCCCTTTAGGAGCAGTAATGACATGTATTTAAGGGCTGAAGGTTGAAGTACTTTGCCATTGGCACAAAAGGTGACTGACATCTTGAGCAGCAGGTAGTTCTCCTCCTGCCCTTCACCACTCACTGCTCCGTCCTACGAAATCTTTACGAGTAACGTATTTATAACGTAAAATCCTTGAAAAAACAAACAAGAATTTTTCATGTTTATTCCAAGAAATATAAAGATTTAATGTAAATATTAAATACTCGTTAAAGATCCCTATCCTAATAAAACCTGGATAGGCAAAATTTAGGACTCCCACTGTAGCATCGTCCGATTAGCCATAGTAGCATAAAGTGACGTTAAATAAACAAACAAACAAGTGCTATATTTATCTGTTTGTTGATTTATTTAAAGTCACTGTATGCTACTATGGCTAATCGGACGATGCTACAGTGGGAGACCAACATTTTGCATAAAAATAAACCATAAAAAACAAACATTTACCCCTGCAACTCATGAAGGGTCTTGGGCTGAGTACATACAAAGATTCTTACTGCTTCTAAGCCAACGGCTGTACAAGGGGGTGATTAAGCCTTGATCACGCTCAGCCGCCAGGTTTTTCCCCAATTTTGGGTTCATACTTTCAAGAGGTCTGTCCCAGTAGGGTCTCCATACCCTAGGGTCGCTCCCCCGGCTAAATCAATAGAATAAATAATAATCTGCCACAGCCGGGATTCGAACCTAGGACTCGGAAAACAGAAGACTAGAGCTCTATGCACTAGACCATGCAGCTGCCTAAATATTGCCTAACCAGGTTTAATTAGGATAGTTATCTTTAACGAGTAAATGACATCGAACAGGTTCGGGAAAACTTTTTTCGTCCCCTCCGAGGGTATAACTAAGGATTTTACTCTTACTAAAAAATTCGACGGACAAGTGTCAGTTTGGAACCCGCGTACCTTGGGCATTGAAGGCTGTTATGCATTCCACTACACCACAGGTGACCTCCACATTCACTTTAAATAATTTTTAACAATTCAATTGATGAAAAATCGACTTTATATATACTTTTTTATGGTGTAAAAACATATTGAGAATTATATAAGAAAACCTTTTTCACATTCAGGGAGCGGCGTGGTCTAGTGGATAGCGCGGTAGTCTACTGTGCTCCTGGTCCTGGGTTCGAATCCCGGCTGTGGCGGAATATTATTTATTCTGTTAATTCAGTCGGGGGGCGACCCTAGGGTATGGAGACCCTCCTGGGGCAGACCCAGCCTCTTTAAAGTGGGTACCCAAAATAATTGGGGAAAAACCTGGCGGCTGAGCGCGATCATCAACGCATTGCACTGCCGTTAGCCTAGAAACAGTACTAATCTCTATATGTACTGAGCCCAAGACCCTTCATGGGTTGTAGTGGTACAGTTTTTTTTTTTTTGTTTTTTTTTTCACATTCACTTGAATAAACTCATCAATATTGATATAAAATTAATTGGCTTTGACATCATGTAGGTTTCAGGGCTATAGTTGAGTTAATAGTCTGACAGGACTTAATTGCAGATATTTAGAGTTAGAATAGAATATATATTAGAATCCCCACTGTAGCATTGTCCTATTTGCCACATTAGCTTAATGTGACGTTAAATGAATAAACAAACGCTTAGAAAGTATCTTGTATGAATCCCAAAATAAATCAGTAATGGCACCCAAAATTGAAAACACATGTTATAACATCTTTTCATTCTCATTTATTTGACTTAAGTTTGTTCATAACAATAAAAACTAAATGAAACTTAAAACTATGTTTAAGGTCGTGTAAGTTCTGAAAGGTATGCACTGTTGCATTATTTGTTTTGTTGATTGTTAGTTGTACAATAAAGAATATAAGAGAAAAAAAAATCAGCTAAAGGTTTGTTAGATTTTCTGAAAGTAATACATTTGTATTGTTAATTTTTATTTTATTTGTCTCTGAACGTCCTTAGAGACCAGGCGAATATACATTCCGCCATTACCCCACCCTTTTCTGCCATCCCATTTCTTCCTTGTTCTCTCCGATTGCTCCTTCCTTCTTTCTTCGGTCCAATCCACTCATTCCCCATTCCATTTCTTATTTTCACAAGGACCCCAATTTCTTTTATTCTTTTCCTGTTGCCATCGACATCTAAACAGTCTTGGTCTATTATTTTCAATCTCTCAGTTTCTTCTGTCATCTGTTTGATGTACCTCATAGCACTCTTGGGTGCATTCTCACAAATCGTCCGTAGAACTGTAATCATCTTATTCTAATGCCCTTTTCCAAATCATTTACTTCTTTGTATATTACCCTGTTAGTTCTTCTATTGTCCCTTCATGTGTCTTCTTAGGACCGTAAATTATTCTTAGTATTTATTTTTTAATTCCTAACATTTTATTTAGGTTTGATAGAGAAGCGGTTTCCATTCCGTACAGTATCACCGGTTCGACGATCGTATTGTAGTGTCTTATTTTCGCGTTTGTAAACAAGCCCCTATTTAATAAAACACAAAGAACCAAGCGAAGGAAAAACGTTGAAATTTAACTCAGATTTTCATGAAATTATCTGGCTATAAAAAAAAAAGTTTATTAAAGAATAATTTTCAATAATGCAATGTAGTAGATAATGAGAAACCGTATTGTTTTCCATCAAAATAATCTGGTATCAAAGGTATGGAGAATGGATTTTTGTTTGTAGGGACTTCAACATCTGGTTCCTCATGGAAGTGGTATGCGGGTATACAGCGAGCGCTCTTCTAAACATTTTTTTTTAAAGGACTTCCTTAGGCTCTTACGCTTAGGAAGCTAGCGGCCCTTTAAAATCACTGTTATATCCGGAAGATATTAAAAATATATGAGAAGAGTTAAGAACATAATTTACCTATAAATAATTGTAATATCATGATATCGAGAGACTAATAAAAAACAGATCCTTAGTAAATGAATCATTTAAATAAAACATTCAATGGTTAAGGAGACCGAAGAACCATTCTATAGCTAATAAAAATGGTAACTAAATCGAATCTATAAGTTACCTATTCTGTAAGATACGTAGAAATATTGTGGATATTATATGCACATTTTCTTGATGTTTATATATTTTTTATCCTCTCCTGTCATAAGTTATCTGATTAGCAAATGTACTATTTAAAACTTCAGCAGCAGATATGGTAGGTAGGCATGGTGAAGAAAATTGCACCGCAGCACCCCTTCCTAGACTTTAATTTAGCAGAGGAGGTCTCTCATCAAGCTTCTTTTCAACCTTCTTCAAACAACACATCAGCTATTGACATGTCGTTAACAAGTCTATTGTTGTGTTCGTGACGTTTGTTATAAAAACGCAATTTGAAAGTCAGTATGTAAGGTTTTTTAGTCAAAGTACCAAGGAGCTGTCGTTTTAAGTCTTAAAATTTTTGATTGAATTATTTGCATGTGAGTCTTTTTTGCCAAAGGGTGTAATCCCACACGGGTTTAAGTAAGTATGTAAATTCAGTTTCTGTGTAATTTTTAGTATTGATGATTTGGATAGAAAAGAGTATAGTAGACTTAGTCGTTGCTAGGGAGTCTCCCCTTTCATCTCCAAGTCATCCTTCGTTTTTATTTTTGCCAAAACTATAACACTATCCATATTTTAATGTTTGTTTCTCAGAAATTTACCCTTTTTAATGTTCTTTAGCTCAGTTATTGACAAGTTCAGAAAAAAATCTTAAATAAAAATGTTTTAGACAATGTTGAGCTGTTTATAATAAAATATATTTGTTATATATATCTTATTTATTTTTACGACTTAAACAATATGCAGGTTATACTTCATCAAACACGAGTCCGTATGATCATGTTCAGGCTCCCTGCCTCTACCACACCATACCCCTGCTCAACATTCCTACCCTGACGCCCTCGTACAGGTGTCTCATCGGACGACCATTCTTCCGTTTCTGGCATCCATCCCTAATTCAGGATGCCATATAAACAAAGGCGATTGCAGGATTTTCGTTAGCTGGAGGAGCCAAACAGGTTGAAAATCGTTAGGTCCCCTTTGGAAAACGGCAAGTCGGTCAAAATATGAGTTATCAATATCTCTGCTATTTATTAACCGATTTAATTTGTTCTTTTTTTGTTTTGTTGAAATATAACAACAGAAATAATTATAAATAATAAATTCCTATATCGGATTGACAGATTTTTATTTTGAAAATAATAATCCAATACGAGAGACATTAATTAATTATTATGAGTAAACTCGATGAAATGAGAGTCGTCCGAAGTAAACTCATTCCTTAATGTTCAATATCAAATATTTCTTGATCAGTAGCAGGTCCAGTAGCCACTAATAGAACATCAAACTGGAGGACAACAAAATACAAGGGTAAGGTGGCATATCCCCTGATGACAATAACAGACACATCTCGTCATTTACATAAAGTCATTTTGTTTCAGTGTCTCCATTTCCATAGTCGATAAATCACTCTTGATTTTTCGAGGCAGGGTAATTTTTCTGAGAGGACTTAGCTGTCGTGTCAATGAGAACAATGGACGTGAAGGTAATGGCCTATACAGCCGTCACCCGGAGAGCCACAAATGAAGGCCTCATTACAACTATCGCGCGTCCGATCGCTGAGCTTAGGATCCATGGATCCATCACGTCCGGTCCCGACGGGGCAGGATTTGATTTATTAGTGATAACTGGCTAATACCGATTGTGATAATAAATTGTCTGATATAGATCGACGGGTTGGAAGGTCCATATAGCAAGGTTTGTGAATGACATCCACTGTTTTGAATGTTTAAGAGGAATGATCCAGACTATGTGCAATTATTAAAAAATCAACACCTCTCCAACAAATGAAAGGTCTTGGGCTTGGCCGACAAGTTTTTCCTCAATTATTGGGAAACCACTTCATAGAGGCTGAGTGTGCTCCAGGAAAATCTCTGTAACTTAAATAATATAATAATAATTATCCTGCCACAACCGGGATGCGAATGCTAGAACCGAAAAACAGTAGACTAGTGCTCTATCCACTAAACTACATCGTTCTTATGCTCAACGATAAGGTTTTCTTTTTACTTTCACTTATCTATATTATATATATATATATAGTAAGGGACAGTATAGCGATCCTAAAAATTTTCGAATTTCAGTTTTTAACGGAAATACACGTTTTAGGGTCTCCTTATGTCCAAATGACCTAGTCCCGCAAAAAGGTCTGTGTGTCCGTGTGTGGTAACTCCCGCGCGTAAACGAAAAGTCCTATGAAAATGAAATTTCATATTTAAGACAACTATACGCCCGAGATGTTACGAAAACATTTTCATCAAAATCACTTTATGCCATGCATTTTGCACGTTTTTACGATATTCTCAAAAAATGCTCTAACGATTTTGATTACACTCAGTGTGTCGATGTAAAATATAATGGGCTTCAATATCATACAGGTTTCATTCTGATTGAAATAATTTAAAAGGGCTTAAATGCCGATATTTTGATTTATTTTACCCCTAAAGTACCTTTAATTTTGTAGATTATATAAAAATAGCAATATCATCTTGTTACCATTGATTAAAAAACAGGTAAATATATAAGTTGAACGAATTCGATAACCAACTAAAGGAGAAAACTGAAAAAATAATTTTTTAATGCAATTTTTTGTTTTTGAAGATAAAAACAGTAATAAACATATATAATATGCTGTTGGAAAACTAAAGATTTTATAAAAAATATTATCTTATACACAAGCTTGTGAAAGTTAATAAAGAGTGATGGAAAGTCGATAAAACTAACTGATTCTTTTAGATAATAATATTTATTTATTCATTGATTTTTTTAGCATTACAATGGTATTTGCTATCTGCTTATGCAATAAGCGAATTCGCTCACAAATGTAAGATAGATAAAAAAAAATATATATAAAAAAAAAATCTAATAACTTTCAATATATTAGGTCTCTAGGTATTAGGTCTTTGGTTTGTGGCAGTGGATAGGTTTTGAGTCAGCGGGTTTGAATTTAGGGTCAGTCTGTCATAAAATTCATTGTAGCGATCAGTGGCAGTTGCAATGACAAATGGAATGTCTAGGTCAGTATGTAGTGTTTCGTTAGATTCGTAAAAAGGGGCATTTATAATTTTCCTAAGTAATTTTGATTGAAATGATTGAATGATGTTGATGTTTGACTTTTTTGCTGTTCCCCATGGCTCAATGCCATAAGTCCAAATGAGTTTTATCAGTACTTTATAAATAGTTAATTTGTTCGTCAATGATAATTTTGAACGTTTGCCTAGTATTCTTGAAAGAAGTCCATATCGTTGATTTAGTTGTTTGTTTGTTTATTTATTTAACGTCACTTTATGCTACTATGGCTAATCGGACGATGCTACAGTGGGAGTCCTAAATTTTGCCTATCCAGGTTTTATTAGGATAGGGATCTTTAACGAGTACCTGACATCGCACAGGCTCGGGACCACCTTTTAACGTCCCCTCCGAAGGACGGCGTAACTAAGGATTTTTTACTCCCATTAAAAAATCCTAGTACCACCTGCGGGTTTGAACCCGTGATCGTTGATTTAGTTCTTTTCTTTTTAGTTTGAGGTGGTATGCCCATGTTAGTCGTTTGTCAAGGTAATGTCCTAAATAACGTACTGTGTCTGAAACTGGTATTGGAATAGTATCGTAAAAGACCTGGGAGCAGGAGTTATGTTTTAAAGAAAATGTGACGAACAGGCTCTTTGATTGATTCATTTTGATTTTCTATGTTTTTAACCAGCAAGCTATGTCGTCCAGATGTTCTTGGAGTGTCTTAGAAGCCTTAGAGCCATCTTTGTTGGATGTCAGGATAGCTGAATCGTCGACGAAGGTTGCTATAACTGTTTCTGGATGCTGTGGGATGTCAGAGCAATTAATAAAAAAAAGTGTTAAAAAGTGTTGGACCGAAAAATATAATAATATAATAGTTTTTTTTTTTTTAAACACTGGTTTTTATTAAAATCAATGTAAATAATTCTTTGACAATATATTTAAAAATTCTTAAATTGATATAAATAACGGAGGTAAGTGAAAGTCCTGTGTTGTGGGCACCAGATTTATTTTGTTTTCCCTCCAACCCGTGATAGTTTTGGCATTCATATTGCAGAGGCTTTGTGTGCTTCAAGAAAATCAGTCAACATTAGAGGCAATATAAAAATGGGAGAACAGCTAATAGTATTCCTTCGTCTCGTTCGAGCTAACCTCGGTTTATTTTCGAAAAACGCTAAAAACGTATTTTACAACCGACTACATATGTACTTACTAATGGTGGGCGGGTAGGCTGAGTGGGTTAGCGCGTGTTACTTTGAACGCGCGTTGCTCAGCAACCACAGGTGAACAGGAATATAGAATTTAATAATTAAGAGTTCGTGTCTTGGTGCCGAGGACGTTTATATGGACATTAATCCTCCCGCTCTATCATCTCTGGTCCGGGAAAATCCCGTATAGCCTACAGAAGCGAGAGGGAAAATCTAAGAATTGTTCATCGTTCATAGCACACATCTATACTATGAGGGATCACTTGTAGCTGGGTGGTTAGCGTAACAGCCTTCTATGCCAAAGATCACGGCTTCAAACCCGCAAGAGGTCCTAGGATTTTTTAATGGGAGTAAAAAATCCTTAGTTATGCCGTCCTACGAAGGGGACGTTAAAAGGTGCGCCCGAGCCTGTGCAATGTCAGGTACTCGTTAAAGATCCATATCCTAATAAAATTTAGGCCAAATTTAGGACTCCCAATGTAGTATCGTCCGATTAGCCATAGTAGCATAAAGTGACGTTGAATAAATAAATAAATCTATGCTATGAAGTAGTATCTATTAACAGAGTGATATATTTCTTTCCACTATATTCTTGTCCATGATTATGATCTAAATATATGAACGAGGCATTCGAGTATTTAAAGTAATTATATTACTTTCACTTACTATATATAGTAAGGGGAAGTATTGCGATCGTGAAAATTTTCGAATTCCAGTTTTCAACGGAAATACACGTTTTAGGGTCCCCTGAGTCCAAATAACCAAGTCCCGCAAAAAGGTCTGTTTGTGTGTGTGGTGTGTGTGTGTGTGTGTGTGTGTGTGCGTGTGTGTGTGTGTGTGTGTGTGTGTGTGTGTGGTTACTCCCGGGCAGAAACGGTAAGTCCTATGAAACTGAAATTTCATATTTATGACAACTATACGCCCGAGACGTGACAAAACTTTTTTCATCAAAATGAGCCTACCAGAAGAGGCACTTTATACCATGCATTTTGCACCTTTTTTCGATTTTCTCAAAAACGGTTTCGACGATTTTGATTAAACTCGCTATATCGATGTAAAATTTAATGGGCTTTAATATCATGTAGGTTTTATTTAGATAAAAATGGTCTGACAGGGCTTAAATGCCGATATTTTAAATTTTCTTCTCCTAAAGTACCTTTAATTTTGTAGATTCAATAATAATAACTACATTATCTTGTTAACGCTGATGAAAAACTGGTAAATATATAAATTGAATAAATTCGATACCCAACTAAAGGAGAAAACAGAAAAAATAATTTTTTAATGCAATTTTTCGTTTTTGAACATAAGAGCAGTAATATACATGTATGATATACCGTTGGAAAGCTAAAGATTTTAGAAAAAATATCATCTCATACACAAGCTTTTAAAAGTTAATAGAGAGTGATGAAAAGAAGATAAAACTAACTGATTATTTAAGATAATATTATAATAGATTTTTGAATCAAACACATGTTTCTATATAAATTCAATTTGATTAATTTCTTAATAATTTCACGTATTTTTATCTCTAACTGTATTAGAAAATTCTTTCATTGATTTTAAAAATGGAGGTAAGTGAAAGTCGTGTGTTGCCCGCACCAGATTTTTTCAAAATATGATAGGATATTTTTCTTAATTCTTAATTTCGTATTATTGAGGTCAATTCTCTGGATATATTTTTCGCTTTAAATAAGCCTCCAAGGTATGTGAACTTATTTAGTGTTCAAAAAGTGAAGGATTATTACGCATGAATAACTAAATAAATAGTATGCAAATTAAATTTGTAAAAAAAATTCAGTTCCATCGATAAGTAATCCCTTTTTTCTCAGTGAACGTAACGTGGCGTTGATGTTTGCCTTGGAAATATGAACCTCGGTGTTGCCACCCTAACCTGTCAGGAAGTTATTTGGAAATTTTTAACAAAAAAAAAAAAAAAGAAAAGATATTATCGCGACACATATATAATTTGTCAAGATATTTCGTATAAAAATGAAAAATCAATTAAAATTTAAGCAGGTAATTTAATATGGCCCCCTTCAAAATGGTAGTAAAGTTGTTTTGTTTTTTATATGACCATGGTTTAAGCAATTAGAAATTTAATCAATTGAGACGTTGATTTCCAAAAGGTACAATATCCATTCTAGGAAATTTTACAGGAGGCTCGAAAATCACTAATTGTTATATTATTAAATTAGCTAATTTGATTGTTTTCGCATTAAAATCCAGAAGTGTTTTTTGAGTATATTGATAACATCATATTAAAGATATGAAATGAGATGTTTTGGTATAATTTGGAACGAAATTAAATGTGTAATTATTTCCTTTAGAAAATAATTATATTTCTAAATTGAGTTTATAAAAGGCTTGGGTGTTCATTAGATAAAATCAAATAGGAGATTTAGATATAACAAATTGATGAGAATACAAATGTGTAAGAAAATCCATTTTGTAAAAAATGTCCTTTAGTACTTTTTGGAAATCAACGTCTCAATTGCTGAGTACCACACCAAACCTTCCCTACTAATACCCATTGGAATCTTGTGGAATCATATATCATCTTTATAAAGACTAGATAATGCTTCTTCCACTCTGATATTTTAATTTTAATATTGTTAAAGTGTTATTGTTGATATTATTGAGCTATAATAAACAATATTAAAACCAAACGTGGCATAACGGGGAGGATGCGGCGGCCATCTGCTGACCAGCTGTAGGAGTGCTTACTCCACTAGCAACAATAACTATTTATGGGACCAACTGTGAATGGCCGGTTAGGAATAAATCAGATCATTTATCAGAACGTCACTATGATGGTAACAACTGGCCTGAGACGGTTCAGCTTGTACCATCCTCTTCCTACATCCAGCGAGCTGGGGCGTCACGTCTCTACAGGATATGCTGCTCCTCCTTCAGAATACTAAGTACTAAATGCTCTCTATTATAAAACTGGAATATTCTTTAATATCATTCTGTTTAGAGTGGATAATCAAGTGCTACTATGGCTGATCGGACGATACTACAGTAGGAGTCCTAATTTTTGCCTATCCAGGCTTTATTAAGAAAGGGATATTTAACGATTACCTAACATCGCACAGGCTCGGGACAACCTTTTTACGTCTCTTCCGAAGGTAGGCATAACTAAGGATTTTTTGTTTTTTTTTAGAAAAAAATTTTTATTCTGGGACTCTTTCCCTTAAGAATAACATGGAATTTACAAGTAAAGGTAGCACATCTGGCCAGATAACATTAAATAGACATAATTATGTACATAAGTAAAAGAGGTGGAAAAAGAAATTTATATAAATGCATGTACATACACATCTCTATGTACCAAAGATAAGAAAAAGCATAAAAAAGTAAAGTAAACAAATAGTAAATTGAAAGTAAGAAACAACTAATTTTGAACACACTAACAAAAATAATAATAATAATAATATATACATGTATATATGAAATAAAATAAAAAGGTAAACATAGGATATTCATTCCTTATTATGAATATAATGAAAAATCTAATTTAAAATTCAAGATTAACAAGCGTCAGTTTGGAATAGTAGGTGTTGGAAAAGGCGATATTTGAATGTGTATAAGGAAGAAGCATGACGTTGGAAGGAATGGAATTCCAGAATGTAATGGAATGGGCAAGAAAGGATCGATCGAAGGCTTTAGTTCTGTGGGATGGCATATAAAGGTCGGAATGGCGCGATCTTGTTTCAAGCAAGTGGACTGAGGATTTAAATTGAAGGAGACTGTAGATATAGGAAGGATGCTGGGATTTTATAGTTTGGTAGAGAAATGACCCAAGGAAGTAAGTACTGTTTGCTTATGGAGGGAGGGAGCCACTTCAACTCGGCATAGCGGTGGGTCACATGAGACCGCCTCGAGGTACCAAAAACAAATCTTAAAAAGCAATTCAAGAATTTTCACTCCCATTAAAAAATCCTAGGGCCACCTGCAGGTTTGAACCCGCGACATCTGGTATGGAAAGCTGTTATATTAAAAGTCTATTGTGATGTTAAATTTGGATGCTCTATCTCAAATCGACTTTGATTTGCTCTCTTATCATACTTAATTATACTTTAAATGGAGAAATTTTCATCAGTTTGTAATTAATTTCTTTTTTCTCTTTTATATAATTATTCGCATTTTTTTGGTTAAAAACACTCATACATTTTTTCTCTATCTTCAAAAATAACCGAGTTATTGCATTAAGTAACATTTATTCGGCTGCCATTTTAAAACTAATCAGCTGATATCAACATCATCTTCATTGCATGAACTAGTATTTTTGTGACGAATTAAAAATAAAAAATTGGTCCAGTAGTTTCGGAGAAATGCCGCGGACGGCGGAAAAACGGATTTTTTTTGCATTGGTTATTCGGATCCTACGCATCTTGAAAAGTAAGCTGTCAAATTTTGAGGGAAGGTAATTTTTATTTTTTTTCGTCGATTACAAAGGTTCATTATTGAAAAGAATAAACCAAAAATGTATCTTATAAAATAAGTATTGTTCTTTTATTCTTTTGTTGGTTATCAAATTCGTTCTAATTGTATATAATACTTGTTTTTTTATCAAACCTAATAACTTTAGTGGAAAAACTTTTAAATTATCGCCATTTGAGCCCAGTCAGACTATTTCTATCAGAATGAAACCAAAACGATATTAATGCTTATATACATGCATACCTTTTCGTTGAACTTGGCCATTTAGATTCAAGGAACGCTTAATCGTGTATTTCCTTTGAAATCTTGAATATGAAAATTTTCTTGATCGAATTTCTTTGCTATATATTTCATGTAATAGGTAAGTGGAAGTAAAAATATTCAACACAAACAACAAAAAACCTCAGGTGATGTTTACTACTACGGTGAATTTAAATAACTCTTTTGAAAATAATCTCCCGCAGAGAAAAGTACAAAGAAGTTGTGTTTAGATGCTATCGGGCACTTCTTTGGACTAAGTGAGGGATTGCGAATGTACAGTGGAGAGATACCATCTCAGTCCTCATAGTTGCACGCAACTAGAATAGAAAAAATAAATAAGGAATGAAGCCAACAAGTGAGTTTCCTACGTTTAAGTGAATTTAATGCGATATTTTAGGCGCACAGTTCTGCTTGGTTCTTTATTTTTATAGGAAAATGCGTGTTATTATTCAGTTGTGAAATTCCTAGGATCGCGGCATCTGTAAAGAAACTTTGAGGTTAGAATTTATGAAAATTATTATTATCCAGACGGTTCTAAACGCTGTGTCTTACTTTGAAGGATGACCGCCTTAATTATTTCGAGAGTAAGGTACAACGTGAAATATTTGGCCCAATAGGGATGAGGCCACTGGGAAATTTAAATGGAGCTTGTAACCTGTCAGTATAATTGAGTTATAGCATCACGGTTACTCAAATAGTCATTTAAACTTGTTAATATTATTAAAGAACGAATTCCTGAAAAGTTAGTCTGCGATGAACTGAATAGTAGGCGTTCGAGAGGCAGGCCTAAGCGTAGGTGGGAGGATTTTGTTCAATCTGATTTCGGAGGCTTGGCCTTGGACGATAATCATTGGATAAATTTTGCGTTGCCAACATTTGGTACTATCGCTAAGCCTATTATTATTGTATAATTATTATTTATATGTATCAATTTTCGGTTTACATCTTGTCGGATTTACGAAATGCATCTCGAAATTCATGTTCATTCTATAATAAGTAAGAACACTGCAGGATATAAATGCCGTCCTTGAATGAAGTAGGTAAAAATTATATTCAAACAATATATATCAAGGGAGTCATATATGGTGATAAGACAATATATATTAGGAACGAACAACTATATGAACATATAATTATGATTAATTAACTTCATTAGCCTTCTATGCTCAAGATCGCGGGTTCGTAACTGGCAGGTGGTTCTTTTTTCTTATAACAGTAAAACATCCTTTCTTCAGATGTAAAAAGGTGATACCTGATACCGAGTCTATGCGATGACAGGTACTCGTTAAAGACCCTTATTCTTGTTAAAGCTGTATATGCAAAATTAAGGACTCCCACTGTCACATTGTTTTATTAGCACAGCGGTATAGAATTATTTATTATTTTATTTCAGGCATGGAGTGCCCCTGGGGTTGGAGACTCTCCTGGAGCAAACCCAGCCTCTATAAAGTGGGTACCTAAATACCGGTAGAAAACTAGCCTAATCAGCTCCTTGCACGGTCGTGAAATATTACGTATTTATAAAAGTACTGAACCCAAGAACCTTCATGGGTTGTAGAGGTACAGGTTAGTTTATCAATTCATATCCCGTGGTTTTGTTTTTCAATAAACTACAAACATAAGTTACAAACTTGGTATGGGTGAATTGCTTTTGGGGTTGATGCCATCACTAAAGGTAAATAAATCAATAAGGTATAACACTAGTTATTGGGTAAGTCGGCTGTTGAAGTCATAGTTGATTTAAGCATCGTCGTGCCATGAAAATAATGATGGAAGGGCTTGTATGTGGTGTAGTGGCTGGCACAAGAGCGTTCTATGCCCAAGTTCAACCCCAGGAGATGGCACTTGGAATTTTCAAATGGAGTAAAAAGTCCTTGGTTATGCCGTCATTCGGAGTGGACGTAAATGACTGAGCCTCTGCGATGTCATGTACTAGTTAACGATACCTGCCCTAATAAAACGTTGATAGGTAAAATTTAAGGCTTTCAATGTAGGATCGTCCGAAAGAAACTAAGAGATATATTCAAGGATACTATTTTCCTCTTGTAACATAGTGGAAGAACGATCCTACACTTACCTCTCAAACTCTCCAATCCCATGTTAGAGACCATGAGTTGTGGTGTCAGAATTGGAGAAAATCAATTCCAATAAATCCTAACAAATTACCTTTACCCTTCGTCGAAAACCAATGACATCCTACCTACATGTATTTAATGATAAAATCCGCATTATCCCGTTTGGACTGGACCGCTATAATAGACTCCTGCTTCACAACGTCTTTCATGAATCCGCATACAAGAAGACAAAGTACAAAGAGCAAAGAAACTGCTCGCCGATTTCGGATACTTCACCACTTTCTAGTAAGACGATCCTAAACCCTACAAAAGACTCCATTCACATGATCATCATAAGACTTATCTGGACCTACTAAACCATCAAACTCTTCCCGCATCTAATCCTTACAATTAAAAATCCTTCAAAAAATTCTTAACACTCCTTACTTGTCACGAATAAAATTATCAACAAAGACCTCCATGTCCTATATGTTGCTGATTTGGCCCGTACCAGTCATCACTCCTTCCATGAAAAACTCCACTCTCACTCTGATCCATTAGTTTCAATCCTTGCTTCCTCTTCAATTTCTGATAATCCCCCGAGGCGTCTAAAAAGAAGATGGCCTTGAGCCCTTCTTGTTTAGACTCACTAACCTGAGTGCTGCCATTTGGCAGTTTCTCTTCATGTTTTTATTCATGTGTTTTATCATCAATCAGCAGATTTACTTATTGTATTTTATATAATAATAATAAATAATAATAAAATATAGGCTTAGCGAACCCGAAGGTTCGATGCCGATACCACCAAATTCCGCCTACACAGACTCGTCCAATGTTCACCATTCAAGCCCAAGCCCCGAGATCAGCCTTAACGCAATCCTCCCATCTCCGCTTCGGCCTACCTTTCGGACGCCTACCAGTCGGATCAGAAAATACCAACTTTCTCGGAATCCGCTCGTCATCGAGCCCAACAACTTTACTCGCCCATTTGAGTCTCCGCGATGCAATCAGCTCAATTATATTCACAGGATGCAAATTCCGCGTTGTTCAACCTTCTAAACTCCCCAGTGCCCTCATCTCTCTTTGGACCAAATATTTTACGCAATACCTTATTTTCGAAAACGTTAAGCCGTTGTTCATCCTTTAAAGTAAGCGGCCACGTTTCACATCCGTAAAGAACCGTTGGAAGAATAATAGTTTTTATAAATTCTATTCTTTAAGTTTTTAGATAGAAGTCATTGTATTTTATACAGTTGTAAATTTCAATAAAAAAAAAAAAAAATTATATGTAGTAAAAAAGAAAGGTATATACAGTGCTGATATACACTAATATGAAATTGAGTATTAAACAGCAGACAATTTACTTAAAGCAGGGGTACCCCAAGGACGACCAGGCAGTACACTGTTATGTGCTATATGGGTCGGGACAGTGAATGCTGCCGTATACGGGAATAAAGAATTATAATAAAGCGGTTGAGAGGTGAAACCCGAGAGAGCAGAAGAGGCACAAGCCAGCGCCAGGTCTCAAGTTACCCCAAATAGGGCCGTTTAATGCAGCTTACCCGCTTTCCCTTACACGTTTTATTAACCCTCAGATTCCCCTGTCTCTTCCTTCTCATCCCACCGCTTATTTTTTTTTATTAAGTTTTTTTTTTCAGCCCAGTTTTTACAACGCTTAAGGATTGTCTTACCCTTTTTCTGTATAATTTTGTACGTCTTATTTCGTTCCACAGTCCGGTTTCTTCAACGAATTTTCTAGACTGGAAGCAGTTACCGTCAAACTGAAAAAAAAAAAAAAAAATCCCAGTCCATATTTTCTGATTTAATATATTTCATGATAACATATTCATATTTTAGGTTCACCAAATTGCGGTTCAATAAATAGCAATACTTCAATCTGAGTATTAATCAAAAAGAAGGAAAACGGATAAGAAATTCATTCAAAATAAAAACCTACTGAAGGAAACACACGACTTTCAAATACATTTGTTGTTAAAGTCAATTTAAGAACTTTAAAAAAAGTTGAAAAAAAATCTATTTTATTGTGATGTACAACAACCACTTAGTTTTATTTGCTTCTTAGTCTTATTTGTGTATAAAATGTTTTTTTTTACTTTCACTTACTATATATAGTAAGAGAAAGTATTGCGATCGTGAAAATTTCGAATTCCAGTTTTCAAAAGAATTACACATTTTAGGGTCCCTTGAGTCCAAATAACCAAGTCCCGCAAAAATGTCTATGTGTGTGTGTGGTAAATCCCGGGCGGAAACGGCAAGTCCTATGAACTTGAAATTCCATAATTAAGACTATACGCTCGAGACGTTACAAAACCTTTTTCATCAAAATCAGCTTACCAGAAGAGCCACTTTATACCTTGCATTTTGCACCTTTTTTCGATTTTCTCGAAAACGGTTCCGACGATTTTGATTAAACTCGCTATATCGATGTAAAATTTAATGGGCTTTAATACCATGTAGTTTTCATTCTGATTCAAATTGTGTGACAGGGCTTTAATTTTGTAGATTCTATAAAAATAACCAAATTATCTTGTTAGCATTGATAAATAGCAGCTAGGTATTTAAGTTGTGCGAATTTAAAAAACAACTAAAGGAGAAAACTGAAAAAAAAAATTAATGAAGTTTTTTGTTTTTGAACATAAGATCAGTAAAATACGTGTATGACATACCGTTGGAATGCTTAAGATTTTAGAAAAAATAATATCTCATACACAAGCTTTTAAAAGTTTGTAGAGAGTGACGAAAAGCCGATAAAACTAAGTGATTATTTCTGATAATAATATAATAGATTTTTTAATAAAACACAATTCTATTTAATTAATTCTTTGATGGTTTCACTCATTTTTATCTCTAACTGTATTTGAAAATTCTTTAATTGATTCTAAAAACCGAGGTAAGTGAAAGTCGTGTGTTGCCCGCACCAGATTTTTTCTAAAAACTTCAGCTTTCCAACTGTATATTATACGTCTATATAGCTATTCTTGCGTCACATACCAAGTTCGTTCAATTTATATATTTAGCCGGCTTTTATCAATTCTAAATAGGTGATTTGTTTTTTCTTTTTTTTGGATTCTGCATAATTAAAGGTACTTTAGAAGAAGAAAATTTAAAATATCGGCATTAGGGCACCTGACCGGTGCGACTATTTTAATCAGAAAGAATCCTACATGATATTAAAGTCTATTAAATTTTAAATCGATATAAAGAGTTTAATCAAAATCGTTAAAGCCGATTTTGAGAAAATATTAAAAAGCCGCAAAATGCATACTGTAAAGTGGCTCTTCTGGTTCGCCGATTTCGTGGAAAAAGTTGCTGTAACATCTTAGGCATATACGGTGCTATAATAAAACATTTTAGAGAGTAAAAAAAAAAAGAAAAAAGTTAAATGTTAAATCAACTTCTTAAGGAGAGTTTAACCTCTACTAGGAGTAAGGATGTGGAAGAACTTCAGCTGATGTCCATCTGTGAAACGGATGAAGAACATTTCAGGACAAACAACTGTTCCAGGATCTTTTCGGTTAGAAAACCTCAGCCAACAATCTGCTGGAATTCACCTGACTGGATCAGTAGGAGAAGAGTCACTCTTAAATCAAAATACCACCAAACAATTAATTAGGCTAATAATAATTCCTGTACGAACTTATTTAATTAATTTGCTTATTAAGTGTCATCTCATGAAATTCCGAGGAGGCTAAGTTGAGCGGCCAAGAACCCTACACGGCCTGTCGCACCATCTAAAAAAAAAAAATTGTGATTATCATTAAATGAATACCAATTATTTTCAAAGGCATTATTTCTTCAATATATTTTTAATTAAGACAGTCAAATTGTTCAAGTGAGCCCGCGACCATGGGCGTAGAAGGCTAGTAATGCTAGCAACTAGGGGTGGGCATAATCGAATGACCATTCGATTATTTCAATCATTCGAGTTAATCGATTATCGGATTAATCGGTTTGGAGAAACGAATGATCATTCGAACTGAATTGTTTAACGATAATCGAGGGATTATAAGGACCTCGGATAAACGAACTTTTTTTTTTTTTTCATGTAGACTCAGCCGCCAGCTCAGCCATCATAGAGACGGAAATTGTGGCATATCCGTCTCTTAAAATGCATATTAATCATTCGATCATTCGATTATTTAAATCATCGAACTCCGGTCATCCGATTATGACGATCATTCGATTATGCCCACTTCTACTAGCAAGTACTCTGTGCTCTCATACCATATTTTTGTTTTTTATCTTAAATTTTTATTTATCCCAACAACTTTTAGGGAGGGAGGAAGACCGCTTTCCCTTTCTGACTCCTGCCTTCACCCACGATCAGAACTGAATATATCAATAAGCAATTATGTTCATTCAAGTAAAACAGTATTGTAAAAGGAAGATGTTTCCTTGGATCATTTCTCTATAAAATGATTAGCCCCCACCACCCCTTTTATATCTACAGCCTCCAGGTATTCTAATCCTGAAACCACTTCCCGGAAACAAGATCCAGTCTATCCGATCTCTATACTCTTTTCCATAGAATCAAGAATAGGAGCGCTCCTTTTTATCCCGGTATACTGCAGTCTGGAATACTCTCCCATCACTTATCCGTCATGCTCCATCCTTATCCTCATTCAAATACCATCTCTTTCAACAATTTCATTCTTTGAAATCAGGTGTAAGCTAATTTTATTATGCCGACTGATATGAGATGAATAGTGTAGTCACTTTTGACGAGGGGTAAAAGTTTTATGTTTATTTTTTTCTAGAATATGTACTAAGAGATATCGCCTGTACATTTATTTTATTTTTCTCTTCTTTCTTATGTCATTTAAACGTAATTGTAGACACTTATTATTATAATCATTGTTTTGGGCCAGTTATAACTTTTTATTTCACTCATAAATGTTATCTCTAAGGGACATTATCTCAGAATAAAGTTTCTTCTTCTATTCTATTATATTATAAAATTCTGAAGTGATGAGTCAATGAGAGTAAATCCAACATATTTTAATGACATGCTGGGTTGATTACGTTATAATTGTAAGATTAATGGCTAGGAGATACGACGAGGCTAACAGAGGCATCAGGTTCCAACCACAGGACCCTAGACCGTAGGATATTGGAGCCGCCCAATCAGCTACCACATGGGGCCCTTCTGTTCCACCGCCCTTCATCACTTTCTAAATCCCTTTAGGAGAAATAGTGCGGGATGGTAGATATGAGTGAGAACTTAAGTAACTTAATGTAAATTAAGAACACTTAAAAAAAAAAAAACCCTGCAAATTATTACAAAATATTTTACTACTTCCGAATAATTATTTGTTTATTTCCAAGCCCACTGTGGCTTGGGTTGAAATTCCTAGGATCTGTAGGATTGTAGGCGATCTCTTTTATTGTACACGGTACATTCTAAGATAGGGGTGAGGATGCGGAAAAGGATTTCTTCTTTTTAATCTTCTTATTCCCGTGAAAGGGACTTAACGGATTTTGGTTTATTGATTGATCTTATTTATTTGTTGACTTCATTTATTTTATCTACAAATTTTGTTATTGTATACGTTTATTTAGTTTGGTTGCATTTAATGTTTTTCCTTTTTGTTTATATTGTAAATATTATATGAATGTGATCCTTTAAAGATATTATTATTGTTCATTGTGACAAATTGTAGTGCATACGAATGAAATAATAAAAAAAAAAAAAAAAAAAAAATTGATTGATCATTGATTCGTAAGTCAAGGCTGAGGCTCGCAACATGTTACTTTCACATACTTATATATGAAAGGGGAAGTATTGCGATCGTGAAAAGTTTAGAATTCCAGTTTTCAAAGGAAATACACGTTTTAGGATCCGCTGAGTCTAAATAACCAAGTCCCAGAAAAAGGTATGTGTGTCAGTGTGTGTGATAAGTAATATGAAACTGAAATTTCATATTTTGAGAGTGTCTATGCCTGAGATGTTACAGCAACTTTTTCATCAAAATCGGCGAAATCAGAAGAGCCACTTTATACTATGCATTTTGCACCTTTTTACAATTATCTCAAAAACCGCTGTAACGATTTTGATTAAACTTGCTATATCTTTTTTAATGTAATGGGCTTTAATACCATGTAGGTTTGATTCTGATCGAAATAGTCTGTCAGGGCTTAAATGCCGATATTTTCAATTTTCTACCACTCCAAACTACCTTTATTTTTATACATTCCAAAAGATTTTCCGTAGGATCTTAATGACATTGTGAAGGACGGCTAAATATACAAGTTGAACTGATTTGATGTCGAGCTAAACGATAAAAAAGAAAACATTTAATGTAATTTTTTGTTTTTTGATATTACGAACAGTAATAAAGACGTATAATGTACCGTTGGAAAGAGAAAGATTTTATAAAAAATATTATCTGATACACAATGTTATACAAGGTAATATAAAGTGATGAATAGGGAATAAACTTATAACTGATTAACAATTTAATATAGTTATATTATTTAATCTAAATCATATCTGTGGCGGTCGTGAATAAGTGGTTAAGTCAAAATCTTACATTTTACAGGTGAGCGACTTAAACGTTACTTAATACCTAAAATAGAGTGATTAACATACATCTTGTTTTCCACCTGAAAATTATTACTCCAAGAAATTTCTTTAACCAATTTAACACGACTGGAAGGGGTCTGAGGGAACTATACGTGGAGTTAACTCATTTTTGATGTAACTCGAGTTATCCAGTTTTTCACGACCGCCACAGATATGTTTCCAACGAAAATGAATACACGTTTTATTAAAATCAAATTAGAATATTTTACAAATTTAAGTATATTAAATAGTTTTTAAATTGATTATAACAGTCGAGGTAAGTGAAAGTCGTGTTCTTCCCGCACCTGATTTTTTTTTACATACATCCGAATAATTATATAATTGTATTACGGTTTATATAACTGTGTAGGCAATTAACTTAAATGCAATAATTACTAAAAGATTTTTTTCTGTTTTTTTTTCCTTGTTCCTGTAGTGCAGGCTTGTTGTCGGATTTGATTTTCTGACTCTTCATCTGGTATCTCTTTTGCTAAATTAGTTACTCTAATGTTCGACTTATGATATTAGTTAGTATATAATGTGATCTTAATAATTATAGTTGTAGAATACACTTAAGATAAGGCTCCCTGTTGCAGACAGCACAATGGTTAGAGGCTCGGACTAAAAGGCGTCGTGGCACGAGTTGAGAGTTTTTTCTAAACGGATTAGATCCGGAACGGGTCCGCTGGGTGAGGATAACGCCTCTCTAGTCGGCTAATTAGCATAAAGTAATTAGTTAACAGTTATTTCCTAGCTTTAGGTTAAAATTAATTTGAAAAACAGAAAACGCGATCTTTACGAATTTAAATAACATAACTATTGGGTTGTTTCACATGAAATGTCGTTTTTTTAGTTTCTGAAATACATAAAGGATTTTGCAGGTCTCTGTTGTTTTCTTCCAAATGTTTACATATTTAAAGTAGACAGTTACCAATCATCTACCTTTGTATTATAAACATTAGCTTCCCAATCAATTACCCACTTTTTACTATTATTTTTTGTACGAGTTTAAACTTGGCCATTCAGCAGCTGAGGCCGCTAGAAATATTTGCAAGGCGTTTGGGGAAGGGAGTGTTAATGAACGGACCATTCGCCGTTGGTTTGCTAAGTTTTCAGCTGGGGATACCGACTTGGAAAACTTGCCCCGAGGAAGACCTCCGCCCGTAATAGAAAACGATGTCCTCAAACATACAGTTGAAGGAAACCCCTACCAAATAGTTAAAGGACTCTCAGCACAACTAAATGCAAGTGCATCTACCGTTTTCAGACATTTAAAGTGTATTGGGAAAGTAAAAAAGCTCGATACATGGGTACCTCATGATCTCACTGAGCGGCAGCAAGACCCCATGTTTCAAAACATACCGTGCAAAAATTGAAAGAACTGGACTACGAAGTTGTTCCGCACCCACCATATTCTCCCGACTTGTCTCCAACAGATTACCAACTGTTCAGGAATTACGAAAACTTCGTCAAAGAAAAACTTTTTGAAAATGATGATCAAGTGGAAAGTGCGTTTTCAGATTTTGTTTCACTTCAAAGCTCAAAGTTTTTCAGTTCGGGGATAAAAAAGTTGGTGTCACGTTGGGAAAATGTGTAGAAAAAGAAGGTAAATACTTCGAATTAAATTATTTTGTTTTCATATCGTATTTTAATAAAACTCCTTTACCTTGAAAACGGACATTTCATGTGACACAACCCAATAGTACCTATCTATCTAGTATCTACCTAAAGATAATTCTTGAAATTTAAAACTTAAAAATCTTTGAATAATTAAGTTTTACAGTCATTTTCTTATAATACAATGGGGCAATCAGTAGATATGCCAAGTTAAAGGGATTCTATCCTTTTTTTTCCGTCGGCAATATTTCCTAGATAATCTACCTTTTCCTATCTTTAAGAACCAAAAAGCCCCCTAATATCGCGATTTTTCATGGAGTTAATACCTACTTTCCTTCGAGTATAGAGTCTCTCTTTGGAATATGAAAATATCATAAAAAGTAATAAAACATTTGCCAAGCATTAGAACAGCCTCAAGTTTTCATAATCTTCAAGATAAGTATCATCTTAAGTATCAAGTGTCATAAAAAAGTATTAAAATAAGTATCAAGTAAAATCTTCAAAATAATTGAATATTGTCATGCATCTAAGTTAGGTCAAAAAGAAAAATTCTAGAACAGTAATTTATCACTGAGAGTTATATTTAAACAAGTTACTAAAGTTGAAAAAATATCTAAAATAAATATCTATCAATTAATGTTTTAGTAAATTCATTATATCTAATCGATTACAGTTGGGCTTTTTTAGGGGGAGCACCGATTTTTATTGTTGTTATTATTTTTAAGGAACATACAAATAAAGCTTTGATATTTGTTCATCGTAATGACTTTTTTTTTATTTATTATTTATATGATGTAATTTACAACTATATTAATACAATACAAGTAAAAAGGACAAATAAATAAAACACGATACTCATGCAAGACTGGAACGACAAGAAACTGTCCGACGTTTTCGACTACTGCAACACTTACTGGACAAACGCTTAAATCTTTCGCTTAACTACAGAAGACTCATCTACATGACTATCATAAGGCCGATTTGGACTTAGAGAGTAGAGCTTTGGGGCTCTACTAAACCATCAATCCTTACAATCAAAAATCCTTCGAAAAATCCTCAATGCTCCTTATTTTGTCACGAATCAACTCATCCAGAAAGACCTGAATATTCAATATGTTGCTGACTTGGCCCGAACCAGATACCACTGCTTTCATGACAAACTCCATTCCCACTCTAATCCACTAGTCTCAAACTTACCCACCTCAACAATCCCTGATAATCCTTCGAAGCATCTGAAAGGAAGATGGCCCCTAGACCTTCTGGTTTAGCATGGTTTTTGGAAATCTGCCAATGGGCAGTATCTCCACATGAGAATCATGACAGTATAAGCTTGTATCACATTTACTGAATGTATTTTATTATGCAGTTGTAAATATCAATAAATATATATAAAACATAAATAAATAAAACACAGATAGTGTGGTAAAGTAATTATCTATTGGTAACATTTCTAGGAGATCTCTATGGGAATGAAAAAAACGAAAACTGTTTAATCAAAAATAAATTGCCCTCAATATCGAGATACATATTTCTGATGTTGTCTATTTCAGTAAGAATTGGAGTGAATGAGATTTTTAAAAAGTTTGATATTAAAATGTCTATTTTTTACAAACTGGCGACCAGCCAACTTTGGGACATAGGTAATCTTTTTCTTTTTTTTTTGCATTCTTTGAATTTTTTTTTTTTCTTCAACATATATAACCTAAACGATATCAACGACTCACAGATATATATGCACGCCTTTCAACTATATATGCTCAACCTCCATTGGAATAAAGAACAATACGGTAGTACTGATCACTGGACAACTATGCACTCAAAATAGAACGAGGGATACCCTCTGACTGCACAATGCACTCCAGCATTTGGTAATTATAGACTTTTCATTGAAGGGCTAACTTGGCATTACCGAGAAACATGAGTTACCATTTATTTTATTCTATGACTCAATACAAGGATAGCCAACAGTATCCTGGAATTAAAAGCATAATTGTTTTTTTTTTTTTATGGTGATTCTGAACTTATAATTGTAGGTAAAAAAAGTCTCTGGGTATTATCTTTGATATTATTTGGCCTTTCTTCGGGTAAATCTAATTATAATCACTTAGAAGAGGAATTAGATGTATAGCTGTTAATGCTGACTGGATTTATTTATGAAAATTAGAATTTGCAGCTAAAATGCTCATTCCGTCGTTATATAATGGTGTGAATCGAAATAAATCAATGTATATCGAATATTTTCAGTAGACTATTGGAATGCGTATTTCGTTGACATAATTTTTCGATGGTATTGAATGGTTAATTTCATCAGTTATAACTGCTGTCAAATGAAGGCCTATTGTAGAGAATTTGTTTTAGTCATGAACTTTTTGGATTTGAAAATTTGAATTTTACTTGTGTCTTTTTGGCTGTCCTGTATATCTGTGTCACGTAATTACAAATTATTAATTTTTAGTGTATTAAGATCATTGTAATTTAGTTACTTGTATTTCTTTACCTATCAATTTCTATCCTTATATTTTACATATTTACTTTCTCAAACTTAGCAGCACATTTGAGACGTTGATTCACAAAAGGTAGTAAAGGAAATTTTTATAAAATTGATATTAAGCATTAAATTTTAATGTTTTATTTATTATTATCATGGTTTGTAATATTGTTGACACCTCCATTTTTCTATATTTCCTTTCATTGTCCTTTCTGATATATACATATATATATATATATATATATATATATATATATATATATATATATATATATATTCTGTTTCATTGGTATGTCCGAAAAGTTCGTAGAGAAATTTGGACAAAAATTAAAATTGACGACAGCTTAAAATTTATTTATCTAATGTGCAAAATAGTTACCACCGTTAGCGATTACCCTTTCTCAACGGCTTGAAAGGTCCATTATCCCTTTTTCCAAAAATCACTGTCCTGACTAATAGAGGACAAAAAAAGGTCCGTTTTGACGTCATCTTCTGACGAGTATGATTTTCCTTGTAGAACATTTTCGAGGGAATGGAAAAGATGGAAATCGGACGTTGATTTCCAAAAGGTACTAAAGGACATTTTTTACGAAATTAATATTTAAGACATATTTGTATTCTGATCATATGGTTTTATGTAAATTTTCTATTTGATATAATATATTGAACATTTGATTTCTTTAAAAATGCGGTTTAGTAATGCTACTTTTTTCTAAAGGTACTAATTACACATTTAGTTTCGTTCCAAATCATACTAAAACATTTCATAAATTTAATATGGTGTTATTTCATCATCATCATCCATGGCGTTACAACTCTTGAAGAGTCAGGGCCTCCTGCAGTTTAGTCCGCCAGTCTTCTCTATTCATTGCAGCTCTCGAATTGTGAATCTTCAAGATGGACCTGGCATCCGCTGCCACTCCATCACTCCATCGGAGCCGAGGCCTTCCCACTCCCCTTGTCCCATAGATCTTTTCATCTAGGACCATCCTAGGAATCTGGTCTTGGGCCATTCTACTTAAATGCCCCGCCCAACGAAGCCGGCCTAATTTGATAATTCATACGACGTCTGAATTCTTGTATAGCCTTGTAATTTCAGCATTCGTCCTTATCCTCCAGACTCCATTGGTCCATGAATTCTCCTTGATATTTTTCTCTCGAATCTCAGGAGCAGAACTTCCTGCGAACTCGGCAATGTCCAGCATTCAGAAGAATAGGTGAGAACAGGTCTTACGATCGTCTTGTAGAGCTGCCCCTTTGTCTTTTGAGAAATGGTCCTGCTCTTAAAATGCTTTAGAAGTCCAAAATAACAATTATTTGCGAACATAATTCTGCGATGAATTTCAGGTTTAATATCGTTATCGGCGTTGACTTGTGGGCCGAGATACACAAACTCTTTCACCCTTTCAAATGAATAGCCTCGAGATATGAAATGCGACGGTTCGTGCACATCCAGCTGTGGGCCTGCATGCATGTATTTGGTTTTCGACTCGTTAACTTCTAAGCCCACTCTAGCTGCTGCTATCCGAAAATTGGTAAAAGCGCTTTCTAAATGTGATGGGGTTCTTCCAACTATATCTATGTCTTCAGCAAAAGCCAAAATTATAGAGGATCTATTAAATACAGTACTTAGTTATTTACATAATAACACAAAATTCTATATTCGAATGCGAAAAAAATGAAGTAAGTTGGTTACAGAACACATTCATATGTCCTAACCTTACCCGACATTGTTTATGTTAATTTATACGTCTAGCTCGGTTAACAGGTTAATAACTCTCAAATCACTGGATATCCATAATTAATATTAATGTCGTCAATGCCAGCCTGCGTTAGTCATTCTGATATTTATCCTGTACCTAAGTATGTGTATTCTTTATTGCCTTTTGATTTTGTCAATTTCTGTTTCTCACTGTGTACTTATGTTTCTTTAAATTCTTATTATGTAATTCAATCTTGTATTTACTTTCCTTAATTTTATATCTTGTATATATGAATTTGTATTCTTTATTGCTTTTGGTTTAGTCAATTACTGTGTACTGTTTTACTGTTTCTTATGATTGTTTTTTGTATTAATTAGAAATTATATAATTCAATTTTGTATTTGCATGCCTTAGTTTTATATCTTGTATATATGTATATGTATTCCTTATAGCTTTTAAGCTTAGTCAATTAATTACTGCTTCATACTGTGTGCTGTGTTACTGTTTCTTTATATTGGGTTGTGTCACATGCAACGTCCGTCAAGGTAAAGGATTTTTATTAAAAATACGATATGAAAACAAGATAATTTTATTCGAAGTATTTACCTTCTTTTTCTACATATTTTTCCCAACGTGACACTAACTTTTTTATCCCCATACTGAAAAACTCTGAGCTTTGAAGTGAAACAAAATCTGAAAACGCAATTTTCACTTGATCATCATTTTCAAAAAGTTTTCCTTTGACGAAGTTGTCTAAATTCCTGAACAGGTGGTAATCTGTTGGAGACAAGTCGGGAGAATATGGTGGCTGTGGAAGAACTTCGTAGCCCAGTTCTTTCAATTTTTCACGGTATATTTTGAAACATGGGTTCTAGTGTGAGATCATGAGGTACCCATGTATCGAGCTTTTTTACATTCCCAATACACTTTATATGTCTGGAAACGGTAGACGCACTTGCGCTGAGAGTCCTTTAACTGTTTGGTAGGGGTTTCCAATAGGGGCAAGTTTTCCAAGTCGGTATCCCCAGCTGAAAACTTGGCGAAACCAACGGCGAATGGTCCGTTCATTAACACTCCCTTCCCCAAACGCCTTGCAAATATTTCTAGCTTTATAATACAAAGGTAGAGGATTAGTAACTGTTTACTTTAAATATGTAAACATTCAGAAGAAAACAACTGAGACCTGCAAAATCCTTTATGTATTTCAGAAACTATAAAAACGGACATTTCATGTGAAACAACCCAAAAAATGTATTTTTATTTTCCTCAAGTATTATATTGTATTTTGCTATGCTAGTGTGTTACAGTTTCTTTCGTTTAAAATTGTGTTATATTATTTAAGTATTGTATTGTATCATACTGTGTACTTTTACTGTTTGTTATTGTACTTTTATTGAATTGCCGCAGGTGAACTTCGCTCACACGGGCTCGTCTTATTGGGATAGTGACTTCTACTTGCACTGTAAAATGTCTGTATTTTGATTTAAATAAAGAAGTTAAAAAAAACAAAAAAACATCTTAAATCTCAAAAGAGGAATGGATTTTAAAGATATATGACTGGTTTTAACGATGGGAATGTGCTAGAGACAGTAAGCTTTTACACGACTGTTTAAATTGATGAGAGCCATTATAAGAATTAATGCCTAGAAATGTGAAGACATCAAGCAGGGTCGGTTGTTGGTCCCTGAGAAGCCACTCGGCTAAGTGGACAGCTGGGGCATCAATGGGACCCCTTGTGTCCGCGAGCAGGCGCCCTCAGGGAGATATCTTACAGTCTCCTTCCGTCCGGGATCAAAGGGGCGAAGCGGGTCCCTGCTACTCGAGATCTGGCAGTGCTTCGGAGGATCAAGTAGCCGATTGTAGCGAGATTTATTAACCTTCATCAACGCCTTCATTAACGTGTACCCGCAAGGAGGAGATCCTAAGTGCGTTTCACCGATTTCGATGAAACTTTTTTACTTTCACTTACATATAAATGAAATTATAGTAAGGGAAAGTATTGCGATCGTAAAAATTCGAATTCCAGTTTTCAACGGAAATACACGTTTTAGCTTCTCCTGTAGGGATTGCAATCCGGAAAACCGGATCCGATTATAGTAATTTTTGGCCAAAAATAGTGGAGTTTAATAAAAAAAAAAAGTACTTTAAATGTGTTACATTCGGTGTACATGTATGGTGGTGTCGTTCGACGCCAAATTACATCACTTCATCAGTTCATTCCAGCATCATTCGTTGGTTTTTCACGAGACAGTACATGTGCTTTTGTTTTGTCGGTGCTTCACCTAAATGTAAGTTAACAGATATTATTATCTTGGATATACGCGAGCTATAGCATCCTATAAGTTGTCTGTAGAGGAACTTCTGAAACAACTCTAATTTTTTTTAGAGAAATTGCTCACTCAAGTACTGACTCATTCAAGTGTACTGAATTATATCATAAACTGCTTACGAATCTATTGAAATCTAGGAAGACTGAGCTACGTTACTGCTCACGTCTTCCTGTACTTCACTTTCTCAGATAGCTTAATTAATTTATGAAGTTACTTTACAAAATCTTATATTATTATCCTTGCGTAATTAACTCAGATGGGAATTTTGATAACAATAATTTTAAATTATTTGAAAATGCTAACAATTTCAAAAACTCTTATATTAATGATGGGCACAATCATATTTTGATGAATATGTCTGATGAATAGCATAATTATCACAATAATGAGTTTGTATTATGAGTATAAATCTTTAAATTATTCTACTGACAATATTTGTTTTTTAAATAGTACGTAAGTATTAGTAACTTTTGTATATATTATCAAAAATCAATTTTGATTTTGGAAAAAGGGTGGTAGAAAACAAATAGTCTTTATTTTCAGCAAATGGTAATCAATAGCCGACTGTTTTAATAGCCATTAAAATTTTACTAGTTACTTAAGCTACTAAACTTTAATTTTTTTGCTCCATATCTAATCCTAACATAAATTTTATTTTATAAACTTCCTATTATGAGTACAATTATATTCGAATAACATACTAACAGTTCATCTTGGACCGAAAAGTGAAAATCAACCTGATTTAGTCATACCATCCGGATCCGTCCGGATTGATGAAATTTGGGACCGGATCCGGCCGGATTGGAAATGACACCGGATTGCAATCCCTAGTCTCCTGTTTCCAAATGACCTAGTCCCGCAAAAAGGTATGCGTTTCTTTGTGTCTGTGTGTGTGGTAAATCCAGCGCAAAAACGAAAAGTCCTATGAAAATGAAATTTTATATGCCGAAGATGTTACAGCAACTTTTTCATCGAAATCAGCTAACCAGAAGGGCCACTTTATACCATGTATTATGCACATATTCATGATTTTCTCATAAACGGCACAAATGGTTTTGATTAAACTCGCTATATCGATGTAAAATTAGACGGGCTTTAATATCATGTAGGTTTCATTCTGATTGAAATAGTTTGACAGGGCTTAAATGCCGATATTTCAAAATTTCTTCCTCTAAGAAAAGTAGTTTTTACAAAATTGGCCATATCATCTGATGAGCATCCCTAAAAAACTGTTAAATATATAAGTTGAACGAATTCGATGTATTACTGAAGAAGAAAACTGCAAACATATTTTTTTAATGCAATTTTTCGTTTTTTTAAACTTAATATAAGTATAATATACCGGTGGAATGCTAAAGATTAATAAAAAAAATATATTCTTATTCGTACTATTGTAAAAATAAAAGAAGAATGATGAAACGCCGATAAAAAAAACTCATTGTCGTAGATAATAATATATTAGATTATTTAATAAAACACATGTTTCTATTAAAATCCGCTGTAAATAATTCTTTAACAATTTATTTTCGTTTCGAAATTTGTTTTAAAATTCTTAAATTGATATAAATAACGGAGGTAAGTGAAAGTCGTGTGTTGCGAGCACCAGTTTTTTAGATAAAACAAGTCATTTAAACTAGAGGCAGAATGTTGAGGTGTTATGAAATTTCTAAATTACTGTATGGATGATAAAGCAATCTGATATGATTAAAATATAACAAAACAGTGAGGCATTAGAATCCTTTCAGGATGGACACATAGCAATTTACTATAATAATGTTAACAACGCTTTAATTAATATTATATTTTACATCGAAATAACGAATTTAATCAAAAATTTTAGAGCCGTTTTGGTAGAGGATCGTAAAAAAGTGCAATATCCATGGTTTAAAATGGCACTTTTGGCTGGCCGATTTTGATAAAAAAGTTGCTGAAAAAAATTTCAGGCATATAAGCTTCTAAGACATGGGATTTCAGTTTAATATAATTTACCGTTTTTGAGCTATACTAAACCCCACCCACACACTTACAGACCTTTTTGCGGGACTTGGTCATTTGGACTCAGGCGTATTTCTGGTGAAAACTCGAAATCCAAAACTTTCACTATCGCAATATGTTTCACCACTATAAATTGCATACATAGTTAAGTGAAAGCAATAATAAAAATTATTTTTTAAATTGAAGATGAAGTTCATGATCATAACTAAGGATAAATAATAATAATAATAATTTCTTTATTTATTCTGGGACAAGTCCCTTTAGAATAATATAAAATACAATAATGTGATATTTACAGTCTTAGAGTATACATGAAATATACAATGAATAATAATAAGTAAAAATGAAAACAATAAGACAAATGACAAAAATAAAAATATCATAAACCAACATATATCTTCGAAAAGTAATGGATGTGAAAATATTTGTAAAAAATATAAGTGATAAATTAAAAATATAATAAATAAATAATTATCGTGTTCCCATACATGAACTAGACCAAAAAATAAAATAAACTTCTTACTTAGTTAAAAAAATAAAATAAAATAATAAACAAATAAAAAATTAAGAAACACTTCAATAACTTTTTTCTATTTACATGTTTTCATGGAAACTGGATCAGTCATGATTGTTTGGAAATTGAATAGACAGAAAGTAATGGAATAGACGAGATTTGAAAGTCGGAAGGGTAGTACAATTACGAATATCAGAAGGAATAGAGTTCCATACGGAAGAGGATCGGATTATGAAAGATCTGTCGAAAGCTGCGGTTCGATGGGGCGTAATATACAAATCAGAAGGCCGCATATGGGTGTTACGGGAATGAATTGAGGATTTGAATAATAAGAGATCAGAGATGTATGATGGACGGCGGGATCGGATAGATTGATAGGGGAAAGAAGCCAGGAAGTATTTTCTACGATAGGAAGGATAAAGCCACTTTAACTCTTCGTAGAATCGAGTGACAGAGGTGTCCCTGGAGATCCCAAAGATGAATCGGATGAAGCAATTAAAGAACTGTTTTAGTTTTTCTTCAAGATCTCCAGAGACACCTCCATACACCGTACAGCAATAGTCAAAGTGGGGAAATATCAGGGAGGAGATCAGAAGCTTACGGGTTTCAAGAGGAAAGAGGTCACGGAGTCCATTTAATCGTTTTAAAGTGATGATGGAGCGGAGATGTGGTTTTTCCAGGAGAGGTTTTGGTCAAAGGTGATTCCAAGATATTTGATAGATTGATAGAATTTTATCGGATTGTTATTCAGAAAAAGGGTAGGAATTGGAGGGAGAGTTATAAGTTAAATCTGACAAATTATCGAACAAAAAACTAACATTCAATTATACTATTGTGGAACGATACATATACATAGGAACGAGGATTAACAGTAATGGAGATATATAAAAGAAAATCAAATGTAGAATTGAAATTACTAGATCGGTATTTATCAAAATGGGAAATCGTTTCTCTAACAGTAATATATCATTGGAACTTGGGGCCAGAATGTAGAGTGTTACGTAATTTGTACTTTACTGTATGAAGCTAGCCGATATCGTTATAAAATCCAGGCAAAACAGTGAGACATAAGAATCCTTTTAGAATGGACACAGCAATTTGCTACGAATATGTTAACAAATATATATATATATATATATATATATATATATATATATATATATATATATATATATATATTTGTCCTTTTAGAAAAATTATTGGCAACTGAAGATAGAGTATTAGCCAAAATGCTCTGGTATTTAAATAAAATAGTAGGGTTAATGTTCCGCTTTTCAACACAATGATTGTTCTGAATAAAACGAACACTTCTACACTTAGTGGTTTGTTTGTTTATTTATTTAACGTCACTTTATGCTACTATGGCTAATCGGACGATGATACAGTAGGACTCCTAATTTTTTCTACCCAGCTTTTATTAGGCAAGGGATCTTTAACGGGTACCTAACATCGTACAGGCTCGGGACTACCGTTTAACGTCCCCTCCGAAGGACGGCATAGCTAAGGATTTTTTTCTTCTCATTAAAAAATCCTAGGGCCACCTGCAGGTTTGTATCCGCTACGTTTGGCATAGAAAGCTGTTATGCTAACCACTATGCTAGAGCTGACCCCAACAAGTTATAGTTTGAATAAACGTTTTTTGAGTGGGTTATTTCTTGAATGACCGCAACTTCCAACTTCTTGATAATTTAATAAAATTATCATTTGCTTCTTATTTAACAATAGGACACTAATTCTGACAAATTTACTGACAAGGAAAGGATCCCAAACATTTCTCACCGATTTTGCTGAATTAGTTTTAGGTAAAAGAAGACATTAAACTATTAGATTCTGCAAATATTAGGAGCCAACAATCCCCAGGAGTCGCTTTAAAAGTCGGAATGTTTGCGGGGAAAATTATTTATTTAATATCTCTGGTTCTATTGAAGGTAGAAAAATAAGTTTGGTGTCGCAATTGCCTTGTTTCAAACCGCAATAATGAAAAAAAATTAAAATATTTACGTTTTATGCGTGGTAATAACCCAAAAAATATAAATAATCAAGTCAAAGCAGTACTTTTAATAAAGTTATTTTAAAATTGTGCTCAACTTAAGATTCATTTTTTAGGACTGAGGAACCTAATTTTTAAGAAACCTTATTAAAAGTACTGTTTTGACTGGGTTATTACCAATATTATTACTGGCTAGAATATATTTTATTTATACAATAATTATGTTATTACTAGTGATAATGTTAATATTAATAGTAATAATTTCAACCGGATTGAAAGGGAATATTGTAGTAACTGTTGTATATTTCTATAGTGAATCGAGGTACAGAAAATTAGATCCCTATTCGTAGTCCAGGACAGTAAGAAATCGGTTATTTCCGTTTATATTATAAACTATGGTGAATCCAAAAACAAAATAAAGTTACATATACTTAGTGGTTGAAGATTGAGCTTATCATTTCCTATTAGTTTCTTTGATTTTTAAGATTAGAGCTGTCAACAATGTTCAACATCCACCCTACAACATTCCTAGTACATCCGGACATAGATCCGGATATTTCAGGTTATTGAGGATCTTGGAGGTATTAACAACATTCTTTGTGTCACTAAATCCTGATGATTGGGTTGGACCGTGCTCTTGTACTAATCTCAACTTATTCAAATCTTCTCCTAATTTATTCCGGCTCATCCCCTCATCGACATGAATTTTTTGTTTTAACACCTAGTATTTTTTTTTTTTTCCTTGAAACAACGTTTATTTTACTATACATCTCATTAGACTGTAACTGAAGACACGAGTTATGTCATCTCTAAAATCCAAAGATCTGAAAATATTATGGAATATAGAACAACCAGCGCTTTTAGATAAATTTGAACAAAGACTAGACTACTCTTGTTTGGATGTTTTTGGCTTAAATGGCGCTTTAATAAGCGCTTTCTATTTTTTAGGAACTCTTATAGGTAATCAGTAGACAGTAAATTTTTTAGTCAAGGATGATTAGTAGTGCTTGTCAAGTTACCTGGACTGGTTTTTCTGTTGACGCGACAGGCCTTGGAGACCCTTGGCCGCACGATATGATATTTTATAGTTGAGTAACATCCCTGCTTAAGCCTTTTTTTGTGAGTTTGGCTGAAGGGTCTTACTGGAGAGAGATTGTGAATGAATCCATATGTAATTACATACTTGAAAAAGTCCTACTGGTACTAGGATTAATCAATTATTACTTTAATTACTTATTTGGGATTAATAGAAAAATCTTACAATCATTGGAGTGGTAGACTAGTGCAGTAGCCTCTCGGCACGACTCCTTCTAAAGTTACCTGGATAATTGTTCAAATCATTAGTTTTCTTTAAAGTTTATTGTAGGTCTTGTCATTCTTTGGTCTTCGTGGATCCCCAGATATCTCATTCACATCTTAAGTAGGCATCGGTATATCATTATATAATAAACCTGTGGATATGTACTATGATTAAGTCTAAATATGGCGTCATCTGTGGTTTAGAGCGGAAAAAATAAAGGAACTATAAATTTTTTTAGGTTTTGGATAGAAGCGTAAAGGTCAGAATGGCTTTATCTTATTTCAGGTGAGTGGAGTAAGGATGTAAATCTAAAGATACTATGGAGATAAGGAGGATGCTGGGAAGTTAATGGCTTGGTATAAGTATGATCCTAGGAAATGGGGTTAGGAGCCAGTTTAACTTACTGTAATATGGGTAGCATGAGACCTCTTCGAAATTCTAGACAAAGACAAATAGTAATGTTTATGATTCGCTTCAACCTGTCCTCAAGCATAGGCATATAGGACACAGCCAAAGTGAAGAAAATAAGTGAAGATACAAGGAGCTTATGTGTGGATAGTGGAAGAAGATGGCGAGAGCAAAGGAAAATTTAAGGGTACTTACTGTTCTGCGAGAGTTTGGGAAATATGGGGTTTCCAAGAAAGGGTTTGGTCGACGGTGATTCCTATGTATTTTTACTGAGGAACAAGGTGATTGGGTGATCATTTAGGATTAGGCTAGGAAACATGGTGTAGATCTAATGACGGAATTGAAACCTATAACAGTGGCTTGGGTTTTCTAAATTAAGCTAATAATAAAATAATTAATCGATAAATTAAGCCAATATTTATGATTTGAAGTTCCAAAAGTATTGCTGATTTGAAAAAATACAGAATTGGATTTTGGAGAAGTAAGAGAGGACACCTGTAGCGGGACAATCGGTACAAAAACAGGGGGGTACACGGGTACACATGTAGGGACCGCCCGCCCATTGTCTTCGGGCGACTCTATATCACGTTCCAACTCCCTATGTTAATCAACTCCTTCCTTCTCTCTATCTTATTATACCAATATCATACCTCTTGTGTTAATTTTAGAAAACATAATAGGCTTTAATTATTTTATTAAATTAATAGGGTGTATAAATATAAAAAAATATCGTAATATCAAATTCAAGATTTCAAATATTTTCATCAAATTTAATACTTTCCAATACTTAATACTCCTTGAGCTTAGTTACCTGTTTCAAAAAAGAATCTTATCAACAGTTATGCAATGAGATTAACTCATCAGCTTTAGTAATTGTCAATGATTAAATTAATATTTTCATCATTACAAAGGATGTCGCTCCTCAACTTTGCGTACCTTCGATAGCCTTGAGGGCTTTTGCCCAAGACACCTCGACACTAACCCGAACCCATGATAAACAGCTTATCTACAAGAAGTACTTGGACGTTATGGCAATTAAGAGATACCATCCCCTCTTCTATCCCTTTGTATAGGGTACTCCATTCCAAGATGTTATAATGATCAAGTTATAAAGATATTATATTAGTGTTATGATCCTTTTTCGATTATCAATAAAGTCACTGAAATAAACATAAAAAAAAAAATTAACGACTTGAAAAACAAACTGAAAACATTCGCCGTACAATGAAAATAATAAACAGTTAACCTTAGATAACTAGACACTTAATTGGTGTGTGGACCTTCACAGTTCAAGTTATCCAGGTATTACATGCTGACTTAGTGAACCAGAAAATGTTCAGTTTTTCAATATTGTCTATTTGAAGAATTTTTTGGTCATCACTAGATCCTGATAAAAATGGTTGTAAATATCTTTCTCTGTCTTTTATGAGCTTTTCACAGTAGAGAAGGACATGAAACAGGCTGTTCGAGATAAACAGACCACAGTGCAGGTTTCTTGTGCTTTGAAGATGAACAGTTTGTTTTTTCCATAAAGTGTGGTACGTTCCGTCAAAGTCAAATTCAAATCCGTCCTCAAGTACTCGTGAACACTGGAAGTGTTTTTTAAAAATGAAATGTCCGTTTTATAGTTTCTGAAATACATAAAGGATTTTCAGGCCTCTGTTGTTTTCTTCCGAATGTTTACATATTTAAAGTAAACAGTTACTAACCTCTACCTTTGTATTATAAAAATTACCTTCTCAATCAATCACCCACTTTTTAGTATGCCTCCAAATATGAACATGGAAACAAGCGATTTTCGAGTAATATTTTTGTGCGAGTTTAAACTCGGCCATTCAGCAGCTGAGGCCGCTAGAAATATTTGCAAGGCGTTTGGGGAAGGGAGTGTTAATGAACGGACCATTCGCCGTTGGTTTGCTAAACTTTCAGCTGGGGATACCGACTTGGAAAACTTGCCCCGAGGAAGACCTCTGTCCGTAACGATGTCCTCAAACATACAGTAGAAGGAAACCCCTACCAAACAGTTAAAGGACTCTCAACCGTTTCCAGACAATTAAAGTGTATTGGGAAATTAAAAAAGCTCGATACAGGGCTACCTCATGATCTCATTGAGCGGCAGCAAGACACCATGTTTCAAAACATATCGTGCAAAAATTGAAAGAACTGGGCTACGAAGTTCTTCCGCACCCACCATATTCTCCCGACTTGTCCCCAACAGATTACCACCTGTTCAGGAATTTAGACAACTTCGTCAAAGGAAAACTTTTTGAAAATGATGATCAAGTGAAAAGTGCGTTTTCATATTTTGTTTCACTTCAAAGCTCAGAGTTTTTCAGTTCGGGGATAAAAAAAGTTGGTGTCACGTCTGGAAAAATGTGTAGAAAAAGAAGGTAAATACTATGAAAAAAATTATCTTGTTTTCATTTCGTATTTTTAATAAAAATCCTTTATCTTGAAAACGGATCATGTGACACAACCGAATACTCTCCATGGGTAAGCTGAAATGGAGTAGTAGACTGATCCCTTACAAACTAATTCCTCAGCAATCAGCTACTTCTCGCCGAACTAAAGAAAAGTTTATAGCTTCCTGAGTTCGAACTCCAGCCTCATCTACCATATAGTTCATACGTTGGATTACTAATTGCATTGATACATGATCAATTTTCTTTAAAAGAAAAGTTTATAATTTTGCGGAAATCGACTAAATGACACGCGCGATTCTGTGTTTATACGATAAATAACTACTACTTCGGTACTATAGAAACTAGCGAGGTCATATGAGGAACTGTTTTTTTTTTTAAGTATTGTCTTAGTCACCTCGAGGCGGTCACATACGTCCCGCCTTTATGAAGAGCCAATGTGACTTTTACCCGCCTCCTTATTCAATGTTTCCTGAGTAGCGAACCATAAACATATACAATCTCGTATAGTTCAAAACAACAATCCATTCACAAGAAATTAGATCCTGAAAATTGGACCTTTATGCCCCTTCCCACTGAACGAAAACATATGAACGTTCCTTTCTAGCCCGTTCCACCAGTTTTTGGATATATATATTCAAACATCCTCCTTGCAACATTTCTTAACATAGTTAAATAGCATATATTTTTAGTATCTTCTCGCTTCCCAAAATTACGCTGTCTTACAATAAGAATTGTTTTTTTTTCTTTAATGGTGTGTCCAGGCCAGATGCTGCTATTACGTTATGTCAAATTTTATGTTATTCTTAAGGGGCTTAAACGGATTCCGAGAAAGTTGGTATTCGCTGATCCGACTGATAGGCGCTCGAAAGGGGAGGATTACGTTAGGGCTGATCTAGGGGGCTTGGGCTTGAACTGTGAACATTGGACGAGTCTGTGTAGGCGGAATTTGGTGGTGTCGGCATCGAACCTTATTATTAAGGGGCTTAATTCTTTTTATTTGAATTATTTCCAGGTGTGTATTCGATGGGCGACCTAAACCACCCAGTGGCTCCTGGATCAAGAGGAAAGCTTTTCCCTTTTTTTACCCCATGGATGCGTCAAACTATTTTCTTGCATGAAGTTTGCCATCAATACTCCTCACTAATAACTGTGTATGGTGTAGCAATGCAATATTGCAATGGTATCATGCAATATTGAATCCATTTCGTTAGGACCACTTCTAGAGATCTCTTCCAAGAGCCCCCCGGGAATAATGAAGAGGTGAAGAGGGAAGTAGATAAAAGAGAGGACCGAAAGCAGCCGCCTTGATGTGTTCATCGGAGCGGAGGAGGTTCCTTATCGGGCCGACCGTATGAATAATGCCGGATGGGAAGAGCTCTGCCCTGTCCGCGATTTGCTCCTGTCACCCTCGGCTCCTCTCTAATAAGGCCCGCATTACAATTGGTAATGTCGCGGCCGCACACAATGGCGCTCCTATCATGCGGCGGCCTAGGCTAAGGGAGGCGCTTTAGTCATTCAAGCCCCTTCTCGTTCCGGCTCTAGGGTGACGACCTACGGGAACCCATTGTCTGAGGATTAGAGTCTACAAGGATGTAACAGGCTATTAACTTAGTCAAAGATATCATCATAAACTAGGGGTACTTAAAATCTCAGGTTCGAACTCTCTTATCTCGTCCACCTTATAGTCCAGACCTCGCAACATTGGATTACTGATTAACTCGACCTATGGCCACTTTTCTTAAAAAGTTGATAATTTTTCAGAAGATAGATTGCGGTCCAAGAGTTCTTTGACGGTCCTCCCCAAGATGGTTATCAGCCTGGGATCGAGGCATAGGCTAGCAGTGGGATAATGAAGGTATATTAGAATGGATTATACTTAAAGTAGTTTTTTTGTTGTTAACATCTTATTGATATTTACAACTTTACTTATAATAAATACAATAAGTAAATGGGCTAATTTATATTTATGGGCGTGAAAATATCTTGTAAAGAAATTACCCAGCGGTTTTAATATCAATGTCAATTTAATTCAGTGGTTATCGAGGTTACTTTATGTGGTAATCGTATTTTATATTAAGGAAATAATAATACAAATATTTGGTTGATAAAAGGTAAATCTTTTTTTTTCATTTTTTTATATGATGTTTAAAAGTGGTTAAATATAAGGATTAACCAATAGATATAGGCAAGGAATTCCAAAACAGGATGGCCGGAATGACAAAGAAATTTTGAAGCAGGCAAATCTGTGGGAAGGTATATACAAGTTTATGGGTTTGGATTTAGTGTTAACTGAAGTGACAGTGGTAAGCGTATCAAGAATATAAGGAGGTTTTTTTTTGTTTTGAAAAATCGGAAGATAATAATAATAATAATGTGTTTTATTGATTAAATTTACAAACATAAGTTTACTATGCTATTATATATATTGCACACTATGCATAGACTTTAGTCCATATAAGTATATATCTATATTTCCAGACCCTTAAATGATAATTATACAATGCTACCCAATTTTCACCGTTCAGATAACTTATGTCCTGTCTGGACAGTACTAAGCCCGCTAAGCCAACGCATCCTTATTTCTGATAACACAGAGCAGACCCCTACATAATGGTACATATCCTCTATGTCTTTATTATTACATAAACTACAATAATGTAGTTCTTCCGCCCGCGTAACATTACAATTAAGGTACAGAAGTTGTCCTCTTATTTTAATTATTGATTTGATGAGCCCCAGGCCGTATCTATCAGAGATATAACTGTTCTCCCCTAAATTATAATTTAATTCTTTATACAGTTGATGGTGAATAGATTTGTTGACTTTGACCAGTAAACCATTTCTAAAGTCTTCTCTTATATATTCCCATTAACCATTTAAAATATTGCTTCTTTTCATCTACTAAATAATCACTATTTTGCCAGTTATATCTCCGACACAAAGACCGTAAATCATCACACCACCATGTATTTCTTTTAATAATTTCCTCTGCCAAAATCTTAGTCAGTCTATAGAAGGGTAACATCAATAATTTCGGAAGATATAGACACCAAGGAGGTATTTCGCACGGAAAGAGAGGTAGAGCCAGTTCAACTCGGTACCCTATTAGAATGAAATATTATGAAAGAATAATGTTAGCCCATTTCTACACCTTTCATTATAGTGGCATTATATGATAACTCAGAATTAAATTATATAAGTAAGGACCTACTCAGACTTATAGTGACATACAAAAGGAGACATAGGAAGACCGCAGAGGCAGGAAAAGAAAGATAGGAAGGACGAAGGATCGGTTGATGACATAGTCGTGAGGCGAGGGGAGACACAAGGCCTATATTAAGGTGGTCCCAGTGGAAGACAAAGGCCACCATCTTGCCTATTAGTCCACTTTTGTTTGCTCCCGGCTCACCAATTGACCATTCAAATATCTCCTCACAAAAGGTGTCTTCCCTCTCCTCCAATGACAGCGCCCCTCACATATCATTTCAAGATGGCAGTCAAAACAATTCCCATTGCCAGGGGAGATTGTAATTGTTTTAGCCCTTTGTCGGCCTCTATATTAATCAGCTCTTATATCGCTTTTAATTAAGTCGCGTTTTATAGGTCATCGACTCGTTTATTTAGCATCGTCCATTAAAAAAAAAAAAATCGGAATAGATTGATAGTTGGATATTGAATGGTAATAAATGACTCAATAGATGGGCAATGGCATTCGGTATGAATGTAATTTACAATACATCGATATCAACAAACTGGTCAGTGAACCTCTTTGAATACAACCGACATCCACAAAGGATACCCCCCTTCCATAGTTTAAGTGGAAAACCTAGGATTTGGATGTAGATGCTGACCGTAAAAGGTCTCTTTGTATTTTATCTTTTGTATTATTAGCTTGTAATAGTATTTTATGTTTATATTATTCCAGAATTGCTTTTAGTAATCAATAACATACCCCTATGTTGTCTCATATTCATAATAATCCTTCGTAATCTTAAATTTCACCTTTTCAATGATAAGATAATAAAATATAGATAGATCTTTATTGTCATAGAACCTAGAGTTCTTTCTTGCATACAAAATAATGAAGTTTTTATTCTGTCAGTTGGAAGTCATTTAGAATACGTGTATTCTAAAAGTGTTCATTGTCTATATTTAAATGCTGTTATCTACTAATTAATTTTTAATTCCGTTCAACAAAATACTTTCTAAGAATTGTTTTTATTTTAATTTTATCATTGTATTTATTTTTTTGGATATATGTGTGTACATGCGTTTATGATATGCAGACATATATTAACCCGTAATTGTAATTATTTATTGATTATGTTCCTTCTGTCTGTTGGCCAGGCATGTATATTTCCATATACTGTACAAACCTGTTATTCTTAGGGGACCTAGTCCCAGAATAATTTTTTTTTTTATATTCTATTCTATTCTATATGACAATTAAGACATTAAACAGGAACTGTTGAACTTTGTTTTTCATATACTATTGAATTTTACAACTTTTTATAACATAAATACAACCAATAAATGTGCTGAATTATAATAAAGGGTGAGGAAAGACTTGTAAAGAAAATATCCAGAGGGAGAAATTAATCAAGGTTTATTTAAGTTAGTTTATTCCTTCATTTCAATCGGAGGGGTTTTAGAAATATGTGAGATTGATCAGTTGCGGACATGAAGGTTTATATGGGTTAGGAGTTTGGAACTGAAAAGGGTATATCTGGTTCGAGAAAAGTCTGCAACAAATGGGATATTAAGGTCATTATGGACGAGTTTATTTGTGACGAAATAAGGATCATTTAGAATTTTGGCATGTAAGGATTGGATACGGGAGGAATTAGATGGTTTACTTGAGCCAGGAAGCTCGATTCCATATGTTCAAATGAGTCTGATAATGGTAACATAAATGAGCTTTTTGTAATAGAGAGGAAGTTTTGAGCGTTTGTCAAGTGAGTGTTGTAGTAATCGGTATCTACGAGCAGTTTCTTGTTGTTTAAGGGTTGTATGAGGATTGGAAGTTAGAAGTTAGATTGTCAAGATGATGTCCTAGGTATCGGATTTGTACTACAGAAGTGAATGGGGTGTTAGAAAAGGGTAGAGTGGGGCAGGAGATCATCGGTTTGTGACGAAGGGTTAAGGTAATTTGGTGGAGTTTGTTAGGATTTATTTTGATTCTCTAGTTCTGACAACATTTCTCGGCAGTTGTAAGGTGGGACTGAAGGATTTGGGATGCTGTGGTTGGGTCATTATGGACGGATAACACACATGTGTCATTTATGCAAGTATTGAGGACAGTGCTAGGATGGAGTGGAATATCAGCTGTATAAACCGTGTAAAGGATTGAACCTAATATAAAACCTTGAGGTACACCGGGGGACAGCAAATATGGAAGAGTAGGAAAAATATGGTTTACTTTAAAGGTTCTATTGAAACTATTAAGCTATTTTTTTATTTTTTTTTTTTTTACATTTTTTACAAAAATATGAAATAATAAGAAAGAGAGCAGTAAAGGAAGATATAAAGAAAATATAGAGAAAAATTTACAGTAAGAAAAAAGGATATTCGGGATGGTAAAGGGAATACCTACTGGTTTGCTAAGAGCTTCAAGGAGCACTCGATGAGTCTCTGTCCAGAAATCAGTTTCTTCTAAACCTTTTTTTTTTTTTGTACTTAACGATGGAGATCTTAGCTGAATCATAAATTAAGGCCTACCATTCCTATAAATGATGGAAATCTATCTATTTATTTATCAACATGTTAATTCAACTATATCTAAATTATATTAGTCTGAAAATGAACACAAAGATCTATTCCAGGCAGACGAACAAATCAAGAAGTTAATGTTGTATTTATAATCAACAAACATACTTCAAAAAATTAAAATTGCAGCCTTTCGTTGCGAATGGTGATTGTGGAATGGTGGCCTTGTGATTGTGGTTGAAAAACCTTAATAAATAAAATAAACAAATAATTCAACTATAGTTCGTCTACAAGTAAATGATATATTACAGGTCAAATCATGCGGAGTATCAGCACGTTTTGTCTTCAGGTTTATCTAAGTATGATGATTTTCTGGTGTCTAAGGAATATTTTACTTATAATACTAAAGTAAACTATAAGAACTATATTAAATAATTGTATAATTACTTAACATCGAGGATGCTGGAAGTTTCTAGACATTGGAAAAATAAATGATTTATGTAATTACCCGTACTACGTAGAATAACCAGCAGTAATAGTAGCATATTAGTTTCAAACAACTTTACAAGCGTTGTAAGGAGTATTTTTATAAATCGTCAACATTCGGGAAACAGTTGATAGGAAAACAGTACTTTAACCGATATCCGAGCTGCATCACTAGGACTAGGGGAGATCAATAAATATATTATATAATTCCCTTTAAAATTCAAAATCATAACCTTTTCAACCCTTTTCGGCTCACGGCCGTATCCCGAAGAATCACTGCACAAGCAAAGCAGGTTTTATATTTTACCATGTTTGATTTAAAAACAAAAATGTGTATTTAAAATAGATTAAATCAGTGGAAACGCCTTCATTTTTACAGACGCAAAAAACTGGTGCGGGCAACACAACTTTTACTTACCTCGGTCACTAAAATCAGTTTAGGAATTATGAAAAGGTTTATAGAATGATATTCATTTTTGGTATAAAAATTCATTTTAGAATAAGTAATACAACAATCTAAAATTGTTACGAACAATAATCACTTAAGTTATGCCCTATTCGCCATTTAACATTTCCTTCAACAAATTTGTATATAATATAACATTTTTTCTAAAATCTTTAGCTTTTGGAAGGTGTTTATACATCTATTCTTATGTTCAGGAAAAAAAAAAATCCTAATAGTACTTTAGCTCTTCTCTGTTTTAGTTTTTGAATGATTTCAACTTATTTATGTATTTAACCCTTTTTTAACAATGCAGTATGATATGATTCTTTATTTCAGTCTACAAAATTAAGGATACTTTAGACAAAAAAAGTTTTAATAATCAGGATTTAAGCCCTGTCAGACTATTTAAACCTAATGAAACCTGATGATATTAGATTTCATTATATTTTAAACAGATATAACGAGTTCAATCAAAATCGTTGTAGTCGTTTTTAAGAAAATCTCAAAAAAGTGCAAAATGTATGGTATACAATGAATCTTCTTGGTGGCTGATAAAGTTGCTGTAACATCTCGGGAATTTGCAAGCATACCTCTAATAAATGTGATTTCAGTTTCATACAACTTATCGTTTTCGAGATAGACTTACTCGACTCAGTCATTAGTGCTCAGAAGATCCTAAAACGTGTATTTCCGAGAAAAACTGAATTCAATAATTATCAAGGTCGCTATACCTTTCCCTTAATAAAGGGATACTTTTCATATATACGTAAGTGGAAGCGAAATTCTAATTAACATTGGAAATTTGAAAGAATGAACAGACTTGATAGTTAGCTTGCTGAGAGATCGAAGGGTAGTTGCAGGAGATTGGCGAGTTAATTGCGACAGTTATAATCACAGAGCATCAAGAACGGGGCGACAACTGATTGAAGCCCAACACCTGTCAGGGGTGAATGTATCTCCAGGTGAGAGGATAAACATATCTTTAGCAACAATGACTGATCTCTTTCTTTACAACTGTTACCTTCTCAGCAGATTGACAGTTCAAAGAACGTCATTTGGTTTATGTTGCACCAATTTTTTTTGTTTAAATAGACATAACCTGTTTCGTTATCATCCTGTTTATTAATACTGAGATATAAGCCCTTATTTTGCAATTTCAAATCTTCAAGATCTTAAAAACTAAAATATTCGGTTTGTAGATTCATCCGAGGAACACTTCCTCTAGTACTCCTAAAAAAAAAAAAAAAAGTTGATCAGTATAGTCAAGTAATAACCGTCTCTCCTAACAAATAAAAAATCGGGCAACACAAGTATCGATTAACGAATTTTTAAATACATTAAGAGATAAAAATGAGTGAAACCATTAAAGAATTAGTTAAATGGAATGTCTGTACATGTGTTTTATTAAAAAATCAATTGTATTATCATCTAATATAATCAGTTAGTTCTATTGGCGTTTCACCACTCTTTATTAACTTTTACAAGCTTGTGTATTAGATAACATTTTTCTAAAACCTTTAGCTTTCCAACGGTATATTACACAAGTATATTACTGTTCTTATGTTCAAATATTTCAGTTTTTTCCTTTAGTTGCTCTTAAAATTTTCTCAACTAGCAGATTTAGCTGTTTTTCATCAGTGGTAACAAGATAATATAGTTATTGTTATAGAATCAACAAAAGTAAAAGTACTTTAGAGAAAGAAAATTAAAAATATCGGCATTTAAGCCCTGTTAGACCATTTTAATAAGAATAAAACCTACATGATATTAAAGCCCATTAAATTTTACATCGATATAGCGAGTTTAATCAAAATCGTTGGAACAGTTTTTGAGAAAATCGAAAAAAGGTGCAAAATGCATAGTATAAAGTGGCTCTTCTGGTAAGCCGATTTGATAAAAAGGTTCTGTAACGTCTCGGGCGTATATTTGTTTTAAATATGAAATTTCAGTTTCATAGGACCATTTCCGTCCGGGAGTTACCACACACAGACAGACCTTTTTGCGGCACTTTTTGACCAACTTGGATCTCCTAATAAAATCATATGCACGCACTTGATAGGGCCAAGAATGGACATGTAAGAACGGATAAGTTGATCAACATAATAAAGAGGTAATCAACACATATAATTATATATTTGATATGTAATCCCAGGAAGAATCTTATATTCTGAACCCAGCCTCCCTGAGAGAAGAAGAAGGCAGACAGACAAACAAGGCATTCCCTAAATAAATACATCATGCCGACGTTCAGCTCAATTACTACCTTACTGCAGGCTACGATTTCCGCCCTAAGCAGCAGGTGAACAGCTCCCAATTGGTACTTTTTACTCCCGCTGCAGCTGCTGCAATCATCTGCATAAACAAGCCTTTCATTGTATCGGCGACTCTGGATGGCAATGATAGGATCGCTTTGCATCGGTAACGACATGTTAAACTGGGAGCTTACTCCACCAATCATTGTAACAAGCGGCGGAAACATATCTCTTTTTGTAGTAGACAATTTAATTAACTTAGTTGAATATCACCTTCCATATGTATCTGTTTCATTAATACAGCGCACATATGACAATAGGGGCAACAAATTAGTGTGCGTACTGATTTACGCTCAGTAGAACTTGTATTCTTGTTCATTTAATGAAACTTAGTGCTGATGTGGTTAATCGGACGATTCTTCGGCTGGAGTCCTAAATTATTCCTATCCAGGTTTCAATAAAAACTTTTAAATATTTTTAATCTGTTTTTTAATTTGGTTATTTAATCAAAATTAAATATTTTTGATCAATTATGCTTGAATTTAGCAATCATCAACTAATCAACCCTAGTGCTCTGCGTCTTCCACTTCAAAATTTTAAGTTCTGAACCAAGCAAACCACTTACTGAGGTTGCTTTCTCCTAAGACATCTTCGCTATACGCACTGCGAATTTCGCTAACTCTCTGTGCAGCGGAATTTGCTTTCGGGAATAAAAAATCATTAAATAACGGAAGTGATTTTTTTTCTCCACCATTTTGGACAACTTAATATCGCTCTCTGTTTGTTCTATAAATACTATTAGTATTAACTAATGTTTTGTTCCCGACGCTTGTAAACACTGAGTGTATGTGGTTGAAAACACGTTAGAACTTCTTTTTAGGGTGAGTGCATTTAATGGACCTACTGGATCTGATAAATAGTGCTCGCTGTTAGTTGTATAGGTTTCCAAGTGGAGACGGGTTCTGTCCCGCATCTTGCTTTGCAATGGATATGATTGAGCAGCATTCTTATCAGCGCTTCGGTCGCTCAGTTGTTCTGTGCACTACTAACTTATCACTGAGCCGTTATCGTCACGGGTTTGTAGTCCATAGACTGTGAATTTTTTTATTTTATATTTTTTTCTATTCGATTAATTCTAATAATTTTTATTTTATTATTCTTATTTACTTTGTTATCATTATAAAAATGACTTGTTTATTTTCTTATGGATAAATATTAATGAATAAATACCAAAAATACTTAATTACCTATCAACAGCCTTTTAAACAGTTATAACGTAATATTGTTATTTGGAAATAATAAACCATTGTGTAATAATTTGCAGCGTTTTTTTAAATATATGGGAATCACTTGTAGCTAGGTGGCTAGCATAACAGCCTCCTATGCCAAAGGTCACGGGTTCAAACCCGCAGGTGGTCCTAGGATTTTTTAACGGGAGTAAAAAATCCTTAGTTATGCCGTCCTTCGGAGGGGACGTTAAAAGGTGGTCCCGAGCCTGTGCGATGCCACGTACTCGTTAAAGATCCCTATCCTAATAAAACCTGGATAGGCAAAATTTAGGACGCCCACTGTAGCATCGTCCGATTAGCCATTCTAGCATAAAGTGACGTTAAATAAATAAATAAACAAATAAAATATATGATCCTCACTCCCAAAAAGAAATCTTAATCTGAGCACAGTTTTTAAGAAACCTTATGAAAATTACTGTTTTGACGAGATTATTTATATTTTTATGTTAATTACCAAGCAAAAAGCTTAAATACTTTAATGGCTTATTTTTTAAAAATTATTTCGCTTTGGAATAGAGTAATTTTAGCACCATACTTATTTTTCTTACCTTCACTAGAATCAGAGATATTAAATAAAATGCGTTTTTCGTGCGCAAACTTTCCGGATTTTTTTTACGCGACTCTTGGGGGGCGTTGGCCATTAGTATTTTGAACACTCTTATGGTCTGATGTCTAGTAATACCTTTTAAAAAACCCATCAAAATCGGTAAGACAAATTTGGGATCCTCTCCTTGTTATTGCAAAATTTACCGGGTATGTGGCCAGATTCGGACGGTCGCCTATCCAAGTATTGACCATGCTCGTTGTACAAAATTGATAAGCTATTTCAAGAGCGTTAATCCCCACGATCAAACAACGGTGACGATAAGCTAAATGGCACAATATCAGCACTGATGTAGTATTGTTTTTTCCTGTTGGTTTAAATGTCCCGAAGCGAAGACTGTTTTGACAGACATAAATCCCTGAGAGGGACTGCCCGGAGAGGACTCACGAGAATCACGATGTCCGAGCTAACATCCATCAGGCTGCCGACGAGGCTATTTACCCCTAGCCGGTAATGAGGCTGAGCTCGTGATCTCTTCCAGCACACATGATACTTCTATCTCTCCTCTTATTGATTCCTCAGCCTCCAGCCGATAATTTACAGCCTGTGTTTTCGCTGATAGGGTCGGGCGGTAAACACAAGGCTTTGGAACGGATATTGTCTGATCCCGGCCTCCAGTCGATTTATGTATGAAAATCAATTTAACATAGACGTTCCTTTGGAAATGGCAACATTAAATTTTCTCCTAATCATAAAATCTCTCAGGTAAGAGATGGAATACCGATTAGGATGTCTACTAACTTCTTGTTGGAGTTTAAAACGTTGGAGTTGATATCTTCTTCGTCGTGGTAGACATGGCATCACTCAATAAAAAAATCAGGTGCGGGCAACACACGACTTTCACTTACCTTCATTTTTAAAATCAAAGAAAGAATTTTCAAAAACAGTTAGAGATAAAAATACGTGAAACTATTAAGGAATTAATTAAATTGAATTTCTATAGAAACATGTGTTTCATTAAAAAATATATTATATTATTATCTAAAATAATCAGTTAGTTTTATGTTCATTTCATCACTCTCTATTAACTTTTAAAAGCTTTTGTATGAGATAATATTTTTTCTAAAATCTTTAGCTTTCCAACGGTATGTCATACATGTATATTACTGCTCTTATGTTCAAACACGAAAAAATGCATTAAAAAAATATTTTTTCGGTTTTCTCCTTTAGTTTGGTATCGAATTTATTCAATTTATATATTTACCTGTTTTTCATCAGCGTTAACAAGATAATATAGTTATTTTTATTGAATCTACAAAATTAAAGGTACTTTAGGGGAAGTTTAATATAAAATTTAAAATATCGGCATTTAAGCCCTGTCAGACCATTTTAATCAAAATAAAACCTGCATGATATTAAAGCCCATTAAATTTTACATTGATATAGCGAGTTTAATCGTCGGAACTGTTTTCGAGAAAATCGAAAAAAAGTGCAAAATGCATGGTATAAAGTGCCTCTTCTGGTTAGCTCATTTTGGTGAAAAAAGTTTTGTCACGTCTCGGGCGTATAGTTGTCTTAAATATGAAATTTTAGTTTTATAGGACTTACCGTTTCCACCAAGGAATTACCACACACACACACACACACATAGACCTTTTTGCGGGACATGGTTATTTGGACTCAGGGGACCCTAAAACGTGTATTTCCGTTGAAAACTGAAATTCGAAAATTTTCACGATCGCAATACTTCCCCCTACTATATATAGTCAGTGAAAGTAAAAAAGGTTTCCAAAATTAAACATTATTGTTTTAAAAAACACTGCAAATGATTGCATAATGCCTTATTATTACCAAATAACTATATTAAGTTACCATACAAATAACTTTTTTATATAGCTGTTAATAGGCAATGAACTAAAATGAAAAGCAATAAATTATCCAAAGGAAATGGCATATCTTCTTCTTCATGTGGCGCGACAGGCCGTGTAGGCCCTGGGCCTCGCGGTGTAATCTCCTGAGAGATTACACTCAAGTATCTCGATGTGTTTTTTAGTGCAGGAACATCACTCCCTATACCTAATTTTGTGAGTGGCAACTATTTGGCTGACGGTTCTCACATACCCAGGGGAGAGGCTGTGAGTGAATCCGCATTTAATTACATCCTTATAAAAGTCCCGCCTTGGGGACTGGGGTTCGAACTCATAACCTTTAGCATAAGAGACTAGCGCGCTAGCCACTCAGCCACGGGCTCCCTGGAAATGGTATATCACTACTGTCAATTTTGGCATTTATCAATTATGTTGATAAGGAAAGGACGGATTGGTTTATTATTTGTTATTAGGATTCTATGTATCTTGAAACGTAAACCCTGATTTTTTTCATAACCGAGTTTTGATGTAATACATCCCAATTCGTGCCTTGAATATATAATATATATATATTATATATATATATATATATATATATATATATATATATTATATTTTTTTTTTTTTTTTTTTTAACGCCCTACTGATTCTAAAACTCCAAACACATTTTTCTCTATTTCTAAAAATAAATGAGTTATGGGCGTATTTGTGGGTGAAATTTCACAATTTTTTTCACTTTTTTATAATTATTCGTGACTTTTTGGTTAAAAAACGCTATTATATTTTTTCTGTATCTTCAAAAATAGCTAAGTTATTGAATTAAATCACTTTTAATAGGCCGTCATTTTAAAAATAACAAGCTGATATCAACGTCTAGGTGTTGCATGCCCTAGTATTTTCGACGAGTAGTTTCAGACAAATGCCGCGGAGGGCGGAAGGTGAACAAACGGATTTTTTAAAACATTGTTGCACATAAACATCAATGAAAAATCATAGAAGTGAACGTTCTCTCGTAAAATAAATGATAACATCAATTAAAAAAAATATGACCATTGTTGATTTGTCACCGCATGTAATCTCACAATGTTAATTGTTTCTGATAGCAAAATGCTCAAAATTCAACATAATAAAAAAATGCATTCTGGTAGATGTTAAAATACTAACTAATTTTTTATTTTATTAAGCATCTGATATAATAAATAAGTATACAAAAACAAAAATATTTGATTGAATCAAATTTATTACCAAAAAAAATTAGCTCTTAAATATAAGGAATGTCTATAGAAACTGATGCATAAAAGCACTTCAACTTATCCTTTTTTTTAGAATATGTAAACATTAATGATACAGAGGGGATTAAATTGAAATATTAAACTACGCTAAACCCAATACATCACAATTAAATATTTATTTAGAAGGGAAATTTAAATTTACTGTAATCTAAAATAATATAAAATATAAGTAGTTATATAGACTATAATATACCATTGGAAAGCAACTTTTTAGAAAAGTTAATACGAAATTAAAGAAGTACTAGTTAATATAATGTTGTAAGCCCATAAACTTACGAACATATGTTATTAACAGGTAAAGAGGGAGGTTATAATAGTTAAAATTTGCCACAGTCCTACAGGATCGTGCATGTCATATTCTTCCAATCAGTATGCAAGATCCGAGAAACAATATTACGTATCGAATTGTAAATAAGTTGTTAACATGAATTGTTAATTGTTATATATTTATAAACTAACATTTTTATTGATTATTCTTCATTCATTGCAATTTCATGAAAGCAGGTGTTTCACTGTAAGCTGAATAGGATACATGAGAATCCTAGTTGGCCTACAGTAAAACATAAGTTTCCATCAAATAATATAAAAATAGAAATAATTAATAACAACGTTATTTTATAGATTTATAACGATTTTCCGTTTATTTTAACAACTTACATACAATTTTGTACGTAAGAGGGGTACTCACTACGTTTGCTATAGCATGCTATTTGTGTTCTTTTGCTAAACCCGTCGAGTTCCTACAGTTATTTCCTGTATTATATTGATGGGTTTAGCTCAATAGCACAAATAGCATGCTGTAGCAAACGTAGTGAGTACCCCTATTATTTTCTAAAATTTAGCATACTGTAGGGAAAATATGACTAGTACGATACTTTACGGTGGCAGCACTGAACCTCCTTCATTACAACATGACATTATTATATATGTTCATAAGTTTAGAAGTCATTCGTCAAAATCTGACAAATTATCGATATAAAGCATTTAACGTAAAGAAATTTATTTATTTCTAGGGATAAAAAATTGCAGGTTATAAAGGTAAATATTCTTCAAAACTGAATTAGCAATTTTAAAATATGAATCGTAATATATTATTCAAGATATTAAACCCTGGTTAATGAGCGTATAAATAATCCTGTTTATTACCGTTTATATTTAAGATATCATGGTTTTATGGTCCTTTATGCGATGTATATGAAAACATTATGAAAGGCTGATAACGAGGGGGAGAATCATTAGAGGATTTTTATTCGGTTTCTTTTTTCATCTTTCAATGAATATCTTATTAAAGGCCTTTAAAAATAATTACTCGAGTCCAAGGTTGCTTTAAAATGTCGAGTTACTCACATTATTATATACGAGTAATAATTAATTATTGCTACATAAATTATTGCGGAATAAATGGGTATAATTATGCTGTCCAGGGCGGGTAGTTAGTATCATTAAAAATAATTTATAGGTCGCTGAGATATTATAAGATCATTATTATATCATCTACTAGTTATAAACAAATCTCCGACCACAAACCATTTATCTTGGACAACCTATTTAATGAAACCATTTCCAAATATCGTCTCCTTATTTGAATAAGAGAAAGAACGGTTGAGTTTAGTTCGGTTTTGCAAGGCAAATAAACAGGATAATAAATTAAAATCATATTTATTCAAGTTAAAAGTTCAAAATATTACCTGAGAACTGCGAAAAACGGAGAAGTCTTCAATAAGTAAAAAAATTAACTAAATTCAATTTTTTTTTCTACTAAGAAAATATATATTTTACTGTCATATCTTAATTTTTTTTTATAATGATGGAGTTTTTGTTGACCGTGGAGAAATTATATGAGGAAGATGATTGGGGGTGCAGTCATTATAGAGAAACACACATTAAAGTCTATGACTTCTTTAAACACCGTCTCAGAGTTTAATTAAGAGTATAGGCGTTTATGACCCCTGGATTTTACGTCTCAAAACCCCAAACAACAACAACAACCGTCTCAGAGTCTACCCTGATGAAGGCCGAAACTTCGGCACATAATTAAAATAGCACTTGTTTTAATGTGTGTTTCTCTTTAATCACCGCACCCCTAACCATCTTCCTCATCTATTTTTTTAATGGTATAGAGTAATTTGTACTCTTATTTTTCCACCATTTTTTTTTTTTAATTTATCCTTATTTGTTATGCTCGCATGGAGCAACAGATATTATTGGTAAACTTTTGTCGAGGTCTATCAACGCCTAAGACGAACAATTTATAACAAAACACTGTGTAATATTCTTTAATGTATTTTTCATTGGCACGAGGCATAGGAATTTGACAATAAACTAAGCATACTCATTCGTTTGGTGACACTATATTTCGCTTGACACATCTGCCATCTTCAGAGTAACTGCAATTACCAGTACTAATCTGAGACGCATATTATTTATCCATATAATATGCATATAATATCCAATAGGACAAACCAGGTAGTTATTGACACCCATTACAAATATTGATACCCTAAACTTTAACTTAAAGGAATAAGTAAACAAGTCCGAATTTGATATCAAGATATACATGAAAATAATATTTAAAGGGTCCTCTAAGTCATCACAAAGAAGGTTTCAAAGTTAATACCTCCGCAGCTTCAGTTGACAGCCTGTTAAAAGCTAAAACCTCATGATTTCCATTAGGATTCCCATCCAATTCTTTTGTTTCTACTCTCTTTCCAGATTTTTTGCAATAAAGGGAAGTAGTTTATTTTGTTGGGGGAGCCCGTAGGTGAACTAGTCTAAAGTTCTCTCATGTTAAGTTTGTTGGGCTTTTATAAGGATGTAATTAAATGGGGATTCACTCCCAGCCTCTCCCCCAGCTATGTGAGACCCGTCAGCCAAATGGTGGCCACTCACAAAATTAGGCTTAGGGAGTGATAACCCTTCCCTACAAAATGCATCAGAAACGTGAGTGTAATCTCCCAGGTGAAACGTGATAAGTGTAATAGGGCCTACACGACCTGTCGCGCCACTGGAAGAAGAAGAAGTTTATTTTGTTTGTTAATCTATAATTGAAGTGTCTTAAAATAATTATATAAAAATTAATTAATATTAATAATTATATAATTCTAGTTGTATGTTCAATGAGGGCTGCATGCATCTGGATCCTGGACTATATTGTCTTTGTTCTGTACACATTGTTCCTCTCCTCTTTCTCTCATTTGCTGAAAAAATTGTATTCTTAATGTTGTTCCTCTATACATACACAATACATTCGATTTTAGAATTTAGGGGGTATTTTTCATGAAAGTGAAGGGATTGAGGAAACCGCGAAGAATTTTCTTTGGGAACCACCGCTTTAGATCGTTCCGGAATGGAAGCAAGACACTTAACTATGTGAAAGGTCAAGAACCAGGAGGGGTAAGTAATCAAACATGAAGACCTTTAAAATAGCCTTGGGGGTGTGAATAATGAAGTTATTGTTTTTGTAAGCCTTCTGTTCCGCCGCTCTGAGAAAAGCCCATCCCAGTAATCCTGGATCCTGTGAAGAAGGAGCGTGTCCAAAGAGGCCTTCCTTAGCGGCTTCCAGTGTATATCCTCTCCGCTCTGCCGCCTCTTCTTTATCTTACTCGAGCCGCCGTATAAAAGGCCCGAATATCTTAAGACCGTGAACTACGTCGTCTGGAGCGAATCCAGGGAGGGGATGGCTCAATTTAGATAATGGAGGAAATTGTGCTGTCATAGCGCACGTTACACGGATAATATGATCGGGAAGCTCTACAACTAGTCCGTTCGGGAGGACCATTTTTCTTTTTTTTTTTCTAGAAGTTCATTCCAACTTTCCATCTGAATGTTGTATGAGTTGAATTCTATCCTCAGAAGGCAAAATGGGATTATTAACTTTTTCTAGAAATTAGAGTCTTCACATTTTATGTTTAGAAGGTGGGCCGTTTATTTTTACAAGGTAAAGTTGTTTACTCATAGACTGACAGAGAAAGACTTATAAAAGTTTTCCACATTTTAAACTCAAGAATGCGAAGACTTTCATTTGTAGAAAAAATGAGTGTAACATTTTGCCATCCGAGCACAGATTATGATAGACACTTGACCGTTAAGAAATCAGGTCTATGTTAAGAAGAATATTGAATGAAGCATTTTGTCCCTTGAAATAAAGAACAATGAAATTTAGATTCTGTAAGGATGAAGCCGACTCACATCCTTTGGTCTGGTAGTAGCCTACGCCACACACCATTGGCTCCAGCTTGTAGATTTGTTGTACGACTAAATACAGAAATAAATACCCAGTCTTGCTAATGGGATTTAGGCTCATCAACAACGTTTTTGTGTTCAACAAAGCCACCAAATCTAAGCAATACTCTACCATTGTAATTGTAACACGAAGTCACCACCCTAAAACACACAATTAATCTACCGAATTTGCAAACAGTAGAATATATTTCTTGCAATATCTGTTTCTAATTCCCGTAACAGCTTTTAAAGCGCATTCATAACCGATGCAATTTATGAGGTACAGGCTGTTTTAAGCTCTCGTCATTACACAGTTATGGTGTAAATAATGGCTGGTTTGTAATGAGCAGAACTAAAGATTCTCTATAATAGCCGGATCACCTGTACATGGTGTCTAATAGGTGTGGGCATAATCAGAAGCGCTTCGAAATATGATTACTTTGCAATATTCATATCGTTTTATCTAATTAACCGGTTAGGTATAAAGGAATGATCTATTCGAACATGATACGTTTAATAGTTAATCGAGGGTTTTAAGATCTCGCATTAACAACGACCTTTATGGTTTAAAAATGGGTTGTTTTATGCTAGCGCGATATCTATGCACAGTTTTCTCATTAGATGTTTAAAGAGCCGCCGATCATCCTTGGATCATTGTTGCACCCCTAGTGTCTAGCATAACCTCTATGCCAAAGTGGTTCAAAGGTGATTCTAGGATTTTTTAATGGGAGTAAAAAATCCTTAGTTAAGCCGTCCTTCGGAGGGGACATAAAAAGATGGTCCCGAGCCTTTGCTATGTCAGATACTCTTTAAAGATGCCTATCCTAATTAAACGGGGTAGGTAAAATTTAGGACTCCCACTGTAGCATCGTCCGATTAACCAGAGTTACATAAAGTAGCGTTAAATAAACAGGCAAATATCTATATACGTGGGTTTTTTAGATCCTAAGAATCGAGGATATTAAAATAAGACTGTACTCAACTATAATCTCAAAATGAGAATTTAAGAGGAAGTCGAAGTGATGTACCCAAATTTTAGACATAGCAGCGGATATTGGTACCTATCCATCAGCTTTCACATTAAGATGGTTAGTAAAGACCCCACACATTTTACATTACATTTGGATTCCAGGTATGTTTTGAGTCACCGTCTCTACTCGCAATGTCTTCTTGGAAAAGCTGAGTAATAGCAACTAATATTGCATTTAAAAACTGAAACGCATGAGGTTATTCATAATGCAGTTATTGAAAAATGTTGAACCTATAATAAAGAATACTGCATACATAGAGGGATGGTATTGGATTCATCAATTTCCATCATTCCCACGCATTCCTCCAGAACGTGAACCCCCGAGGCGTCCTCCCCCGTAGCCAAGAAGAGGAACCACAGCCAGCTAGTTAGGTAGTCTCCAGCGAGTCTTTATAAATCGTGTTTTATTTCGATGCCTTTGTACGTTTTTCATATTGTCAAAATAAAATGCTAAAACTGTAATATAATTAATAATACACTACACGTATTTTGAATATGAGCAATAGTAACTGTCCAAGAAGTAATGGACAGTAATGTTCGATGCATAATATTTCACTAATATTCATGTTGTGGGATTGTTCTTTAATTAATCCTAGTTCCAATGACAATGAATGTTTTCTTTTTAAAATTGACATTATTGACCACAAATAATGCACTATTTATTCATATTTCTATGATTAAAGGTAGCTCATAACTGCCTATAAAAACATATTAGAATGACTTGTACGGAATTAGGGTGTCTGGACACTTCTAGAGCTGCAATAAACATATTTACATATGACATACGAAACATATTCAGGATTTTTGTTAGGGTGCCAAATATTGTTAGGAGATGGATATATTAGAAACAAATAGTTAGAAATATATTAGAAAATCGTTAATTTGTTTATCAATATAAGTTCCGCTTATTGTCACGGCTGAGCGAAAGGTGTTGATGTAAAAATAAATGAAAACAAAAAAAAAGAAAAACAAAAGTTTAATTTCCTAAAACTGTTTATAAACATATAAATTTGAATATTAAGTTCGTGCTTGGAAGTAAAAAGCCACATTTTTTTATCCTAACAAATTTATGTTTTTATATTAATTTTTATTTCTCCCAATATTTTTTTGGGGTGATAGCCAACCTAATCATTTTGCACAAAAATAACAGGTTATCCGACGTTTATCATAACACCTCGACGTTTCTATTAGCCAATTGGTTTTCAAATGGTGGCCGATTAACAATATTTCAATAATTTAACTTTTGTAGGCAAGTTGCCTTAAGCTTAATTGCCTACACAACTACATAAATTGTTGTACAACAATATTATTATTCAGAAATAATGAGTAATATTTATTTACACAGCTTTTTACTCTGTCCTAAAAAATAACTTAAATTATGGCATATATATAATATATATATATATATATATATATATATATATATATATATATATATATATATAATATATATATATATACATAGGTAAAATTTAAATTGTTTGTATAAATTTCGATTGAAATATCAGGATCGTGAATTTTCGTAATATTTTAGATTGAAAAGACTGAATTCTTTAGATGTTAGAGGTTTTGGCAGAGCCCCATATCTCTATCCCATATTTCTATAAGGGTTTGAAAAATACTATGTAAATAGTAATTTTGGTGTTCAGGATATTTTTGATTTTTAACCTACAAAATTTATCAAAAAAAAAAATGTTTGCCCTTTTCTCCTTTAGCTATTATCAAATTCGTTTACTTCGTATATTTAGCCATTTTTTTATCAATGCTAATAAGAAAATATGGTTAATTTTTTAAACGTTTGGCATTTAAGCCTTGTCAGATTATTTCAATTATTCACTCAGCCACATAGACTTTTTTTGCAGGACTTGGTCTCTTGGAATTATGGGACCTTGAAACGTGTATTTTCGGTGAACATTTTAAAGATAGCAATACTATAAAACCTTACTACATATTTCATATATAGGTAAGAGAAGATAACAACTATCGTTAACCTTTCGAATTCTTAATGTAAATGATACCTTCGGTTTTCCTCTCAGTATGTATGTGGATATCTTGGAGTGAGGTTCTGGTGTGTAATTGAAGAATACTTCTTTGACGTTTGATGTGCCGCGCTGCATATTGTCTGCTTGTGATTAATTTCTTCTTTGTCTCTCCTAGGGATACAAGTGTTAGCTGTTTACAGATATTTCGTTTGCTTAGGCTTAGTTGTTAAAATCCTTTATTTTAATATTAATTAATTTTTTACTCACCGAAAATTGATTGAGATTGTTCAAAAAGCTAAGAAACATACGCAACAATGAACAGCTGAGTAAACTATCACTATCTACCCTAACAAAGGATTCATGTTCTAACTTCCTCGATAACTCACGAATATTATGATTGGTGATATTCTAAAATGCAGATACAGTTATAAGGAGGTAGTAAGACGACAATAAAATGCCCAACCCAAACAGAGTGGCAGAGGTAGAATGGAAGGAGGTGGAGGTGTTTGCTGAGCACACAGCTGAGGCGAGGTCTGTGTGCGCAGATTACGCTGTACAAATATTGTAGCAGTGAGAGCTCCCTGTTTTCACTGTACACAGGTCGCTTCTCTGTTTATGTTACAGCTCTCCTTCTGTGTACCGCCTCGTCACTTAGCCTATTAGTCACTCATTGTTAGCCACGCTTAGGGCTCCTTAAGTCCAATTAGTTCGGAATATTTTAACATGAAGTAAATCTCGAAGTGGAACTTGGGTATTTACGGAGAATTTCTCATGCGGAAATGGCTGCTGCTATAACTCTTATAACCTGACATTGTAAAGGGCATATAGAATAACCTATGTGGCTTTTTATTTATTTATGTAACTTCACTTTATGCTGATATGGCTACTCGGACGATACTACAGTGGGAGTCCTAAATTTCACCTATCCAGGTTTTATTAGGATAGAGATCATTAACGATTCATCACTCTCTGTTAACTTCTAAAAGCTTGTGTATGAGATGATATTTTTTCTAAAATCTTTAGCTTTCCAACGGTATATCATACATGTATATTACTGCTCTTATGTTCAAAAACGAAAAATTGCATTAAAAAAATATTTTTTCTGTTTTCTCCTTTAGTCGGGTATCGAATTTATTCAATTTATATATTTACCTGTTTTTCACCAGCGTTAACAAATAATATCTTTTTATTATTATTGAATCTACAAAATTAAAGGTACTTTAGAGGAAGAAAATTTAAAATATCGGCATTTAAGCCCTGTCAGACCATTTTTATCCAAATAAAACCTACATGATATTAAAGCCCATTAAATTTTACATCGATATAGCGAGTTTAATCAAAATCGTCAGAACCGTTTTCGAGAAAATCGAAAAAAGGTGCAAAATGCATGGTATAAAGTGCCTCTTCTGGTAAGCTCATTTTGATTTTGTCACGTCTCGGGCGTATAGTTGTCTTAAATATGAAATTTCAGTTTCATAGGACTTAAAGTTTCCGCCCGGGAGTAACCACACACACACACACACACACACACACAGACCTTTTAGCGGGACTTGGTTATTTGGACTCAGGGGACCCTAAAACGTGTATTTCCGTTGAAAACTGGAATTCGAAAAATTTCCACGATCGCAATACTTCCCCTTACTATATATAGTAAGTGAAAGTAAAAAGAACAAAGGGATATTAGGAAGGCAGGAGTGGAAAGAAAAAGAAAAAAAATTAAATTCACATTTTATTTTACCGATGAACTAGAAAATTATATTATATACTAACGCACTGTTGATAAAGCTCCGCAACTAAAATAATTAATATTTCAAGTTTTTCTTATGGATTTTAACTATTAAAATTATAACTCAACACAACCTTTATTTTGTGCTACTACTACTTTGAATAATTATTTTTAAAAAAATTTGTCCTAGATATACACACTTACAAGAAATTGCCATCAACAAAACTTGAAATCTCGATTGTCTTTTAAACCCCACAAAAGTGGCAGAAGTGCGCTTGAAAAGAGTACTGCATTTAATTTTTTTTAACTAAGAAAAACTTCTTAATTTTACCTTATCCTATAGATGTCATGAACTTCCTACAGCAATTTATGTACCATCCTCCAAAATTTATTACTGTTAAAACAATATATTAACACTTTATTTATAACAATTTAAGAAAGTTTACAGAATGATTATATTATTAACAGATAAATTATTTAAAAACGACTAGGTTTCAAAATCTACAATGCAAGTAACTTTGAAAATGGAACTAAAAAGAAGTTTGTGGCAAAACTTTTTGAGTGAGATATTTAATTTTTATGGTAGACTGTTTCGTTTAGAATCTACTGAAAACAAAATCCATTATATGTTGTTACGTAACAGTTCAAAGATTTTTATATACAAAAAAAATAGGAATACGTGTTTTTAAAATCCTTGACTAACAATGGTGATTAAACTTTTTTAATGGATAATGTTAATGGCATTGCGATGTTCATAACTAGGTGTACAGTAGAATCGATATGGAACAGCTATTTCTTAATTAATATTTCAATCCATACATTCTTATAACCTTCACATGCCTCATTGGAAATGCAATGGACCATTTATACTCTCATCACAAATGCATCACAGTTCCTATGCAGAAACACATATTCCGATGCACATCATAAAATATCTATCTTAATGTACCTTTCAGATACCGTTGCATTTCATATTCAATGTCTCTTAATAATATAATCATTAGAGCAATAATACGAAGTAATAATGGAGAAACTAAAACTGCGTAACTGCGACTCATGAAGTGTTCAATCTTGGTATACAAGTACTGTTTCGAAACCTACGGTTGTACATGTAGAGGTAATTTCTCCCGCTTCGAACAAAGCTGACACCTGTATTGCTCAACGACCAAAAATATATATCTATATATATATATATATATATATATATATATATATATAATATATATATATATACAGTGAGTTTTATAAAGTATTCGGAATTCGTATTTCTTTTCGTTTAATTATTATATTTCACAACTATTAATTTATATAATTCTTTTTCACTCCCAAATCTTTAAAAGAGACTCCCATAAAGGAAAATCACTAACCAGATAACCGAAAAGTTTATTGTTTTTTAAAATATCCGATTAATAATGTAAAATTACAAGATCGTTCAGTGTCAAAAGTATTCGGAAATCGTTATATCCTGTTGTTTAATGGTTTCAAATTTTAATATTCTCACCAACCTTCGACATAATTTTATGTTCTAAACAATTCTCCTCTCTCATGTTATATATATATATATATATATATATATATATATATATATATATATATATATATATATATAATCATGTTATATATAGGATTTTGTTTTTTTTTCACTAAGGCCCTAAAATAAAAACGCAACGATCGTACAACGCCCTCGACTAATTTTTAACACTTTCACAAGTTAACACTAAAGAGAAATAGTTGAGATGTTGAAAAAAATTGATGAGAATATATGGATGGCTATGTACAGTGTAGATAATATAATAATAAATTATAAAAGCTAAAAAGTAAGCCTTCAAAAAATATTAAATGTTAAAACTGAAAGACTGATTATTCATCTAATAAGAAAACAATACCTCAAATGAGTAAACCTTAAGTTATTTATGAATTTTTCAAAACTTCTGGATACACAATAAATTTTTTAACTGTTCGCTCCCTTCTAAAAACATTTTACGAAAAGGAAAACATGGTACAAGAAGTACGAAAAACGTCTATCAGCAGGCAAGGAAATAAGAGAATAGGCCAAATGTTTGTAACATTTTTTAAAGAGAAGGTTGGTGAATTAAAATGTTTACTGATGACTCCTATACTAAAATACATGGTTCTTATGAAAAGATTATGGTTTGGAGGAAACCAAATAAAGAATTTAGTATGCCATAGTAAAACACCTTGAGCGGTCAGTGATATTTACGTGCGTTTTTCTTTGAAAAAGTTTGATAACATTGGATTCATGGACAGAATTATTGATAGGTTTGTGTATTTTTTAAGTATGAAAAGCCAGAATTAAAAGTAGAAGAAAAATTAGGTATAAATCAAATTATTAAAATACGCAGGACCATGACTCTGGACATATATACGTTATTTATCCATATTTAGTTGCTGCAAAATTTTCAAATAGTTCTCGAAATCTCTCTTCCATTATTTCTTTCAAATTTAATTAACTATTTTTGGGTCTTACTAAAAAGGAAAATCAGGAAATACTATATTCAAAATGAAAATGGCCTCAAGATACAATAAGTGTTGGAGTGGGGTAATATTTTACACTAAACAATTAATTAATTAGTAAAATCAATTCCTAGTTGGCTAAAATCTATAATTATACAAAAGATTTTACCAACAGGATGTTTATTTATGATCACTGCACTAATATAACTAGGAAACCACGAAATTCCGAATACTTTTGACACCATTAACATACACTATTTCTAATTTTTTCGTAAATAAACGTTCAATACGTTAATAATAAAATGATTGCTGTCGTAATTTTTGGTTTTAGCTATTGTATACTTTCCTTGTAACATTATAAAGTGGTTAATAACTCTTTAAAAACATAAAAAATAAGTTAAAAACAAGTGAATTACAGAATAATAGTGGATTCCGAATACTTTTGACACTCACTGTATATATATATTATATTGTTTGATTAGTTCTCGACTGTTGATAATTTAAGCTTTCTACTGTTCTACTTAGGTTTCAGTCAATAAATAAACAATTTTATTTATGCAACGTATCGAAAATTTATTGTTCTCATGCCTTTACAGTGCAAAAACAAAAAAACAGAACATTTATATTTTTATACAATAATTAATATATGATATTGTTAGAGATACAGAAAAGTATACATTGGACAATGAATAGACATACGGTAGTTAGACATTTCAATTAGAATGTAACATTAAAACTTAATTTTAAACTTTAATGTAAATTCTTGTTATAATGTCTGTTTAAATACTGTATGTCTATTCATTGTCCAATGTATTCTTTTCTGTATCTCTAACAATAACATAACAATATTATTGTTGTTATCTTGTTTTTCCGCTGTAAAGGCATGGATATGAGAACAATAAATTCTTGAAACTTTGTATAAATAAAATTGCTTATTTATTGACTAAAACCTAAGAACAGTAGAAAACCTATATATATATATATATATATATATATATATATATATAAATATATATATATATATATATATATCTTTACAATCCACGATGAGCCTTAATGGTTTAATGTAAAATGGGTTTCTTACTGTTTCTAGGCTTATAGCCGTGTAAAGAGGTGAGAGAAGGACCGAGATCACTCAAAGGCGTTAGGTTTTTGCTCAATTTTTCGGTACCTAGTTTATAGAGGCTGGTTTAGCCCATGAGGGTTTCTCTACCCCAGGATCACCTTATGGCTGAAATAAAAGAATAAATAATTATACTGCCAAAGCCAGGATTCGAATCTGGAACCGCACAAAATAGATTACTACATTGGACCTGCTCAATCCACTGTATTACAATAGAAGGATAACCAAGATGGTTATCCAGCCATAGAAGGATAACCAAGATGGTTATCCAGCCATAGAAGGATAACCAAGATGGTTATCCAGCCATAGAAGGATAACCATTCTTACATCATTAAGGATAACCAAGAATCGAATTAGAAGCACAGAGTGGAAGCAGTGTGGGTTAGAGTGGTATAGAGCTTGTCATGGAAGAAGTGGTACCTATTCTGCGCCAAATCAGCAACATATGGAATTTAACGATCATTGTGGATTAGTTTATTTTGAAAAAGTAAAAAACATTAAAGATTTTAAGAAGGATTTTGGAATGTAAACATTGGATACGAGAAGAATTCGATGGTCAAGGAGATCCCCAAAGTTCAACTGGGTAAGTCCTAAGTGGCTTTATAATAGTCAAATAGATTAGTCTTTTGTAGTTAAGAGGAAGGTTTGAGCGCTTGTCTAGTAAGCCGAAAACGGTGATCAATTTCTTGTCGTTTTAATCATGTATCAGGATTCCTAGTTAGACGTTTGTCGGGGATCTGTTCAACTAGTTGGGTGTTATTAAAGGATACTGTATGGCAGGAAATCATAGGTTTACGACGAAGGGTAAAGGTTATTTGATGGGATTTGTGGGAATTTATTTTTATTTTCAGTTCTGACACCTTCTTTGATGTGCTCTTGAAGAGTATGATAGGCGACAAATGGATCATTATGAACTGATAACATGCAGGTATCATCAGCATAGGTAGAAACGAAACTGTTAGGATGGGTTGGGATATCACCGTATAGACTGTATAAAGAATGGATTCCAGGAATGAATTCTCTTGAGGAACACCAGCAGACTGAGTGAAAAGGGGTGAGTAGGAACTATTGTGATTTATTTTGAAGGATCTGTCAGAGAGGTAGGATTGAATAATGATATTCATATAAATGAGCCTTTTGTATTTAATTGGAAGGCAATAGCATTTGTCTAGTAAGTGTTTATTTAGCCCGAAAATATCAGTCAGTTTCTTTTCGTTTCAGTCTTGTTTGAGGATTTACGTCCCTATTAAGACGCTTATCAAGATGGGGTACCAGTTATCAAATCTGTTTCAGAGGGACAAGCGAAATATTATTGAAGGATACTGTAAGGCAGGTAGCCATGGGTTTACGACATAGGGGATGTTCCTGTATGAACAATAAATTCGTATGTAATGAGTAACCCACTTTGTCCGTCCCCCTTCTGCCACCTTCCCTGCTGGGATCCACTACCCTTGGTGACAATATGAGCAGTTGCGCTCCAACTTCCTCGTTTATCTACCTGCTAATGTCAGGTACGCCTTTAGAGGTCTCAATGGGGCCAGGAAACATCTGTCAACCTACAGTCTTCACCCTCCAGTGTCCACTGATTGAGAACTTACATTGTGAGATAGTCCGGAAGTGTACCGACTTGAAACATTCCTCCAGTATAGAAAGTCAGAGCTTTAAGTCGTTGAGAGAATCCATATTGAGAGTTTACAATAGTTGGATCTGACCTTTCAAAAATCGTAACGTAAATACTTAGATATCTGGTACAGTACCCAAATCAGTCATTTTTGAAAAGTTTTTTAATTTTGCCAACGTTTCGGCCCAAGCTTGTGAGCCATCATAAGGACTGCAAACATCAGTACAAAAGAGATACATATCAATATGATAATGAAAATTTTCTTTTGAATGTAGTGGCAATGATAACATTTGAAATAAAACAGAAAATATACCAACATACTTAAATATTATAGATACAAATAATGGTAATATGATACATAATCTGATGATGATAAGCATAACAAATTTTACAGAACTTTAGACTTTAATATAAAAGAAAAAAAATCATATATATAAACGTACCATTACTAAGCCATGTCCAAGCATAATTTTCATTATCATATTGATATGTATCTCTTTTGTACTGATGTTTGCAGCCCTGATGATGGCTCACAAGCTTGGGCCGAAACGTTGGCAAAATTAAAAAACTTTTCAAAAAATGACCGATTCCTGACTATTCCACCTATAATAGTTTTTACAGTCGACTATACAACCTCAATTTAATACCCAAATCAAGTTGTAGCAGTAAATATTGTTTTTTTTTTTTTTCTTATTTTCGTTTAAGGTTTAAGTTTAATCCTAGATTTAATCATATTTATTAATTTCGTATATTAGTTGAATTTACATTTTTCAGTGTACCCTCCCCACACTAGAACTTGAAAATTTACCTATTTTATGCTAAGGGCAAGATATTCTATGATAGTTCCAATAGTGATAGCACATTCAGGAAAGAAGCTCGAGAAAACGAAGGCAAGATTATTTTAAAAAAATCTGGTGCCCGCACCACACGACTTTTTCCATTTTTAAAATCAATGAAAGAATTTTCAAATACAGTTAGAGATAAAAATACGTGAAATTATTAAGGAATTAATCAAATTGAATTTATATAGAAACATGTGCTTATTAAAAAATCTACTATATTACTAGCTGTTTCGCGCGACTTCGTCTGCGTCAATTTCAGTTATTATGATCGCTATCAAGACGTTTTTAAAAGAAAATATTGGGTTGTCCAGAAAGTTCGTAGAAAAAATTGGACAACAATTAAAATTGAACGGCTTAAAATTTAATCTACGAAATAGTTATCATAGTTGACACCATGCTGCCATCATTTGATCTAACTGGGTCCGTATTTATAGTTGTGTTTTGTGGAAGGAGCTCGAAATGTATCAGTATCATCTTTCTTGGATGCAAGCCGGCTTTTGGTGTTGCAAGCGGCGTCGTTCCAGGCAACCCTCAATATTTTTTCGGCTGGTGTAGATGTAGAGAATCCATTATTTGTCCCCAGTAACAACTCGCTTCAAAAATGGGTCCTCCACATTTTTTTTAAGCAGAAAATCACAACATGAAATCCTTTCAATAAGATTCCTTTCACTGAGCTCATGGGGAATCCAAACGTAACGACAGACGTACCCGGCCTTCTTTAGATAATAAAAAACGGTCGATTTGCAGGCTCTTAACTCCGCAGCCATCTCACGAACAGTAATTCGTGGGTTGTTTGTAATTACCATCATAATCAACCAAATAATCATAATCCTCGACGTCAAGAGTTGAACTCCGGCCAGCCCGGCTCCAAATTGAAGACCCTCTAAACCGCAAAAACTTCTGAACCGTGCTATCAGCAATTGAATCACTGCCATGCCCAGAAAGAATCTTTCTTGCAGTTTGGGCCACGTTTTTCCTTTTTTTTAAAAAGAACAGCATATAATGCCAAAAATGAACTGAATCGTCACTCATGTTGGTTTGCAATAAACTACTCTACTGATCTTTAATAAAGACGAATTCAGTGTGTAAACATAGTTTACTCCATTAGGATTAAGGCATATAAATAAATATTAGCATCGTGATTCATTTTTAGTAGAAAAACAGAAGGTCAATTTTATTTTAAAAACCTCTACCAAATTTTCGGACAACCCAATTTTTTTAAGTATTTCTGCTTAAATGCTATTTTTGGTTTTATTTTCTTGTGGCAGAAGAACATACTGATTTTCTCCGTAACCCGATCTTGACGTAAATCGATTCCTACGTGTTTAAATGCTTGCCCATGTGATTTATTAATTGTTACGGCAAAAGATAATGTAGCGGGAAATTGAATTATTTTAAAATTAAAAGGTAAATCATTTGGAATCGTTGGGATTCAAGGTCAATTTTCCCTGTTTTTTTCCCAGAGTTTCCTATTGGTCGCAGCGTGATGTTGTATAGCCTATAGCCTTCCTCGATAAATGGCCTATCCAACACAAAAAGAATTTTTCAATTTGAACCAGTAGTTTCTGAGATAAGCGGGTTCAAACAAACAAACAAACTCTTCAGCTTTATAATATTAGTAGAAATTATCTTAAATAATCAGTTAGTTTTATCTTCTTTTCATCACTTTCCATTAAATTCTAAAAGCTTGTGTATGAGATGATATTTTTTCTAAAATCTTTAGCTTTCCAACGGTATATCATTCACGTATATTACTGCTCCTATGTTCAAAAACGAAAAATTGCATTAAAAAAATATTTTTTCTGTTTTCTCCTTTAGTTAGGTATCGAATTTATTCAATTTATATATTTACCTGTTTTTCATCAGCGTTAACAAAATAATATAGTTATTATTATTGAATCTACAAAATGAAAGGTACTTTAGGGGAAGAAAATTTAAAATATCGGCATTTATGCCCTGTCAGACCATTTTAATCAGAATAAATCCTACATGATATTAAAGCCCATCAAATTTTACATCGATATAGCGAGTTTTATAAAAATCGTCGGAACCGTTTTCGAGAATCGAAAAAAGGTGCAAAATGCATGGTATAAAGTGCCTCTTCTGGTAAGCTCATTTTGATGAACAAAGTTTTGTCACGTCTCGGGCGTAAAGTGGTCTTAAATATGAAATTTCAGTTTCATAGAACCTACCGTTTTCGTCCGGGAGTTACCACACACACACACACAGACCTTTTTGCGGGACTTGGTTATTTGGACTCATGAGACCCTAAAACGTGTATTTCCGTTGAAAACTGGAATTCGAAAATTTTCACGATCGCAATACTTCCCCTTACTATATATAGTAAGTGAAAGTAAAAAACAACATTATAACAATAAATACTATTTATAGTAAATGCCCATTATAACAATTAATTTTATTTGTTAAATACGTTTATTATAACATACAATTTAAAATGATTTTCAAAGGTTTAATTTAGTATGCATGGGAATAACATTTATTTTACAATGAAACATCTGTTTTCATGAAATAATCTTTAAAGTAGAAGTAATAAATGGATTTATAACAATTTTCCATTTTTTTTTAATCTTAAGATTTGCTGCGTAATGTTGTTTCTAAAATCTTGCATATTGTATGGAAGACTATAACTTTACTGTGCGGTGCCAACACTGAATCCCATAACCACTCTCATCACAAACATTACTAATAATATGTTTACGAGCTTATCTATACTAATATTATAAAGCTGAAGAATTTGTTTGTTTGAACGCGCTAATCTCACAAACTAATGGTTCGAATTGAAAAATTCTTTTTGTGTTGGATAGTCCATTTATCAAAGAAGGCTATAGGCTATATAATATCACGCTGCGACCAGTAGGAGTGAAGAACCAGTGGAAAAACTGGGAAAAAACGGGAAAAATTTGGGAGAAAAAAAAACCTCGCATCCCAATGATTTCAAATGATTTACCTTTTATTTTTAAATAATTCAATTTCCCGTTAATTTATATTTTTCCGTAACAATTAATCACAGAGGTTAACATTTAAACACGTAGGAATAGATTTACGTCAAGATCGGGTTGCGGAGAAAATCAGTATGTTCTTCTGCCCCAAGAAAATAAAACTAAAAATGTCATTTGCGCGGAAGTACTTTAAAATATATTCTTTTAAAAACTTCTTAATAGCAATCATAATAACAGAAATTGATGCAGACGAAGTCGCTTTAGAATATGTCAAAGAAAAGGTGACATGTACTAAGAAGGTTTAAATTTGGGTGATAAAATTCCGATTCTGGGAAACGCCGATGATTTGGTACTGCTAGGGGAAGACACGGAAACTATACAACTAAATACAAGTGCGTTAATAAAAACCGGAAAAGAAATAGGACTCGAAATAAATACCTATTTCTGATGATTGTAAAGTCATGTTTTATTTCAAGAGTTTTCAACTATTTAAGTTTAACTAAATAAACTATAAGTTTATTTAACTTTAATCGTTATTAGCTTGAAGCATATACGTTTATAAATTTAAAGAAATTACTATTTATTTTGATTTATTCGAGTATAATAATCAGAACTATTATTTTAAGCATATTTAGGACTTTTATTAGCTGTATGTCTATATTTATAAAAGAAAGTACCACTCAATTTTCTCGTATCTAAAAAATTACTATGGTTGTAAGGGCTAAAATTTTTCCTGGAGGTTCGTTCGTCTTACCGCCTAGATGTGCAATAAGGCTGGATTTGAAAATCTTCGCCCAACAAGTGGTTGAACAACCTAAACGAAAATTGTCTTAATCTGATATGTATCAGCAAAGGCAAAAAGATTTTATAACCAATATATTTAAGCATATTACTGTTGTTATCTATTCGTTTAACGCCACTTTCGTCGCTAATCGTATGATGACTAACGTTTTCTTCTCCAAGTTTAGTTTGGATAGAGATCTTTAACGAGTTCATGAAATCGCAAAGGCTTGGGACCACCATTTTACGTCCCCTTCGAAGGAGGGCATAACAAAGGTTGTTTTTTACTCCCATCAGGCACCTGGCTGGTCACTACATACATAATAATACGAAAAGCAATATTGCGTGTCACAGCTAGTGTGGTTATAACGACATTCTGTTACCTTGTACAATATAGTTTGTTGCATATTAACTTTTCTAAAATCTTGCCCTTTCCAAGGAATAACTTTTTGAATACTTGGTTACAGAAAATTTACTTTTTTCGTTTAAATATTATCTTAATTGTAACGTATTTTACTGATAAACCTTCGGAAAAGCCTAAATGATAGTTAAAACCATATATAAATCCGTCGCGCGATTTAGAAGAAATTCTCGGAAACATAAAATCGCGAATTAATTTTACTTTCACTTAGAGGAATTACTATATAAAACATATATTAAGGGGAAATAGTGAAATTTTTCAAATTGCAGTTTCCAACGGTAATAGACGTTTTATAGTCCCCTGAGTCTAAATAACCAAGTCGCCGGAATAGGCCTGTGTGTATGTGGTAAATCTAGCGTGAAAATGAATAGCACAAAAATTTAAATTCCATGTTTAAGACAACTATACGCCCGTGATGTCACAGCAACTTTTTCCAACAAATCCGCGAACTAGAAGAGCCACGTTTAGCAAGCATTTCGCACCTCTTTACGATTTTATCAAAAACGACTCTGACGATTTTGTTTAAAATCCCAATAGTGATGTAAAATGTAATGGACTTAAATATAATATAGGTTTCATTCTGATTAAAATAGTTTGACAGGGCTTAAATGCAGACTTTTTAAATTTTTTTTCTCTGAAGTACCTTAATTTTGTAGATTTAATTATATACATACATACATTACATTACACATTACATACATTACATTACATTACATATCTCGCATTGGTAAAATACGGGAAAATATATAAGATAAAAAAAAGCAAATTTATTTTTTGTGCTTGAACATAAGAACAGTAAAATATATGTATAATATATAAATATATAAAATATAATGCACACAATTGTTTATGGATGAAAATAAAATAAAACTAATTGTTTGTTTTTTGTCCTAATGATCTTTAAGATTCGGAACCAAATCCTATATAGCCAACAAAATTTATTGTTAACGATAATAATATAATAGATTATAATAGATATAATAGATTAGATATATAAAAAATTTTTATATTGTATAAATGTGATCTTATTGCCCTATTATTAGAGCCCATTGAGACAAATTGTTATATTTCTGAATAAATTAATAAAAAATAAATAAAATATTCTTAAATTTATTTCAACAAAGGAGGTAAGTGAAAGTCGTGTGTTGCGCGCACCAGATTTTTAAATATATTGTGATGAAGTGAAATGATGATGTAATCTACCGACATATAATATAATAGAATAGAATAAAAAGTGAATTTTATTTTGGGACTGGGTCCCTTGAGAATAACATATTTGTACAGTTTATAATATACAACATGTCTGCCCAACAGTCAAAATGAACATAATTAACTAATATTTACAATTATGGATGAATATATACACATAATATAAAAATAATATAGAATAGAATATATTTTATTTGTGAAAGACAAAGTCTTGTACAAATTTACAACATAAAATACAATTACAAAAGAAATATAACCTGAGTCTAGTGCTCTTTACCCAAAACATTAAACAAAAGATAAAACATGTACTCCTTGACAAAATAGTAAACAAAAATAAAACGAACTGGATAATACAAATTTTTTTTTAACATAATATTGATTACTACACAATATTAAACTTAAAATAGTGAGACATCTAAAATAAACGTAAGCGTAGTAAAAGTACAGTGATTAAATGGTTTCGAAAACTATTTACATAATATTGTTTATATCGAACTAATAGAATCATATTTATTACATATGTTTAAGATATAAATATAAAGACTGTTCAGTCTGGCTTCACTATTAATGTTCAAGATATTTTCAATTTTTTGTAGGTCACAGGATATGGATTCAGATGGTTGTATGATATATTGTCTATTGTCTTTAAAAATAATATAAATTATAATTAAAATAAAAAACAATCCTCAGAAAATATTTGTGTTGAACAAAATGAAAAATAAATGAGTTCAAATATATAATGAAAAGAAGAAAAATAAATATTTACATTGTTTTGTTGATACTTGGTCTTTTACGAATAACATAAACTTTGAAATAATAAAGGTTAAACGATATTACAGTACGTGGTTTGAAAATGTCATGATTTAATTTGAAGGAAGAGCTGAAAGAGACATTGAAGCAAGTAAGGTACTAATTGGCCGGAATGGGGAGAACAAGCGATCCTCAGAGCGCCCATCTTCAATATCGTACCCTCATCTCCACTTCTAGCCGAATTATGATGTAGTCCTATATGGCTTTTAGCCCGGGCGATTACCGAGGAAACGGTAAGCCGGGAGTGTGTGGAGCGATTAAGGCTAAAGAGATGCCGTAATGATGGAGACGTAGGGTATATTGTGAGAGTCCTGGAGCGAGAGAGGACTGGTCGGAGCGGGTATGTAAATGGAATACAAGTCGCTTTTAGGAGGGAGCCTGCTGGTTTAATATCCCGCTGGAGCTAAGATATTCATTATGTACTAGCCTTCCAGAGAACATGGGGAAGGAGGTGAAGATTGCCCCAAACCGGATCGGGGCCCTAATGTCTATATCACAGCCTCCTCCGCTCTACTACCCGGGTCGAAAACCTTGGGCTAACGGTCCTCCGGAGCGGGGGTGATCTTGTGTCGTCTTCTGGTGTCTTAGTGCCTCTAGCTCCCATCATCTACATACTATATCGTCTCTATGTAAACAACATGTCTTCAACATCTATATCTATATATATAAAAATGATAACGCGATTCATGGTTTTTGCAAACACCTTCTGAACTACAAGACATATTTTGGTAAGATTTTCACCTTCATTAAGGAGATTCTTTCCTGAAGGTTTATAAGTAAAATACATTGCAATTAAGTTTTTCTTTGGAATCGGAAATTTAATTCTCTGTATCCAAGTCATAAAAAAAATTATTCCTGAAATATAAGTAGTAATATGGACGTATAAAATACCGTTAGAAAGAGAAATATTTTAGAAAAGTCAATATGCAATAAAATAAATCATACAAGATAATATAAAGGTGTAGTAACCCCATGAACTTATGAACATATGTTATTTGTGAAGAAAGAGGTTATGGTAGATCAATGTTGCCAGCGTCGTACAGTTTATTTGTTTATTTATTTAACGTCACTTCATGCTACTGTGGCTATTCGGACGATGCTACAGTGGGAGTCCTAAATTTTGCATATACAGGTTTTATTAGGATAGGGATCTTTAACGAGTACCTGATATCGCACAGGGCTCAGGACCACCTTTAAACGTACCCTCCGAAGGACGGCATAACCTTGGACCACTTGCGGGTTTGAACCCGTGACCTTTGGCATAGGAGGCTGTTATGATAGCCACGCCTACAAGCGGTCCCCATCGTCGTACAGTATCGTACAAGTTATATACTTCTATTCAATGCCCAATATTTTAGCAACAACATTAAGTACCAAATTGTAACTAAGTTGTTAAAATAAATCGTAAATTGTTATAAATCTATAAAAATAACACTGATATTAATTATTTTAACTTTGATATTATTTCATGAAAAAAGATCTTTTACTGTATAATAAATGGGACTGCCATATTAAATCTTTAAAATGTATTTAAAATAGTTCATTTGAAATATATAATAGTAATAAATCTAATAGGATAGTAACCTTTATTAGTTCTATAGTTCTAGAAAACATACATTGCAATCAAGTTTCAAAATTAAATTTTCTGTTATCCATGTTATCACTCTAAATCGGTCAAACAGGAAGTTTTTAAAACTAAAGGACATCACATTCAACACCCTTGCAAAGGAGGGGCGGGTCCACTATTAAATATTCTTTGTTCTTTGTTTCCGCAAACTCCTAAGCCACGAATCGGATTTGGATATGGTTTGCACTAGGACATAGGGCACCCTTTACTTAACTATTATAAGCACAATGAAATTAATTTTTTTTTCGGATGGGAAAATTAAATTTTCAATAATCAAATCATCAAAAAATAGTTCCTAAAATACGAATAGTAATATACCGTTGGAAAGCGCAAGATTTTGGAAAAGCTAATATGTCTTTAAATTAGTTCAAGTTAATAGAAAGCTGCTATAAGTGTATAAAATTATAAACATCAGTTTGTTTGTTTATTTTTTTAACGTCACTTAATGCTACTATGGCTAATCGGACGATGCTACAGGGGGAGTCTTAAATGTTGCCTATCCAGGTTTTATTGGGATAGGGATCTTTAACGAGTATCTGACATCGCAAAGGCTCAGGACCACCTTTTAACGTCCCCTCCAAAGGACGGCTTTACTAAGGATTTTTTACTCCCATTAAAAAATCCTAGAACCACCTTTGACACCTTTGGCATAGGAGGCTGTTATGCTAGCCACCCAGCTACAAGTGATCCCATGAAAATCAGTTATTTATATTGTTTGTAATGAGGGAGGCTATGGGATTCAGTTTTGCCACCGCACAGTATTGTACAAGTTATATTTTACCATACAGTACTCAAGATTTTAGAAACAATATTACGTACCAAATCTTACTTACGATTTAAGTTTTTTTAAATAAATGGAAAGTTGTTATAAATCTATTGTTTCTAATCATTTCAACTTTGAAGATTATTTCATGAAAATATATGTTTTTTTTTTCTAAACTCAAAGGGAATTTCATGGAAAGTAAATTTAATTTTTAAAAACTTTTTTTAAAAATAATTTATTAAAAACAAAAAAAAGTAGCCGAATAAAATGGGAACCGTTATTTCTGTTTTGTTTATATACAAGTCACGGGTGAAAAAAGGAATATTTTTTTTGTAATACTATTTTCTCAAATTTTATTATTTTAAATGTATGTTTATGGATGAAAGTCAGTATTGAATATTCCTGCTCTTAAGTCTCATTTTCTCTTATTAATCTATATTTCTGTAATAAACTCTAAATTGTTCAAACGGTGCATTTTTAAAAATCCATGACACCAAATTCCAATTGTACTCGAGCGAAGCGAAGATTGGTATTAAACAAAATAAAATCAATCTAAAAATAAATATTTGTTTTTATACTTATTTCTCTCTCTAATAATCCATAACGACTTTAATATCCCATTTGTTACAGACCTTTCTCGTACCAGATATACCACTTTTAATTCCAAACTCCCAGCCCATATAAACCCTCTTGTCCGCCACCCATCAACCTCACATATTCCTGACAACCCTCCTAGGCGATTGAAAAGAAGATGGCCTCGGGATCTACTTACTTAAATAAACATCCAAGTTCTACCGCTGGGTAGTTTCTTCACAAGCCTTTCACGCCCTTTATTCTAATTCAACAGTTTTACTTATTGTATTTATGTTAATACAGTTGTAAAATTCAATAAAATATGAATAAAAAAAAAATTCTCTCTCTCTCTCTCTCTCTCTCTCTCTATATATATATATATATATATATATATATATATATATTTATATATATATATATATATATATATATATATATATATATATATATATATATATATAGAAAATAGAAATAGAAATATATATATATATATATATATATATATATATATATATTCTTTTTTGTTGTGTTTATATCAGCCATGAAAAGGTTTCTTATGAGAGAAAAAATTGAAAACTTAATACGGTCGTTAGGTTTTCGTTAATTTTCTACGGTTAGTCGACAAGATTTTCTTTACAAGAAATCTGATTAGTGAATCTAATTAAAATATGAAAAATATTTTATCTGTATTAATTTTTATATTTTGGAGTATGTTATGTAATCTATGGGTAGATTCTCTACATATATATCGTACTGTTTTTAAATATTTTTCTCAAATTTACATGAAGAATTTGTGTAGGTTTTTGTAAATTTCAATAGGTATATTTAAAAAATAAAAAACAATAAAATAATATCGAAATACCCGGCTTATAGAACTGTTTCTATTCTCTCGAATGGATTCAGCCCGTTAAACAATTAAGTGGATGATATAATATAAATACCAATAAAAGGAAAGATGAAGTGATTTCGCCTATAATGTTTACACCCATCATAAAGAAGCCACTTTGAGAAATTCCAAACAATATAGGCTGATCGAAGGGGTACAAGGCATAATCAAAACTTCGGAACACCCAGAAGGATTGCTATTGGTGGGGAGAGTGGGAAATTGAACAGGAGCCGGTCCAATCAGGGGCCACTTTGATAATATATAATATCTCCTTCAATCCCTGATTGCCCAATCACCGCCCCTCGTCCAGCTCTCATGTCTTCATTACAGTGATCGCTTACTTATGTCCGCGCAGGATATCTTTATCATTTGCGACTCAGGTGGCCCCATTTCTTCACTATATTATACTCCTACAAGTGAAATTATATTACGCGAGTCATGCAGAAGGGTTTCTATTATTTTTAAATATGACTTATCTTGATGTAAACGGATAATTTTCCTCAACTTGCTTGATCGATACCTACACTCATTAAGCATACCAATAGATTAAAAGGTAAAGGAAAAAGAATTATTTTCAAAACTTTCCTTATTTGAATAAATAATTCAGATTAAATAAATTAACGTTTGATAATTACACGTTGGAACAGCCTTTTTTTTCATTATTATTTTTTTATTTTATTGTTTTATTTTTTAGTTGTAAAATACCGGGAGCCGTTCTTACAGCTTTCTTTGGAAAATATTCATATGTCTTTCCTACATTGAATGACCTGATTTCGATTATACATCAGCTCTGTAGTAAGGGGTGGGACTAATCGAATGATTAGAGTACGTATTCTGAGCGACAATATGCCACAATTCCCGTCTCTGTGAGATGGCTGAGCTGGCTGAGCCTAGGTGAAATATGTATATAATTTATCTGATGAGTAAAAGGAAAAAAAAAAAAAAAAAAAAAAAAAAAAAAAAAAAAAAAAAAAAAAGGTCGTTCGATTATCCGAGCTCGAATTATTGAAATAATCAAATGATCCGAATAATCGTCATTTGATTATGCCCGCACCTACTCCGTATTAACTGTAGATACTGTGTTTATTTCGTTCATATTTTTACTTTTATTGCAGTGTTCGGGATCCTGTTATTATTGCCTTAGATGTTTGTAGGTTCATACTTAATTCGTGATCATCTCTACAGTCTCTGCAAATATTCATTCATCTTATCACTTGTATGGTTCACATCAGCCTTAATGTATATCATCATGTTATCCAAGGTGTAGATTCTTTTAGGTGAAGGTCAAATGTTTTATAGATAAAATTGGAGGCTGATGTCACTTCACCACTATTTTATTGAAAATAATATATTCGCACTACGTTTCGGCTAACAATGCCATCTTCTGGTGCAGTGGAACAACTTAGATTTAGTGTGGGTAGCTGCTTCCTAGTCAAAACCACATGACCAAATCATGATTTGGTCATGTGGTTTTGACTAGGAAGCAGCTACCCACACTAAATCTAAGTTGTTCCACTGCACCAGAAGATGGCATTGTTAGCCGAAACGTAGTGCGAATATATTATTTTCAATAAAATAGTGGTGAAGTGACATCAGCCTCCAATTTTATCCATGTTATCCACATATAGCATGTTTAAAAAATAAAAAGCCGGATAAATTCGAGTTCTGAGGTGTACCACAGACTTGTATTACGCTGTATGTTATGTTTTTCTATATTGTTGAGAGTTAGTTGTTTCTGTTTAATGTGAGGGCTTCATATTATCCTTATTTCAAAAGTGAGTCCTAAGTAAAGAATTTGGTTAGGTTTTTTTATCGGTAAGTTGTTTATGTAGACTGTTGCTCAGGTGTCATGTCGGATAATGATATTAATATGTTGTTCACTTATTACAGTAAACCATCGTTTTAACGAACTCCAAGGGACCAAAAATTTCTCTGTTCGTTATAAAAGAATTCGTTATATCAGAAAAATTTATTGTATGTATATTATATGTCTTGGTATAAATTCAGGAAGTTAAAAAGAAATATTTTCAATACAGCATTCGGCTTTTAGGCACATGTTTATTTAGTAACTACAAAAACAGTTAAAACTATGCACTATGTGCATATATCTATCTTATTTCACATTTTACATAATACTTTAAGATTAACATAAACCATCATTCAAAATAAAAAAACTTAAAAAGGAACTTACTATAAAGCTGAAATGATAAAAAAAAAATTAGTATTTTATTTTTTTGCACATCCCGATGAAGACGCAACGAAGGCATCGATTTTATCTTTATTAGCGATAATCGTTGATAAAGGAGTTTTTGATATCCCGTATTTTTCCGCAATTTTCGATTTCGACTCAATTTTTTTAATCCACTAAGAATCGCCAACCTTGTATTTAAATCAATGTATTTCCTCTTGACCTCGTAGGAAACTCGAATTAAAGCATGTAATAAAAGCAATAAAAACAGAAAAAACTAGCTGAAACACTAGAAACCAGAAGTTGTCACAGACTGTGAATCACAGAATTGAGCTGAAGAGGGAAGATGTAGAGATTTGGACAGAAAGGCGCCGCTCTTTACTGGGAATTAAGACGGTTCGTAATTTTTTTTTTTTTTATTTTTCGTAGTAACCGAACAAATTCAATTCTGAGGTCCACAAAAGTAGCTCGTTAATTCGTTATAAGAGAATATTTCGTTATAAACGAGGGAAAAGCATAGATTTCTGTTCATTTTTTAAGGGACCGCAATGATAGTTTGTTATAAATAGGTGTTCGTTAAAAAGAGGGTTTACTGTATTATACAACTTTGCTAATCTCCAATATCCTCTGATGTATAATTCCAGTATGCTCTCGGTCCCCCAAGGTCAGCACATTCCTGCGTCCCGATTGGACAAGATGAATGGAGGAAGACAGGACAGCGGACAGTACCACACTAAAAGCCATGATGTCTATCTTCCCCAGGAGGCAGGCTGCCCAAAAGTAACAAGGGCGAGCCCATTACCGCCCCGCGGGGGGTGTCCCTATTCTCTTCGCACACCCCAATTCCAGCTACTTGGTTTCAAGGAAAAGATATTTCACATGTAGAAAAGAAGTCATTAGGATCTTCTTTCGGCGCCGGCATCTCTGCGGGAGAGTCTACCTAATTGTCTGCAAAAATGTTGGAAAATTTATACTCAACTACCTGATTCCTAAAAACGCAATTTATAAAAATATCACTAATTCTTTGTCAACGCTTTCTACTCCCTGCAAAACTTGAGCAAATCAAACATTTTCGATCGATGTGGCGATTTGACCGGAAGTCGTGAGTGCGTTCAAGATAATGAAGGATGAGGTGGTTCTAGTGGGTGTCAAAAATATGAGCAAATACTAAAAAAATATTTAAATTAAATTGTGAAAAACCGTTAAATTTCTCATGTCCCTAGTAGTTGCTTGTTAACTCTTTCCTGGAAGGTTGGTTATCTTTTGTCTTTCTTCACAGTTTTTTCAAAAAATTTGAATGTTTAATAAGTGAGCCTCTCCTGCTGCTATGGTTTATAGTTGGAATACCAGATAGAAAAAAATTAGTAGAAATCATAAAATTGAATTTGAACGAAGTACATGGGAACGATGTTCACTGGTCACTATCTCTGGCCATACTGGCTATACAGGATTTACTAACCATATATATACAGGATATCTCATAAATGTCACGCCATATTGTCAGAGCAGATACTAGACTTACAAAGGAACAAAAATGTTCATAGGACCCATAGTCCGATTCTCATCGGTTATGGAGAAAAATCTAATTTTGAGTTTTTTACTGTTATCCATCATTCTCGTAAGAAAAACTCAAATGTATCCCGTTTAAAGATGTGCCAAATCAATGAAAAGAAAATTTCCAAGAAAGTTAAGACAAAATTTGATTTAAAAGTGGTGCAAGTTTTCTTCATGAAGTTGTGCGACACTTACTTCCTTATTTTGAGGGTTTGACTTCTTAACCTTCTAGGAAATTTTCTTTTCTTTAATTTGGCACCACATGTATTCTGTTGCGTACCCATAAAGTAGATGTATTTGAGTTTTTCTAAAGAAAGTGATGGATAACAACAAAAATTCAAAATTTTATTTTATTCCTGACCGTCAAGAATCTGCCTAACGGCATAACTAAGGATTTTTTACACCCATTAAAAAATTATAGGACCACCTGCGGGTTTGAACCCGTTACCTTTGGTATAGTAGCTACTCTGCTACAGGAGATCTCATAAAAATTAGATTTAATAAATTATTCTTGTTTTTTAAATACAAAAAAATACTTTATATTGAGGATGTATAGTTGACTGTAGAAACTATTATAGGTGGAATAATCAGGAATCAGACATTTTATTTAAATATTTAAGCACCAATACACAGTATCTACCCGTAGCCCATTTTCCTCAAAATTATCCGAACACGCTATATCCTTTGACCATCATTTTGATTTTGATAATCCTGAAATCCTAGCCACCGTAATTAACTACGAATTAGGTTATTTACTGTATATTTATATTTTCGTTTATAACACCTCTGGTTTTTGTTTTTTATTTATTTTATTTTATTTATTATTATATACCTCATGGATCATTTACATACCTCAGATTCTAGTGTTTATAATTTTCTGTTAAAAATGTTGAGCCTTAGTGTACATACGAGTATATTGTTTTGTTTTTCCATTGTATAATTTTGTAAACTAAAAACAAAGATAAGCAGTACTATTTACAATTAGAGGAGAAAACCTTCAGGGCTTTTACATGAACCCCTCCCCATACTACCTATGTTTATGGTTTTCCTCAGTTTATGCTTGGACATGGCTCAGTAATGGTACGTTTATATGTATATTTTTTTTTACTTCTATATTAAAGTCTAAAGTTTTGTTTTTATGCTTATCATCATCAGATTGTGTATCATATTATCATTATTTGTATCTATAATATTTAAATATGTTGGTATATTTTCTGTTTTATTTCAAATGTTATCATTGTCACTACATTCAAAAGAAAATTTTCATTATCATATTAATATGTATCTCTTTTGTTCTGATGTTTGTAGCCCTGATGATGGCACACAAGCTTGAGCCGAAACGTTGGCAAAATTAAAAAAAAAATAAAAAAATGACTGATTCCTGATTATTCCACCTATATAATAAAAAATACTTTAGTTAGGTATTTACAGAAGTTTCTCATGATTTATTGATGTAAACCATTGGTGATCTCAAAGTTTTGACAGGCTTGAAACAATAAAATTTAAAAAAAATGAATTTAAGAATAATTTTCATTCAAATAACCCTCAGTTTTGGAAGTTATTGCTAAGTAGTTTTCAGATATAGAACAGACACTTGGGAATGCTCGGATCATCCAATAAATAGGGCCATCGGGTTTAAATCCGCGACCCTTGGCTTTAAAGGCTGTTATGCTTGCCACTTCTAGTTCTTGTCGAGCATGTTTCGTGCGAGGAAACGACTGATTATCCAATTATACTTATCCAGTAGCTCTATTTATCGAAACTGAATAGATAGCAGTTGAGGAGAACGGTGAAGTGGCTCTAAAGGGAACACTATCATCTCACTTATAAAACCTGTTGGTTGTGAATATAGCATGAGCGCACAAAGGACTGGAGGCGAGGATGGAGAGCCTAGACAGAGAAGACTTGAATAAAGCCCTAACTCTGAGCATTTAGCGGATTTCTCTCTTCCCCTTTGTGAGGATGGTGGCCGACAAAGTATGACGTGACGGAGGGGACTTTGGGTTTTGTCCCTGCGAGGTGAGATACGGCACCGCTCCACAAAGCCGCCGGCTAATCCCCCGCTAACTGTTCTCCCTCTGAAAAAACCTCCATCCACCTTCCATCTCTCTCAATTCCTTCGCCCGGCAAAAAAAATCTGCTTGCGACTGATTTATATCCCTCTCCAATCTGTCCTCGGGGTTTTTTAAAAAATATTTTTTTGGTTGCTTCTTCGAAAACCAGAAATTCGACCGCGAAGGATGTTCAACAGGAACATCACAAATGGCCACAGCCTTGTTCTACTTTGGTCAGTGTTTTATAATTTATATTTAGGGAAGCCATTTCAAATTAAGCAATAAAAGGATCTGAATCAAGTATTTTAATATAAAAATAAGGTTATCGAATAATATAAATTTAAACATTAGAAATGTATTAAGCACAGTGATGATCTGGGGGATATTGAAATATCAGGACATACTTTTATATTATATATTTATATATATATTTTTACGTTTATATGTATATTTTTTTTTACTTCTATATTAAAGTCTAAAGTTTTGTTTTTATGCTTATCATCATCAGATTGTGTATCATATTATCATTATTTGTATCTATAATATTTAAATATGTTGGTATATTTTTCTGTTTTATTTCAAATGTTATCATTGTCACTACATTCAAAAGAAAATTTTCATTATCATATTAATATGTATTCTTTTTGTTCTGATGTTTGTAGCCCTGATGATGGCACACAAGCTTGAGCCGAAACGTTGGCAAAATTAAAAAAAAAATAAAAAAATGACTGATTCCTGATTATTCCACCTATAATAAAAAATACTTTAGTTAGGTATTTACAGAAGTTTCTCATGATTTATTGATGTAAACCATTGGTGATCTCAAAGTTTTGACAGGCTTGAAACAATAAAATTTAAAAAAAATGAATTTAAGAATAATTTTCATTCAAATAACCCTCAGTTTTGGAAGTTATTGCTAAGTAGTTTTCAGATATAGAACAGACACTTGGGAATGCTCGGATCATCCAATAAATAGGGCCATCGGGTTTAAATCCGCGACCCTTGGCTTTAAAGGCTGTTATGCTTGCCACTTCTAGTTCTTGTCGAGCATGTTTCGTGCGAGGAAACGACTGATTATCCAATTATACTTATCCAGTAGCTCTATTTATCGAAACTGAATAGATAGCAGTTGAGGAGAACGGTGAAGTGGCTCTAAAGGGAACACTATCATCTCACTTATAAAACCTGTTGGTTGTGAATATAGCATGAGCGCACAAAGGACTGGAGGCGAGGATGGAGAGCCTAGACAGAGAAGACTTGAATAAAGCCCTAACTCTGAGCATTTAGCGGATTTCTCTCTTCCCCTTTGTGAGGATGGTGGCCGACAAAGTATGACGTGACGGAGGGGACTTTGGGTTTTGTCCCTGCGAGGTGAGATACGGCACCGCTCCACAAAGCCGCCGGCTAATCCCCCGCTAACTGTTCTCCCTCTGAAAAAACCTCCATCCACCTTCCATCTCTCTCAATTCCTTCGCCCGGCAAAAAAAATCTGCTTGCGACTGATTTATATCCCTCTCCAATCTGTCCTCGGGGTTTTTTAAAAAATATTTTTTTGGTTGCTTCTTCGAAAACCAGAAATTCGACCGCGAAGGATGTTCAACAGGAACATCACAAATGGCCACAGCCTTGTTCTACTTTGGTCAGTGTTTTATAATTTATATTTAGGGAAGCCATTTCAAATTAAGCAATAAAAGGATCTGAATCAAGTATTTTAATATAAAAATAAGGTTATCGAATAATATAAATTTAAACATTAGAAATGTATTAAGCACAGTGATGATCTGGGGGATATTGAAATATCAGGACATACTTTTAAACAGGCAGATAAATTTAAGTATTTACGTATTCACTATATTTTATATTATAATGTTTCACAGTTTATGAAAGTATGGACGTTTTGTAACTCTTTTTCTCATACTGTAAAAATTATATTTTTTAACTTTATAATGTTTTACATTTTTCAAACCGTAAAAATGTTTAAAATTGGTATTTGTAATTTTCTATTTTCTAATTATTCACCTTTTATTAAATTTCTTTCTACCCCTTTGTTTCTAATTATTATTATTTATTATATTTGTCCAGTGACTTTTTTTTTTTTTTAATTTGTTTTATTAAGATATAATACAATCTGCCACCTTCTGTGGCAATGAGTATGAGAGATAGAATAAATCATTCATACCATATGTACATTGTAAATAAAATTAAAGAAAAAAAAAGAAATTAATAAAGACTAATCAAATAAAAGAAAAAAATATATATACACAAAATTAAATAAATACTATAAAGAAAATAATAATAACAATCTGGTTCACATTCATACCTATTTACAATATTTACAAACTGCCCCTGGGATCACTGGATCAAAACTTGAGATCCACTTTTGTGTCGAGGCACAATGCCAGATGATCCCAGCGCCTCTCATTCAGCTGCGTCACTGGTCTTGAGTGGAGGGCATGGGTGGAGAAGCTGGCCATTGCCAGCACTCCAATAACATATTTACAACAGCTCTCTGGGCCACTGCCGCTTCAACCTATGAAGGGGGAATGTAAATATACTTAACTTTTTTTTTTTTTTTAATTATCAGTATAATGTCTTATACTTATCATGTTTATATATTGTATTCTACTACTGGTTGTTATATTTTGTTTTTTTATATCCCTGAAGAGGCCTATAATTTAGGCCGAAACGTCGGAGCTATTAAATTAAGTTTATGCTTAATTGTGTGTTCATTTGACTGCACCTTTAACTAACTACTCCCATATATACACACATTCAACCATTTTCATGACTTCACTATAAGTATTTAGGTTCAATGATAACAAGAAAAAACGTAATCCAGGAGGAAATAAATTCGCAGTTGAAGGCGGTGTTTATTATTCAGCCGAGAAATTACTAACCTCGCGGCTTCTATCTAAAAACTTAAATGTTAATATTTATAACACTATTATTCTTTCCACTGTTCTTTAAAGATGTGAAATGTGGACGCTTACTTTAAAGGATGAACAACATCTTAAGGTTTTCAAAAATAAGGTACCACTTAAAATATTTGGTCTAAAGAAAGATGAAGCAACTGGGGAATTCAGAAGGTTGCACAACGCAGAATTGTGGAGCTTGTACCATATTGTTATAATTGAGTTAATGGCATCGCGGAAACTCAAATGGCTGTTCAAAGTTGTTATGCTCAGTGAGAAACCAATTCCGAAAAATTTGGTATTCGCTGAGCTGACTGGTAGGTGTTCGAAATTTATGCCGAAGCGTCGATGGGAGGATTGGGTTAGGTCTGATTTCGTGGGCTTAGGCTTGAACGGTGATAATTGGATGAATCTGTGTAGGCCATATTAAGAGCTATCGGCATGGAACCTTCGGGTTCGGTAGGTCTATTATTATTATTTATTTTACAGCACTTCTTATAAAGAAATATTCCTAGAGAGGGGGAGGTTAACTCCAACCACTTCAGGTGATTTTAATCAAATGGTATTATTGTATTGTATATATATTGGAAACTCCTAACAGTTATAGCAGTGTTCAGCCAGTACAGACAGCTTCCTTGACTTCATTTATAAGAGCAGTAGATAGGCCAAGCCGCTCATTGGCTTCCACAGTGGACTTTGGTTTCAGGCCATTCCTGGATATCACAATCGCCCTCACAATAACGCCCGTACAGTTCCTTTAGTTCAGCTGCTAGAGCTTGATACTTGCAAATTTTTTCTGCATAATTATTATCATTATTATATATTAAGAAATATTTGTTTAATAACAACCGAACACTTTGAACACATTGAAAAATGTGGGGTACCACGCCATGTCTCTGAGGCTTTGAGCGATAATGAAGCTATTATCAGCAGTGCCATCAAGTTTATAAAGAATATTCGTCTGTTCCAGCAAATATAACATAAATTTTCTTATTCTTTTTGAATTATATATATACAATATAATTTCATTTATATTATTTTTTCTTCTTCTTCATCATTCAGTTTAAGCTAAAATTCAATTTTATTTATTAATACTTAAATTATTATTATTATTTATTTTATTTTACTTTATTGATTATTTTTATTATATTCTTGTTTTATTTGTTATTATCAGTTATTTGTTTCTTATTTATTATTATCGTTAAGTTCGTTTATTTTATTTTTATTTGCCTTTATTTTTTACTATTTGTGAATGGTACTGTATTGTTTGTTTGTTTTAGTATTTTGTTCGTTTTTTTCTTTTCTTAAATTTTTTTTTTCCTTATATCATCATTTTGGTAAATCGTTTTTCCCTTTATTTTATTTTTGTAAAGATGTGAGGGCGATAATAACCATCAGCAGTTTTTTGCCCTTAAAATTAAAACAACAACAACAACAACCGAACAGTAGAGATTTATTATTATTCCGTCTATACTGTCATCCACTTTCAACTTGTTCTATACCTTAGGTAGATGTAAAATACTGAACTGAGTATTTAATTAGTGACATTAATGAAAGGAGAAAGGTCCATGTTAGGTCAAAGATAATATTCAGGTGTCTTGCCCGTGGCTAACCTATAGAAATTTTAAGATTAAAATATGACCTTAAATTAGTTAATACATGATATTTAGTAACGAACATTTAAATGTATGATACCTAAATTGCAAAAATGTTTTAGCTGTCTGTCCATTCGCTATCTAGCGTTATTGGTGTAGCCCTGGAATTTTTACATGTCAAAACATTCCCAATTCGTTGCGATAACCATGAAGCAAAGCAAAGCTCAGATGTTTCTCTTTGAAGTTCAAAACAAACGTACTGCTATTCCTAATTTATCTGGTCCAAGATTGCCAACTCGAGCCTAAGCAGGATATTAGACTTCCTAATTTAAGAGCGTTGAGAAAGCAGCTAAAGCCGTCTTTCACCACCAGAAGACCTGAGTCTCATCGGCATTCCCTTTAATAATGCTTTGCATAAAGTTAACAGAGAATCCCAGTGAAGGGTACAAGTTGCAAATTTACCTTTCACAACCACAAAGTCAACAGTCCTAATAAAAAGAAAGAAAGCAGGAATGGGCGCCTTACAAGAACACAATCTTAGACTAAGTAGTTTAAAAAAAATTATGTCTGAAAGTTTACTCAAGATATAAAAAAATAAATATAACAGAGAAGTTTATTAAACATAAAGGCATAAGAATTGCTCGAATAAAAGTACGTATATTTCCTTTTCTATAATTAAAAAAAAACGCTGTAAATTATTACACAACGGTTTATTATTTTTAAATAACTATATAAGGGTATAAATAACAATTTATATAGCTATTTACAAGCAATTAACTAACATGAAAAGCGAAAAATTAATAAAAGAAAAATGGCTTATCTCCACTGCTTATTCCTAAACGCTATATCTCTGTTATTTCTTAATAGATTTCAAAGATTTTTTTTTCCTTGAAATTTAATTCTCTATACAGAAAATACACAAGAATATTTCTCTATATATATTTTTAACCGAACTTGCACCCTACCAGATATTCCCTGATGGCCTTCGCTGACGACATCGTATTGCTAGCTGCCAACGATCGAGACCTCCAACACAACATAAATGTCCTCCAAGAGGAGTTATCCGCAATAAATATGAAGATCAATCCGGGGAAGACGAAATGCATGCGTATTGGAAAGAAACCCCGAAGGATAATGAGAGTACTAAGGGTTGGAGGAGAGAGATTAGAGCAGGTTGACAGTTTTAAATATCTGAGAGCTCATCTCAATGAGAGTGGCTACATAGACGAGGAAGTGGCCCAAAGAATTGGAGCAGCAGGCAAGATGTTCTGTATGGTCAGACGAGCTTTCCTTGGGAGAAGAGAAGTGACAAAGCGGACCAAGCTGGCAGTCTATAAATCGACATTCCTCCCTATTCTATCGTACTCCTCAGAATCGTGGACCCTCACCACAAAACACAGGAGTCAGAAACAAGCGATGGAAATGAGGTATCTATGAAAAATAGAGAGAAAAACAAGAAGAGATAGAATAAGGAACGCCACCATACGCGCTAATCTCGATGTCAAACCGGCGGAGACCATACTGGAGGAGCAAAAACTGAGGTGGTTTGGACATCTTCTTAGGATGGATCCAGACAGAAATGCCAGGAAGACCTACGAGACCCGCACGGAAGGAAAAAGACCCAGAGGAAGGCCGCACATCTCCTGGGAGGATAGTGTAAGGAAAGCATGCAGGAAACGAGGAATAGATTGGGACAGGAGAGCAGAGTTGGTACAGGAGAGACACTGGAGACACAACTTCACCAGACTCTATAAGCAGGATCCTCACACCGAACAGCGGTAGAAGGGGGAATGATTATGATGATGATGATGATGATATTTTTAACCGAGTTATCGGGGAATTACATCTCATATAAGTTGTGGCTTGACCATATTTTCTTTTTCTTCTCTCATCGTGGTGTCTTGATCTCGAAAATCTTTTCCTTTTACTTTCACTTACTATATATAGTTAAAGGAAGTATTGTGATCGTGAAAATTTTCGAATTACAGTTTTCAACGGAAATACACGTTTTAGGGTCCCCTTAGTCCAAATGACCAAGTCCCGCAAAAAGGTCTTTGTGTGTGTGTGGTAATTCCCGGGCGGAAACGGTAAGTCCTGTGAAACAAAATTTCATATTTAAGACAAATATGCGCCCGAGACGTTGCAAAACCTTTTTCAATTATATGAGCTTACGAGAAGATCCACTTTATACCATGCATTTTGCACCTTTTTTTCGATGTTCTCGAAAACGGTTCCGACGATTTTGATTAAACTCGCTGTATCGATGTAGAATTTAATGGGCTTTAATATCATGTAGTTTTCATTCTGATTAAAATGGTCTAACAGTGCTTAAATGCCGATATTTTACATTTTTTCCTGTAATATACCTTTAATTTTGTAGATTTTGTAAAAATAAATATATTATCTTGTTACCACCTATGAAAAACACATGAATATATAAGTTGAACGAATTCAATATCTAACTAAAGAGAAAACTGAAAAAATATTTTTTTTAATGCATTTTTTTTTTTTTTTTTGAACATAGCAACAGTAATATACACGTATAATATACCGTTGGAAAGCTAAAGCTTTTAGAATAAATATTATCTAATGAACAAACTTATAAAAGTTAAGAAAGGGTGATGAAAAGCCGATGAATTTGATAATTTTAGATAATAATATAATAGATTTTTTAATAAAACACATGTTTCTATAGAAATTCAGTTTAATTATTTCTTTAATGGTTTCACGTATTTTAATCTCTAACTGTAATAGAAAATCCTTTCATTGATTTTAAAAATGGAGTTAAGTGAAAGTCGTGTGTTGCCCGCACCAGATTTTTTTTTTTTTTTTTAAATAACCGAGTTTGGGTAGGAACCTCTATTATGATTTGTGACTTTTTTTTTTTTTTTTAAACTTCTTTATTTAAATAAAAATACAGACATATTACAGTGCAAGTAGAAGTCACTATCCCACTAAAGCAAAGCCCTTGTGTAGGAAAGGAGTTCACCTGCGACTTGACTTTATAAATCAATTTGTTTTCTTGGTTTATCGTTGTACACAGATTCTAAAACATTATACATATTTTTCTCTATTTTCAAATAAAACTGAGTTATGAGCGTATATATACTGGTAAAAAAAATGATTAGATGGGTAATTAAAATCAGGGGTGATGTTTTAAACTTAAATTATAAAATATTGAAGCAAACAATTAATATAAGTAGTTTGTGAAATACAAATGAAATAGATCTCTTTCACTTTCTGGCTGTCTGTCCGATACAATCTAAGTTTAGAAACAAATACTTCAATTCTAAAAATCTAACTTAGTTTCAAACATTATAGTTAATAAATGGAAAAGGATTTGCTGGCATTGGTATAATTACTCGAAATCTGCTTTCTCTTACAGAATAGTGCTCACAAAAGAATTTGACTATTAGTGAATTTTATTTTAATACATATATAACTTCCGAAGGGAAGATATATTGTTTTTTATTTTGCTCTTAATTAATTATATAGATAGATTAAAGAATAATTTTTTCAATAAACACAGTCACCACGGACGGTCTAGGGACCAATTTCAGATTAAAAAAAAAAAAAAATGTTTTTGCAATTTGTAAATTGTTTATATACTGTAATTTTGAAAAATAAAAGAAATTTTCTATTTCTATATCTATCTACATTGACGAACTTTTCAATTTTTTTTTCTTAAACCTGTTTTATAATTAATGTTGATCTACTAATTTTAAAACTGTATAGAATTTTTTTCTCTATCATGGAAAATAACTGGGTCACAAATTTTAAATTGTTTTGTTTTTTTATTTCCCCTGATGCAGTATCCTAGACCCATTCTTTACACAGTCTATACATTTTATTTCTGCGTATGCAAATAATGATCTAATTAACTGCTTCTAAAACTCTTCAATCCTACATCAGATACCTTCAGAAATGTTGCAGCACTGCAATCCACTAGTTTCATCTTTGGTCGCTCTTCGATTTCCGATAATCCGCCGAGGCGTCTGAAAAAAAAATGACACCTCCTGGTGCTGAGTGCAGCCAATGTGTAGTTTCTCTACAAACCGGTCTATTGTCATGTCTAGTGTCTTTTAGCTTATTTACTAGTTGTTTTATGTAATATAGCTGTAAAATAAAAAAATAAAAATTAATTAAAATAATATATCCACATTAGGGCTGATTTGTTTCTTCCAAATTCTTAATTTTTTATTCTATCAACATTGTTAATTGTTATTTTTAATGCCTCTTAATAATTTTAAAATTTGTTGTACAATAATTTTTGGTTGTTGTTAAAAAGGGACACCTAGCTTATACTAATTTTTTTTTTAAAAACGTTTTAATAATTCACTCACTATAGTTGTTTTTTTATGTAACTTGTAATTGTTAATTTTACTTTATATCAATTACAAATTATAGAAGAGTAATTTAAGTTATGAATATATTATTTGAAAACATTGAATAGTACAAGAAAGGAATTAGATAAATGCTAATTTAGTCTACATGATAGTTGCAAGTGTATAGCAGCAAAATGTTGAAAGAATTAATATGTGACAATGAAATGACAAATTATTTTAACAGAATATACTAAATAATATATAATATACATAATATAATATACAGGAACTTAATATGATTAATACTACAATATTAAATGACCTATGTTAAGATATAATATGGAAATAAATGTAAGTAGAATTTTAATAATAAACAGATTGTAAATATAAGTGATATATTGATTCTAATTTATTGATAATGTGTTGTTAATGTATGTATAGTTGCTTATAATATTTATTCAATTATATTTTAGATGATATTGAAGTTCTGAAGATGAGGCATAAGGTACCTCGAAACGTAATGTTTTAATAATCATGGTTTATGCATGTTATGATAAATAAATATATAAATAAAATAGAAGAGACTGTTCCAAATAATATATTCATATGTTAATTTTACATGTAGAGTCCTGATGATGGAAGGGAGATCCCGAAACGTTAAATTGTTGATAAAATATAGAATTTGGAAGAAATATATCAGCCCTATTATCCACCTCTAATATTCCGTTGATTCTAATATATTGGATATAATAAAATATTTTCATTCCTTCTTCATTTCATAATTAAGGCATTTATGGAAAGTTAAAGTGCTGTATGGATATGACATTCGAACAAGTTTTTTTTTCAAATTATTAGCTTTTGAGGCGATGGACTCTATGAGTTAAAACTGTTTTATATCACCTTTAAATTCTTTGTAAGCGGTATAGGAGAGAGAAATGCTTTATTTATTTGGCAATGATGCCCAAATACATCGGGTTGCTTATATAACACAGCCATAATTATCAATCACTTGGACATATTTTACATACATTTTCAATTTTTTTTTTTTTTTTTTTTAAATGATAGCTCAATACTTCCATTTCGAAAATTATTTATTACAGTTCAGTATTTATAAACTTCTATTTAGCTAATTAATTTATTTATTAACTGAGATATAGCGCACCTATAAGAAAACACCTTTGTGGAATAATAAGTAAAGATAATAACAGTATTATTGAGAATAAGCCCTTGGACAGGAAGATAGAAGAGCATTAATAGAGATATCAGGGTTATAGTAAATAGAGATGTGAAAGCTCTTTTGTAATGGCGTGTAATTACATTAGGGACGCCATGTTTTTACAAAGGCTAGTAGGTCTCTGGCCCACATATTAACAACCTCCCTTTCGGATCATCTTCATTTAAAAGTGAAATGTCTTATTACAATTTAATATTTTTTGTTCGATCCTATTCAAACATATCGCATTTTAGGTAGGTAACAGTATTTATTTTTTTACTTGGTTATTTTTTTTTTGCCTTCGTTCTTCAACACTCGCTGGTTGAAATTCCTGAACCAGACGATTGGAATTCATGCGTTTTTAGAATATTATTTATTTATCTTTTCACCTCTTCTCTTACGGATCATTAGAACATCATGTTCTAGATTCGGATTTAATAATAACATATTTTTAAGGATTCTAAGAGTACTATGATTAAGGTGACCAGACGTCCCGTTTTTTCACAATTTGTCCCGCGGCGTTTTTGAAAAATCCCGACTTATAGAATTAAGTTAAATTTTATATTCATGAAAACCATTGTTCACTGTTAAAAATCCTTCAATTTGTTTATCGTTCTGAGAATCCTATGGGCTACGAGGACTAACATATTGCTTTTGCTACCAAGTTACATTGTATTTGTCTCTCAGATGATACAATTCGTGTTCGTACTGCGTGCAAGCAAGCTAATTAAATAAATAAATATTACAAATCTGCTACTTACCATAGAAAATTAAGGGAAGTAATCTATGTATATATTTCATAAATACATAAATTTTCTTAAAGTTAGCTTAAATACTCGTAGTCTTCATATTTTACATTGATGAAAAAAAGTATATCATTAACCTTTACCTTAAAAGAAATATACGGATAAAATTTTGCAAATATTTAAGTCAATCAAACTAATTTCGTAATAAATAACAATAAAATATGTTCACGTAAATTATGTTTAGGGCACATTAATTCGGCAAAAATTTGCCGATGTGAAACGAATATTTGTACTGTATGTGTTTGTAACATTTAAGTAATTTTTTAAATTCTCATAGACATATAATATTGTAGATTACTAAAGAACAATTAGATAATCATAAATTAATTTAAAATTTGAATTTATCTTTAAGAATCAAAACATACAATTATACGTTTTTTCTACAATAAATCAAGTATGGACATCAGACAAATCAAAATTAAGTGTTGAAACTTTGAAAGCTATTTTATGTGCCAAATATAATTTGACAAATTCTTGTGAAGGTTTAAAAAAAAATTATTTTATTTTGAAACAGACTCACTCAAATAAAAAATATGCCAAACAATAAAATATTATACATTTTATATATATATATATATATATATATATATAAAATTTGACTTATTTTAAAAATAAAAATAAAAAGTATTACGATATTATTTTTATTTTGTATGAAAAAATGTGTTGATACTCTCCCCACCCTTCCTTCAGAATGGTCCCGCTTTTCCCATCTAAAAATCTGGTCACCTTAACTATGATTTCGTCTTATTAGTGTATATCTGCTTTTTTTTTTCCGCCATATTCAAGTTTTCTTTTAGTCTAGAGAAGTATTTAGTCCAGTTGTAGGTATATGCCTCATTGTTTTAATCGTTTAGCATAAAGTTGAAGTTGAGGCTTCTAGTCCTCACATGTGTGAATGCAACTGTACCGATACGGAGCCTGAAAAATAGTTTTGAGAAACCCATATTACACTATAACTCCCATTATCCTCTCCGCAGTAAGATTGCCTGCCGTACCAACTCTTGTATAGGATTCCATCCCATGTCATGAGGATGGACGTCTCCCTTAAGTTGACGGCGTCTCGCCAACGCGTTCTTTAAACTTAGACTGCTTAAGTACTGCCTGGAGAAGAGGGGAAGGAGAGAATGACCTGGATAGAGGTGGATAGAGGATGTTAGTAGGGAGGACATAGAAGCCAGAGGTTTGACGGAGGAGGACTGAAGGCATAGGGAGCACTGGCGTGTGGAAGTACTAAGTTTCGTTATGTGACGCAAGTTGCAGAACATGAAATAAAAAAACAATAAAATTAATAAATATATAATAATTGCAGTAGTGAACATCAATGAAATGTAATAAAAAAAAAAAAAAAAAAAGGTAGATATCTAATGTGGACAATCTATTTTACATTTTTTTTCCTGTAAAGTGCCTTTAATTTTGTAGATTTTGTAAAAATAAATATATTATCTTGTTACCACCGATGAAAAACACATAAATATATAAGTTGAACGAATTCAATATCTAACTAAAGGAGAAAACTGAAAACATATTTTTTTAATTTGAACATAGCAACATTAATATACACGTATAATACATAAAATGATTAAATGGGTAATTAAAATCAGGGGTGATGTTTTAAACTTAAATTATAAAATATTGAAGCAAACAATTAATATAAGTAGTTTGTGAAATACAAATGAAATAGAAGATCTCTTTCACTTTCTGGCTGCCTGTCCGATAAAATCTAAGTTTAGAAACAAATACTTCAATTCTAAAAATCTAACTTAGTTTCAAACATTATAGTTAATAAATGGAAAAGATTGGCTGGCGTTGGTTAATTACTCGAAATCTGCTTTCTCCTATAGAATAGTGCTCACAAAATAATTTAACGGCGTCTCGCGTCCTTTAAACTTAGACTGCTTAAGTACTGCCCGGAGAAGAGGCGAAGGAGAGGATGACCTGGATAGAGGTGGATAGAGGATGTTAAGGAGGACATGGAAGCCAGGGGTTTGACGGAGGAGGACTGGGAGCACTGGCGTGTGGAAGTACTAAGTTTCGTTATGTGACGCCAGTTGCAGAAGTTGAAATAAAAAAACAGCATAAAAACTTATTATATTTATATTAAGTGCAGTAGTGAACATCAATTAAATGTAATAAAAAAAAAAAAAAAAAGGTAGATATCTAATGTGGACAATCTATTTTACAGAATGTAAAACAAGTTATATTTATAACTTATATTTCACAAGTGAGAACAAAATATTGAAATCACGAGTGAGCGAACTAGAGGTCCGCCTTAATAAGGCCGAGCAGGGTCTACTCTGTAAATCAGTTGAAATAAGAGGCATCCCAGTGCGACCGGGGGAAACGCCCGCGGCCCTTGTGACCAGCGTGGCGGCCGGCCTGGGAATTAAAGTCACTGCAGAGGACCTGGACTTGGTGGGAGAGACGCCGGCCAAAAAAGGATGACCCGCGACCGCCTTCTGTTATAGCCCTATTTGTAAGGCAATCGATGCGCGACGAGCTGGTGAGGTGCAGAAAAGTCAAGAAAGACTTCACAACAAGGGATATTGGGTGGCAAGAAAACGATTCCCACCGGATCTATCTCAGCGAGGAGATGTCTCCGATGAATAGGCGCTTATATTGGCTCGCTAGGCAGAAGAGGTCGGAGAAAAAAATAAAATATGTCTGGTTCGCTGGCGGTAGAGTGCGCTGCCGAAAGGAGGATGGTCACCCGGTCATATTTATCGACAAAGCCCAGGATTTGGACGTCTTCGGCTGACTTCTAGGCTCCCGTCTACCCACTGGCTCTGAACTGGAAATGATTTCGCCATCTGTCTTACACCTTTTTTCTCGATACAGGCATATATATTTAATAATTTTCTTTTTGCCAAGTTTATTTCGTTTTAATATATTTACGGATATGAATTTTATTTTTAATGTCTTTTTCCTAATAGTAGTTATATTATTTTTATTTCAATTTTTTGTTTATAATTTGACTTATCACTTAGTGACTCTAGCGTCTTCCCTTCACATTCTATTTCCTTCCCCATTTCCTTTCTCACATGTCTAATGTCCTGACAGCCTGTCATGTCAACGCCCAGTCCTTAGCTGCCCATTTTGACGAATTCCTTCAATATTTTACCAACAATTTTTACCACATTATCGCAGTATCCGAAACATGGCTAAAGCCCTACATTCCTTCCTCTTCTGTTTCCCTCCCTAATTACTCTTTTATCCGCCATGACCGGATTGGCCGGACTGGCGGAGGTGTCGGACTTTATATCCATAATAGCCTGAAATCCCGAGTCCTAGATGTCTCTTTCAATTCCGATTCTCCTCACATCGAATTCCTTTTCGTCGAAATCTCCTACAATACTAACCCTCTCCTCTATGCTGTGGTGTACCGACCCCCTTTAGTACCTTTTGATTCATCCCTTGAATCTATCCTATACAACCACATCCCCCTATATGACAATATCATAATATGTGGTGATTTTAACACCAACCTCCTTTCTGACTCCATTGATAGAAATTACCTGGTTAACCTTTTCTTCTCTCTTCACCTGTTCATTGTTCCATATGCTCCAACTCATCACACTCACCATTCCGACACCTGGCTTGATCTAAATATCATTGATTCCGCGCAAAACCTTCTTTCCGCTTCTCAACTGCCTGTTCCGTTCTTATCATCTCACGATCTTATCCAAATTTCATACAATTTCCAAACATCAGCGTTCCTTCCCAAAACGTCAACTTTCCGAAACCTAGATAATCTCACCCGAGAAAATATTGCACCCGACTTAGAAACCATGAATTGGAACAAAATCTATACCTGTTCGGCCATTGATTCAATGGTTGACATTCTCACTTCCAATCTCCTCAGTATCCTAGACAAACATGCTCCACTCAAAACCCGTACCTTCCGACGCCATCCCGCTCCTTGGATGAATCCAGAAATAAAAGAATTACAAAAGAGGCGTGAGGCAGCCCGCAGACGCTTTAGACGTACAAGACTAACAGAGGACTATCAAGCGTACAGGGCACTCCGCAATCTGACTCAAGCGACAATCAGACAGGCAAAAACAGACTACTTTCACGCAGCCTTCTCCTCCACTCCCGATTCCAAGTCAAAATGGCAACTCCTTCGCAAATTATCACTCTGCAAATCATATTCCTCACCAGTCTTTCAAGTCTCACCCGATGAATTAAATTCTTATTTCTCATCCATCTCCTCTGATAATTCCACACCATCTCCTCCCAAGTTTTCAACAATCCCATCATTTAACCCTGATAATTTTTATTTTTCCGATATCTCACCAACTGACCTTATATCCTCTATCATGAAATCCCATACCAGCTCTATAGGATTTGATGGAATACCTGTCAAATTACTAAAATTATGCCTTCCCGATATCCTACCAATTCTTCTCTTTATATACAATTTTTCCCTTAAAAATTCCGTATTCCCTAATACTTGGAAAAAAGCGTTAGTTCATTCTATAAATAAAACCTCAAATCCTACATCCCCTAAAGACTATCGCCCAATTTCCATTTTATCTAACCTTTCCAAACCTTTAGAAAGAATAGTCCAGTCACAATTGTCTAACTTCCTCGAAAAATCCAAACTTCTTGATCCTCTTCAATCCGGTTTTCGACCCGGCTTTTCCACTCAATCCGCTCTACTCAAAATCACTAACGACATACATACCGCCATTGACGAAAAGAAACTGACAATACTAATACTTCTGGACTTCTCAAAAGCTTTTGACTCTCTTGATCACTCTATCCTCTTTTCCAAACTACGGTCTTTATCCTTTTCCAATAGCTCTATTCATTGGTTTAAATCATTTCTCTCTAATAGGACTCAAGCCGTCACCATCCCTAACCATCCTCTATCTTCCTTCCTTGCCCTTTCGGCAGGTGTGGCCCAGGGTTCCAGCATATCTCCGATCCTTTTTAATTCCTATATCAATGATCTTCCCAATTCCATCCATCACTGCTCCCATCACTTATATGCTGATGATTTCCAGATCTACTTATCCTTCTCTCCCTCTGAGTCTCATGTAGCATTTGCCAATATTCAGGCAGACCTGGATAGAATCTGTGCCTGGGCAACCCTGAATAAACTTAGGCTAAATGCTATGAAAACTCAGGCGATTCTTATAGGTTCCAATTCCCTCCTCAGATCCCATACTACATTTCCGAGTCTAACCCTTAATGATCAGCCAATGACCTTCACTTCTTCTGTCAAAAACCTCGGTATTACCATTGACCAAACCCTTTCCTGGAAACCCCATATTGCCCAAATCTCCCGAAGAACAATAAGTACCCTCAAATTTTTCCATCGCTCCCGCCATTTTCTTCCACTATCCACCCGTAAGCTCCTTGTATCCTCACTTATTTTCCCCCACTTTGACTACTGCTGCGGGGTATATGGTGGCCTCTCGACTGTGCTCGAGGACAGGCTAAAGCGAATTATGAATACATTTTTAAGATTTGTCCTTGGCACACAGTAGAGGTCCCATGTGACCCATTTATACAGTGAGTTAAAGTGGCTCCTTCCCTCAAACCGCAGACAATATTTCCTTGGATCATTCCTTTACCAAACTATCAACTCCCAGCTACCTCCCTATATCCACAAACTTCTGCAATTTAAATTGTCCGTCAGCTCGCTCCAAACAAGATCGCGCCATTCTGACCTTTATATTCCTGCCCACAGAACAACAAGTTTTGAACATTCCTTTCTTGTCCGCTCTACTGCTCTCTGGAATTCCCTACCTACTCAAATCCGCCATGCTTCTTCTCTACCATCATTCAAGTCCCAGCTATTCGAGTACCTATTGTCATCTCAAACAGACGCTCCACAAGCCTGAGTTTTCAAATCAAATATCTATTAAAAAAGAAAATTTATTATTTATTGTTCATGATTCTGTATCGATCAATTATTATGAATCAGTTTCAGTGTTAAGTTTTGTTCAACATATCAGAAGTTAGTCATTTATTTTACTCTTTTAGTTATTTTACTCTTTTGTTTTATTGTATCCTACTTTTCTTCTTAAAGCTTTGTAAATAAAAATGAATTATAATCCTTTGGTCTTGTGGCCAGACACATTGTATATATTAATTGTACATATCATATTGTTCTTAAGGAACCCAGTCCCAGAATAAAAATTATTTTTCTATTCTATTTTATTATATATTTAATCTTGAAAACCTGAATTTTAAGGAGTCGTTCCTACGCTAGGCAGGTAATCCAAGACTACCCTTGACTACGAGGAAAACATCCATCCCTAATCTAATTACACGGTGCCTCAAAGGAAGTCTCCCTATCTCACCTCCTTCCAAAATTTATGATGACTTAATTAGAGCGGAGGAAGGCTGGCTATCTCTTCTGTAAACAATGTGATCTCACTGCCTAAGAAGGATCTGATAAATCAGGAACTGTTAGCAGTGCGCTGCCTCCAGGCCAGGCAGCTCCGGGTATCAAGATTCCTGGAGGAACGCTGAGCCATTCTTCTGACGGCTTATATAAACTTGTTAAAGGGTGTTCAACATCTGAGAAAACACAGGCTGAAAACTATTACTCGCTGAAATGCCTTTGGAGGTCTCTTGGAGGAATTTTATACATACATCACATACCTTTTGACCAAAGATGTAACATATCTGGCGAATATAGAAAGGGACAACCATTTAAGGGCTAGGCAATTTTTATTTTTATTTAACATTTTATTGATATTCCCAACTGTACTTATAATAAATACAATAAGTAAATGGGCTAATTTACAATTATGGGATTGGAAATGTCTTGTAAAGAACTACCCACTAGCACGTAGCACTTCAATGTCAATTTAATTCTGTAGGTCTGGAGGCATCGTCTTTTCAATCGCCTCGGAGGGTTGTCAGGAATAGATGGGAATGATGAGTTGCGAACAAGCGGAAAATTTAAATTATTGTAAAAGAGGCATATCTGTTTTGGGATAGTTGTGAGACAAATGGGATATTTGTGTCATTATGGATGATTTTATTCGTTACGAAATAAGGAGAATTAAGGATTTTGCGAAGGATTTGGATTGTAAGGTTTGAATGCGAGAGGAATTAGACGGTTTAGTAGAGTCGCGAAGCTCGATTTTATAATATAAGTGTTGTAGTAATCTTTATCTACGGGCAGTGTCTTGTTATGTGAGTCTCGTATGAGGATTCCATGTAAGACGTTGGTCAATACGGAGTCCGAGGTATCGGATTTAGAAACAATTTAAATATAATATTTCCATCATTAAGAATAATTAATATTGTTGGGTGCTTCGAAAGAGTCTGAATTTCCAGAGACACTCTTCTTTTTGAGGCAGAACCTTTCCTAATCTGGTTAGAACGAGCAAACTGATAAATAGAAGATAAGAAAATAAGAAGAAAAAAATAGATAAGGGTTGGTTTAAAATACTAAAACATGAACTGTATACATGCTATATTAGAGTTGTATTATTGTTTGATGATATCGTCTAATCATAGGAAGAATAACCAGGGTCGTGCTTGTTACACATTAATATTTCTAATGATTAGTTTTTATCCCTGATGATGAGTCACATGATTGTCCGAAACGTCATAAGAATTAAATAAAACTATTAAGACTGACTATTCTTCATATAAATACTCCCTAGTATAAGTACGTACCTAAAACCGTTTTCCTCTTTCCGTATTCCTGGCCAGATTAAGGATAGGTCACACTAACATGACCCATCTTCATCTCATTACCAAGCAGCCACCTCCGCACTGTAACAATATCCTGACTATCAGCCACATTTTAGAAGAATGCCCTTTTTAAACAAATTTGGGCGTATACCGAATATATCCTTCATACTCTCCGATAATGAAAACAATATTTCGGTGCTGTTCAGGTTTCTTAAGAGTCACCTATTATTTAATATAATATAGTCTTTTAATTTAATTTATTTTTTTTTCTACTATTTTACCTGATTGTTATACGCCTAGTTTATTAGTTTTGATTTTTTTATTTATTTTCACTTAGAGAGAACTATATGCGTTTATGACCCCTAGGTTTTACGCCTCAAAACCCCGAACAACAACAACCAAAAACAACAAAAAAAAAATATGAACGCAATACCAAATCGATGATGAAACAAAGCTGATAAAATTTATTGATAATGCTTGAGGTTACATTTTAAATTAAAGCCGATCATTTCAGTAATTTTTTAAGAATCTATTAGTTAGAGCTGGAAAACTAGAGGTAACTCGTAAAATAAAAACCTACGAAAGAAACATTTAATTGGTCATTATTCTGTGAAAAGCACTTATCAGTTAGCTTTTCGATACAAAAGAAAAACACTTTAATAGAAGAGTGCTTTTTTTTAGGGAAAATAATATTCTATAGGCGGATGATTAGAAAGCATGAAGTATACAAAATGGTGTAGAGGCCTGTATCCTACAGAAGGGAGGCTAGGAGGAACCTAGGGGATTTAAAATTCTAATTGTAAGGGTCATGCATAAAAAAGCGGTTGTGAAAGTGAAGACAATTTTGGCCCTGTTTTGTTTGTGTTGCGGCATAGCATGGGCGTGCCCCACCATTATCTTATCAATAACACTTACCATGGCATCGATCGGGAAAGGCTTCGACAAGGTCTAAGAGTAGCCCTGAGGCTTTATAAAACGTTCTGAGAGAACATATGTTCCTAAAATAATTTAGAGCAAGATATTGGAAATCAAAAAAGCAGGGAAAGACTCATTTGGCCCATTACAAATCCAAACAAACCAAGTAAATAATTCTATTGCACAAAACGCAACTTTCACTTACCTCCGTCATAAAAATGGATTTAAAAAGATTTAAATAATTAAAGATGAAAAACAAGGTTAATAAATTACATTGAGATTTGATAAAAACACGTGTTTCATTAAATAATCTATTATATTATTATCCAGAACAATCACTTAGTTTTATCCACTTTTCGTCTCTCCCTATTACCTCATACAACTTTGTATATAAAATAATATTTTTTTTTGAAATCTATAGCTTTACAAAGGTACATTATACTTAGTATAATTGATATTACTTAGTCCAAAACAAAAAATAAAAATATGTTTCCTATTTTCTTCCTGAGTTATGTTATGAATTGAGGATACTGAGGGGAGTACGTTCATTATTAAATAATTTTAATATTAAATAATAATAAGATTTGTCGGCAAAAGTTCGAAAGGCGTTTCATACTCCCCTTGAATTTTTCATGGATACCTATGAACTATACTAGGAACTTCCTAGACCCTACTAAGTTCAAAGGCTGCATCACCGACTTCGGGCACTTCCTATTTCAGCCCTTTGTCATGATAAGAGATCGGCAATTTTCAAAATATAGTATTTTTAAAAGAAGAGGGGATATAAGAAGAGGGCTGTCGGTATTCCATCCACAGTGAGGGCAGTCTTATTCCAGGGACTGAAGAGTGGAAGACCTTCCACAGAGGCCCTCAGAGATCCGGCAGAAGTCCGTCGAGGGAGAGATACTTTGGGTGAGAACGAACCCCTGAAACAAATACCATCTTCACTAGTCGACTAAAGTGTTTTTAAGGTAACTTTTTGTTTTAATATTCTTTGACAAAGTTAACTGTAAGCTGTCCCTCAGTATTCTCATCCATAGTTCTAGACATTACATAAATAGAGTTTAGGTTTTAGAATCTGCGTATAAGTTATGTTTAATAATAATTGCTCTAATTGTAACCTGCTTAATTCAATCTTCCCCTGCATGCCACCTATTAATATTGGTAAGCACGATACCTTGGAAAAGAACTCCAATAGTTCCAAAAAGTACAGCCTTCGAAAAGTACCCGGTCAAAAACATAGCAGTTAGATATCAAATTTGTTTAGCTCATACTTTTACCCAATTTTTAAATCTTACAAAATGATTTAGATAATTTTTTCGAATCTTCAAAATTAAAGGTACTTTAAAGGAAGAATATGTAAAATATTAAATTTTTACAAGCAGATTTGCCCTACTGTTGTTTTCCTCCTATTTTTTTCATTTTTATTTTATTTTATATACTTATTGTTTTTATATTATTATTTTTTATCTAATTTTTTTAATTTATTTTTTTATTTACTGTTTTTATAATATTCATTATACCATTTATTATTATTTCACTTTATTTGTTATATTTATTTATTTTTTTAATATTTATATTTATTACTATTGCTTTTTTATTTATATTATTTTATTAATATTAATTTATTATTATTTTTTATTTATTTATTATTATTATTTTTCCATTGAGTATTATCTAACATTCATTTATCTCTAATAAACTTATACTTATATCGTTCAATTTGGCTAATATTATTTAATTTATTTTCATTATTGATAATATTAATTTATATCAATATTTTGTATTTCATATAACATTATTTATTTTAAATTAATCTTCTAAAATTAATTTATGTGGAACTGATGACCGCGATGGTGAATTTAATTAAAAAGGTGCAAAATTAATGTTATAAAGTGACTCTTCTTGTCTGCGGTTTTGTTGAAAAAATAGCTGTAACATCGGGCATATACGCTTTTAAAAAATAACGACTTTATGGTTTCGTGCTAGGTTAATTTTCTTTCCTCAATTCACACACGCACGTAAACACATAATTCTTTGGGGGATTTGGTCATTCATCTCAGTGTACTCTAAAACGTTTATTTTCGATAAAAACTGGAATTCGAAAATTTTCACTATCGTAATTATCTCCTTTACTATATATTTCATATAAGTGAAAGTAAGAATCAATTTTCTTTTCGTCCAAATTAATTTGTAACTGCTATCGAAGCCGACAATTTAAGGGACATATTTATCACAGTATCATCTCCCACAAGCACAATGGACCTCTTCCTCTAACAGATTTTCGAATTAACATATTAAGTGATTATACAAGAGGAGATAATAAACAAACCAGGAGAGAGACGTTCCTCGGGAGCGGGGTCCTATGATTAAGACACTATTTGTTAACCTTTAGCTTCAAGAAGAAGGAGGGAAAAAGAATTATATGTTAATTCTGGGATATTATTCATGGGCATGGACATTATCGAGCTGCCTTTGGGTGTGGCTTCATACATTTTCAATGGCTGATCCTCAAGAAAGGACCTATCTCAATTATATACAGCCCGCTGTCCAATATATCGATATATTATACCCCTCCGTAGGATAGATTATTTAAATTGCCGTCTCAGTTAGTCATATTACAAATGTAGCCATGCGGGGATTGAAAACCGCTCCACGGTGGCAAGAGTAATAAAAAACTTGAATAAGAAAAGAATATTTAATAAATAAGTTACTAAGGCAATGCATGCGATATAAATAACGAAAAGGGAATGAATTTATAGTATAATACTTTTAAAATGTTTATCTGTTTGAAGCAACAGCAGGAACTATTGATATTATGGTTTATACTGATTTCGAAATATATTTATTTATAAATATTTTCTTTAAAATATATTTTTATTTATTCTTACAACTGTATATACAGTATTTGCAACAAGTAAAAGGGCTAAAATTACAAATATAGGCATGAATGAGATGGTTCGGATGGGGGTTAAGAAAAAATAAGAAAACACTTTAAAAAATATTTAATATCAAACATTTCGTCCTACTTTGCGAGTCTTCATGAGGGCTAAAAACAAAACAAGATACAATGACTATTGTACATTTTATCTTGATTTGTTTTTAAATATAATCTTTCGTCGTAAACCTTTGACATCCTGTCCTTTATGTTATACCCGGTTAAATAGACCCGCTCTTTAAAACTGCCCAAAGAGCTATTTAATTATTTCAAGAGTAATTTTTTTTTTCTTAGCCCCTTATTTTCTCTTCTAAAAGCTCCTTCAATGCTGGTAAGTTCTCTTTTTTTTTGCAATCGTGCATTTTAAGGAGTTGCAACTCTTTAACTTAAGTTCTGAAGAGTTAACATCATGAATAATAATTCAGGTGATGGGGCTCACCTTCTAGTTAATTTCGGCCTTACAAAAAAAACGTAAACTAATTTATCTATTTGTTGAGTTTCTGCCATCGCTGAGGTATTACTGGGGGTTTTAGTTGATTAAATATAGGGTTATTTACAAATTTCGTTGATTAGAAAAACTTTAAATTCCTCTCACTCATAAATTTTTTGATTGTTGGTATTTTCATCTCCTCATGTAATTTCTTTGTTTTTACTCTTTGGAATATCGTCCCTTTTGCGATTCTTCTTAGAATGCCGTTTTGAAATGCCTGAACATTCTTTTCCGTTGATTTCGCTAAGTGTGGAAAAAGTTGTGAGCCATACAACAGTGACGGACGAAGAATTGTTTTGTATATCATCGCTTTTAGTCGGGAGTTGGGCTTTTAGTAGAGAGAGAGAGAGAGAGAATAAAATAATAATAAAAAAAACAAAACAAACAACCCATAATCGAGATAAATACAAAGTTTGCAAATAAATAAACATCATACAAACAGTGGTAACTATATACAATATATAGAACTGCTAAGGGGACCCCAGACTGGTCTTTTCTCTCCACTTGTGGAGGAAAAAAGCGGAATCCAACAGATCCCAGCGCCTCTCTCTCAGCCGCATCACTGGTCTCAGCGAGTAGAGGCTGAGTTAGGGCGCAATAGCCACTGACCAGTTTCAGAACTCCAGTATAAATGCTTACAGAACGTCGCGGGGCCACTACCGCTAAAACGATCTACGTTTTTTCCTATCTTAAAAAAAAAGTTATTGTATCTGACATTTTGTATCAGTCGTCATTTAGATACTAATTAGCTGATATCAACATCAAAGTGCAAAATACGTCGTCGGATGCTCTCTTATTGTTTTGTCAACTTTTGAAAACCCAGTCCAGTAGTTTCGGATGGACACAAAGGGGCGGATTACTATTTTTTATTCAACATTTGGATTCTACGTGCCTAAAAACGGGAGGAGGAGGGGGTAATTTAATTTTTGTTCCAAGTCGATTACAAAGATAAATTATTGAAAAGAATAAACTGGTAATACTAAAACTTTAAATAAATTTTCACTATTCGATTGGGAGTTTCCCGCGTCTAAGTAGCTATCTGAGTGAATTATTATCATAAACAAATATTTGACTTTTAATAAATATGTAGTATATAATCACTGCTAATAACAATTTAACTGAATCAACACATCGTCTACAGGTTAAAAAGACATACATGTATAGTAAATCTATATATATAAAAATCTCGTGTCACAATGTTTGTTCGCGATAAACTCTGAAATTACTGAACCGACTTTGATCAAAGTTCTTAAGTATCTGTTATTTGGCCCAACTTATATGATAGGATAGTTTTTATTATTGTTCCAAATGGTTGAAAAATATATTTTTCTAAACCGTAAATCAAAATTTGTTTAACTGTGGCAACACTGGTTCCCAAGTAACCTTCCCATGTCTTCACATATGTGATTATTAATTCAAATATAAGTGTGTGTTGATTGTTTCTATGCGTTTTTATTTATAAAACATTATGGTTTCTAGTTATAATAAAATACATATTACTATATGTTTTCAGAAAAATTATAAGAATGACGTGCAATGATATATGAGTTGTAAAGGAGTTATGATGATATACAACGGTTATGTTTAAAAAAAAAACGATGTTATTGAATAATTTGGATGTGGCTACCTGGTATGTAATTGTAACATTGAGTAAAAAAATTGATATCTGACATAAAATAATAATCTTTTATTTATCATAAACGGAGTAGCTTATTTCTATTCACCTATATTTCTTTTATATAACCTCATTCAACATAGTCACTATCAACATATTTCGTAATTTGTAGCAATTTTAATTTAAATTATTTTATTTATCAAATTGAATTCACCAAACCGCAAGCAAAGATAAAGAAGTGTAGTTTTTGTCCTATTATTTCAATGTGTCTCGATAGTAGAAACAAGATATTTATAGTTAGATTAATTATAGTAATAGGTTAAGTTGTTTTAAAATCACTTTCCTCATCAACCATAACTCTAACTTTAGTCCAATAAGTTACCATTTAATTCTGTTGAATATGCAATAGCGATCCAATAGAAGTAGGCACCCTATATATCCAAAATTACTCAATATATTTTAGCTTTAACGTAATCGTGGTATATAGTCACGTTTGCAACATAAATGTGATTGATATACATTGTTCCAACGAATAGGAATATTTTCACATGAAAACAACTTTGATAAATGTAATTGTTAAAAATATAATATGTATATTTCTTGGAAAATGTATACGTCTTATAATAATGCAGTAGTTATTGACAATTTTGACTGTATGCAGGAGAAGTTGGTTGAGGGTGCAGCCACCAAAAAAACACACCAGTAAGAAAACAAACTGCTCTATCATATTCGTTTTATAGTTACTACTATTAAACGCATTTATCCAAATTTAAATAATGACAAAATAAAATATTCGCGAGCTAAGTCGCGGGTTACAGCTAGTGATATAATAAATAAGAACAAAGTTGATCTTTGACATATGAAATCAATGAACAACTTCCAGATAAATAAACAAATGTTTTAGATCTTTTGGAAATAGAAAAAAAAAAAAAGAGTTCGAAACGTCACGGTTTGAAATATATAAAGTATGAAGGATTTAATTATTTACCTCAAACATGGGAATAGCTAACTATAATTCTTTTAATGAGTTTTTAAAATATCTATAGAAATTGATCAAACAGTTAAGTCGTTCTGATATAAAACATAATGGTTTAACTACCATAATAGGTTGCTGAATTCTTGCCAAAACAGTAACAGGGAGATTCCTGGTAGTTTATCTACCACAACAAGCGTGTTCTAGGTAAAGAGAACATGAAGTTGAGTACATTAAGAATCCTTCTACCCGAGTGCCAAGCCGATTGGTGCACGAATTTCGTGTGCCCACGAAGTTATGATAGCAGGCAGTACCCCTTCCTAAGTGAAATAATATCCCCACTTCACCTCTCAATCCAATCTGGGAGGAGTTCTGCACTAGCTGTGTAGGTTTGCGTCTATCAAAAAGAGGGCGTTTGTATAATCAATGAGGGAAACATTTTGTATTTATTTTTACCTGTGTAAATTAACTGTATGTTACCTGTATACATATAGCACGTTACGTGCTCAGGTGGACAAATCGGGTAACGGAATAATGGAGCTTCTTTCTTATGTAACTACTTTAGTGCTAAGCATATTTTGCGTGAGAACGGAATAGAATAGAACAAGAAACTTTATTCTGGGACAAGGCCCCATAAAAGTAACGTATTTGAACACAAATTATTCATATATATGAAATGTGTTTTAAACTTTAAATAATTATAATAAATAAATGAACTGACAAACCATATTTATATTTAGTTTCTTCTATAAGGGAAACAATGCTCAAGTTGATTTTTGCACTCTTATTTATTTATTACTTGATGACCCGACGGACAATGTCAGTCGGTCTTAACTATGTTTTAGCGAGATCGGTCAAGCCGTACAAGCGTGATGCGATCACTTGGGGAAAAGGGTATTCATTTTTAAATATATAGATAGAAATACTATTATTGCTCTAAAAAAAAAAAAAAAAAAACAACTAACTTTTCTCTTTTTTCTTTTATAAGATCATTCTCCTGACTGTTATAAACACAATAAAAAAAAGAATTGGTAAAATCGGTTGAGCCATTCACTCGTATTAATGTTACTAATATTAAATAAATTTAATAGTACAAATAACTTGATGATTTTTCGATAATGTATGTATCGATATGTATTATGAAGTAATATTAATGTGGAATATATATATAATATATATATATATATATATTATATATATATATATATATATATATATATATATATAAATTCTTCTTCCAGGGGTACACACAACGTTTCTGGGATCACTTGTAGCTGGGTGGCTAGCGTAACAGCCTCCCATATTAAAGGTCACGGGTTCAAACCCGCAGGTGGTCCTAGGATTTTTTAATGGGAGTAAAAAATCCTTAGTTACGCCGTCCTTCGGAGGGGACGTTAAAAGATGGTCCCGAGCCTGTGCGATGTCAGGTACTCGTTAAAGATCCCTATCCTAATAAAACCTGGATAGGCAAAATTTAGGACTCCCACTGTAGCATCGTCCATAGGTTTCACTTACCCGGGGGATCGCCATCTAATTACATCCTTATAGAAGTCCCGCTGGGACTGGGATTCGAACTCACAAACTTTAGCATGAGAGACTAGCGCGCTAGCCACTCAGCCACGGGCTACCTCCCATAATATATGTATTATGGGCTTTTACAAGGATATAATTAATAGGGGATTAACTCATACCCTCCCCCCGGGCATGTGAGACCCGTCAGCCTACTAGTGGTCACACCAAAATAGGCGTAGGGGGTGATGACACTATCCTATAAAATTTCATCAAAAAACGTGGTTGGCAAAGCCCCCCAGGAGATTGCGCTACGCGGCCTGTCGCGTTAGAGGAAAAAAAAAAAATATATATATATATATATATATAGCTTAATATTTGATGGTGACCACAGTACAATACAATAATTTTTGCTAGTTAACTTATGTTTGCACACCAGAGACAGGTTCATGATTAATTTATTAATTATGCATATAAAGGTAAATCTTATAAATTTTAGCATTATAACATTTTATACTGATAAACAAAGAAAGATGCGCAAGAAATCAATGAGGTCCCTTTACGAATCCTAAGATCACTGTAGTAAACAGTTACATTATAAAAGTATCTAAGATATATATTCTGTAAGATTTCAAGAGTTGTTCAACGACATGACAAACATTAAGACGGATGGCTAATATCTAAAAGAGCGAGAGATATGGCCTGGAATCCTAGCCCGTGAGTACTATTAGAATTGTTATCAGATTGCGCCCTCATGTTCCTACTTACGAGGCCGATGTACGAGCTTGTACCCAGGTCCTCTGTAGCAATGAATATCCTACCCTGTGCCAACGAATATCTATTTTCCTAGCCATTAGTACCACCTAGAACACAGGCCTCGGCCTCAGAGAGCTAAACGCTTGAGATCTATGTTCTTCTATATATTTTTAGAATACTATGTTCATTTATCAGAAGTGGCAGATGGTAATAACATACAAATATTATTACGGAGACACTTATAGCATGGTGGCTAGAATATAAGCCTTCTATACCTGAGGTCACGGGTTCAAACCCGCAGTTGGCTCTAGGATTTTTTTATGGGAGTAAAAAATCTTTAGTTATGACGTTCTTCGGAGGGGACGTAAAAATGTGATCGTTAAATAGGGATCTTAATTAAACCTGGATGCGCAAAATTTAGGACTCCCACTGTATCCCAAGTAGCTTAAATTGACGTTATATAACTAAACAAACAAATATTATTACTTATTCTGATGATTTACAGTATCATAAATATTCAATTTCCATTTTCAGTAATATTTAACTAAAGAGTTAGAGAACGAACAAGAAATAAATAATTATTTAATTAGACTCAATTAATTTAAACATGTACCTCTACAACTCATGAAGTGTCTCGGGTTGGCTACTTACAGAGGTTCATTCTGTTTTAGGGTCAACGTTCGTTCAAGGATTAAGTCTAAATTACGCTGAGCTGCCAGGTTTCCCTAATTTTGGGTACTCACTTGTTAGAGGCTAGGTGTACCCCAGAAGGGTCTACATACGCCAAGGTCGCTCCATGGCTGAAATAACAGAATAAATAATTCTGCCTCAAGCAGGGTTCGAACCCGAGACCTAAAGAACAATTACTAGACATCTATCAACTAGACCACGCCGTTCCCAGTCAATTAATTTATCATTTGGAAAGAATTAAAGCCTAAAACATCTTCGTCTAGAGCATCTTTAACTTTGTTCATTTAAAGGAATCGGCCATTTCGCATTTTCCTTAATAAAGAAATAAAGAGCGTGAGAGTGGTTGATTAATGCCAGAGTTAAATTCCTCCCCAGACACCGAGATGCGGACTCATTATTCGCTACAACTTCGCTTAGTAGGTGGCCGGATAATTCGCCAACACGCCTTCTCTCTCTTGTAATAATTAAACGTCATGCAGTAATAGTGGTTTACTGTAATTTAACAGTTTGTTTATCGTAGTTAAAACATCTCCCATCACCATACAAAAGAGTTAAATTCCGCTCTTCCTCCCTCCAAAATACTGGGATCCACCATTGGATTAGGCGGTGAAATACAAAAGAATGTCTTATTTATCCTGAGTTTTTTTTCCTGTTAGTTGGAACACCATGATATCATCTCGTCATGCAATCTCCCTATGACACACTACCCCCTTAGCAATTCAAATCTAAAACAAACCAACCCCGGGAAGATTATATTATCAAAGGCTCGACCAAATTCGAGCCGTAATTAGAGACTACTAGTTTACCCGCTAATCAAGATTACAGCCACTTGGTCGGAGTGGAAAAAAAAAGAGAAGAAAAGGAAATAAAAAAGCCGTGGGGTTTGAGCGGCGAGCGAGCTCTCTTTTGCGGCTGGGCTCATTTCGTAGCGGCAGGTCCTCAACCTCATGAATTATGCCCAAGAACCCTTCATTTCCTCGCAGCATCTTCTATCATTAGTGCCCTCACTTGATTTGTTAAACTTCATAAAATATATCCTCTTCTCTTCTCTTATTTAAGGGCTTGGAGTGATTGAGTGCCTACTACATCCAAAGAGGAAAAATATATTAATTTTAATTAAGAAAGGATCACAATATGATGATTTATCTACATTAGTTCTTACTATTTGTACTATTAAATTTTAATACCGCCATCAAAACGCTGGATGTGCTATTTTCAACCGATACTGTTATTAATTTTTTTAAAATATACGGTTTATTGAATTTTACAACAATATATACAATAAATTAAAATTGACTGAGTGGACCCCATTTAATATGAAAAGGAACCGAGGCAGGCAAAGAAGAAGGTGGGTCGATGAAATCAAAAAGGCAGAAGGAGTGCTATGGTCACGTAAAGCCAAGAACAGATAATTTTGGAAGATGAAGATGAGCGAACTCTTCAACTCAAGTACGGGTAGTTACCGTTAAAGACTTTAAACTCCTGAAAAGGAAGGTCTATGTACATATATGTATTTAAAGAAAGAAGAAAAAAAAATGTAAAAATGTATTATAAATGTTTATATGTATATAAATAAAGACTTATTATTATTATACAATAAATACAACCAGTAATAGTGCTAAATTATGATGAGTGAAGGGCGTGAAACGACATGTTAAGAAAATACCCGAAGATACAACTTTAATGTTTATATTCAATCGCCTTGGAGGGTGTGTTGTTGATAGGTTAAGGGTGTGTTGATGTGTGAGGTTGATAGGTTGCGGACAAGGGGTTTATGTAGGTTGGGATTTTGGAATTAAATGTGGTATATCTATCTCAGCGAGGAGATGTCTCCGATGAATATGCGTTTGTATTGGCTCGCTAGACAGAAGAGGTTGGAGACAAAAATAAAATATGTCTGGTTCACTGGCGGTAGAGTGAGTGCGCTGCCGAAAAGAAGATGGCCACCCGGTCATATTTATCGACAAAGCCCAGGATTTGGACGTCTTCGGCTGACTTCTAGGCTCCCGTCTACCCACTGGCTCTGAACTGGAAATGATTTCGCCATACGTCTTACATCTTTTTTCTCGATACAGGCATATATATATAATAATTTTCTTTTTACCAAGTTTATTTAGTTTTTATATATTTACGGATATATATTTTATTTCTAATGTTTTACTCCTAATAGTAGTTATATTATTTGTATTTAATTTTTTGTTTTTAATTTGGCTTATCACTTAGTGACTCTAGCGTCTTCCCTTCACATTCTATTTCCTTTCTCACATGTTTAATGTCCTAACAGCCTGTCATATCATTCTCAGTTCTTACCTGTCCATTTTGACAAATTCCTTCATCATTTTACCAACAATTTTTACCACATTGTCGCAGTATCCGAAACATGGCTAAAGCCCTACATTCCTTCCTCTTCTATTTCCCTCCCTAATTACTCTTTTATCCGCCATGACCGGATTGGCCGGACTGGCGGAGGTGTCGGACTTTACATCCATAATAGACTGAAATCCCGTGTCCTTGGTGTCTCTTTCAACTCCGATTCTCCTCACATCGAATTCCTTTTCGTCGATATCTCCTACAATACTAACCCTCTCCTCTATGCTGTGGTGTACCGACCCCCTTTAGTACCTTTTGATTCATCCCTTGAATCTATTCTATACAACCCCATCCCCCTATATGACAATATCATAATATGTGGTGATTTTAACACCAACCTCCTTTCTGACTCCATTGAAAGAAATTACCAACTCATCACACTCACCATTCCGACACCTGGCTTGATCTAAATATCATTGATTCCGCGCAAAACCTTCTTTTCGCTTCTCAACTGCCTATTCCGTTCCTATCATTTCACGATCTTATCCAAATTTCATACAATTTCCAAACATCAGCGTTCCTTCCCAAAACGCCAACTTTCCGAAACCTAGATAATCTCACACGAGAAAATATTGCACCCGACATAGAATCCATGAATTGGAACAAAATCTATACCTGTTCGACCATTAATTCAATGGTTGACATTCTCACTTCCAATCTCCTCAGTATCCTAGAAAAATATGCTCTACTCAAAACCTGTACCTTCCGTCACCGTCCCGCTCCTTGGATGAATCCAGAAATTAAAAAATTACAAAAGAGGCGTGAGGCAGCCCGCAGACGCTTTAGACGTACAAGACTAACAGAAGACTATCAAGCGTACAGGGCACTCAGCAATCTGACTCAAGCAACAATCAGACAGTCAAAAACAAACTACTTTCACGCAGCCTTCTCCTCCACTCCCGATTCCAAGTCAAAATGGCAACTCCTTCGCAAATTATCACTCTGCAAATCATATTCCTCACCAGTCTTTCAAGTCTCACCCGATGAATTAAATTCTTATTTCTCATCCATCTCCTCTGATAATTCTACACCATCTCCACCCGAGTTTTCAACAATCCCATCATTTAACCCTGATAATTTTTATTTTTCCGATATCTCACCAACTCTATAGGATTTGATGGAATACCTGTCAAATTACTAAAATTATGCCTTCCCGATATCCTACCAATTCTTCTCTTTATATACAATTTTCCCTTCAAAATACCGTATTCCCTACTACTTGGAAAAAATCGTTAGTTCATCCTATAAATAAAACCTCAAACCTTAAATCCCCTAAAGACTATCGCCCAATTTCCATTTTATCTAACCTTTCCAAACCTTTAGAAAGAATAGTCCAGTCACAATTGTCTAACTTCCTCGAAAAGTCCAAACTTCTTGAATCTTCAATCTGGTTTTCGACCCGGCTTTTCCACTCAATCCGCTCTACTCAAAATCACTAGCGACATACATACCGCCATTGACGAAAAGAAACTGACAATACAAATACTTCTGGACTTCTCAAAAGCTTTTGGCTCTCTTGATCACTCTATCCATTTTTCCAACCTACGGTCTTTATACTTTTCCAATAGATCTATTCATTGGTTTAAATCATTTCTCTCTAATAGGACTCAAGCTGTCACCATTCCTAACCATCCTCTATCTTCCTTCCTTGCCCTTTCGGCAGGTGTGGCCCAGGGTTCCAGCATATCTCCGATCCTGTTTAATACCTATATTAATGATCTTCCCAATTCTATCATATATAATTCTTATTTTTCAGATATCTCACCAACTGACCTTATATCCTTTGTTATGAAATCCCATACCAACTCCATAGGATTTGATGGAATACCTGTCAAATTACTAAAATTATGCCTTCCCGACATCCTACCAGTTCTTCTCTTTATATATAATTTTTCACTTCAAAATTCCGTATTTCCAACTACTTGGAAAAAAGCGATAGTTCATCCTATAAATAAAACCTCTAACCCTATATCACCTAAAGACTATCGCCCAATTTCCATCCTATCTAATCTTTCCAAACCACTAGAAAGAACAGTTCAGTCACAATTGTCTAACTTCATCGAAACTGTCTTAATAATTTGCATGTTCGCAAATCACCCATCATCGTAGAAGATAATTAGAGAATTTTTTCAGGGAGTAGGAGTCGCAAGGAAGGGAAAAAAACAACATCGCAGATGGGAGAGAGAAGCAAGGCGTTAAAAAGAGAAGGAATCACCGCTTGCATATACATGAACCGTGTATTTTGTTATCTTTTAATTAATATAAGTTTTATTCATGTTTTCTCTATTATTATTTTCTTTATTTAGTCCCCGGAATTACACTCATCGACAGAAAATTCAGCAACAGATAATAACTATCGGGTTGAGGCTGCGAGCAAATGCGCTAGTCGTCCCTTCCCAATAGCCAGAATAAATTTGATGTATTTTATTATTTACATAGGGGAAGGAGGTAGAAAGAAATTTATACATAAAAATATTATAATAACATGGTAAAATAAATAAATACAACAATAGAATGAGAAGTTAGGAACAACTAATTTTGAACTAAAAAGTTAAAAAAGCAATATAATTAGTCATTATAACGATTGAGTATTTTTATTCAAAAATTAAAAATAAACAAACAACGTCTATCTGGAATAATGAGGTTTGGGAAAGAAGATATTTGAATATGTATAAGGAAGAGGTACGACGTATATTGGAAGGGATGGAATTCCAGAATGCAGTGGAACGGGCAAGAAAGGATCCTTTGACCGAAGGCTTTAGTTCTGTCGGATGGGGTATAAATATCGGAGTTTCCAATAAGTGGGCTGAGTATATATATAGCAGAAGAACTTGTATGACGTTGTAAGATCATAAATCTTTCAATTGGAGATTTACTCGTAAAATAAAAAATTTAAAAATCTTACTGACCGCATTGCTTGAAGAGAAGCAACACATAAGGATGACACGAAACCAAAATATATGAAGAGGATGAGATTGTAATATTCGTAAGCGGGGCTGCATGTAAAAGGGAGCAGGCACAGAAAGGCCAAATACGAGGAAGAATAGAAGAAGATATGGAAGGAATCCGAAATGAGGCCCAACTCAGGAGTTGAGAATTCCCTTCCTCAAACTTGCTGGTCCACCGTGGGAATCACACCAACCTCCTATATTCAAAGTTTTTAAAAATCTTATAGTCTTGCTATATAAAAGCTAGATGTATTCACAGTTCTAACATATATATTCAAAACTGCAACTTTATAAATGTTATTATTTTATTTTTATTATCCATTATAAATTGCAGTATTTCTGAGGAAGAAAAAATTGGCTAGTTTTATATTTAAATTATAATGATTCATCAACGTTTCGGGGTATTTTAACCACCCTCGGGATACTGGTATTGGAAAAAGTTCTTATGTGCCTGTATATTATTCATAAAATTTAGTAATTTAATTAAAACGCCAAAATATGAAAATAACTTTATTTTAGGCATCTTGCGCAATGCCAAAAGTAGATAAATTTTAATAACTTCTTCTTTTTTAGTTTCCGGAAGGTAACTTTTTTGTGTGGTTTGGAATGGAATTAAATTTGAGCTGAGTACCTATTTGGAAAGAACTGCAATTTTTAAACGCGTTGCTTTTCAAACACTTGTGTGTTCTGTAGATGAAGTTTATACACACTGATATATATATATATATATATATATATATATATATATATATTATATATATATATATATATACAATATATATATGTATATATGTTATTAAGATAAATTCTGAACACACTCATGTGTTGAAATTAACATTTTGCCTTAGTTGAGCGCCTGGCCTTGTCCAGCCATATTTCTTAATGTAAATTAGGTCTTCCACAATTCCATTGAGATTTAAAAATTAACGTTGCAACCCTATCAATCCATATAAATTCAATCAATCAATCATATTAATCGGCGTCTTGAATGATGATTCCAAGTAAAACGTTTGTCCAGATGGAGTCCTACACATGGGATTTGTTCGACTGGGACAAGCAGAGTGTTATTGAAGCAAACTGTAGGGCAGGATGTCATCGGTTTTCGACGCAGGGTGAAGGTTATTTGGTGGGATCTATTGGAATTTATTTTTATCCTCCAATTCTGAAAACCATACTTTAAATTCTCTGATGTGGGAATGAAGGGTTTGAGAGGAAATTGTGGGATAATTATTGACTGACAATACACAGGTGTCATCAGTATAAGTAGAAAGGAAGCTGGAAGGATGGGTTGGGGTATCAGCTGTAAAGAATGGGTCCAAGAATACTGCTCAGAGGACCCAAGTTTTTAATGTGTTAAATTTCTAAGATGCAGTAATCAGTAAAATTTCATATAATATTGTAAATCATGACCCGCTATTGTTTGGAAAGGGTAGATGTGGATGAAGAAATAAATACAACAAAGATTGGAACGTTTTACGCTTAAATATTGTGATATATGTTAATTTTTGTTCACCCCTACGCGTCTTATGAGGGTTTTCTCTTGTCAGGGGATGAGGGTGATGGATTTTGCCAGAGTCAAAATTCCTTCCTACACCCATACACCTCTGCGACTCGGCTCTCTAGCTACTTGTGATGGTCTTTCATCGACTCGATATTGAGTCTATTAAAACAAGCTATCCAATCTAATAATTATTGGATAATAGAGCCTAGTTATGTTCTCCCTTACCCTGGATCGAACCTCAAGCACTTACGGTAGAGAGGTTCCCGCCCGAGAGATAGAGAGTTGAGAGGTATATCTCTATTAGAGCTGGGGAGCCAATTAGCCAGCTCCTAACTATTTATATTTATTATCCCTTCCTTAGCGTTTAGCCCATTCTCCAACCCACCTTTCTAATTGGTCCCGGTGTCCGTCTCCTCCTTATCTCTTCCCTCTTCTGTCTCCCTGTTTTTTTTTTACTTCAGGTCAGGGTATAACTCCGAGGTGGAAAAATAACCATTAAAAAGGAATAATTATCTCTATTTCGTTCCTTTTTATATTATCTAAAGAAGTTTAGTCTTAAGGAAACACCTAAATGGAAACCTAATCCTTAATTATGTAATTAGTCGATTTTTCAATCCTAGAAAAAAAGTTTAGAATAGAATAGAAAATAATCTTTATTCTAGGACATAGTCCCTTGAGAACAACAAATGTGTACAATTAAGGTATACAATGTATCTGGCCAAAAGACCGAATGATCATAATTCATTCTTATTCACAATGGAGTAAGAAGTAATAAAAAAATGAAATAAGAAATATATCTATACAAAAGAATAAAATAAATAAACTTCTTCAGATACATAAATTTGCTGAACAAAACTAAATTTAAAAAGATTAATAAATTAAGTTAGGTATGAGCAATAAATAATATTTCCTTTTTACATTCAAAATCTGATATTTGATATAAAACATCATTGCTGTTGAGCGTCTGTTTGGGAATACAGGAGGTATTGGAACAGTTGGGACTTGAATGATGATAGAGAAGAAGCATGGCGGATATAAGTAGGTAGGGAAATCCAGAGATTAGCTGAGCGGACAACAATGGAATGATCAAAAGTTGTTGTTCCCAAGTTTTTGACTGAGGAGCTGTAGGTGATTGGGTGATGATTTAGGATTAGATTCGGAAATGTATGATTGGATCTAAGTAGGGAACCGGAACCTATAACAATGGCGTGAGTTTTCATAGCATTCAACCTTAGTTTATTGAGGGTTGCCCTGGCAGAGATTCTATCCAGGTCTTTCTGAATTTCAGCAAATGCTACAACTGACTCGGAAGGAGAGAAGGATAGGTAGATCTGAAAGTCATCAGCGTATAGATGGTGGGAGCAATGATGGATGGAATTGGGAAGATCATTGATATAGATATTAAAAAGGAGAGGAGATATGCTTTAGCCTGGGCCACACCTGCCGAAAGAGCGACAAAGGAAGACAGAGGATTGTTAAGAATAGTGACTGCTTGAGTCCTATTTGAAAGAAATGATCGAAACCAGCGAATAGTGCTGTTGGAAAAAGATATAAACTGTAATTTGGAACTAAAGGTAGGGTGATCAAGGGAGCCGAAAGCTTTTGAAAACTTTTGAAGTATTAGTGCTGTCAGTTTAATTTCGTCCATGGTAGTATGTATGTCGCTAGTGATTTTGTGGAAAAGTCAGGTCGCAAACCAGATTGGAGACTATCGAAAAGTTTGGACGTTTCGATGAAGTTAGACAATTGTGACTGAACTGTTCTTTCTAGTGGTTTGGAAAGGTTAGAGAGGATGGAAATTGGGTGATAGTCATTAGGGGATGTGGGGTTAGGGATTTTATTGATAGAGTGCACTATTGCTTTTTTCCAATTAGTAGGAAATGTGGAATTTTGGAGTGAAAAATTACAAATGAAGAGAAGAACTAGCAGGATGTCGGGAAGGCATAATTTTAGTAATTTAACAGGTATTTCATCTATTCCTGTGGAGTTGGTAGGAGATTTCATAATTGAAGAAATAAGATTGGTTGGTGAAATATCAGAAACATAAAAATTGTCGGGATTAAATGATGGAATTGAAGAAAATTCGGAAGATGGTGGTGAAGAATTATCAGGAGAGGCAGAAGAAAAGTAAGAATTTAATCCATCGGGTGAGACTTGAAAAAGCGGCAAGGAAAAGGATTTTCCGAAGGAGTGTCCATTATGTTTATTCCATATTTAAGGAGAGTAAGGACGATATCAAAGGTATTATTTAAAACCTTTATTATATAAGTTAATTTGCATTATTAAAATTAGGTCTATTTGGAGTTGGAATATTTTAGCTTGCAATAATTATATATATGTCCTGGGTTCGAATCCCGACTGTGACAGAATATTATTTATTTTGTTAGTTCAGTCGGGGAGCGACTTGAGGGCATGGAGACCCTCCTGGGGAAACCCAGCTTCCATAAAGTGGGTACCTAAAAAAACTGGGAATAAAACTGGCAGTTGAGCGTGATTAAGGCCTAATCATCTCCTTGCACTGCCGTTGGCCTAGAAACAGTACAAATCTCTATATGTACTGAGCCCAAGACCCTTTATTTGCTGTAGTGGTAGAGGTTTTTATGATATTTTAGCACTATATACCATCGAATTCCTTACAATTCAAAAATCCTTCCTACAACCCTTAACGGTTATTCCCGAATAAAATATTCTTAATGATTTTAATGTCAATTAATTGATTCGATAGACTGTTGTTGCCATGATCAACTACATTCTCACTACAAATCCAAGTTTTAACACGTGCTTCCCCTGTAACTGCCAGTAACCTTTACGGGACGTCTGAAAAGGAGATTACCGTAGGTATCGCGGTTTTTTAATTTCTATTTGAGAGCTACAAATGAGTCTATTCATTTGGAATTATATTTACTAGATGTATATTTCAAACTATTCTTCTTCCGACGGTTCTTTACGGATGTGAAATGTGGCCGCTTACTTAGAAGGATGAACAACGTATTGAGGTTTTTGAAAATAAAGTACTGCGTAAAATATTTGGACCAAAAAGAGATGAGGCCAGTGGAGAGTTTAGAAGATTGCACAACGCGAAATTGCGGAACTTGTATCCTATGAATATAACTGAGGTTATAGCATCGCGAAGACTCAAATCGGCGTGTAAACCCCCAGGATTCCCAAAAAGTTGGTATTCGCTGAACCAACTGGTAGGCGAAAAAAACGTGGGCCGGAGCGTCGACAGGAGGATTGTGTTAGGGCTGATCTCTGGGGCTTGGGCTTGAACGGCGATCATTTAACGAGTCTGCGAAGACAGTATTTAGTGGTATCGGCATCGAACCTTCGGGTTCGGTAAGCCTATTATTAATATTATTATATGTCAATGTATGAAAATAATTCATTAATATATCTTCGTGTTCCCATAAGAATGGAACAAACTAAAACATTTTATTTTGGGCTTGACTAACATAATGAAGGTTATGTTATTCAGAGTTATGTTATGTTAATGAACATAACTCTGGCTAAATCTCAAACCCTACCTTCTGGCCCGTGAAAAAACCCCTATATCCTCGAAGACTTAGGGTCAACAAAACTTAAGGACTATCATAACACTTCACCCAAAATGAATTGATTCTTATTTGTGTTTATTTATTCATCCACATCTACCCCTTCCTGCTGCTTATATATTGTTATTGGAAATAAGTTTATTGGTAGCTATAAACTGATTTTGGCTCAACAGCCAATAGAAGAAGAAGATAATCACACTGCATATCAATAAATTGATAAAATATTTTATAAAATGATTTGGATCTTCCTGCTTTAGAAAAATATATCTAGGATTATCTAATACCAATAAAAAAATATTAAAAAATACACCTAAAGGTCAGTCAAATATGGAATCACTTATGACCACATTTTAGGAAAAATCTTCAACTTTTTGTCAGCTAATGTGCCAAAAAAGATGAGGGAATTACTATACAAACAAGAAAGGAACAAACTGCTAAATGACAAACCTAACGTGACCAACTGCCCTGAGGAGCTATTTCAAATCTAAATTACTCCGGAACCCGCAGGTGACTAACGCCCAGTGGCCATAAGAACCTTAACACCTTCCATTGTTGCGGGACATCCAATGACTATTGACTGGCGGTCGAATTTCATGGACAGCCCTAGGAAGCAGAGCTTAGAGACGAGGTAATTTATTGTTTCAGTTCTATAGTAAATACTGAGAGCGAGGACTGGGCTCAGGATTCCAACTTACCTGTGCTGCATTGTGGGCCAGTTTTTTTTCCACGAGGGACAATGCGAGAAACATGACTGTGTAACTTTCTAGGAGCCCCCACCTGCCCTAGGGGCATTAACACAACCATCCAACACTCCCAAATTCGAGTTCATTGTTGTCTTTTACACTCATTAGTGTTTAATTTTGTTTAAGCAAGGCCTGATTCTGGTACCGTTATTGTATATTAAAATATTACTTAGAGATGGGTCTAAAAGTAATTAAATCTGCGATATACTATTACTTTTACTTACCTATATATGAAATATATAGTAAGGGAAAGTATTGTGATCGTGAAAATTTTCGAATTCCAGGTTTCCCCGGAAATACACGTTTTATGGTCCCCTGAGTCCAAACGACCTTGTCTGAAATTTCATATTTAAGACAACTATGCGTCCGAGATGTTACATCAACTTTTTTATCAAAATCAGCTAACCAGGAGAGCCACATTATACCATGCCTTTAGCACCTTTTTACCTAAAAAAAAAAAAAAAAAAAAAAAACCTGTGCCTCTACAACTCATGAAGAGTCTTGGGCTCAGTACATATAGAGATTCGTACTGTCTCAAGGCCAATGGCCGTGCCACGAGGTGATTCGGCCGAGTCACGCTCAGCCGCCAGGTTTTTTCCTCATTTTTGGGTACCCACTTTATAGTGGCTGGGTCTGCCCCAGGAGGGTCTCCATACCCCAGGATCGCCCCCCGGTTGAAATAACAGAATAAATAATATTCTGTCACAACCGGGATTCGAACCTTGGACCCGGAGCACAGTAGACTAGCGCTCTATCCACTATTCCACGCCGCTCGAACCTTTTTACGATTTTCTTAAAAACGAGTCTAATGATTTAAATTTAATGGGCTTCGATATCATGTAGGTTCATTCTGATTGAAATAATCTGACAGGGCTTAATTGCCAATGTTTTAAATTTTCTTCCTCTGAACTACCTTTAATTTTGTAGAATCTATAAAAACAACTATATCATCTATTTAGAACTGATAAACAACGGATAAATATATCATTTGAACGAAAATGATATTAAGGTAAAAGAGAAATCACCAAAAATATTTTCTTATGCAGTTATTGTGTTTTTCAACATTAAACCAGTAACATAGACGTATAAAATACCGATGTTATAGTAATATATACGGGCTTAAATGCCGATATTTAAAATTTTCTTCCTGTAAAGTACCTATCATTTTATAGATTTTATGAAAATAACCATATATTTTTTTAGCATTGATAAAATATAGACGAATATATGACTTGAACGAACTCGAAATACAACTAAACCAGAAAAAAACTAAAATTTTTTTTATGGATTTTTTTTTTTTTAACATAAAACAGTAATAGAAAAACGTAAAAACACTACTGTAGCAAGGCTAAAGATTTTAGAAAAATATTATCTTATACATGAAATTGTAAAAGTTAATGATGAGTGATGAAAAGCCGATAAAACTAACTGACTGTCATATATAATAATATAATAGATTATTTAATAAAACACATGTTTCTACTGAAATACAATGTAATTAGTTATTTAACAATTTATTTGTATCTTTAACTGTATTTAAATATTCTTAAGACAATTTAAATTTATTTTAACAATAGAGGTAGGTGAAAGTCGTGTGTTGAGCACACCAGATTTTTACTTTCACTTTCCTATATATGAAATGTATAATAAGAGGAAGTGTTGCGATCGCGAACATATTTTTAAAAAGAATTTTTTTTCAAAATCCATACAACCGTTGGGACCTTTTATAATTAAATGCAATAATTTTTTAATGCCAATCTTATATAGAAGTATTGGGTTGATGCAAAATTAATGCAGGTTTTTAGTAGGTATTGTAAATACGCCATATCTTTACTTTAACCATATATATTTAATCAAAATAATTTCCATCTGAATCAATGCACTTTTGCCAACGTTCAACAAGCTTTCTTATTCCACCAGAAAAAAAATCCGAATCCCCGGACTCAATGAAATCACGAAAAGAATTTTCAATGTCGTCCTGGTTATGAAAATTTTTCTCCCTCAAAAAGTTGTCCAGATGCCTGAAAAAGTGGAAGTCTGTAGGAGAGAGGTCAGGTGAATAAGGCGGATGTTGGAGAACTTCGTAGCCCAACTCGTGCAGTCGTCGAAGTGTTGGTTGTGCAACGTGTGGTCTGGCGTTATCGTGGAGCAGGATCGGCCCCTTCCGATTCATCAATGCTGGGCAAAGACGTTGCAATTTTTGAGTTCCGAGTTCCGCCGCCATTTCTCGTGTGGTTTTGGTTGGGTCTTCTTCCACTTTTGACCTCAGCTGGTCGTTGTCCAGAGCAAGATGACGGCCCCGACCTTCCTTGTCTTCGAGGTCGAAATCTCCTCTGCGAAACTTCTGGAACCAACGCTGCACCGTGCACTCATTAATAGCCCCCTAACCCCACACTTCATTAATATTACGAGCCGTTTGCGCAGCGCTGCGCTCTAATTTAAATTCGTAAAAATAAATTTGACGAAAATCGCACTTTGACATTTTCGATTCAAGACCTTTGAACACACTGAACAAAACGATTTTACTAAACAAATTCATGGTGAAAGAGAGGGTATTAGATAAGGTTTGTTTTGGTATAATAATGATCAATGTTAGGATTAGCTTTGTTTACACAATTGGAATTAAGATATTGCAATAGAGGAAACCTGCATTAATTTTGCATCAACCCAATAGCTATTCTATACAGGTATTGCCTCTGATTAATAAAATAAAAATAATAAATACAAAATTATAAAATACAAATTTTTTTTTTTTTTTTTACGTTTAGGAGTCTTGTCTCATGTTTCATAGTTAATAGATAGATAGATAAATGTGTTTTATTAATAAATTTTACATTTTTCTTTACCTTTGTCTAGAGAACACAAATTACTGGCATGGATTTCCGTCTGCCAGGAAGTTGGTTTATTTATATACATTATTAATAAACAAAATAATAAGCTTACAATAACAAACAAAAAATAAATAAACATTATACATTATTGTAAAAAGATATAGGGATAATCTTTGTTTCCCAAATAGAATAAACAAAATATAATTACACTTTATCTGTGACAACATATTCTCTGTTTATTTAATTATTGTAATTGAATTCCTTTATTAAAAAGCTTCTGTAGTTAACAGCACATTTCATAAATTTATACAATGAGTTCCAATTATTTCCATTTAAAATGTCTATTATTTTGTTTTCAGTCAAAATACTTTCTCCAAAATACTTTTTCCTAAAATGATTAAATGCCGTACATTTACCTAAAAAATGAATTATATTTTCGTCCTCCTTACTGTTACAAATTGAGCATGTGTTAACTATTTCCCTCATCCATGGTTTACAATTTAGGGATATCATTTCGGCTCTTGTATTAAAAACTATTCTTATTAATTCTATATTGTTTTTGTCATTAATGTAGTTTACACCATAATCTAGCTTCTTATAAATTAGATGGTGTTCATAGTTAATATTTATATAGCAATATTGATGTATGTCGAAATATCAATGAAAATGTAAATAAAATCCTAATGAAAGATTAAAAATACTGGAGGCAATTCCATATAAAACTATACTATATATATACGTAGATATATATACAGAAAAGAATAATTCTAGATAATCTGGAAAAAAAAAAAAAAATATTTTTTATCAATATTAAGAGTGGTAAACTTATTAGTGAAATATTATAGATTTATCTTTATCAAAGACTAAGCTTAATCGAGATAGACTTAGATTAACATATGGAATATAGAACTTCATTCATAACATATCTACATAAACTATAGATAAATTTATTGATAGCAGTATCTTCAACACGTTACCACTTATTCCCCCTACCTCAGGGTTGCTCCCAGCCGATGTAACTGAATAAATAATTATTCTGCCACTGCTGGGGTTCGCACGCAAGACAAGAGGAAAAGTAGTCTAGTGCTTTATCCACTTGACAAAGCCACTTCCTAAAAATATAGATATGAATTTATGTATTAGAATGATTAAATTAATGAGATATTATGACTAAGTTCAGAGGATCGAGATAGAAAACGGGGTTAAAAAAATATTCTCGGTTACTAGTTTTTCTCCATATACATCTTCCATCACTGTTCTTACTATTATATAGGTGATATTTCAAGAATAGAATTGTAAAAAAAAATTAATAAAATAATTAAATAACTAAAAAAATAATTTTATCCTTTATCATTATTATATTATTATTATCATAAGTTAAATTTCATTGATTCTTTGTATGGTAGTATTAAGAATTTTAGTCATTGTTGTCAGACCCAGTCCATAAATACGGTACGAACTTTCCATTCTACTTTTTTTTCTTACATATTTTCCATCCTACCTACCCCGGGGTAATGCATCAATATTGTTATATAAATATTAACTATGATACAGGGGAGGTTGGTAGGATGGAAAATACGTAGGAAAAAAAGTAGAATGGAAAGTACGTACCGTATCTACCAAATTACCTAGTTTCCATTCTCCCACCATGCGATACGCATCTTATGTTTATGTTTCATATTTCATGTAAATCATTGATACCTGTGTAAATTTAGTTTAGTAAACATTTTTTTCTATATAACACTTCCATTATTATACTATAGTCATTGTAATTATAGGTGGAATAATCAGGAATCAGTCATTTTTTGAAAAAAAATTTTTAATTTTGCCAACGTTTGCCATGTCCAAGCTCATTTATGCTTATTTTTAGTTTATGCTTGGACATGGCTCAGTAATGCCCTGATGATGGGTCACAAGCTTGAGCCGAAACGTTGGCAAAATTTCAAAAAATGACTGATTCCTGATTATTCCAACTATAATAGTTTCTACAGTCGACTATACATCCTCAATATATAGTCATTGTATTTTAATTAATATATAGCATTTCCAAGTCAAATTCAACCTTTTCCAAGTCAAATTCAACCTTTTCCAAGTCAAATTCAACCTTTTCCAAGTCAAATTCAACCTTTTCCAAGTCAAATTCAACCTTTTCCATTTCAAATTCAGCCTTTTTCGATTTCAATAAAATAATAAAAATCAAATTAACATGATTTTATGTTTTAATGGTTATTTTAATTACACCTTGTGTTTTTAACACTTGTGGCTTGTTAAATGTTCCCAGTGGCCTTTCTACATATAATTAGTCACGAATATAATAATAAGTATAACCGATACTTTAATTTTAAGACATTTGCGATACAAGGTCTGGTAGTCGGTTTAGCGGGATTCGTTTTATTTTATTATAATCGCGGGCGAAAATATTATCAATAGAGGTTTATTATAACTTTTTCGTATTTATTGGATAGTAGGCTCTGCAGATGCGTTCCCAAAGGTTCGTTACCGATTATACTATTAATTTCAATAGCGCTCGCTCAAATATGGGTTTATTATAACTTTTTCGTATTTATTGGATAGTAGGCTCTGCAGATGCGTTCCCAAAGGTTCGTTACCGATTATACTATTAATTTCAATAGCGCTCGCTCAAATATGGGTTTATTATAACTTTTTCGTATTTATTGGATAGTAGGCTCTGCAGATGCGTTCCCAAAGGTTCGTTACCGATTATACTATTAATTTCAATAGCGCTCGCTCAAATATGGGTTTATTATAACTTTTTCGTATTTATTGGATAGTAGGCTCTGCAGATGCGTTCCCAAAGGTTCGTTACCGATTATACTATTAATTTCAATAGCGCTCGCTCAAATATGGGTTTATTATAACTTTTTCGTATTTATTGGATACAAGGCTCTGCAGATGCGTTCCCAAAGGTTCGTTACCGATTATACTATTAATTTCAATAGCGCTCGCTCAAATATGGGTTTATTATAACTTTTTCGTATTTATTGGATAGTAGGCTCTGCAGATGCGTTCCCAAAGGTTCGTTACCGATTATACTATTAATTTCAATAGCGCTCGCTCAAATATGGGTTTATTATAACTTTTTCGTATTTATTGGATAGTAGGCTCTGCAGATGCGTTCCCAAAGGTTCGTTACCGATTATACTATTAATTTCAATAGCGCTCGCTCAAATATGGGTTTATTATAACTTTTTCGTATTTATTGGATAGTAGGCTCTGCAGATGCGTTCCCAAAGGTTCGTTACCGATTATACTATTAATTTCAATAGCGCTCGCTCAAATATGGGTTTATTATAACTTTTTCGTATTTATTGGATACAAGGCTCAGTAGCTGCGTTCCCAAAGGTTTGTTACCGATTACACTATTAATTTCAATAGCGCTCGCTCAAATATGGGTTTATTATAACTTTTTCGTATTTATTGGATACAAGGCTCAGTAGCTGCGTTCCCAAAGGTTTGTTACCGATTACACTATTAATTTCAATAGCGCTCGCTCAAATATGGGTTTATTATAACTTTTTCGTATTTATTGGATAGTAGGCTCTGCAGATGCGTTCCCAAAGGTTCGTTACCGATTATACTATTAATTTCAATAGCGCTCGCTCAAATATGGGTTTATTATAACTTTTTCGTATTTATTGGATACAAGGCTCAGTAGCTGCGTTCCCAAAGGTTCGTTACCGATTACACTATTAATTTCAATAGCGCTCGCTCAAATATGGGTTTATTATAACTTTTTCGTATTTATTGGATAGTAGGCTCTTCAGATGCGTTCCCAAAGGTTCGTTACCGATTATACTATTAATTTCAATAGCGCTCGCTCAAATATGGGTTTATTATAACTTTTTCGTATTTATTGGATACAAGGCTCAGTAGCTGCGTTCCCAAAGGTTCGTTACCGATTACACTATTAATTTTAATCGCGCTCCCTTAAATATCGGTTTATTATAACTTTTTCGTATTTATTTGATACTAGGCACAGTAGCTGCGTTACGGGGAGTTCTTTCCCGACCAGTCTATTAATTATTCGTGCGCTCACTCAATTATGGGTTGATTATATTTTTTTCGTATTTATTGGATACAATGCTCAGTAGCTGCGTTCCCGAAGGTTCGTTACCGACTACACTATTAATTTTAATCGCGCTCGCTCAATTATGGGTTTATTATAAATTCGTGTTTCTTTTCTATGCTAATTTCTGTATTTGTGTTTCGGGAGTTTTGTTAGTGAATGTGTTAATGTTTTTTTAGTCAGTTGGTCTAATGTATTGTGTTACCGCTTATCCTTTTTTTCAGGATAGTAAGTTATCTTTTTGGTTAATATTTTGGAGTTTGATAATAATCAGCTAAACAGAACGATTTTATAAGTACATTCTTATTTGATAAACCTCTACTTGAGTTAGCGCAATAAAAATTAATAGTATAATCTGTAACAAGTCCTTGGTTAAGCAGCGACTGAGCCTAGTATGCAGTAAATACGAAAAAGTTATAATAAACCCATATTTGAGCGAGCGCTATTGAAATTAATAGTATAATCGGTAACGAACCTTTGGGAACGCATCAAGTTAAATAAACCTCTTCTTGAGCGAGAGCACTTAAAATAAATTGAATAATTGGGATAGCAACCTCCGCAACGCATCAACTCAGCCTAATAGCGAATAAATACGAAAAAGTTATAATAAACCCATATTTGAGCGAGCGCACGAATAATTAATAGAAAGGTCGGGTAAGAACCCCCCGTAACGCAGCAACTGAGCCTAGTATCCAATAAATACGAAAAAGTCATAATAAAACCATATTTGAGCGAGCGCGATTAAAATTAATAGTGTAATCGGTAACGAACCTTTGGGAACGCAGCTACTGAGCCTTGTATCCAATAAATACGAAAAAGTCATAATAAAACTATATTTGAGCGAGCGCGATTAAAATTAATAGTGTAATCGGTAACGAACCTTTGGGAACGAAGCTACTGAGCCTTGTATCCAATAAATACGAAAAAGTTATAATAAACCAATATTTGAGCGAGCGCGATTAAAATTAATAAGGTAATCGGTAACGAACCTTTGGGAACGGAGCTACTTAGCCTCGTATCCAATAAATACGAAAAAGTTATAATAAACCCATATTTGAGCGAGCCCGAATAAAATTAATAGTGTTATCGGTAACGAACCTTTGGGAACGCATCTACTGAGCCTTGTATCCAATAAATACGAAAAAGTTAAAATAAACCTCTATTGATAATATTTTCGTCCGCGATTATAAAACTAAAATAAAACGAATCCCGCTAATCCGACTACCAGACCTTGTATCGCAAATGTCTTCAAATTAAAGTATCGGTTATACTTATTATTATATTCGTGACTAATTATATGTAGAAAGGCCCCTGGGAACATTTAACTAGCCACAAGGGTTAAAAACACAAGGTGTAATTAAAATAACCATTAAAACATAAAATCATTTTAATTTGATTTTTATTATTTTATTGAAATCGAAAAAGGTTGAATTTGACTTGGAAAACGTTGAATTTGACTTGGAAAAGGTTGAATTTGACTTGGAAAAGGTTGAATTTGACTTGGAAATGCTATATATATATATATATATATATATATATATATATATATATATATATATATATATTATATTTTTTTTTTTTTTTTTTACACATATAGTTCTTCTGTTATATTTTAATACCGACGTTCTCTAGCTCAATAGGTTATATAATATTGTATGTAATTTCATTGAAATCGTATTTCTTTTGTATCTTTTTAGCCCTGATAATGACCCACAAAGGGGGTCGAAAAGTTGGCAAACAATAAATAGTTGAAACTACTTAGCTGTTTCATTTAATGACCGTCACCCGGACTAATTCCTTCCAGTAATTCTCAACGGTCAACTAATTACATCCACAAAAAATATTCTCGTTTATGTAAAACTAATGCCTACTAGATATAATGGAAGTGAAAGGTTGGTTATGTACTTATTTTCTAAATGAAAAATATATGAGCTATGAAAACATATTCTCTATTTTCTATACGAATGACCATGTAGAATAAACGTTTACAAGAAATACAAAGATGGAAAGAAAAAAACCCACAAAATAGCAGGGTGCCTGAACGGCAGAACGAGGATATTTTTCTGGGCGGTTTTCTCCCTTTCCGGTCGTGGACCGAGGATAATCCCATTGGGTTCAGAAAAAATCCAATCCTTGAAGAATAGAGTTTAGTTTTATTGCCCTGTTAACAGCGCACTCAATGGAAAACATTCTAAATAGCTTTAACAAGGCGTCTAATTAAAGGAACATTTAACAAGTGGAGGGATTAAATCACCTTGTGGTAGGCGGCACGATAGGATAAGCAGGAAATTTAATATGGCATCGTCCAGACTGGTCTCAGGGAGAGTGGGGCCTGACAACTAATGTATAATCATGGGAGAACTATAATAGTTATATATAGTATAATAAAAAATGGTGATAACTCTTAATTAGAGTTTTATTTTATTTCCAGGAGGTCATTGAATCTAGACTAAACAGTCTTTAAAATGCAGTTTTCATATGGATATAGAAAGGAAAACATATAGTAATTTATGTAAATATGTTAACTTCTGTAATAAATGCTTCAAATTATTGGGTATTCCGGAAAATAAAGGTTAATCTAATTCGGATCCCAAGATATTTTACAACCCCCAGAGGTGTCCGAATTAGGTCCTGGTCTATTCCTACAGTATCCGAATCGGGTACCATAACTGAAAAAAAGTCTTATTAGCGTTACCAGGAGAAGATTGGCTGGATAAATTATTAAAAAAACTACGAACAAAGACTTAATGAATTTGAATTAAATTACTGTCAAATAAAACGTTATCATTGATGATCTCAATCAAGTTTTATCATGTAAATATATATATATATATTATATATATATATATATATATATATATATATATATATATATATATATTTGCGAAGTGAAGATATGTACGTTTTGCATAAATACCAATTACCGAATTGAAGGTTTATTGCAGAATCCATGATCGCGGAACGATTTTATATTGGGTTGTGTCACATGAAATGTCCGTTTTCAAGGGAAAGGATTTTTATTAAAAAACAAAACAAGATAATTTTATTCGAAGTATTTACCTTCTTTTTCTACACATTTTTCCAACGTGACACCAACTTTTTTATTCCCGAACTGAAAAACTCTGAGCTTTGAAGTGAAACTAAATCTGAAAACGCACTTTTCACTTGATCATATTTTTCAAAAAGTTTTCCTTTAACGAATATCTCTAAATTCCTTAACAGGTTGTAATCTTTTGGAAACAAGTCGGGAGAATATAGTGAGTGCGGAAGAACTTCGTAGCCCAGTTCTTTCAATTTTTGCACGGTATGTTTTGAAACATGGGGTCTTGCTGCCGCTCAGTGAGATCATGAGGTACCCATGTATCTAGCTTCTTTACTTTCCCAATACACTTTAAATGTCTGGAAACGGTAGATGCACTTGCATTTAGTTGTGCTGAGAGTCCTTTAACTGTTTGGTAGGGGTTTCCTTCTACTGTATGTTTGAGGACATCGTTGTCTATTACGGACGGAGATCTTCTCGGGGCAAGTTTTCCATGTCGGTGTTCCCAGCTGAAAACTTAGCAAACCAACGGCGAATGGTCCGTTCATTAACACTCCCTTCCCCAAACGTCTTGCAAATATTTATAGCGGCCTCAGCTGCTGAATGGCACAAAAATATTACCCGAAAATCGCGTGTTTCCATGTTCATATTTGGAGGTATACTAAAAAGTGGGTAATTGATTGGGAAGCTAATGATTATTATACAAAGGTAGAGGATTAGTAACTGTTTACTTTAAATGTATAAACATTCGGATGAAAACGACAGAGACCTGCAAAATCCTTTATGTATTTCAGAAACTATAAAAACGGACATTTCATGATAAACAGAAATATTCAATATTAACTTTTACATTTAAAAGAATCAAATGGTTAAATAATACTCAATTTTTATTTGTTCGTTATTTTAAAGTGAAGCAGGATTATTAACTTTTCGATATAAAAAAAACTTGGCTGCAGTGTTTGTTTTTAAAAGCTACGTAAATAACAAAGATTCCGACTAGGTTTATTTCTGTATTTTATTTCAAATAATCATTTCAAAATAAGTTTTAGAGGTTTAATTTAGTTTCCATAGAAATCCCATTACTTTTACGGTGAGAGATGTGTTTTCACAAAATTATTTAAAAGTATAAATAATTAATAACAATGTCAGTTTACGAATGTATGAAAATTTCCCATACTTGAATTTACACTCTCCTAAATATTTATATTTATATGTAAATATAGATATTTTTGTTTTATATGTATATATAAAACATATAATATATGTTAGATAATATTGTTTTGCATCAATAAGTGTATAATTTGCAATATCGCGCACTATTGTATTTACGCATCCACTTAATAGCACCACATTTAAATTTATCACTGCTTAAACCTAATTCGTTTGTTTTTTTATTTAACTTCACTTTATGCTACTGTGTCTAATCGGACGATGCCACAGTGGGAATCCTAAATTTTGCCTATTCATGTTGAATTGGGATAGGGATCTTTAACGAGTACCTAATATCGCACAGGCTCGGGACCGCCTTTATACGTTCCCTCCGAAAGACGGCATAACTAAGGATTTTTAGGATTAAAAAAATCCTTGAGCCATCAGCAGGTTTTGAACCCGTGACCTTAGGTATAGAAGGCTGTTAAGCTAGCAGCAGGGGACACCTACAAAAACCTTATATGTGAAATAATATATATGAGCAATAATTATTTTTCGTACAATTATTAGTATGTTAGCCACTACACCACAGGTTACCCAAAGAAGAATATTTCCTGCATGTTGGGAAGAGGGGCGACTAACGCGTTTGTTCGCAGCATCAACCCGTTCGTTATTATGAGTCGCCGAATTCTGTCAATCCGTGTAATTTTGTTGAGGGTAAATGAATGATATAACAAAAGAAAGAACATGAACAAGCTTATATTAATTAAAGTAAAACAAAATACTGTTTATAGTGTGCACGGTGGTGGGTCTTTCAATCCTTGATCACTTCCTTCCCTCTTCCGTCTGCGATGTTTCTTTCTTTCCTTCTGCGACTCCTACTCCATGCGACAATTCTGAGACAATCTTCTAGATGATGTGCGAGGTGCGATTATACAAAAAATATGCGACATTCAGCGACAACTAACTTTATTAAACACAATCTACACTCGCGAGTGACTCCATTAACTCTCTCACAATCCCAGAATGCACTCTGCCCAGCGGTCACTTAACAGCTGATTCAAATAGAATAAAACAAATGACTGTCGCGCTTACACATAATAAATCACTAAATAAAACTACAAATGGAGAGATATAAACATAAGACTATTTCAATTCTTAACACTGCAAATAGCGCATGGCCGAAGATATGTCAATAGAATGAAGAAAATAGAGGTAACAAAGTTAGGTCTTAGCACCTCATTAAACTAGTTAATGACAAAGCTTACACGGTCCCGGAATACCTTCAGTTCAAATTCAGAGTCACCTTACTTATGCATGTCAACCCTGAATTTCTTCGCCTGTGTCGTTTCATTGAGGGGCAGACAGGCCGAGGAGATGTGGCGTAGAAAGCATTAGGAATTCTTTTGACGCGGATATTCTTCTCGGTCTATTGAAAGGATGAGAGGAGGGCATTGAATCGCTGGGGCCACCGTAACCAGGGCTTATAGTTTGCCGCCGGTGGACTCTTGTTGTCAATGGGGAGGTGTAAAATTGGAAACGGAAACCACAGGTAGCCGAGCGCACCTGCCTAGGGGTCAGCAAAACCAACCCCCGCCTCCTCCAGCTCCGGGGAGAATGTATTTGGAACGCAGTCTTTGTGTCGCTTTTTACCCTTGTTATCACCCTTAGTTACGGAATATCATCATTGAGGGTGCTCCGCAGACTTTGGATACTTCAGATCTGTCCCTACGTAAAATTTGGAGGGCTTAGACACAATACGGGTGACGGTCAACAAAAATAATGAAAATTGAACTATTTATAAACGACGTTTCGATACACCTTTCATCTCGAGGAACGTCAGTTATTGAATAACCATGAAGTTTGCCCAGGATTTTGATACTGACACTGCGGCGTTGAATTGAAGGTGTATCTTTTTTTTATCTCCCTTGTCTTTGGATTATAACTAATATCAATGGACCGTTGGGAAAATAAGTTAATGATAGTCCCGTTGGATGTCAAGGAAAAAATAAGATTCTCTTAACTATTTATGGCCAGGGGTATTATACATTTCAATTTAGCTTTAATTTAAACGGGAAAAATAAATTTTCTGAAACCAAGTCATCAAAAACTTATTCCTGAAATATAAGTTGTAATATAGCGTATAATTTAAACTAGATCCCGCCATTCCGACCTTTACATTCCAACCCATCTTTACATCCAACTAAATCTTATGATCACTCCTTTTATATCAGTTCTGCAACCCTCTGGAATTCCCTACCAACTAATATTCGCCATGCTTCTTTCTTTCTCTCATTCAAATCTCACCTTTTCCAACATCTTTTGGCATCCCAAATAGATGAACAACAAATGTGAATCTGCTACTGACTTATTTTAATTTCAATGCAAATTATAATTATCTATTTTAAACAAACCATAGCAGTGTGGAATAATTAGTTTTTTTTTTGTTTTGTTTTTTTATAATTTCCTCAACCCTATCAGTAGCCTTAGTAGATTTCTCTTCTTTCTTACCTTTTTTTTTTTTTTTTTTTTTTTTTTTATTCTTGTGTGTTTATTATCCATATTTTTGTACATGAATGTTTATAAGTTTAGGTAGTGTTTAATTTTTATTTTTTGCACATTTGTAAATAAAAATTGATTTTATCGTTTTTTTGACCAGACATAAATATTAACATCCACTGTTCATTTTTGTTATTCTTAAGGGACATAGTCCCAGAATAAAGTTTAATTATTATTATTATTATTATTATTATTATACAGTTGGCAAGCACAAAGTTTTATAAAAGTTAATATGTAATAAAATAAAAAATCATTCAAGTTAATATATTGTTGTAATTCAGAAACTTACGAATATATTTATAGAGAAAGAGGAAGGTTATCACCGTCGTACAGGATAGTGTTGAGTTATTACTTATTATTCGTTCCAGTTCAAGTTCCACTAAGTCCGCAAGATTTTAGAAACAATATTACGTACCGAATCGTGCGTAAGCCGTTAACATAAATGGACATTTATAATAAATTTATAAACTAACTTTGAATAAAACTTTTTTATTCGTTTAACATCTTTATACATTCTGCTGTGGCTAATCCGACGAAGCTCCAGTGGGAGCCTTAAATATTGCTTATCCACATCTAATTAGGATAAATATCTTTAACGAGTGTATTTGATTTCTTTTAAGACTATAAAATAAATTCAGTTCATTTTCTGTGACATTTTGAAAATAGGAACTACTTATTAAAACATATTAAATATTCCACTATTGGCCTAAGAAATCTCTTTATGTACTCAAAAAGCGTGAATTTCGAGATATCATGTTGTTGCAAAAATGAGTGATTTGCCCAAATCTCGTAATGCCTAAAAGATTTGACATTGGCCATAGACTCTGGTGCAGGTTGATCTCTTGTTCAGAGCATAATGAGCGGTTCTCGGTTAAGGATCCCCATTAGGGTAGAATGTCGTATCATCTCACATCGATCAATCTTCTTTTCATCTCCTTCGCCTCTTCGAGGAAGGCGCTCAGGTGTTCATTACAATGAAATCATCGGTCCCCTATTGCTTATTTGCTACTTCGATAATCTTGGCTTTGTGTCATTTAAATTCGCATTAACCGTTGACACTTAATGAACACATGGTTTAGTGTTTGAAAACGTATTTGTAACGAACATGGAACTTCTCGGCATTTCAGATAGTTCTTACATTAAGTAGACAATTTCTGTTAACAGCGAATGCATTACCTTATCCAGTCATGTTCGGAAAATATCGAAATTTGCTCGATTAAAGATTAGCCTGGCTCTACTATCTGCCCTCTTTACGTCTGAAAATTCAGATTTATAGGGTTATTACCAGATCTACCCGGCTCTATGGTGCACCACTGTTTTACCATCTATATAAGACACCACTCCAGAGTCTGCAGTGCAACCAGAACTCCCTCCTCCATCCGATCGTCCGATGTACTTCTCTCCAAAGAGCAAGAAAGACACTCACGAGAAGCTCCAGCTACTACCAGTGCTTGAGTTCATAGGCCAAAGGCTCGTCACGTTTTTTACTGTGCCAACCCTCTCAAAGAACTCTCTCATTCTCGCCGAGGGAATGGTCTGGACTCTGCAGTCTGAATCAATTATATTAGAAAAGCCTGGGAGATGGTTTCTTACTATCTAGTAAAGTTGAGGCGAAAGCCTGAGGTTGCAGTTGACTTAAGAATGTTCAATTTATAGTACCTCAAAAGATAAGGTACGTTCTGCAAAGCCTGTGACTGTTGCATTATTATAATTGTTATATAATGTCTAATAAAGGGTATAATAAACTAAAAATAAGAATGATGACTCCAGATAATATCTCAATTACTCATCACAGCATTTATATATTTGTTTTTATTTAAAATTTGTATAATATATGATAATATGACTATCCAACTCAAAAAGAATTTTTCAATTTGAACCAGTAGTTTCTGAGATTAGCGCGTTCAAACAAACAAACTCTTCAGCTTAATAATATTATTAAAGATTATAGATATATAATAAAATACGCAGAGAGTCCTCTACAGCAGCCCGCAGATGGGCGGACCTGCCCAAATTGAGACATTGGGTATAAGAAGACGTTAGGAACACAAAGAGAGGACTATTGATAGGTTATTGAAGCTGAGGATAGAGCCGTTCCGGGAAGGGCCTCACTACCTGCTCGCTGCCTCTCTCCTCCTCTCTAATTTATCTACCACCATCCCTCCTAACATCTCTCATCTTTTGCCGAGCTCTCGCCGCTCAGGTTAGAAAAATTTCACTTTCCTCCGGCCTGCCGCCTCCCCGCCGTTTGATAGCATCTGTGTTCTCCTCCAAAATGGTGGGACCCCACTCAGGTCCTTAGCAGCCGTCTCATCGCCACCTCTGCAATAGATACTCTTGTCAACGCCCGCGGATTCCTTTATGATCATTTTTTTTAAAGGTATATTAAAACCTTCAATCCAATATACAAAACGCTTCAAATTATTACACAACTAGTGACTCACCCTTACTGAAATTTAAATGTGGTCTAAATTATTATAGGTGGAAATAATCAGGAGTCAGTCTTTTTTTTTTTTAATATTTCAATTTCTCCGACGTTTCGGCTAAAGCTTGTGAGCCATCATCAGGGCTACAAACATCAGAACAAAGTAGATACATATTAATGTGAAAATGAAAATTTTTTGAATGTAGTGACGATGATAACACATAAAATAAAACAGAATACCAACATACTTAAATATTATATACACAAATAATGATAATATGATAAACAATATGATGATAAGCATAAAAATCAAAACTTTAGACTTTAATAGAGGAGTAAAAAACATTATATATAAACGTACCATAACTGAGTCGTGTACAAGCATAAACTGAGGAATACTGAAATCATAGGTGGTATGGAGGGGGGATTGTTGTGAAATCCCTGACGGATTTCCCCTCTAAATATAAATACTACAGCTTGTCTTTGTTTTAAAAAGTTTTACAAAGTTATACAATGGAAAAACAAAACAAAAAATGTACAATAAGGCCCAATATTTTAAACAGAAAATTATTTACACTAGAATCTGATGTTATTATCATATACAATTATCACATTAATATGTATCTCTTTAGTTCTGATGTTTGTATCCCTGATGATAGCTCACAAGCTGGAGTCGAAACGTCAGAAAAATTAAAAATATTAAAAAAAAAAAAAGGACTGACTCCCGATTATTTCCACCTATAACGCCCATTCATTATTATATTCAAACATCGGCAGAAACCAGAAACATGATCATAAAATAAATCAGTTTTTTGTTTGTTATGTTGAACGGTTTATTATTGTTTTTATTTGCAAATGAACTTTTTATAAATACATTTTAAAAGTTAATGTTGTTTCCATTTATTTCCATAAATTTCCAAGGCCCATTTAGTTTACAGTGAAATTTATGTTTTTCTTAAATGATCTAAAGTAGAAATAATTATTAGCAATGTTAACTTATAAGAACTCTCCATTTATTTTTACTGATCTATTTCACTGATTTTTTCAAATAACCAAAATTACATATGATGATAGTTTTACTTTTTAATCCGCCCAACTTGTGTATTTAGCCGTCCTTCATCAATGTCACTAAGGTGATATAGTTAATCTTTTGAAATGAACAAAAATAAAGGTAGTTATATGAAGAATATTTTAAAATATCGACATTTAAGCCTTGTCAGACTATTTCAATCAGAATAAACACTTCATGTTATTAAAGCCCATTAAATTCTACATCAATTAAAGGGAGTTTCATCAAAATCGTTAGAGCCGTTTTTGAGAGAAAATCGTAAAAAAGGTGCAAAATGTATGGAATAAAGTGGTTTGCCGTTATTATGCAATATTAAGCATATACACTTCTAAAATATCACTTTTAAGCTTTATACAACTTATGGTTTTTGTAAGTCTAAAACACACAGACTTCTTTGACATGACTGAGGGGACCATAAAACGTATAAAAACAAAGACAATTTTTTTTTTAAATTAAATTAATTCTATAAGTGATACGAAAAAGAAGTATGCATATCAACCTAATTACTGGAAGGAATTAGTCCGGGTGGCGGTCATTAAATGAAACAACTAAATAGTTTCAACTATTTATTGTTTGCCAACGTTTCGACCCCCCTTTGTGGGTCATCATCAGGGGGCATGGTGGGTGAATGGAAACTCAAAACTCAAATGGAAACTCTGTTTTCATTCTCCCACCATGCGCCCTGATGATGACCCACAAAGGGGGTCGAAACGTTGGCAAACAATAAATAGTTGAAACTATTTAGTTGTTTCATTTAATGACCGCCACCCGCTAATTCCTTCCAGTAATTCTCAACGGTCAATTAATTACATCCACAATACATCAACCTAAGTTCTTAACTACTGGTACACCATGAATGAGGATTTTTTTGTAATGTTTGATTTTTCATGTCGTTTCTTACTTATACATAATTCTTTTCAGGCAGGCCGAACATAGGATCTTGGGTCTGCGTTCAAAAGTTTTTTTTATTTTTAAGGCCACTCTACACGGCGAGAGAAAAGGCATGTGAAAATACATGAAAGCGAGTCTCTTGGGGTAGCTCACGAAAAGCATTGCTAATGTCGAATGTATCCGCACTCAGGATTGAAAACAGTATATTTAACGTAAACATTATTTTATTTATATTTTGTTTTAAATATCTGAAAAATACTATATCTTAATTAAATAATATGATCAAATGCCTGTAATTAGATAACAAGATGATAATGAAAATGAGAAATTATCATCTTAATTTATATTTACATTATGAATTAGAAAATATTGCTGTTTGGACTACCTCATTAACAGATAATAGATTTAATGACACCTTTTTTTTTTTGTACCTTCTTTGACGTTTATTGTTAGTTGAGCATCCCGTAAGAGCCTCGCCCCGCTTTTTTAAGCCCGCCCGAAGGCAGCAGCTGAGGAGTTCCAGCCCTTGAAAAAATAAACACCCTTCGTCGGATTTAAGGGCCTCCAGCGCTGGAGAGGATAAGGGAAAAAATCCAAAGTCTTGCAAGTCACTCCGATGGAGAGGTAATAACTGTCGGGAGTGAGACATGCGAAAATAACAGGGTTCTAGCATGCCTTCCTTCTTCTTTCGTGTGCTCCGCCGTGAAACGGGACCAAGGCAGAGTGGGTACCATTCAGCCTGTGTTTTGGGGAGATCGGAAAATATATTTAACCTATTTTCTCTTTATATCCCAAACGTAAAGATACCCTTCTTCGTTCCAAACGTCCGCTTTCTTTGATAAGTTGACAGGCTCCAATCAAGAAACCAATACGTTTTGTTGATATCATTAAAAGTTTATTTGTGAAAATTTAATTTTTGGGCTGTATAATTTTTTTTAAAATTTATTTGTATTGAAATTTACTACTGTAAATTTTCATACAAGTAAATATGCTACTTAATGATAAAATACATGAAGAAAAACTTCCCATTGGACAGCACTCTAACCTAATGAATCTAAACAAGAAGGTCTCGAGACCATCTTATCAAACGCCTCCGGATTTTCATATTGCCAGGAACTGAAGAGGAAGGAAGGATTGAAACTAGTGGATTAGAGTGGGAGTGGAGTTTTTCATGGAAGGAGTGATACCTGGTACAGGCCAAATCAGCAACATATGGACATTAAGTTGCTGTATAATTTTAAAACGTATTTAACACGTTCACGTCGTGACGAATATCTACGCTTTTTCGCGTGGGAAACTGTCTTAGCTCCTTACGCTTCGTGGGGCGTGGGACATTATTGCAAGTTTTAGCGTGTTTAATGCCACATCACAACAGTTCTAGGCTTCGAACGCGCTAAATGAGAGATTGTAATACACATATGACGTGAAGGAGAAATTATGGTAATACTTAAAAATAATTCTTATATTATTATTTATTATTAAAAATGGCTCTTATATTATTATTTATTATTAAAATGATTCTTATATTATATTATAGGAATAAAAATATGGCAAGGAATCACGCACAGCTAAAAAAAAGTTATTAAAGACGAGTAATCAAATGAAATTAACCAATAAGAGTCAATTGAGGGAGGGATGTTGAAAGTTATAAAATATTTAATTAATAAACCCTTATGCTTGTTAATTCCTACAACATATAAGGCTGAGAAAAAATAAAATAAACTTATTTTTTTAACGGCTTATTTTCTAAAAACAAATGACTCACCTTTGATGCATGTCACCCCACGGGTAAGTTATGTGTGACCTCCACCTCCATTCCAATATAATTAAAAATAACCGGAGTTACTAAGTAGATTAAGCCAATATGCAGTCAGAGGAAAGCCACCATCCTCCAGGTCTTGGAGACATTAAATTAAATTGAATATATTAAATACATACCAGATAAATAAACTTTGTTAAATTCATACTCACAAAAAAGTAATAGTTCTGTTCTCAAATAATCAACCAGTTAAAATACAGAGTACACTGCCTCTAAATTCTTAACTACAAGGAAGCACTGTATAAAGTCTTTCGGGGAAGACGTAAAAAGGTAGTCCCGAGCCTGTACGATATAACGTACTCGTTAAAGATCCCTATCCTAATTAAAACTTGATAGGCATAATTTAGGAATCCCACTTTGGTGTTTAGCAATCCCAATGGGCACTTTCTCTACATGTGAATCATACCTTTGTTTGAATATACTCCATTTAGTTGATGTATTTATAATACATTACATTTTATTATATGCATTCTTTAAAAAAAAAAAAAAAAAATGCAGCAACTTATTACACAATGGTTTATTAATAATAAATAACTATATTAGTTAATAAATAACTGTTTATAGTTACTAATCTTTTAAATTCTTCTCTATCTTCATTAATAACCAAGTTTTGGAAGAATTACATCTATTATAATTCGTGACTAGAATATATAGATCGACTTGCTTTCTTTTTTTCGTCTCTTTTTTTTTTTTTTTTTTTTTTTTTTTTTGGCGCTTTTCTGAATCTAATACGCTCTACATATTCTTCTCTATCTTTAAAAATAACTTAGCCATGGGCGTATTTAAGCGTACAATTTCAATTTTTTTTTGTATTTTTTATAATAACTAGCGTTTTTTTCTATTAAAAAAAACACTAATAAACTTTTAATCCGTCTCTACTTTAATAAAAACTAGCTGATATGAACGTCTAGGTGTTAGGATCATCGATGCATGCCCTAGTAATTTTGTGGCGAATTTCTAAAAAATTGGTCCAGTAGTTTCAGTAAAATGCCACGGGCAAACATTTTTTTTTTCAATAATGAACATTTGTGATCGAACAAAAAAAAACCTTCCGGTTCTCCTACTTAATAAATAAATAAAGACCGAAACAAAAAAGAAAAAAAAATGTTTTTAGTGCGATTTCATAGGGTATTAAATTTTCCACAAAATAAAAAAAGAATCTTTTAAATAAAGAACTAGCAGAGATACAGCGTTTTAAAATTAGCGGTTCCTATGAATTATTTATTGCTTTTCATATTACTTAATTGCCCATTTACAGCTTATAAACAACAGTTATATCCTAATATTGTTATTTGGAAACAATAAACCATTGTGTAATAAAGTGCGGCGTTTTTCATTCGTATCTTGAAACGTAAGCCCTCAAATTTTGAGGGAGGGGATGGGGGCTTGTTCGATTTCAAAGGTTCAATATTGACAATAATAAAACAAAAAAGAATTTGGACTTAGTGACTATTAAAATAGTCAGGTATCGTTGGCTCATCTTTCTGTGACACCTTTCCTACTATCATATAATAGGGATTCCATTTCACTAAATACTATAGGACAGAATGATTTCTCCTGTGTCAAGGGTAAAGTGTAAAAAAATATGGGAAAGAAGAGGATTCGTACAAAAGATGATATAGAGGTTTGAAAAGAAATGGCATGAAGAGAATTTAATAGTGAAATATGAGGGTTGGAGCCTGGTGAGACCCGCTGACAGCTCTCCGGCTCCACTATCTCAGTTCTAAACTTTTTATGTTTTATCCCTTCTCTCAGTTCTCTTATCTTAATTCCGTTCCCGTGTAGCTGAGGACTTTCTTCATATCCTCGGATGGTCTTCTCATTAGTAATACAAATAAAATTATTAACAAATCCCATAGGAATTCCCAGAGAATATCTGTTGAAGAGCCTAATGCTGTGTTCACACCTTTGCCAAATCTGTGTAGATCAAACATACGATTATTGTAAATGTATGAAGCTTTTGGGTCAGCTTACACGTGGTTGATTTTTATTTTATGCCAGACATTTTTTTGAAAAAAATAAGATCTGTCCTTTATTTTAATTTTATATTGTTTTCTTTTGTTTCGAACATTTTATTAATATTTACAACTGTATTAAAAAAAAAATACATCGAGTAAATAAAATGACATGAAATACATGTAGAGGAGCTTTTCATTGGAAGCACTCTAAAAATATTCGTAACTAGAAGGTCCCGGGGCCATCTCCTTATCAGGCGCCTCGGAGGATTATCAGGAATCGAAGAGGAAGAAAGCATTGAAACTAGTGGGTTAGAGTGCGAATGGAGTTTGTCATGAAGGATTGATACCTGGTTCGCGCCAAGTCAGTAACATAGGAAACATTAAGGTCTTTATGGATGAGTTTTATTCGTGACCAAGTAAGGAGCGTTGGGGATTTTTAAATTGTTTTTGTAAAAGTCAAATACTAAAAATTTTACCGCAAATTAATAAAATATGGTGCGGGAAACAAACGATTTTCACTTTCCTCGGCTGTTACAATCAATTTAAAAACTATTAAATAAAGTTCAATTTTAAAATTTTAAAGTTAATTTAAGTAAAAAGATTATTCAGTTTCGTTGGAAACATATGATTTAGATTAAATAATATAGCTATATCAAATTGTCACATATAATAAGCAGATGTAATTCCATGCCCTATTTGGCACTTTACATCACTTTTTACAACTTTTTATATATGGTAATATGAATTAAACGAAGTTTCAATAGAAACATGTATTTTATTAAATAATCTATTAGATAATCATCTACGACAATCAGTTTGTTTTATCAGCTTTTCATAACTTTCCGTTAACTTTTACGATTTGGTGTATAAGTTAATATTCTTAAAAAAAATATATTTAGCTTTTCAACAGTATATTATACTTCGATATTAATTTTCTTTTGTTCAATAACACAAAAATTGCATAAAAAATATGTTTGATCTTTTCTCCTTTATTTGTTTATCAAATTCATCCAACATGCATATTTAACCTATTTTTTTCTTCAAATTTGATGAATTGTTGGTCATATGGTTGGTGCTAATTTCCATATTTAAATTTAGTTTCTTTTCTTTTTTAATTTTTCTTAATACTACACACTTAAATAAGCACACGTTAACTTCCTTTTATTAATTATTTATTTTATTTAATTATTGTTTACATCATTTATCAACGTTTCGGGATTGTTTCCTCATTCTCAAGATATGTGCATATCTAAAAGTTCATCTATTTTTTCTTCAAATTTGATGAGTTGTTAAATTAAAAAAGAAAAGAAACAAAATTTAAATTTGGAAATTATTCATCAAATTTGAAAGAAAAAAATCTGGTGCGGGCAACACACGACTTTCACTTACCTCCATTTTTAGAATCGATTAAAGAATTTCAAATTCAGTAAAAGATAAAAATGTTTGAAATCATCAAAGATATATTAAATGGAATTCCTATAGAAACATGTGTTTTGTTAAAAAATCTAATATATTATTATCTAAAATAATCACTTAATTTTATCGGCTTTTCATCACTCTCTATCAACTTTTAAAAGCTTATGTATGAGATAATATTGGGTTGATGCAAAATTAATGCAGGTTTTTAGTAGGTATTGTAAATACGCCATATCTTTACTTTAACCATATATATTTAATCAAAATAATTTCCATCTGAATCAATGTACTTTTGCCAACGTTCAACAAGCTTTCTTATTCCACCAGAAAAAAAATCCGAATCCCTGGACTCAATGAAATCACGAAAAGAATTTTCAATGTCGTCCTGGTTTTGAAAATTTTTCTCCCTCAAAAAGTTGTCCAGATGCCTGAAAAAGTGGAAGTCTGTAGGAGAGAGGTCAGGTGAATAAGGCGGATGTTGGAGAACTTCGTAGCCCAACTCGTGCAGTCGTCGAAGAGCAGATTTCAAAGCGGCGATTTTTTTGGTGGTCGTTTAATTGGTGTGGCACCCACTTGGCCAACTTTTTTACCTTACCAATTGCTTCCAAGTGGCGTACAACTGTGGATTGGTTCACACCGAGTTCCGCCGCCATTTCTCGTGTGGTTTTGGTTGGGTCTTCTTCCACTTTTGACCTCAGCTGGTCGTTGTCCAGAGCAAGATGACGGCCCCGACCTTCCTTGTCTTCGAGGTCGAAATCTCCTCTGCGAAACTTCTGGAACCAACGCTGCACCGTGCACTCATTAATAGCCCCCTAACCCCACACTTCATTAATATTACGAGCCGTTTGCGCAGCGCTGCGCACTAATTTAAATTCGTAAAAATAAATTTGACGAAAATCGCACTTTGACATTTTCGATTCAAGACCTTTGAACACACTGAACAAAACGATTTTACTAAACAAATTCATGGTGAAAGAGAGGGTATTAGATAAGGTTTGTTTTGGTATAATAATGATCAATGTTAGGATTAGCTTTGTTTACACAATTGGAATTAAGATATTGCAATAGAGGAAACCTGCATTAATTTCGCATCAGCCCAATATTTTTTCTAATATCTTTAACTATCCAACGGTATATTATACATGTATATTACTGTTCTTATGTTCAATGAGGAAAAATTACATTAAAAAAATATTGTTTCTGTTTTCTCCTTTAGTTGGGTATCGAATTTATTCAATTTATATATTTACATGTTTTTTATCATTAGTAACAAGATAATATAGTTTACTTTATAGAAAGAAAATTTAAAATATCGGCATTTAAACCTTGTCAGACCATTTTAATCAGAATGAAACCTACATGATATTAAAGCCCAATAAATTTTACATTGGTATAGCAAGTTTAATTAAAATCGTCGGAACTGTTTTTGAGAAAATCATAAAAAGGTGCAAACTGCGTAGTATAAAGTGGCTCTTCTGGATAGTCGATTTTGCTGAAAAAAGATTTGTAACGTCTCGGGCCTCTATTTATCTTAAATATGGAATTTCAGCTTCATAGAACTTCTCGTTTCCGTCCGGGAGTTACTACACACCGAAACACACACAGAGACCTTTTTGCGGGACTTGGTTATTTGGACTCAGGAGACCCTAAAACGTGTATTGCCGTTCAAAACTGGAATTGGAAAATTTTCACGATCGCAATACTTTCCCTTACTAAATATAGTAAGTGAAAGTAAAATAGCTGGGACTTCTATCTCTAATATTGACTGTTTGTTTATTCGAATTAATATAGAGTATAATGGGTGTAACTAGTTGTATTTTTGTTCTTTATTTGTGGGTTTATGCATTTTCTTTAATGTAGTGAAACTTGTATTGAACTGAGTTTTAAAACTGCATGCACCCAAGAGGGTATGGATTTATTCTACGAAATTAGTAGATTTTCCAATATTATGGGCCAAATATTGTTAAAAATAAAATATATTAAAAATGAGATCTCATTTATTTAATTCTTAAATCAGAGTGAGAACCACTGAGGCCTGCCTATCTCGAGCCTCATCTTAGCGGCTGGAAGATGGCAATAAAAAAGACCATTGCTGAGCACGTGGCTCGAACGTGCTGACCACATTTATTTGTGGTTAAGCCCATTGATTTCCAGCTTAGGCTGAATCACAATATAGAACCACAGGCAAACTCATGTCTTTCCTCTCTCTCCCCACATATCAACATGTACCTAGGTATTTAATATGTATACCATTGCAATTTTATTTCGATAATATTAACTTATTTTGTTTCAATTTTCTTCATGGTGGTAGATGATACTAAAAGGTCCTTATAGATACAATTTGTTTGATCAAATGCAATCGATCAATGTTATATAGATCTGGATATTTTTTTAATCGAATTTAGAGCACTATTTTTAATCTAGGTATGAATGTGACATATTTTGTTTATTTATTTGTTAACTTTATTTATTTGTTTTTATTTTGTCTACAAAGTTTGTTATTGTATACGTTTATTTATTTTTATTTTATTTTATGTAATTTGACTTTCATTTTGTTTATATTGTAAATATTGTATGAATGAGATCCTGTAGCACTATTATTATTGTCTATTATGACGAATTGTAATATATACGAAAAAAAAAAAATTTTTAATCACTTATTTAGGCAAAAGTATTAATTATATATTTCTTTATTTCCAGATCGGCTGCGTGAGCCGTACATAGTTTTTTAATATAAAAAGAATAATTATTACAACTGGTAACAACAGAAAAAATGGGGTTATAGTCTCATACACAAGACACCCCTAACGATAATAGATTTATAATTATTCTTAAGAATTGAATAATGAATTAAATGGATAACAGAACGAATGAATAAAATACTAATTAAATCAATAAGATAAAAAAATAAAAGTAATGAACATACAAAATAATATGAAGTTTGCTGCAAAAAGTATTAATTAAATAACTAGAATTTCTTATGAAAAGACTCAAAGAATTTCCTTTATTACATTATAAATCAATAATAATTATTATAGTATTTTTTTTTGCAACATTTCGAGGCCTTACCTCATCTTCATGTACATCCTAAAACATTACATGTTATCGTGACATTATCAATTTATAATTATCATGTTACTTTAAAATTAATTTGAAAAACTTTAATTAGTAGATTAACTAAGTCAATTTAAAAAAAAATAAAATCATTAAAAGGTGCAAAATGCAAGGTATATTTCATCCGTTCAGCCAATTTCGGTGGAAACGTTAGTGTAACATCTCGGGTGTATTTATGCCTTAAATAAGAAATTTCAGTTTCGTCCGACATTTCGTTTTCGTGTTAGACTTACCACATGCAGATAGAAATAAACAAATATTTCCTTTCTACTTGGATTTAAGGACCCAGAAATTTGTAGTTCAATTGAAAACTTGAATTCGAAAATTTTACAATTGCAATGCTCACTACATACATAATGTGAGGTTGCGGAAACAAGGGTGGGTAAAGACAAAACTTGAAAGCATTTCATAACCAAATAATGAAGAAAATTGCATAAATTTAGTCAAAGTTTGAGTTCCTCTCTCCCCAACATAAAAAAACAGTAATATAGTGTATAAAATACCGCTGAAAAACTAAAGATTTTAGATTTTTTTATTTATTTTATATCCAAAATTCTATAAGATATTAAATGATGTATAAGATAATTATAAACAAATCTAGAGTAATGAACAGAGGATAAAACTAGGTAATTGTTGTGTACAATAATTTCTACTGTTAAATTAATTAATCTGAAACACTCGCCAGAGATCTCAAAACATACCTGTAAAAAGAGATGATCAGAATATTCGTCCTCAAGTGCAAGAGTTGAATAATTTGTCTGATTTTCCTTCAATTCAGCAACCTACCAATTTCATCACTCCGCAGCAGCCGACCATATCAGCAGCCAGAGTTTCTACTGAGGAAACAAGGGAATCTCTCCCCGAGGTCACAACTATCAAGAAGCAACCTACTACTAGTCAGGCGCCTCCGAACTCTCAATTCAAGCCTCCCGTCCTAAACCACAATCTTCCCGTCAACCGATCACTCCCCATAATCTACCCTTGCGGGTGAAACTTCCTCCTGAGAATCTCAATAAAATCCCTGAACGCCCTTATGATCAACCAACTCAGCCAAAACCCCAACCTCCAGTATCTCAGCGGACTGAACAGCTTCGTACCCCACGGCGAGTTCAGCCTCAAGCCAACAATCCTGAACCAATCAACTATCCATCCCAGGTCTCTTATCCTCCTCATCCGTTTCCCAACCATGATCCTTTTAACACATTCTCCATTCTCCAGTCCTTTCTCTCAGATCTTAGAGATACCATCCAACCGCTAATTACCCTTCTCACTAGAGTCCTTTCCCAAATCCCTTTTAATTTCCCACGATGAGTGTAAAGCCGCTAGCGATAGTCTTGTGGAATGCTAATGGCTTGCATAACCATCGTGACGAACTGGACTTATTTCTTCACGACAACCACATTGACATAGCACTACTCACTGAAACTCACTTCACACAACGATCACATTTTCACATACGTGACTACATCACTTATAGATCTGACCATCCCGACAACACTTCCATGCTGGGTCATGCATCCTTATCCATAAGTCCTTACCTCATTCCCTTATTCCTTCTACTCCAACTGATGCCATACAATCAACCTCGGTAGCCATTTCAACTCGTCCTTTCCATCTTACACTCTCAGCTGTATACTGTCCTCCTGGTAACTCTCTTTCTTATAACCAACTTGAATCCCTCTTCCGATCCTTAGGACCGCGCTTCATTGCTGGAGCAGACTATAACGCTAAGCACCAACGATGGGGTTGCCGGACATCCAACTCCCGTGGTAATGTCCTTTCTCGCATCTCTACCTCCAATTGCTATACTATCCTTTCTCCTATGAGCCCAACATATTGGCCAACTTCCCTCAAAAAACGTCCTGATATCCTTGATATATTCGTTTCCTCTCAGATATCTTCCTCCCAATCCACAATCAAAACCCTAAATGACCTGTCATCTGATCATAGCCCAGTTCTTCTTGCCTTGCACTCGAGCCTTGTTCCTGGACCTACCATTCCCACTCTGATAACAGGACGAGTGGACTGGGACGGATTTAGAAGTGACTTGGAAGACAAACTGGACTTAAAAATCCCACTTAAGACTAAACACGATATTGATAAAGCCGTTAAACAACTTACTGACTCAATTAGTAGTAGCATACTCGACAATACTACAACCATTAATAATATTACCTCACTGGAGACTACCCTACCACAGCACATTCGAATCTTGCTAAGGGAAAAACGCAGGGCAAGATCGAAGTGGCATAGGACTAGATATCCGTCAGACAAAACTTATTATAATAAACTGACTAACAGACTAAAATCAGAAATTCGAAAAATTAAAATTCAAAACTTACTCAACTTCACTGAAAAACTTACTATTACAGACAGATCATTATGGATGACGACAAAAAAGCTACTGAAGTTCAAAGACTGTAATCATCCACTCCTATCTGAATCCCATATCTGGACAAGATCTGATGAAGAGAAGGCCCAGATATTCGGTCAGCACCTTTTCCGAACCTTTAATCCACATCCAGATATCCATAATCCCGGTCACATTAATTTTATAGAAGATGAGCTAGATATCCCACTCCAATTGGTCCTTCCTCCCAAAGCCTTCCATCCGTCAGAAATATGTAGCATTATTCAAAGTTTACCATCCCGCAAAGCTCCTGGGCATGATCTTATAACTTCCCATATTTTAAAACTACTTCCTCGAAAAGCTATCCTCTATCTCACTTACATATATAATTCCGTACTCCACTCCACGTACTTTCCTACTTCCTGGAAATTATCCATTGTCAAAATGATACCCAAACCTCAGAAACCGCAAGAAAATCCATCTTCATACCGTCCTATCTCACTTTTACCAATCATGGGCAAAATCTTAGAGAAGCTTATACTGAAACGTCTATATCCCATCCTAGATACTAATTCCATTATTCCTGATCACCAGTTTGGATTCAGAACATCCCACTCCACTATCCAGCAATGTCATCGTGTGGTGGACGTTGTCTCGTCTACATTGGAGCGCGGCTTGTATTGAACGGGAGCCTTCCTCGATGTGGAACAGGCCTTTGACCGAGTCTGGCACCCAGGATTGCTTTACAAGCTCCGCAAATTCATCCCTCCTACATACTTCCTTATCATCCAGTCCTACCTTACTGGCAGATCCTTCAAAGTAAATCATAATAATTCCTATTCATCCATTTTTAGTCAGTTTGCTGGTGTTCCTCAAGGCAGTATCCTAGGACCCATCATTTACACAATTTATACAGCTGATATTCCATCCCATCCTAACACTTTCCTTTCTACCTATGCTGATGACACATGTGTGTTATCAGTCAATGCTGATCCAACTATTGCCACTCAAACTCTCCAATCCCACATCAGAGACCTTGAAGTATGGTGTCAGAACTGGAGAATTAAAATAAATGCCAACAAATCCAGCCAAATTACCTTTACCCTTCGTCGTAAACCAATGACATCCTGGTCTACTGCCCTACTGTCTCCTTCAATAATACTCCTCTTGTCCGGTTGAACAGATCCGATATCTAGGACTACACCTTGACAAACGCCTTACATGGAACCCTCATACAAGACTTAAACGACAAGAAACTGCACGACGTTTTCGACTACTTCAACACTTACTAGACAAACGTTCCAATCTTCCATTTAACTACAAAAGGCTCATCTACATGACTATCATACGGCCTATATGGACTTACGGAGTAGAGCTTTGGGGCTCTACTAAACCATTAAATTCTTCCCGTATCCAATCCCTACAATCCAAAATCCTGCGTAAAATCCTCAATGCTCCTTATTTTGTAACTAATAAACTGATCCACAAAGACCTTAATATTCCGTATGTTGCTGATTTGGCCCGATCTAGATACCATTCCTTTCATGACAAACTCCATTCCCACCCTAATCCTCTAGTTTCAATCCTTTCTTCCTCTTCAATTCCCGACAATCCTCCGAGGCGTCTGAAAAGGAGATGGCCCCGAGACCTTCCAGTTTAAAATAGTTACAGGAGTGCTACCATTGGGTAGTTCTTCTACAAGTCTCTTCCATGTCATTTTTCTAATATCATATTTACTTGATGTATTTTTTGAGTACAGTTGTAAATTTCAATAAATTATGTAAAAAAAAAAAAAAAAAAAAAATCTAAAACACATGTCTCCATCGAAAAATATTTTTATTTTATTATTATTTTTTTTTTTTTACTTTTTTTCAATTCTACCTTAATTTAAAAGTTCTTAAATTGAGTTTAACAACGACATAATATGCCGAAATTTAAATTATTTGGATATTGTTTATACGCAAGTTTGGAATCGCGATTAAAGTTTTTTTTTTTTTTTTTTTTTTTAGAAATTTCTGAGAGGGTGAGAGAGAGAGAGGAGAGAGAGAGGGGGAGAAAATAAAATATTAAAATAATTTCGGGATATGGAAACTCAAAACACCTAGCGGCATGAATATGCTTTGCGACCTATTCTCATGCCTACTACATATACATAAAACATTGCATTAAAATCAGTTGAGCCGTTCGGAGATCTGCAACCATTAACACCGTGAAACGAGATTTTTATATATTAGATTTTTTGCTCATTATGGATTGTTTATTCATTTCTACATTGTATTAATTTCTTTGGTTTTTCGTTAATGTTGTGTGAATGAGCTATTTTATCACAATTACCAATGTCTTATAGCGTAAAATGACTAAATAAAAAGTTTTTAAAAAAATAAAAAAAAAGGTTAGGCCCAGTCTAGGCCAATGACAACGCGGGATACTGACTGATCTGGGAAACTTCGCATGTTTGACGAAGAACAAATTTAAAGATTAAGAATAAATTTACTTTTAATCAGAGATTACTTGGAGGCAAAAGAGAGAAGACTCCCTTCTTGAGATCTGTCGACTAACAGTCACAATTATTAAATGAAGACAAACAAAGAAGAAAAAGTTTTCAAGATCTTCCAGCAAAAGAAAGCCTCCTATAAGAGTGTTCTAAACGGCAGTGTTTAATTGCATTCCTCGCAGCTTCTTTATATAAAAGAATGCTTAGCCATTCGCAAGATTTAGGTGTCACCGGAGGGGTATAATATTGGTCATTGGAGACTGAGAGTTGCTCCTTATAGGGGCTCCTTAAGAACAATAAAACCGGCGTATAGCGCCTAGCCCCACTTTTATTGTTCCTAATGGACCTCGGGAATTCTTTACTCTCAGCTAAATTACACCTTCTCTTCTTAACCTCTTCTAGATTTTTATTTCTTTCAATCAATCAATTAAATCTGCAGTAATTTAGGAAAAAATAAAAACCGAGGAGACTCTCTCAGACCCAAAAAAATTCAAAACAAAAAAATAAGTGCACAACACACGGCTTTCATTTGCCTCCGTTGTAAAAATGCACTTAAGAACCTACGAATAAAAGATTTTAAAAAAATCTGGTGCGGGCAACACACGAATTTGTCTTACCTCCATTTTTAAAATAAATGAAAGAATTTTCCAATACAGTTAGAAATAAAAATACGTGAAAGTATTAAAAAATTAATTAAATTGAATTTCTATAGAAACATGTGTTTTATTAAAAAAATTATTATATTATTATCTAAATTTCTTTTCTATAAATAGTAAGTGAAAGTAAAATGTCTTCCAGTGAATAAGCAGTTACGTTTTAGATTAGATAATAAAACAATATATTGGGTTGTCCGAAAAGTTCAAAGAGATTTTTAAAATGAAATTTACCTTTTATTTTTTCTACTAAAAATGAATCACAAAGCTAATGTTAATTTATATGCCTATAATGCAGATGGAATAAACTATGTTTACTAAATTATTAAGGCTCAGTATCGTAATTTATTGCAAACCAACATGAGTGGCGATTCAGTTAATTTTTGGCATATGCTGTATTGCAGTCCAAACTGCAAGAATGATTCGTGCCGTGTATGGCAGCGATTCAATTTCTTATAGCACGGTTTAGAAGCTGTTTTCGCAAATTAGGTCAGGAGATTTCAATTTGGAAGACTAACCTCGGACTGGCCAGAGTTTATCTCTTGACATAGAGGATATTATGACGGTTATCGCAAACAATTTACGAAGTACTGTCCGTGAGATAGCTGTGGAGTTAAGAGTCTGCAATCGACTGTTTTTGATCATCTAAAGAAGGCCCGGTGCGTCTGTCGTTACGACGTTTGGGTTCCCCATGTGCTCAGTGAAAGAAACCTTATTGAAAGGATTTCATGTTGAGATTTGCTGCTGAAAAAAATGTTATATTATATTAAATGGAGGATCCATTTTTGAAACAAGTTGTTACTAGTTGAAGAGAAACGGCCAGAGTTGGCAAATTGGAAAGGAGTGCTATTCCACCAAGACCCATGTGTCTTTAAGGACTCGGCAAAAGTTATTAAGCTTCAGATTGAAGGTTTTACCTCGCCCTTCTTACTCTCCTGACATTGCTCCTTCGGATTTCCATTTTTTCCGTTCCCTCAAAAATTTTCAACAAGGGGAATCCTACTCTTCAGAAGATTACGTCAAAACGGACCCATTATTGTTCTTCAGGGGTAAGGACATTAATTTTTGGAAAAAGGGATAATGGACCTTCCAAGCCGTTGGGAAAGGGCAATCGCTAACGGTGGTAACTATTTTGTAGATTAAATAAAATAATTTTAAGCTGTTCATCAATTTTAATTTTTGTCCATATTTCTCTACGAATTTTCTCGGCAACCCAATATAATTGTTATGTAAATTAATTATCTAGTTTTATCCGCTTTTCATTAGCCTCCATTATAGAGCTTGTATCTGAAATATTTTTTTTTTCAAAACCCTTAGTTTTCCAACGATATACTATGCTTCTATACTACTATTCTTATGTTTGAAAAAAAAAAAAATATCTAAAGAAATATATTTCCTCTTTTCGCCTTCAGTTGAATATCCAATTTTTCTGAATCCGAAGTGAAAGCAGTCTGTTGCGAGCACCAGATTTTTGTTGTATGTTACTCATTTGGGAAACAACAAAATCACTGCTGAGAATTCACGACAAGAAGAAGACACAGAAAGCAGAAAGAAAGTAGGTTGAAACCTAAAAGGAAAATATACGAAGAAATAAATGATATGGGAACGAACATAAGAATAAGCAGATTACGGTTCTAGGACTTATGGTAAGGATGCATCCAACGAGATTAAATACAGAAAGATTCTATAAAATGAGAGAATACAAGAATACAAAGTGCTGGGGGTTCATCAAACAGATGAGGAAAGAAACTGAGAGATTGAAAATAATAGACGAAGACTATTTAGATAGGAATGATTATAGGTAAAGACTAAAAGAAATTGGGGTTCTTGCAGGAAAGGGAGATGTGATAAAAGGAGTGGCGTGGACCGAATAAAGAAGGAAGGAGGAATGAGGAAAAGATGGAGGAAAGGAAGGCGGAGGGGTGAGGTGGCGATATTCCAAAAAAAAAAAAAAAAATGAAAATCCATCTTCCTCAAAATTAAAAACTGCCTCTAAATTCTCAACTGCAAGGAAGCACTATATAAGTTCTTCGAATAGAAAATAAAATAACGGTTCTCGAGCCTGTGCGATATAAGGTACTCGTTAAAGATCCCTATCCTCATTAAAACTGGATATGCCAAATTTAGGACTCCCACTGTAGCATCGTGTGATTAGTCACGGTAACATAAAGTGACGTTAAATCAATAAACAAACATAACTATATATTTCTACATTAATATAATGTATTTATTTTTTCTAAATAAAGGAAGCCACTCTAGATGGCCTTTAACCTCAAAATCATTCCATCCTTCAGATATATCATAGCTATTTCAAAAATTACTTTCCCGCAAAGCTCCTGGACACGACCTGACTACTCCCTTATCCTAAAGCAACTTCTTAGAAAATCCATTCTATTCATGGATGCGAGGTGTACAGCGGACTTTCAGGTGAGCTCGAAGCAAAACTTAAGCGTATTATGAACTGTGCAATACGGTTTGTATTCGGAATCACCAGAGACACGCATATAACCCAGTATTACACCGAGTTAAGGTGGCTCTATCCTCGTTACAGATGCCAGTATTTCCTAGCCTCCTTCCTCTACCAGGTTATCAGAACTCATCGTCCCAGCTACATCTTCCAATCCCTTCAATTTAAATCATCAATTCAGTCCCGTTCTACTAGATCCCGTCTTTCTGACCTCTACCCTCCTCCTCACCGTACTGCTGCCTTTGACAAGTCCTTTCTAGCCAAAGCAACCACTCTTTGGAATTCTATTCCTCCTGAGATCCGTCATGTAAGTACTGCTTCCTCCTTCAAATCGCTACTTTTCAACCACCTTCTCCTTACCCAGTCAAACAGACAATAACTTCAAACTGCAGATGCTATAAATACCAATTATTATTATTATTATTATTATTATTATTTTTGTGTGTTTATAGTACTCAAATTATCATTGATGAACCAGCTATTTCTGTTTTTTTTTGTTTTTCTTATTTCGAAAGTCTGACTTGTAAAGATGTACATATATTACTACCTTAATTATTTTTTAGTTTAGTATTTTGTTATTCTAAATCATGACCACACTGTTCCGGTCATCAATTATGTATTTTATTTTATTCTTAAGGGACTTTAGTCCCAGGATAATAAAGAAGCTTTTTCATTTCATTTCATTTCATTTCATTCCTCTCCTACATTTACAATTCCATACTCCGTAAGACATACTTGCTTGAGCCCTAGAAATTATCTATCATTAAAATTATCCCTAAACCCAAAATACCTCTAGACCTCTCTTCTTCCTACCGTACTATCCTTTTTTTAACTATTATTATGGTAATATCCTGGAAAGACACATCCTAAAACGTCTACACCCAATCTTAGAATTAGATGACATAATCCCAGACCACAAGTTTGGATTCCGAACATCCCACTCCACCATCCAAGAATGTCATCGTGTGGTAGATGTTTCATCTGCATTGGAGCGAGCATTGTACTGCGCGGGAGCCTTTCTCGAGGTAGAAGAGACATTTGACCGAGTCTGGCACCCATGACTGCTGTATAAACTCCGCTAATTCCTTCTTCTTACCTTCTCTCAGAGAGATCCTTCAAAATGAATAAGAATATTTCCAATCCATCTATTTTTACTGAGTCGGCTGGTGTTCCACAAGGCAGTATCCTAGGATCCATTCTTTACATAAATCATACAGCTGATATCCCTAACCATCCTTATACTTTCCTTTCTACCTATGCTGATGGGGTCATAAGGATATATGTGCTATCCTTTCACACTCTCCAATCTCACATCAGAGACCTTGAGGTAAGATTTGTCAGAATTAGAAAATCAAAAAAAATTCCAACAAATCTCACCAAATGAACTTTAATCTTTGTCGTAAACCAATGACATACTGCACCACAGTATGCTTTAATATTATTATGCTTGTAGCAGTTGAACAAATCGGCTATCTTGGACTCCTACTTAACAAACGTCTAATATGTAATCCGCACACTAGACTGAAACATCAAGAAACTGCGCGCAGTTTTCGGTTACTTCAGCATTTACTGGACAGACGCTCTATCCTTCCACTCTAAACGACAAAAGGCTCATCTATGTCACCATCATAAGGCCAGTTCGGACTTAGGGAGTTGAGCTTTGGGGCTCTACTAAACATCAAATTCTTCCCGTTTTCAGTCCTTACAATCCACAACAACTCATCCATAAAGACTTATCAACTCATCCATAAATGTAAGAACATATGGATATGTTGGTCATTTGGTCCGAACCAGGTATTAATCCTTCCATGACAAACTCCACTACCACTCTAACCCACTAGTTTCAATCCTTGTTTCCTCTCCATTCCTGAAAATCAGCTGCTAGCTGACAACGGGCAGTTTCTGGGTATGTCTTTTTGCTGTAGTTTATCACACAGCTATTTACTAGATGCATTGACCAATACAGTTATAAGTATTTATTAATGAATAGTTTAAAAAAAAAAAAAAAACCTGTACCAATGCAACCCATGATGGTTCTTGGGCTCAGTTCATATAGAGATTCGTACTTTTTCTTTCCCGCAGTGCAATGAGGTGATTAGGCCTTGATCACGCTCAGCCGCCAGGTTTTTCCTCCCAGAATTTTGATGGGTTTGCCCCAGTAGGGCCTTCATACCCTAGGATCGCCCCTTGATCGCATTAACAGAATAAATAATATTCTGCCACCGCCGGGATTCGAACCCATAACCTAGAGAACAGAAGATTAGTGCTCTATCCAGTAGACCACACCGTTCCCCATTTAAAAAAAAAAAAATAAAAATGTTTAGAAATAATAAATTATTGCTTAATACTTTGCAGCGTTTATTTTGACAAAAAGGTATTTAAACTCTACAACCAACTTCTCAATTGCTTATTTTATTCACTTGTATTCCTTATCGATCTAAATAAAAAGCAATCTGCCGGATTTAATTCATTAAAGGAGTTGATACACTGATTAAGTTAAGTATAGGGTAGAAGAGATTGGTGTGGAGGAACCTCAAAGGAGAAGGGATGGCAGGAATCCGAGAGTACGTTGAGTAATGAAGACATTTCGGAGCGGGTATCTCAAGAGCCATCGCCAAGGCCAGCCACGCCTCCCAATTGTCTTAATCAATCGCGTCGTGTCTAGGGGGAATATTTATTGAGCCATTTACATCAAATGTATACGTCATTCTCATGCTAAATATTTCAACACAATTCCTTAATTATTTAACATTTTGCATACATAACATATGCTAAATCCCGAAAAGGAGAAAGAAAAAAAGGGGCTTTATATCAAGAGATTTCTTAAAAAAGGGAAAAAATATTCTAATTCCCCTCCTTGGCATACTTGTATACAAGCTCAGGCCGGAGTCTGTTGCTTCTTTTTCCTTTTGGCGAGGATCCAGTTTTTCGGGATAGATTCTTTATGACTTGATCCTTTCTCGGGGGGCGATAAAGGGGTTGTGTCCATAATGTTGATATCAGTTCGTAATTTATAAATTATACCCTAACCAAATCGATTCCAATGTTATTTTTCATTTTCTTATCATCGTCCTAAGTTTTATTTTGGTTCAATATTTTTTTAAGATATATTATAATAGATAAAATAAATATATAAAGCCTTTAACACCCCCACCCCAAGTCAGCCCAAGGCCTATAGGATGGCCGATGAGATGAAGCGTAGGTGAAAATAATGTTTAGAAGAAATAGAGTTTTTTTCTGTTTTTGAGTAATAGATATATTATTGGGTCGTGTCACATAAAATGTCCGTTTTCAAGGTAAAGGATTTTTATTAGAAATTCGATATGAAAACAAGATAATTTTATTCAAGTATTAACAAGTATTTACCTTCTTTTTTTAACTTTTTTATCCCCGAACTGAAAAACTCTGAGTTTTGAATTAAAAATAAATCTGAAAACGCACTTTTCACTTGATCATTATTTTCAAAAAGTTTTCCTTTGACGAAGATGTCTAAATTCCTGAACAGGTGGTAATCTGTTGGAAACAAGTCGGGAGAATATGGTGGGTGCGGAAGAACTGCGTAGCCCCGTTCTTTCAATTTTTGCACGGTATGTTTTGAAACACTTGCTGCCGCTCAGTAAGATCATGAGGTACCCATGTATCGAGCTTTTTTACTTTCTCAATACACTTTTAATGTCTGGAAACGGTAGATGCACCTTCATCAAGTTGTGCTGAGAGTCCTTTTGTTTGGTAGGGGTTTCCTTCTACTGTATGTTTGAGGACATCGTTGTCTATTACGGACGGAGGTCTTCCTTGGGGCAAGTTTTCCAAGTCGGTATCCCCAGCTGAAAACTTAGCAAACCAACGGCGTATGGTCCGTTCATTAACACTCCCTTTCCCAAACGCCTTGCAAATATTTCTAGTGGCCTCAGCTGCTGAATGGCCGAGTTTAAACTCTTACAAAAATATTACCCGAAAATCGCGTGTTTCCATGTTCATATTTGGAGGTATACTAAAAAGTGGGTAATTGATTGGGAAGCTAATGTTTATAATACAAACGTGGAGGATTATTAACTGTTTACTTTAAATATGTAAACATTCGGAAGAAAACAACAGAGACCTGAAAAATGCTTTATGTATTTCAGAAACTATAAAAACGGACATTTCATGTGAAACAACCTAATAAAATATGACTATTGTTTTTTTTTACTTTCACTTACGAAATGTATAGTAAGGAAACGTATAACGACCGTGAAAACTTTCGAATTTCAGTTTTCAACAGAAAAACACGTTTTAGGGTCCCCTAAGTCCAAATGACCAAGTCCGTCAAAAAATTATGTGTGTGTGTGTGTGGTAACTCCGGAAAAGTCCAATGAAACTGCAATTTTATATTTAAGACAACTATACGCCCGAGATGTTACAGCAACTTTTTCATCAAAATCAGTTAACCTGAAGAGCCACCATGCATTTTGCACCTTTTTACGATTTTCTCAAAAACGGCTATAACGATATTGATTAAATTCTATATATCGATGTAGAATTTGATGGGATTTAATATGATATAGGTTTCATTCTGATTAATATAGTCTGACAGGGCTTAAATGCCGATATTTTAAATTTTCTTCTTCTAAAGTACCTTTAATTATGTAGATTAAAAAAAAATTGGAACATCATCTTATTAGCATTGATAAATAATGAGTAAATATGCAAGTTGAACGACTTTGATAAACAACTAAAGGAGAAAAGTGCAAACATATTTTTTATGCAGTTTTTGAAAATAAGAACAGTACCAAAGATGTATAATATACCGTTGGGTAGATAAAGATTTTATAAAAAAATATTATCTTATATGCAATGTTGCCAAAGATAATTTAAAGTGAAGAATACGGCATAAACTTATTACTGATTATTATACATAACAATTTAGTATTGTTGTATTAATTATTTTAAATCATGTGTTATAATTTTTAAACAATAGATAAATAAAAAATCTGGTGCGGGCAACACACGACTTTCACTTACCTCGATTTTTAAAATCAATGAAAGAATTTTCAAATACAGTTAGAGATGAAAATACGTGAAACTATTAAGGAATTAATCAAATTGAATTTCTATAGAAACATGTGTTTCATTAAAAAATCTATTATATTATTATCTAAAATAATCAGTTAGTTTTATCTTCTTCTCATCACTCTCTATCAACTTCAAAAAGCTTGTGTATGAGATGATATTTTTTCTAAAATCTTTAGCTTTCCAACGGTATATCATACATGTGTATTACTGCTCTTATGTTCAAAAACGAAAAATTGCATTAAAAAAGTATTTTACTGTTTTCTCCTTTAGTTGGGTATCGAATTTATTCAATTTATATATTTACCTGTTTTTCATCAGCGTTAACAAGATAATCTAGTTTATTGAATCTACAAAATTAAAGGTACTTTAAGGGAAGAAAATTTAAAATATCGGCATTTAAGCCCTGACAGACCATCTTTATCCAAATAAAATCTACATGATATTAAAGCCCATTAAATTTTACATCGATATAGCGAGTTTAATCAAAATCGTCGGAACCGTTTTCGAGAAAATCGAAAAAAGGTGCAAAATGCATGGTATAAAGTGCCTCTTCTGGTAAGCTCATTTTGATGAAAAAAGTTTTGTCACGTCTCGGGCGTATAGTTGTCTTAAATATGAAATTTCAGTTTCATATGACTTACCGTTTCCGCCCGGGAGTTACAAACACACACACACACATACAGACACCCACAGGCCTTTTTGCGGGACGTTATTTGGACATAGGGGACCCTAAAACGTGTATTTCCGTTGAAAACTGGAATTCGAAAATTTTCACGATCGCAATACTTCCCCTTACTATATATAGTAAGTGAAAGTAAAATTTGTTTGTTTTATTATTTTTAACTAGTTAAAAATTGTTTGTTGATTGACCCTTAAGCTAGATCCACAATTCAAAACAATGAACAAAGCAAAACCACTGTTATTTTCCAAGGATTCAGGTCATCGATATATTTCCGGCATCGATGACTATGCTAGCGACAAGAGTACGACACTGAACTCTATGCTTGTAAATCATAAACGACCGAGGCGCATTACTTCATTTAGCGAACTCTTCCATTTTGCAAGAAGACAAACCCTCCATGTAGGACTGCAAGGCACATGAGACGGCCATCCCTCATCGTAGCATGGTACTAACGATTCCAATACCGCTATAACTTTCTCCAGCCAGGCCCTAACTAACTTGAATAATGAAGCAATTAAACAGAAAGACCAGCAATTATTTCTGGATTTACGAGCCTTACTAACGATATGACGTCTATGAGACCTCTATATTTAAAAAGCGGACACTTTCGCAATGAGTGGTCGACCATTGGCGAACGATTATTCCTAATCGCGAGGAAAATTAATTAGTCCTGTCAAAAGTTGATGGTGACAGAGCTTATTTGTTCTTAGTGAGAAGGGATTTTATGTAGGCCACCAACCAATCTTCTTAGAAATAGATTTGTTCCATACTCAGCAAAGAATAAATTTTAAGCCTTAAAGGAGTAATAGGAATATTCAAGATAACTTTTCGTGTTTGATTATTCTTTCACTTACCTATATATAAAATATATAAAGTATTGCGATCGTGAAAATTTTCGAATTCCCGTTTTCAATAGAAATACACGATTTAGGGTCCCATAAGTCCAAATAACCAAGTTCAGCAAGAACGTCTGTTTGTCTATGTGTGTGTGGTAACTCCCAGGCGAAAACGATAAGTCCTATGAAACTGAAATTTCATATTTAAGACAATTATACGCCCGAAATGTTACCGAATCTTTTTCATCAAAATCAGCTGACCAGAAGTGGAACTTTATAACACCTTTTTACGATTTTCTCAACAACGGCTCTAAGGATTTTAAATAAAGTTCCTATATCGATGTAAAATTTAATGGGCTTTAGTATAATGAAGGTTTCATTTTGATTAAAATAGTCTGACAGGATTTAAATGCGATATTTTAAATATTCTTCCTCTAAAGTACCTTTAATTTTGTAGATTCTATAAAAATAACCATATTATCTTGTTAACGTTGATTATTAACACCTAAATATGCAAGTAGAGCGATAGTTGATACCAAACTAAAAGAGAAAACATATTAAAAAAAATTTTTTTTAATGCAATATTTTCTCTTCGGCCATAAGAACAGTACTATAGATGCTAAAGATTTTTGTAAACTTAATGTCTTGTACACAAAATTATAAAAGTTAATGGAGAGTGATGAAAAGCCGAAAAGACTAACTGTTTATTTTAGATAATAATATAATCGATTTTTTAATAAAAAATTAGTTTCTACAGAAATTCAATTTAATTAGTTAATTAATAGTTTCACACATTCTTATCTCTAACTTTTTTTGTCTTACTTTAAAAACGGAGGTAAGTGAAAGTCGTGTGATGCCCGCACCAGATTATTTTTACTTCCACATACCTATATATGAAATTCCCGTGTATATTGTATGTGTTAAGTCTAGCACGAAAACGATATGTTGCTTTAAACTGAAATTTCATATTTTAAGAGCGTCAGTGCCTGTGATGTTACAGTAACTTTTACATTAAAATCGGCCAACCAGAAGAGCCATTTTATCCCATGCATTTTCCACCTTTTTACGATTTTCTTAAAAACTGCTCTAAAGGTTTTGATTGGCCCCCTATATTGAAGTAAAATTTAATGGTTTTTTAGCATAGAGTAGGTTTCATTCTGATTGAAACAGTCTGACAGAGCTTAGATGCTGAGAGTTGAAATTTTCTTTCTCTAAAGTATCTTCAATTTTGTAGATTATAAAAAATTAACCATTTCAAGTAGTTCGCATTCATAAAAAACGGCTAAATATATAATAAGATAGAGGAATTTGATAATCAACAATGATTATTTTTTTTATTTTTCTCTTTATTTATCGCGATGTCTTGATCTCGAAAATCTTTTCTTCTCTATCTTCACTAATAAACGATTTTTGGTGGAATTACATCTATTATAATTTGTGACTTGGGTATACAGATGAACTTTTTATTTTATTTCAGTTTTCTAACACACTTTACTCATTCTAAAACTCTATACGAATTTTTCGATATCTTAAAGAAATAACTGTATTTATAAATAAAATTAAATTTTTTTTCTTTCATTTTTTTAAATGTTTCTAATTATTCGCGGTTTTTTGTTTAAAAAAAATATTAATAAACGTTTCTTATAAACGGAGCGTATATAAAGATTTCTTTTTTTTTTTCGTTTTTCTTTTTTTTTTTAATTTAAAGAGACTTGAAATTTGATACTCTGCATTCTATGACTTTTTTCCGATGTAGATAGTTGTTTTGAAGTTACAGCTGCTTCTTACTGACCAATTGTTTTTTTCAATGATATTCCAGCGGTATATGTTCAAAAAATAAAAATTGCATTAAAACAATATGTTTGCAGTTTCCTCCTTTAGTTGGATATAGAATTCGTTCAACGTATGTATTTAGATGTTTTTAGTAACGCTAATCAGATGATATGGTTATTTTTATAGAATCTACAAAATTATAAGTACTTTAGAAGAAGAAAAATGAAAATATTGGCATTTAAGCCCTGTCAGACTATTTCAATCAGAATGAAACCTGCACAATATTTATCCAATTTAACATCGATGTAGCGAGTTTAATCGAAATCGTTTGAGCCGCTTTTGAGAAAAGCGTAAATAGGTGCAAAATGCATAGAATAAATCGGCTCTTCTGGTAAGCTGATTTTGGTGATAAAGTAGCAGTAACATCTCGAGTATAAAGTTGTCTTAAATATGAAATTTCAGTTTCATAGGACTTATAGTTAGCTAATTTGGACTTGCCACACACACAGACCTTTTGGAAGTCATTTGGACTCATGGGACTCCAAAACGTGCATTTCAGTTGAAAACTGGATTTCTAAAATTTTCAGGATCGCAATACTTTCCCTTATTATATATTCCATTCCATTCCGTAAGTAAAAGTAAAAACACAATAATAATAACGATGCTTTAACAAAATATGATGATTTTATTATATTAAAACAATCTTCCTTACAGCTCACTGTAACTTCATTCCTGAGACGGACCACCCATACAAATACCCACATTGCTGCTTCTTACAAGTACTCAGTTTGATACCTGCTGCAATCAGCCACTTAGCAAGCTCCTAATCGATTTCATTTTGGATCCTCTTGCAAGAACCCATCTTGCAGTCACAGAGCATCCCCGGTTCGACCGAGTCGTATACCGGCTTGGAAGGGAAGAGGATGGCTGGCTTGAGGAAGGACCAGAGGATCTTGGCCTCCTTCACCTCGCTGGCGAACCTCTCTTGGTCCGCGTTCCTCTTCTTGGGCTTCACTTCGTAGCAGACGTGCTGCAGCTTGTAGTCCTTGCACTCCTCCTCCCAACCTGGAAGGTAGGGTAAGTTCCCAGTGAGTGCCCACGGCAGCGGGCGAGGTCTGCAAACACCAGGTTCTATTCCAGCCTTCTTCAGAACTTCTCCGAGGCAATAGGCGTGCTGGCAAGCCGGTAATTGAATGAATTCTTTTTCAGAATCTTTTTTATTTCCATTTTTTTTCTTTTCATTATTTTCATTTTCTTCACTTTCATTATCCTTCTTATCACGTTTTTTCTTTTCCTTTTTTTTCTTTTCACTTTTTCCCTCCGCATTTTCTTTATTCTTCTTTTGATTCCCTTTCCCTTTTTTCTTATTTGGTGGCTTTTGCGCAGCTTTTTTCGCGGTTTTCGATTTTTCCTTTGATTCTGGTTGTTCCTGATCCTTTTCGTCCACCATCTTTTTTTGTTTTATGTGTTTTTAAATAACTTGAAACTTGATAAGAATACTACTAGTTTTACATTCCACTTCCGAGTACTACCATATGAATGCTCGTAACACATGTTGAACTATTATTGGAATTATTTTATTTATTTATTTACATTTTTTACTTTCACTTACTATATATACTTAGTAAGGGAAAGTATTGCGATCGTGAAAATTTTCGAATTCTAGTTTTCAACGGAAATAGTCATTTTAGGGTCCCCTTAGTCCAAATAACCAAGTCCCGCAAAAAGGTGTGTGTGTGTGGTAACTCCCGGGCGGAAACGGTAAGTCCTATGAAACTAAAATTTCATATTTAAAACAAATATACGCCCGAGACGTTACAAAACCTTTTTCATCAAAATGAGCTTACCAGAAGAGCCACTTTATAGTATGCATTTTACATCTTTTTTGGATTTTCTCAAAAACGGTTCCAAGGACTTTGATTAATCTCGCTTTATCAATATAAAATTTAATAGGCTTTAACATCATGTAGGTTTCACTCTGATTAGAATGATCTGACAGAGCTTAAATGCCGATATTTTAAATATTCCTCCTCTGAAGTACCTTTATTTTTGTAGATTCTATAAAAATAACCATATTACCTTGTTAGCATTGATAAATAACAGCTAAATATGTAAGTTGTGCGAATTTGAAAAATAAAATGAAAACATTTTTTTTTTTTAATGCAATTCGAACATAAGTAATATACATGTATGATATACCGTTTAAAAACTAATGATTTTAGAAAAAAATATTATCTCATACACAAGCTTTTAAAAGTTAATAGAGAGTGATGCCGATAAAACTAACTGATTATTTTAGGTAATAATATAATAGATCTTTTAATAAAGCACATGTTTTTATAGGAATTCCATTTAAGTAATTCTTTAATGGTTTCACTCATTTTTATCTCTTTTTATCTCTACTGTCTTTGAAAATTCTTTAATCGATTTTAAAAACGGAGGTAAGTGAAAGTCTTGTGTTGCCCGCACCAGATTTTTTTAGATTTAATAATATTTCCCATCTGAAATTAATAAATGTTTGCAGTAACCAAATACAATAACTTCCGAATAATTGGTTAATCCAAGGCATTTTTAGGCAACCGCCTCAAAAGTCGTCTGGGTGGGTTGTATGGATTGATGGCGCAGTCAATTAATTGTGCGGAATGGTTCAAGTTCAAAGTCAGTCTGCCGTGAAAAAAATTATCATATTCTGTGGCTGTATTCGAAACTGTAAGTCCAAGTCCTTGTGAAGTAATTAGTTAGTCACATAAAATAGTTCATCCACTATTTTTCGTAATATTTTGTATTGGAAAGATTGAATTATTTAATAATAATTATGATAAAACTTTATTCTGGGACTATTTCCCTTTAGAATAACAAAAATGTACAGTAAATATTAATATCTGCCCAAGACAATAAAATTTAAAAAACAACAAACAATAAAATTAATTTTTATTTACAAATGTTCAAAAAAGAAAACAAAATTCGGATGCTAGAGGGTTTGATAATTACTTTTTATTATCATATAATCACCACAGAGTAAAGCATGAGTTGATGAGGTTCCCTAAAGAAAGAGATTTTGCCTGCTTCGATGAAGTCTACTGTGTGGATACGGATGGATCCATGCGGTATGCTGATATCGTGAAATTCCTCAAGACCGGAAATTCAGCTATCATTCTGGAATCTTCCGTGAGATACGAATCCAACGACCTTGAACAGGCAAGTAAAGTGGAAAGGGAAAAGAGACAAATCTACGAAAAATGTATCCCTTTCCTCAAGGAAAAGTTCCGCGAGAGCTATGGCGAGAGAGACTTCTACGTAAAAGGCCTTTGGTTCGGAGCCCGCGGAGCTGTGCCAGGTTCAACAAGGAGCTTCATGGAGGACATAGGTGTCGATATAAAGGACGTAGCAAGGATAACAGAAAGTGTGGTTCTCGACTGTCTGGGAATTATACACCATCACATCTACTCATTACAGGTATAATTGGAGAAGCATGCATGTGCATTTTTATTGGGTTGATGCAAAATTAATGCAGGTTTTTAGTAGGTATTGTAAATACGCCATATCTTTACTTTAAACATATATATTTAATCAAAATAATTTCCATCTGAATCAATGCACTTTTGCCAACGTTCAACAAGCTTTCTTATTCCACCAGAAAAAAAATCCGAATCCCTGGACTCAATGAAATCACGAAAAGAATTTTCAATGTCGTCCTGGTTTTGAAAATTTTTCTCCCTCAAAAAGTTGTCCAGATGCCTGAAAAAGTGGAAGTCTGTAGGAGAGAGGTCAGGTGAATAAGGCGGATGTTGGAGAACTTCGTAGCCCAACTCGTGCAGTCGTCGAAGCGTTGGTTGTGCGACGTGTGGTCTGGTATTATCGTGGAGCAGGATCAGCCCCTTCCGATTCATCAATTCTGGGCAAAGACGTTGCAATTTTTGAGTTCCGAGTTCCGCCGCCATTTCTCGTGTGGTTTTGGTTGGGTCTTCTTCCACTTTTGACCTCAGCTGGTCGTTGTCCAGAGCAAGATGACGGCCCCAACCTTCCTTGTCTTCGAGGTCGAAATCTCCTCTGAGAAACTTCTGGAACCAACGCTGCACCGTGCACTCATTAATAGCCCCTGACCCCACACTTCATTAATATTACGAGCCGTTTGCGCAGCGCTGCGCCCTAATTTAAATTCGTAAAAATAAATTTGACGAAAATCGCACTTTGACATTTTCGATTCAAGACCTTTGAACACACTGAACAAAACGATTTTACTAAACAAATTCATGGTGAAAGAGAGGGTATTAGATAAGGTTTGTTTTGGTATAATAATGATCAATGTTAGGATTAGCTTTGTTTACACAATTGGAATTAAGATATTGCAATAGAGGAAACCTGCATTAATTTTGCATCAACCCAATACTTCAGTCATAGTTGTTCATTGTTCATATAGATATCGATTATGGATGCTAAGTATTTTGTTTTTTTATATGATGGTATGAGTTTTGATATGGTGTTTTATGATGTACATACGATTTTTTTTTAAATTTTCGGTTATATGTCTGGATCTATATATCTGAAATAAAATGGGAAACGATGAAGAAGGAAAAAAAAAACAGGGAAAAGAAATAAAGAAAACAAAAATTCAAATAGAATAGAAAAGAGAAAAAAATATATATTGTGTTTATAATTAAGGATCTAAAATTATAATTTATAATATCAAGAAAATTCCCAAAGGGAATAATTGGTATGCTGTGTTATAGCAACCCAAATGTATAGTATAAAGTGGCTATTCTGGTTAGCTGATTTGGTTGAAAAAGCTGCTGTAACATCTCAATCGTATAATTGTCTTAAATTAGAATTTTCAGTTTCGAAGAACCTATGGTTTTTGCGCTAGACTTACCACACACACACACGGACGGACGGACGGATACACAGACACACAGGCACACAGACTTTTTCGGGACTTGGTCATTTGTACTCAGGAGACCCTAAAACGTGTATTTCCGTTGGAAACTGGAATTCGAAAATTTTCACGATCGCAATACTTTCCCTTACTATATATATTATATATATATAAGTAAGTCAAAGTAAAAATGAATTTGTTCTGTGGCTCAAAATACCGTAGATTGTTGCTATTCACCCCATTTTACGGTTTGAAAGTAAATATTTTAAATGCTACATTCCACTAGAATCTAATTCGAGATAATTCTAGGAGGGAATGGCATGGATAATGGTAAGCAAAGCCTGAGGATGAAACTGCGACTCATATAATATTATTCTACACGCATCAAAGGCTTCTATTCCGACCTTCGAGGTGGAAAAAGAGGGAGACTTGATGCGTCTGTCATAATGCGTAATAGTTTGCTTTGGTCAACGTTGAATAGACAAACAAACTAAACTAAATGCACTGATCCTATATCTGAACCAGTGAAGATTCTGTTAATCGTGAGTGGCATATTAATAACACTTACTAATAATCAAATTCAGCAACTGTTCTCTTGCAATCTTAAATGAATGCTTTCAGTGCAGAAGAAGCACAAAGTGGCTTTACATCAGTAAACAAACAATGTCGATGAACCAAAATAGTATTCTTGTGACATAAGTTCTAGAAATAATTAGAACTTATAATTTTTTTTTGTTCCTTTTTCCACATTATATTCCTGTGGCGAATCGAACGATGCTATAGTAGGAGACCTAAATACGGCCAATTAAGATTTAATCAGAATAGGGATCTTTAACGAGTAAATCACATCAACAAAATTTTATACCACCATTTTACGTCCCCTCCGAAGGACGACATAATATGATTTTTTATTCCCATTAAAAATCCTAGAGTCACTTGCCAGGTTTGAATCCGTCACCTTGGGCATAGAAGGCTGTTAAGCAAGGAATTTTGTCTACATCTATAGTACTCTTCTTATGTATATATATTTTTGCTCTGTTTTTCTTTTTTTTATTATGAAATTCATTCAAATTGTATATTTAGCCATTCTAGCCATTAAAATCCTATATCATTAAATAATATCTTTTTAAATATATTTATATTTACACCCTGGAATCTTGATATGGTATAGTACAAATTTAGAACTAAGAAGGACAATTTAATGAACTTTATTAAATAATTAATTAATAAATTTAATTATCAATAGTTATAAAATTTTATGGTTATTTTTTAGAATAAATAAAATGAAAGGTACTTTAGAGTAAGAAAATTCTGAAGCCAAATCGTAAAAAGATGAAAACTGCATGCTATAAGGTGGTTCTCCTGATTCGCCGACTTTTATGAAAAATTTGTAATCTCAGTCATATAAGCTACTAAAATATGAAATTTAAGTTTTATACTGCTTATTGTTTTTGAGCTTGGCTGGCCTCATCCATGCTAAGGGACCTTTTAGCGGGACTTAGTCATTAGGAATCAGAGTACTTTAAAACCGACATTTTCGAAAATTTTCTACGAGCGCAATACATTATTATAGGTAATTGAAGGTAAAAATATTTTAAAAAATTTCGGTAAAAGATTGTAACCAATCCTAACACTTTCCTTTCCACGTATGCTGATGACACTTGTGTGTTATCAGTCAATAACGATCCAACTATTGGCTCTCAAAACCTACAATCCCACATAAGAGACCTCCAGATATGGTGTCAGAATTGGAGAATGAAAATAAATTCAGACAAATACCACCAAATTACCTTTACCCTCCGTCGTAAGCCAATGACATCCTGTCCTACTGTATCCTTTGATAATATTCCGCTTGTCCCGGCTGAACAGATCCGCTACCTAGGTGTCCTCCTTGACAAACGTCTCACATGGAATCCGCACACAAGACTGAAACGACAAGAAACTGCTCGTCGATTTCGATTACTTCAACACTTACTTGACAAACGCTCTAACCTCCCACTTAACTACAAAAGACTCCTCTACATGACTATCATCAGGCCTGTATGGACTTACGGAGTTGAGCTTTGGGGCTCGACTAAACCATCGAATTCTTCCCGTATCCAATCCTTACAATCCAAAATCCTTCGTAAAATCCTTAACGCTCCTTACTTTGTCACAAATAAAATCATCCATAAAGACCTAAATGTTCCATATATTACTGATTTGGCCCGAACTAGATATCAATCCTTCTATGACAAACTCCATTCCCAACCCACTAGTTTCAACCCTTGCTTCCTCTTCGATTCCTGATAATCCTCCGAGGCGTCTGAAAAGAAGATGGCCTCGAGACCTTCATGTTTAAAATAGTTACTGGAGTGCTTCCATTGGGTTGCTCCTCTACAAATCTGTCTCATGTGATTTTTCTTTTAGCATATTTGCTTGTTGTAATATAAATTACAGTTGTAAATTTCAATAAATAAATATTAAAAAAAAAAAAAAAAAGATGATAAGACTGTTTTTATTTCAAAATATGATACTTGAGCCGCACGTTTGATTTATCTAAACCGATAGTACAACTGAGAAGATGTTTGGAAGAGACGGGAAGTTGCCATGAGATGAGAATCCGTGGAGCCGGAATACGAACTGCCATAAAATAGTCGTTAGGGTTGAAACCCATAGATGTAATAAAGGTACAATGAAGCCATCGCTGAGAGCGGCATTGCCTGATGTTTTTTCCCCTCCATTCCAGAAGGATGGTGCCTGAGCTCTGGGGTAGAGGACATTAGTGGGCTAAAACAGACGTTAAGGCTAGTTAAGGGCTCCATTATATCTCTATTTCAGTATCACCGCTCCCACACTTAATCCAAAAATTTTAAACGTAACTGAGTGTGCAATTTCAGAAAGAATTCATAGTTAGAGATGCAAAATTGAAACAATTTTTTATTGAGTAATATTACAGTATACATATATACAAAAAAGAATCATCCTGGGATCACTTGTAGCTGGGTAGTTAGCATAACAGCCTCCTGTGCCAAAAATCACGGGTTCGAACCCACTGGTGGTCCTAGGATTTTTTAATGGGAGTAAAAAAACCTTCGTTATGCTGTCCTTCGGAGGGGACGTTAAATGGTGGTTCCGAGCCTGTTCGATGTCAGGTACTCGTTAGAGATCCTTATCCTAATAAAACCTGGATAGGTAAAATTTAGGACTCCCACTGTAGCACCGTCCGATTAGCCATAGTAGCATAAAGGGACGTTAAATAAATAAACAAAAAAGAATCAATAAGAATATGTGACAAATTCACTCAATCTATATACAATCCTCAAGCATACAGCACGTGAGTGGAGAATCTATCCAATGCTAGAACCCCAATATACATGTTTAAAAGAAGTCTCGAGACCGAAGTCTGCCGTTTCAACCTTCTAGAGGGATGGTAAGGGAGTGTGGAGCTGGGTAGGGATTGAGCTAGCGAATTGGGGTGATGGATAAGATTGTGATGAAATTTGGAGAATTTTGATGGTATAAGGTCTAAAATATGTAGAATATTTAGGTCGCGGTGTAAGGTATAGTTGGTGACATAATAAGGAGCATTAGCTATTGTTCGGAGGACTTTGGATTGGTAGGATTGAATGCGTTTGATGTTAGAAAATTTGGCTGTCCCCCACGGTTCAAGTCCGTAGGTCCAGATAGGTTTCAGTACTGTCTTATATATCAGCAGTTTGTTTTCGATATATATTTTAGAATTTCAGAGATGCAAAACTTTTTAAATTATATTTTATTGAAATTTACAACTGTATACTGCAATACATCAAGTAAATATGCTGATAAAAGATATGTTCATGAAAAACATTAAGAGAAACTGCCCATTGGCAGCACTCTAGTAATCAATCTAAACAAGAAGGTCTCGAGGCCATCTTCTCTTCAGAGGCCTCGGTGGATTATCAGGAATTGTAGAGGAAGCAAGGATTGAAACAAGTGGATTGAGTGGGAATGGAGTTTGTCATGATACCTGGTACGGGCCAAATCAGCTACATACGGAGCATGGAGGTCTTTATGAATGATTTTGTTGCGGACAAAGTAAGGGGCGTTGAGGATTTTACGAAGGATTTTGGATTGTAAGGATTGGATACGGGAAGAATTGGATGGTTTGGTAGAGCCCCATAGCTTAACTCCGTAGGTCCAGATAGCCGTATGATTGTCTTGTAAATGAGTCTTTTGTAGTTTAGTGAAAGGTTAGAGCGTCTGTATAGTAAGTGTTGGAGTTGCCGAAAACGTCGAGCAGTTTCTTGTCTTTTCAGTCTTGTATGCGGATTCCATATAAGGCGTTTGTCAAGCAGGAGTCCTAAATAGCGTATCTGTTCTACTGGGACAAGCGGAATATCATTAAAGGTAACTGTAAGGCAGGATGTCATAGGTTTTCGACGAAGGGTAAAGGTAATTTGATGGGATTTATTGGAATTGATTTTAATTCTCCAATTCTGACACCATACCTCAAGGTCTCTGATGTGGGATTGGAGAGTTTGAGAGGCGATACTAGGATCATTATGAACTGATAGCACGCAAGTGTCACCGGCATAGGTAGAAAGGAATGTGTTAGGATGGGTTGGGATATCAGCTGTATAAACTTTGTAAAGGATGGGTCCAAGAATGCTGCCCTGAGGAACACCAGCAGACTGGGTAAAAAGAGATGAATAGGAGCGATTTTGATTTATTTTGAAGGATCTGTCGGAGAGGTAGGACTGGATGATTAGAAAGTATGTTGGATGAAGGAATTTACGGAGTTTATACAGCAGTCCTGGGTGCCAGACTCGATCAAAGGCCTGTTCTATGTCAAGAAAGGCTCCCGTGCAGTAAAATCCACGCTCCAATGCAGACGAGACCACATCCACCACACGGTAACATAGATGCAAAACTAGAGTAGTATTTAGGAAGTAATGCTTAAATGTACGAAGAAACAATTAGGCGCTTATGAAATGGCTACTATCCAGTATAATGTATCAACGATTGTACATACGTTTTAGCTTACATATAAAAAACGGATATGCAACTTATAATAATACCTGTAGGCGACGCATATGTGGAGAAGCTATATCAGAATTGTTTCGTATGTGTAGGACAGTAACGGAATCAATTCAGCATATCACATCATGCTGTCAAGTGCACGCTGGAAAGGAATACTTACTGAATGAATGAAAAATAATTTTTATTCTGGGACACTGTCCCCTAAGAATAATATACAGTGAACAGAAAAAGTCCAATTGGTCTGGCTTCATTTAATATATGATTATTTAGTCGATTAAATTATAATAGGTTAATATGAATGAAAGATACAACAAACCACAACAGATTACAACATCAAAGTATAGTTAAGTATTATAGTATAGTTAAGTATTGTCGAAGTCTAGATTTATCATATATGTGCGGAAGATTGATTATTGAGGATGTGGTTAAATAATTGGTGTTTGAATGTGGTTAGGGATGAGATTTTAGGAGGGAGATGGGTAAACTTTGTTGAACATTTTTTTAATTTTTTTTTTTTAATTTGATTTATTAATAGGTAATATAATCAAGGGGCAAGGGATATTACAGTTAGAAGAAATCATTCATCCCATATGTGCATTGTAAATAAAAAATAAATAAAAGAATAAGTAAAAAAAAATGTATATAATGCGAAAAATAATTGAATAATTAATAAAGACTAAACAAAGAAGAAATATATATACATAACTAAAATAAAATAAATAATATATATAGAAAATAATAACAACCTTGATCACATTCATACCTATTTACAATATTTACAAACTGCCCCCGGGATCACCGAATCGAACCCCGAGATCCACTAGTGGATGTCGGGGCACAAAGACAGGAGATCCCAGCGCCTCTCATTCAGCCGCTTCACTGGCCTTGAGACTGTTGAGCACTATCACGTCGTTCTCCAGAGGGATCTCTCATAGGAAATACATCATTGAGTAATAAATCTTGTCAACATACACGAGGAACTCTGTTTTGATATTGCGCATGCTTTTAATCGTATCCTAATCAAAGAATCCTCTTCTGCCGGACCTAATGTTACAAACACACAGCTTGTGGGAGCAAACTGATGAGTAAAATGGATTTTTTACTGCTTAAAATATATTTATATTTTTGTTCTTTTTATATTTATTTGAAGCAGTTATTTATTTCTTATTTTATTAGTATAGAAACTTTATTTTATTTTTCACTGACAAATTGTAACCTAGCCAAATTGTAATTCTAGCCAATTGTAATTCTAACCATTTGTCTATTTCTCTCTGTTGATTTTGTGCGCTCCACATGCGATATGTCGTTATTTCTTTCGTTTATTTCACCTAAAAACATAATTAATGTATCTGCAAGATAATAAAACAGTGTTTCTTCTTTCGTTCTCCATCTACTGGCTACTTATAGGTTATATTTCACCTCCTTTAAACTTTCTTTTTCGGTATACCGGCCTGACCCAGTGAATCCGGAACAGTTTAGGAAAATCTTATTGATGATGTATAGTCGATTGTAGAAACTATTATAGGTGGAATAGTCAGGAATAAGTCGTTCTTTTAATTTTGCCAACGTTTCGGCTCAAGCTTGTGAGCCATCATCAGGGCATTACTGAGCCATGTCCCCAAGCTTGAGCCGAAACGTTGGCAAAATTAAAAAAATGACTGATTCCTGACTATTCCACCTATAATGATTAGGAAAATCGTTAGCGAGGTTTACTACAGTTTTATGATTATTAAATAATTTACTATGCCATTAAGAAGCTGCTATTTGAGTGAGAATATACATCTGTTTGTTACTTAAGTCCTAGTATACTTATCTTTTCTCAAGATGTGCTTATGAGGCTTGTGTCAAAAGCGTGTACAATGTTTCGTTTTCGAAAAGTTTAAGTTGTTAAGATCTTAAATAAGGTCTTCTGCAGCTTTCCTTGATGAAGGGAGAATTTCGGAGCAAACAAAAGCTAAGTACCGGCCATTGTGCTAACCGTCCTTATTGTTATTAGCAGGTTGGGAGCAGGCTGCCACAAATGGCCTACCCAATTAGCCCCAGCAATCTCCTCGTAGCAATTTCATGGAAGTCGAACGGGGCTGGTTGCTACCTGAAGTGTTGCCCAAATCGACGGGCTGGGAAGTGGGCAGGGAAGACATTAACTAGGCACAACAAAAGACAAATCACCTGAGCCGGGACCAGGTACGCTCGCCTCATCCATCAGCGGCTCCGGTTCCGGCTAAATTAATACTGTTTTTCTTCAAAGATGATTTATGGACCTTAATTAAGGGAGCCCCTTTGAAACAACACTATTAGCCAGCACTGGATATAATCAATATCACACCAACATTTATCCTACGAGGGACGGACCAAGCAGATATACGGCTCTTATCGCGGTAATTGAATCCTTCCCTCAGAGCATCATATTTAATAAACTGACAATTTGGAATGGATTATGATCATTTCATGAACAATGTCATGAAAATAAACCAATCATTATGTTAAAGGGGATTGTTATTTATTTTAGGTAGTTCTCGGACTAAGGTTTTGAAGGTTGCGGCTTTGACCAGATTTAGAAAAAGGGACTTAGTTTGGGTTCAGTTAACTCAAAAAGGATCGTTAAAATAACTCACCAGTATTGGTACTAATAGCTACTCATTACCCCTAATAAATAAATATGGCTTGTCCGGAAAGTAATGCGGGATTTTGAGTTTTCTTTAAAATACCTCTCTATACGCATATATTTGTCAATTTGACATGAATATGAGAAAAAGTTCTTGAAATGTAGTCTAAACAAAATTTTATTGACTGACCTAAATACCCGTAGAAAAATTTTATGTAGGTACCTATTAACCGTTAGTTACGGCATGTAATTTGTCAGCGCAATGCATGACTGCTTCTTGTTACAAACAAAGGCTTTGCAAATAATTTTCATTGACTTTATTAGAAATAATTTTCCGATGACATCTCACGGACCCCATTAACCATTGTACTAAATAAATAATGGAGGATTCTCAGCTTTCTTTAAAATACCCCTCTATATAACAAATTACTTACGTTTATTGGACTATTCATTTGTATATGGTAAATGTAATTGATTGTCTTGATAGTTGAAACACTAATTGAAAGTTTTGGTGGACATCTGTAGCATTTCACTGCTTACCTTCTTACATGATACAGTCGATGCCCACCTCAAGGCGACTGGAAAGGTAAAAAAGCTAAAAAGTTGGGTTCCGCAAACATTAAATGACAGCAAAAAAATAAAATAAAATAAAGAGATATTAACAATAAAGAAGCCTTCTTCCATCAAATAGAAGAGGCTAATTTCGGTGAATGAAAACACCCGTCCACATGTCTCACACGTGACGTCACAAAAAATGTTTAGATATGAAACTCTGCCGCATCGGCCCTACTCTCCGGACCTCTTTTCTACGAATTATCATTTAAAAAAATAAAAATTTCGTGTTATTTTATAGGTTTCATAACCTAATCACTAGCTATATATGAAAGTCATCAGATTTATTTAGACAAGGGGTGGGCATAATCGAATGATCGTCATAATCGGATGATGGGACTTCGATGATTTAAATAACCGAATGATTTCATAATCGAATGGTCGAATGATTAGTATGCATTTATGTGATGAGCAAAAAAAAAAAAAAAAAATCCCTCGATTATCGGTAAACAGTTCAGTCCGAATCATCATTCGCTTATCCAAACCGATAAATGAACGATTGTAATAATTGAATGATCCGATAATCGTCATTCGATTATGCCTACCCCTAAATTTTAAATTCTAAATATAAATTTTAGATTACCACTCAAACAATGTTTATTCATTCAGACCTCCGGATTCGAACAGCTGTCGTTTAATCCGAGGCTGCTGAGCAGACAATGTTTATTTCATTTTGTTGCTTAAAAAAATAAATATAAAATATATATTTTTTAGTGGGATCATCTGTGGTGTAGTGAATAGAATAACAGCCTTATATGAGTTCAAATTCGGCAGATGATCTTAGGATTATTTATTTATCCTTAGTTCTCCCGTCCCGGATGGTGGTCAAAGATCCATATTCCGATTTAACCTGGAAAGGCAAATGCTAGAGCTCGCACTGTACTAGCATTAGTCTGATTAGCCACTGCAGCATAAAGGGATGTTTGATTGAAATCTAAGAAATTTTTGTAAAAAAATTTAAGAATGTGTTATTGATTTTTTTTTTTAAGTTTAACGGTTTTAACGGTTGTTTACCTTAAACGGTTTTCTTTATTCATTTTGTTTTGAACTTCATTTAAAAATAACAGTATTTTATATAAAATATTAACATGTATGTCTAATTCTAAATACTTGGTATTAACAGAAGAATCGTTAAAAAAAACCAAAAAAAAAACCAGAAACTAAATGTTGCAGGTAGACGAATGAAGTATTAATATAATGCTCTTAAATAAGGCGTGTATTACTAATGGTGACAACTAAAGTGGTATAATGTGAAAGGGGGACCACCGCACCTTAATGTGAAACATCATATTTAGTAATCGGAAAACTGAAAGACCTTTCACAACTTGCGGCGTAAATGGAAATGAAAACTGATCTAAACACGACAGTGAAAAAAATTTACTATTTAAAAAAAAAAAAATCTAACGTCAACGAAATAAGACTTTTACTAACAACCATTGTTAAAATGGCTTAAAGAACTTCTAAATCAAGTTTAAATTGAAAATAGGTTAAAGAATTACATTTAGTTTTGATAGAATCGTGTGTTTCATATAATAATCCATCATATTATTGCCTGCAACAATAATTTAGTATTATCCGCTTCTCATACCTCTTCATCACCTTGTAAAATTGTTTGTATATAATAATATTTTTTAATAGATCATCATCTTTCCAACAGTATATTTTAAATTAGTATTGCTGTTCTAAAAAAAATATTTGTGCCTTTTCCCCTTTTAGTTGGGTTTAAGATTCGTTCAAAATACGAGTATATATATATATATATATATATATATATATATATATATATATATATATATATATATATATATATTTTTTTTTTTTTTTTTTTTTTTTTATATCAATTACTATTAAAGAAGAGTAATTTAGGATATGATTATATCAATTGGAACAATCTCTTCTAATTTTGTTTATATGTATTTATTTATCAAAACATGTCAATAATAAATCTTATTACGTTTCGAGGTATCCCATGTCTCTTCTTCAGATGTTCAATATTATATTTATTTCCATATTGTTACTCAATATAGGTCATTTAATATTACAATTTATTCACATTAAGTTCATATATATAACAAGAAAAATTAATATATGATAGTGAAAAGTTAAAATTTGATAGAATTACTATTCATATATATATGAACTTAATGTGAATAAATTATAATATTAAATGACCTATATTGAGTAACAATATGGAAATAAATATTATATTGAACATCCGAAGATGAGGCATGGGATACCTCGAAAAGTAATAAGATTTATTATTGACATGTTTTCATAAATAATACATATAAACAAAATTAGAAGAGTTTGTTCCAATTGATATTATCATTATATATATATATATTTACCAAAGGACATGAAATAGTTAATTTCTTTTTAATCTACAAAACAAAAGGTACTTTAGAGGATGAAATTTCAGAATATAGGATTGATATGATTGAAATAGTCCAACAATGCTTAAAAGACTGTTGAGTCAGATAAGCCATAGGAGCATAAAATAAACTCACTAGAATTTTTAAAAATAAAATCATTTTTATCTAACTCCAGATTTTTATTCTAGAAAAAGGTCACATAAATTAATACAAAACAAAATGCCACGCTTGTTTTTCAATCGGCTTGAGGTAGAAACACAGGTTAACTAAGCCGTCTTGGTTTCTGTGATAGAAATGCAAAATCTTAAATGTATACTCTTTAATAAAACCGCACATTGCATTTTTTTTTTTTTTTTTTTTACCTTACTACTTCTGATTACTCGAGAAAAAAATAAATTATTTCACATGATGGTTTACCATTTTATTATTATCACTGCCATTCGTGGGAAGGATCTCGCGGTTTCTATCGGATAAATGACGTTCCTCGAGCCTGAAGAACTAGTTCCAGACGAGATGGAAATCAGCCGGGACGGGATATCTCTTGGGGGCCGTAAAAGTGAGGATTACCTCAGGAATTTACCGGTATCTAGGGAAGTATCTGGTGAGGTGGCATCACAATCAACCTGCTAATATATTCTAGCAGCTATTGCCCAGGTATTTTTATAGCTGTCCACCATCTCAGTGAAATACTGCCTGTAACTGATCTCAATTAGAGCTCCTATCTAGTCAGCCCTTGCTGAGTCAACTGATTATTTTTATAACTAATTATGCGTGTATAAAACCTAAATCAACTTTTCAAATTACTTTTTCATAGTATTAATTTTTTTTTGTTTGTAAATATTGTATGAATGAGATCCCTCGTTACTTAACATTGCCCATTATGGGGCAGAATACAATATTACTAAATAAATAAATATCTGGTTGTAAATTAAGTTCGTTTTATTTTTCAATATTTCAATTTAATCCTCTTTGTGTTTTCAAAACATGTTTATTTGGTCAATAATGTTTACATATTCTAAAAAAGGGCTTTATAAGGTGCTGTTATGAATCAGTTTCAACCGAGACTCCTTATCTTTGAGGGTCATTTTGCTAGCTCAAAATGGAAGAGAACTAAAATTCATTTTCATTATTTGATTATTTTTTATATTAAAGAGGAAAATCCGTTGAACAGACTGTTAAGAAAATTTGCAGTGTGTATGGCGATAATGCCTTAGGAGAAAGCCCCGTATGTAAGTGGTTTGCTCGGTTCAGAGCCGGAAATTTTGACTTGGAAGACGCGAAGCGCTCTGGTCGTCCTTCAACTGTTGATGATGACCAAATTCCAAAAATTATCGGAAAGATAGCAACATATAACAGATAAAAATGGGTCATACATAGTTTTTTTAAAAATATGTATATTGCCCCTTCATTATCCGCGCAACCAATTATTTTAGCAAAAACTTTCATATAATCATTTTTTAAGTTACTTTTAGAGTACTTTAATCTTTTATTGAATATTTTTTGTCGGTATAGTCCATATGTGTTGATCTTGATGTCTCTCTCAGATAAAAAAATATTACGATTAAAGTAACATTAACGCCAGAAGACTTTTGTGAAGATCCCTAAAGACTTGGGATATAGTTAGTACCAGAAGAAGAAGTCGAATTATTAATGTAATTCTGTCATATTTGTGGTAGATGGGAATTAGTAGATCAGTGAATTCGGCTAAACCTGAGGCTATAGATTGGTAGGAGGTAATAAATATAACGATAAAAAAGAATAATTTTAAGAGAAAAAACATATTAACCATCGACGCAACGGCGTAAATATGAAATTTACAACAGAATTAATGATCAGCTTTTATGATTCCCTTAATAAAATATTATTTACCATATGGTCTAGTAAAATTAGGGAAAAACCAGGACAATTACAAAAAAAAATAAAATAAAATAAAGGTAAAACTAGTCAGAAATTGTTAATACTTCCCCTTATCAAGAGGTAATAAGTCCTTGAGTTTTTCACGTCAGGTTTTTTTTTTCTGATTCTTCCCTACGAAACCTGGCGCGGAAAACTCAAGACCGTATTAACTCTTAATAAGGGGAAGTACTAACAATTTCTGTCCTGTTTTACCTTTCTTTTTCCTTTTTTTTTATGTCGTAGTCGTGCTGTTTTTTCCCTAATTTTACTGGACTATTTGGTAAATAATATTTTATTCAGAAAAATATCCTATAAAAAATCCTTTATAGAAGAGGTATCTATCGTTTTAGATTCCCTGTCCACATTAGAAATAGTCTTTATCAAAATTCATCAAAAATAAAATGTGATCATTAATTCTGTTGTAAATTTCATTTTGATGGTTAGTATGTTTTTTCTTAAATTTTTTTTATAATTATATTTATTATTTTCTAACAATGGATAGTGTTAGGTTTAGCCAAATTCACTGATCCACCGATTCCAATTTGCTACAAATATGAAAGAATTACATTAAAAATTCTACTTCTAAGACTCCTTGACAACTATATTCTAAGTCTTTATGGATCTGACACGGTACTTTAATCGTTATTTCATTTTATCTCAGAGAGACACCAAGATCAACACATATAGATTACATGACAGAAAGAACTGGTCTTACACAAAGATTTTTTTTTTCTGAAAGTAGTGTTTTTTTATCCAGCCTATTCTTTTTTTTTTTTTTTTTTTTTTTTGTCGACTCTACCCTGCGGATTCGGTTTTTCCCAAGAATTGGTTCTCCCTGGCCTGAATTTGCCTTTTATGTTCGGAGGTGATGGTCTATGACTTGTTTGGGTAGGACATTATGAGGAGGAATGTGCTCTTGTTGACGTTTATTTTGGTTTCTTAACTCACTTCTTTTTCTTTGTTAGGAAGCCTTACTTAAAGGCGTTAAAGCAGACTCCTGCCAACTCATGTGAGTCCCATAATACTAGAAACGATTCACTTGTTCCAATAGACTTTCAAATGAACTTTTCCGCTTATTTTTATTTTCATAATTTAATTTTTAAAATATTTATTTAATGCTTAGATCTGAAAATATTCCACGAAAACGTAAAAAACGAAAAAAAAAAAATGTTCTTCTGTTCATTTTAATAACAATACCTTATGTAAGTCTAACAGATAAACTTAATATTAAACTTGACCTCTACAACCTATACTAAGGGATTTGCTCAGACGCCAGGTTTTCTTCCCAATTTAGGTGTACCCACTTTATAGAGGCTGGGTATGCAGGCAGATAGTCTTTCGATATTAAGATCGCCTCCTGGCTGAACAGAATAAATAATTTATCTAACACAGCCGGTCTTCGAATCTGCTCAGTAATCTAGTGCCCTATCCCATAGACTAAGCCACTCAATATAACTGAAAAACAATAATCATTGATACAACACAACTATGTCATATTTAAGGCAACTCTACGCCCAAAATGTTACATTAACTTTTTTTTATTAAAATCGGCTAACCAGAAGAGCCACTTTATACCATGCATTTGGACCTTAAAAAGAAAATATAATAATCGTTTCAATAGTCGTATATAATAATATAATAGAAAACACATGTTTCTATTGAAACTCAATGTAATTAATTCTTCAACAATGTATTACTTTCACTTACTATATATAGTAAGTTAAAGTATTGCGATCGTGAAAATTTTCGAATTGCAGTTTTCAACGGGAATACACGTTTTGGGGTCTCCTGAGTCCAAATTACCAAGTCCCGCATAAAGGTCTGTGTGTGGGTGTGTGTGTGTGTGTGTGAACTCCTGGGCAGAAACGGAAAGTCCTATGAAGCTGAAATTTCATATTTAAGACAAATATACGCCCGAGACGTTACAAAACCTTTTCATCAAAATGAACTTATCAAAAGACCTATTTTATACCATGCATTTTGCACCTTTTCTTGATTTTCTAAATAACGGTTCCGATGATTTTGATTAAACTCGCTATATCAATGTAAAATTTAATGGGCTTTAATATAATTTAGGTTTCATTCGGATAAAAATGGTCTGACAGGGCTTAAATGCGGATATTAGGAGAAAACAGAAACAAATATTTTTGTAATGCAATTTATTGTTTTTTAACATAAGAACAGTAATATACATGTATGATACACCGTTTGAAAACTATAGATTTTAGAAAAAAATATTATCTTATACACAAGCTTTTAAAAGTTAATAGAGATTGATAAAAAGCCGATAAAACTAACTGATTATTTTAGATAATAATATAATAGATTTTTTAATAAAAACACATGTTTCTATAGAAATTCCATTTAATTAATTCTTTAATGGTTTCACTCATTTTTATCTATTACTGTACTTGAAAATTCTTTAATCTATTTAAAAACGGAGGTGAGTGAAAGTCGTGTGTTGCGCGCACCAGATTTTTTTATTATATTAAATATTATATTAGGAACTAAATATGACGTACATCATATTGGACTAATATAGAAAGAAGATGCTTAAGAGATATCAAAATAATGACTTGATCGGGTTCGAGGCGCTGACCAAACGGAACTGGAAGGTTGGCCTTTAGGGAAGTATTTCTTTTTTTTTTATTTTTATAACTCTTTTAGAATTATGCCGGGTTAGAATCCTGCCCAATTAGGGCCGTTTTACGGCCTGGCGCAGCTCACCACATCCACCTTTTTATGCCTATCAATCCAACACATTCGGAAATAATTCAAAATTCCCTCAAGCAATTTGTGTAGCCCTTTCCTCTCCGCCGCTCGAGATAATCTAACAGTCTCATTAGCATCCAACTTCTTTTCACTTAATGTTTTATTTATATCCGTACCCTTTCGAAAAATTTAAAAACACTTCCCTCGGCCAAATTAAAGTAGTTTATTTAAATTAAACTGATGATATGTACTTTTTTTTTTTTTTTTTGTATTTGAAATTTAATTGGAACGTCATAAAAGTTCGGCTCACGATTTTTCGGACGATAATCGAAGAGAAAAAATGTCACCGAAATAAACGGTAATATCTTTTTTAAGTCTCCATTATTCTTATCAAATCATATTCGGATAAAAAATTTAATTTAAAAATTATATATTGTGGATGTAATTAGTTGACCGTTGAGAATTACTGGAAGGAATTAGTCCGGGTGGCGGTCATTAAATGAAACAACTAAATAGTTTCAACTATTTTATTGTTTGCCAACGTTTCGACCCCCTTTGTGGGTCATCATCAGGGCTAAAAAGATACAAAAGAATATAATTTCAATGACATTACATACAATATTATATAACCTATTTAGCTATAGAACGTCGGTATTGAAAAAATAACAGAAGAACTGTATATGTAAAAAAAAAACTTAATTAAAATACAATGACCATATTACAATAATGAAAGTGTTATACAGAAAAAATAAAAATGTTCACTAAACAAAATTTACACAGGTATCAATAATTTACATGAAATATGAAATATAAAAATATGAAGTAGAGTGGAGATACGTACCGCATGGTGGGAGAATGGAAACTAGGTACTGTTTGGTAGATGGGGGGTAGGTAGGATGGAAAATACGTAGGAAAAGGTAGAGTGGAAAATACGTACTGATTTATGGACAGGGTCTGACAACAATGACTAAAATTCTTAATACTACCATACAAAGAATCAATGAAATTTAACTTATGATTATAATAATTATACAGGATAAAAAATTATAATTTAATTCTTGAAATATCACCTATATAATAGTAAAAACAGTGATGGAAGATGTATATGGAGAAAAACTGACTGTACCTCCCAACTTAATTATCCCTAATTCTGTTTAAGGTATCCAAAGGTAACAGGGTGGAAAAAAATAAAAATGGAACATTGTAAAATACATTAATTGACAAATCTGAATTTATTTTTTTCCACCCTGTTACCTTTGGATACCTTAAACAGAATTAGGGATAATTAAGTTGGGAGGTACAGTCAGTTTTTCTCCATATACATCTTCCATCACTGTTTTTACTATTATATAGGTGATATTTCAAGAATTAAATTATAATTTTTTATCCTGTATAATTATTATAATCATAAGTTAAATTTCATTGATTCTTTGTATGGTAGTATTAAGAATTTTAGTCATTGTTGTCAGACCCTGTCCATAAATCAGTACGTATTTTCCACTCTACCTTTTCCTACGTATTTTCCATCCTACCTACCCCCCATCTACCAAACAGTACCTAGTTTCCATTCTCCCACCATGCGGTACGTATCTCCACTCTACTTCATATTTTTATATTTCATATTTCATGTAAATTATTGATACCTGTGTAAATTTTGTTTAGTGAACATTTTTATTTTTTCTGTATAACACTTTCATTATTGTAATATGGTCATTGTATTTTAATTAAGTTTTTTTTACATATACAGTTCTTCTGTTATTTTTTCAATACCGACGTTCTATAGCTAAATAGGTTATATAATATTGTATGTAATGTCATTGAAATTATATTCTTTTGTATCTTTTTAGCCCTGATGATGACCCACAAAGGGGGTCGAAACGTTGGCAAACAATAAAATAGTTGAAACTATTTAGTTGTTTCATTTAATGACCGCCACCCGGACTAATTCCTTCCAGTAAAAATTATATACTTCACACGACATTGGTGAATTATATACATCCATTATAATAACTATACTGAAAATATATAACTATACTAACTCAAAATATAAATTAAGGGAAATCAAAAAGCAAAGTAAAGAAAAATAAATTGACAGGAGAAAGGTGCTGCTCAACTTAATTTGTTTGATTTTACACAGGATACTAAGACTTTTTTTTTAATAATGAAATTTTAATACATAGTAACAAAACATAAAAACATTTTTTTTTACATAACTTTGTTTTTTTATATTCTTTTTCTCATTTTCTTTTTCTTTTATCATTTTTCTCTCATTTTATTCTACACTATATGTATTAAATAATAATAATAAATAAATATTATAAAATGACAACCTATGTTAAATATGCTATACTAGCTACTATATGAAATAAGAAAATGAGGAAATAATGGAATCGATGGGCTCAAGCTGCTACAACTACTAGGAAATGACACGAAATTCCACAATAACGTTATAGAATTCTTCAAAGACATTAAGTTATACAAACGAACGGTGCCTCTAACCTAATGTGGTACACGGCACTTAAATTTGTTGTTAATTATGGCTTTAATTCGTAAAACATCAAAGGTCATCAACGCCTATACGAACGCCCACATAATGATTAGACTTTTAGAAGAAGGAGGAAATAAATAAATAATAGTAATTATAAATAAACTGTATAAATAGAAATATCAATTAAGTATGAATGACAAAATCAGTGTAAAAAGATAAGTGTAAAGGTGCGAAGAGCTAATTAAGAATAAATAAATAAAAAAATCTGTTTTTGGAACCAAGTTTCAATGATGAAGATAGTTAACTTTATAATGTAGGTAGTAAGGAGTTTTTCCGAAGAAATTTAAAGATTAATTTAATTAAATCCTCATTAAAAGGTACCAACAGCACGCGGTTTTCCCAGGCGGTCACCCATCCAAGTACTAATCACGCCTGACGTTGCTTAACTCCGGTTATCGGACGAGAACCGGTGTTGGTTGGTTGGTTGTTATATTTTATTGGCACAAAACATCTCGGTCATCAGTGCCAGACACTAATTTTTAGAAACTAATTTAAGGTTAAATAATGAACAATTGTTGTACTAAAAAACAAATAACAACAAATAGTTGAAAACAATTAACTATAAGAATAATCACTAGTAAGAACAAATGTTACAGCATTAGCAAAAGATAAACATATATCAGGTTAAATTTTTTTTTAATTTAAAAAAAAAAGAAAAAAAATGTATATATATATATATATATATATATATATATATATATATATATATATATATATATTTATTTATATGTATGTCTATAAATAAAGTTAAAAAGTAATTAATTAATTTAGAAAATAAAATAAAATAATAATAATTATAATAATTTTTAAAATAATAATAATAATAGTAAAATACAATTTTCAAATCTGCTTGTAAAAGTCCATTTCCGTAAGAAAGCACATCAATTATATTTATATCGTTCCTCAAAGCAACCGCGACATTGAGTGGTATTCCCCTTTGGTTCAATTTACCTGTGTAGAAGGGACATTCCTCGAAAATGTGAGTAACTGTCAGGGCTCCCCCACATGCTGACATCTTAGGGGCAAATCCTTAGATATTAAGTGCCCATGGGTTAACCTTGTATGTCCGATTCTCAGGCGGGCCAGAACCACCTCCTCTCTGCGGTTGATGCGATTTGAGGTTTTCCAAGACTTTAGCTCTCTCTTAATCGCTTTCAGCTTGCTTGGATAGCTGCTTTTCCATGTTTCATCCCATTTTTTAAAAACATTTTCAATTAGAGGGCGCGCTAGTTCTGATGGTGTTAACAGTGCTTGTGAGAACCGGTGTGTTCAACGTGGTATGTATGGCCGTTGGCATCTAAATGTAAAATAAATACTATATGAAATACTACTTTAATATGAAATCTCGAGGATAAACAGAAGAAAAAAAAATTAAAACATACCCTATTAATAATTGATTTTCTTATATATTTTAATTATAATTTATTTATACTTTAAATATATATTTGTATTTACTCTTTTTATATTTTAATAATAAAATATTTAAAAAATAATAAATATACCTAAACTTTCAATTAAAAATAATCTGAAAAAATTAAATTTTACAAATTAGTTTGAAATTAATCTGTTTTTAAAGCAGACTTTCAAAGTCCATAATTCATAGTAAATAATTTATTTATTGTTTTTTAATGTTATATACTTTCGAAAATGTACGGTTTGATCAATGAAAAGAAAAACTATTAGTCCTTTAAATATAAGGAAAAAAACACCTTATTTTATGTGAACTACAAAATAAATCTGCCTCGGGCTAGACCCGACTGGTTCAAACTATTAAAATTTCTAACACAAGAAATTTGGAAATTAGTCACATTCTTTCAGGATGTAAGATATATTTACATAATTACATATAATACATGTAACTTTTTAAACATAAAATATTATTTATACCTATATAAATCTTCTGATTATTATTTATTTTAAAGCGTTAGTTAGTTAGTTTTTTTTTATTTATTTCTTTCTATTAATTTAGAAATGCGCTAAATAAATTTGCCGTATGAATATATGACATGAAAAAAAAACCCCACTGATCAATAGCTATATAAATGAAGTGAGTAAGTCCTGAGGCCACCTTCATTTCAGTCTTCTCGGAGGGATTTCAGGAATATTTGGGGAACATAGGTTACACTTGTCCGTGACCTTTTTGTTTTAAATGTGTAGGGAGTTAGGCATTATAAGAGGTATATCTGTTTCGGACCGAGTCTGCGACAAATAGGATATTTATGGTCATTATGGATTATTTAATTTGTGAAAACATAAGGGGGTTTAGAATATTGTAAACGATTTTGGATTGTAAGGGTTGGGTGCAAGAGGCATTAGATCGTTCTTCGCTGAGAATTCAAAGTAATGCGCTTGTCAGGATGGATTCCTAGATATCGGATTTTGATGTTGCTTGAAATTCAGAATAAATTATTAAAATATAATTCAAGAAATATTACAAATGTATTTTGTTGAAATATAATTTTTAAGTTGTTGATTATTACTTTGTTTTTTTTTTTTCTATAATTATTTTCCCTCCAGTATTCACAAAATTCTTCTCAATCACTATTATATATTTCAAACACATAAAAGATGATAAAAAAAAAAAAAAAAAAAAAAAAAAAAACCCGTACCACTACAACCCATAAAGAGTTTTGGGCTCAGTACATGTAGAGATTATTACTGTTTCTAGGCCAACGGCCGTGCAATGAGATCATGCTCAGCCGCATGGTTTTCCCCCATTTTTGGGTACCAATTTTATAGAGGCTGGGTGTGCTCCAGGAGGGTCTCCATACCCCAGAATCAGATTGGTTATAATTGGTGCTGTTAATAGCACTGACAAAAGTTAATAGGAGTAAATTGACGGTATTTTTGATTTTTTACACTTTTTAGACATTTTGGCCACCCCGTATCTCTGAAGCAGTTTAAATTACCTCAGCATCGTAAGTATTGAACTAGAAAAGTAAATTTAATAGTCTCTTCCAACAGCAGTGTTTTACATAAAATGCACGGGAAACGAGCTATCAATGAAAATTTGAAAAAAAGCGTTGTTTTTTTAAGATGATGGAAAACGCAAAACGCACTGCGAATGTGACAAATTGGCTTTTTTTAAAGAGGAGGGTCAGTACATCCAATCATACAAAAAAAATCAAATCCGCTCCACCTTTTTCTGGCCTAAATACTATCTCTATTGGGGTATTGATGGGATTGGTTAGGATTTATTGGGTTGATGCAAAATTAATGCAGGTTTCCTCTATTGCAATATCTTAATTCCAATTGTGTAAACAAAGCTAATCCTAACATTGATCATTATTATACCAAAACAAACCTTATCTAATACCCTCTCTTTCACCATGAATTTGTTTAGTAAAATCGTTTTGTTCAGTGTGTTCAAAGGTCTTGAATCGAAAATGTCAAAGTGCGATTTTCGTCAAATTTATTTTTACGAATTTAAATTAGGGCGCAGCGCTGCGCAAACGGCTCGTAATATTAATGAAGTGTGGGGTCAGGGGGCTATTAATGAGTGCACGGTGCAGCGTTGGTTCCAGAAGTTTCGCAGAGGAGATTTCGACCTCGAAGACAAGGAAGGTCGGGGCCGTCATCTTGCTCTGGACAACGACCAGCTGAGGTCAAAAGTGGAAGAAGACCCAGCCAAAACCACACGAGAAATGGCGGCGGAACTCGGAACTCAAAAATTGCAACGTCTTTGCCCAGCATTAATGAATCGGAAGGGATCGATCCTGCTCCACGATAACGCCAGACCACACGTTGCACAACCAACGCTTCGACGACTGCACGAGTTGGGCTACGAAGTTCTCCAACATCCGCCTTATTCACCTGACCTCTCTCCTACGGACTTCCACTTTTTCAGGCATCTGGACAACTTTTTGAGGGAGAAAAATTTTCAAAACCAGGACGACATTAAAAATTCTTTTCGTGATTTCATTGAGTCCAGGGATTCGGATTTTTTTTCTGGTGGAATAAGAAAGCTTGTTGAACGTTGGCAAAAGAGCATTGATTCAGATGGAAATTATTTTGATTAAATATATATGGTTAAAGTAAAGATATGGCGTATTTACAATACCTACTAAAACCCTGCATTAATTTTGCATCAACCCAATATTTGAATCCAATTGTGACACTATTTTGCAATGGCTATGATGTGGGACTGAAGGGTTTGGGATACAGCAGTTTGGTCATTATGAACAGTAATAAGCATGTGTCTTAAGCGTGAGCAATGAGAACAGTGTTAATTGGTAAATGTAAAATATTAGAAGTTGTCCATATAAATGCATGTATATTGATCAATGTAAGATATTCAAAGATGGCATAGAAAAGGTGAGGCTTACCTAAGAATGATTAAATCTCGGTGGTAAAATTCCGGTTCTATGGTATGCCAATAATTTTGTACTGCTGGACGAAGACTCGGAAACTATACAAGTACGTTAATGGAAATCACAACTTAAGGTTTCCCAGAGTAAGGTACTAAGTAAAATATGTGGTCCAAAGAGATATAAGGCTACTGGGAAATTCGGAAGGTTGCACAAGGCGCAATCGCAAAGTTTGTACCCTGTCAGTAAATTCTGTTGATAGCATCGCGGAGGCTAAAATGGGCGTATAAAGTTGTAAGGCTCAGTGGATAACGAATTTCGAAAAAGTTATTATGCTCTAAACCGAATGGTAGGAGTCCAAGAAGTAGGCCGAAACGTCAATGGAAGGAATGTATTATGTTTGATCTCGGGGACTTGGGCTTTATATATATATATATATATATATATATATATATATATATATATATATATATATATATATATATATTGTATGTGTGTGTGTGTGTGTGCGTGAATATATGTATATAAATTTGGTGGTTAGTTTGTTTTGGTTTTAAGGCGTAAAACTCTAAGGTCATCAACGCCTAGACACTATATGCATATTCAACCTTTTTAAGAAACTATTAGGTAATGAGTAATTGAGAGAGAAAAAAAATGATTATTATATAAACAATAGTTAAAAAAGATAATAATAGTAGATTGATTAAAAACTGACTAGGAATGGTCTTTATAATTTCGATAATAATGACTGCTCCTTAAGAAAATGAAAAACTAATTCAAGAGTTTTCTCTCTATCACCCAGCACCGCTGAAATATTCGTTCTTAGTCCAACTTTATTCAGGTGTGATGAATAATAAGGGCATTCTTGAAAAATACGCCGAATGGTAAGGGTTCCATCACAGTGTCGGCATCGGGGCACCGGCTGCCTAGCAAAAAGATAAGAGTGCGTCAGCCGTCTTATCCTCAGCCGGGTCAACGCGACCTTCTCCCTCCGGCTGCTACGGCTAGATGTGAACCAGGGTTTCACTGTTTGTTTTATATGCTTCAGTTTGCTTAACTGACTTATCGTCCCACATATTCTGCCATCGGTCATCTTCTTGCTTTTTGAGCGGTTCACTGAGTTCTGACGGGGTCAAGATGGCTGTTCCCCTCCCTGGTGGTATCGTCATCGATTTGGGTTCCCTAAGCGTATTATTATTATCACTAAAATATCAAAAGATACCTTATAATCTATAATATTTTGTTGTAAGAGGTCAATCACTAGCTTTTATATTAAGTTTTTGCATATAAGGTTTAATTGGTTCTGTAGTAAAATAATTTTCCGTACCATCATTGCTTAATCATCGGATGGAGAGAAGAAAACCACTGGTTGTAAGTTTTGAAGTCGGATGAGACTAGAAAATTAGCGGAATTAAGATGGACAGTTACGTTAAAAAGCAATGTCATCCAGACGTTGATAAGTTATGTGTGAAAGTTGACACCCCGACATCAGCGGAATCGCATTAAAAGTGAGTCGGCAGAACAAAATGTCAATAGGAGCATTAATGGAGGAGCGGAATTCCCAGTTTCTGATCGTAACATCAGCGGCAACTGATGACTTGCTGTGGCTAGCGGGCGGATTCCATTCCACTCTTGGAACGGTATTAGTCCGCGCTCTCTTATCTAGGGTCGTTAGGTTCCTGGCGAGGGGTCTCCTTCTGCGTGTACAGAAGAACAAGGAAGTGTTGCAAGAAATTCGAAATAGCAGAAAAGATAGCTAGGAATCAAATCCTAAAAGCATACAGTCATAAGTCATTTTAACACTGGGGTCACCTGTGATCTAGTGGCTAGCATAAAAGCTTAGAAATGCCCAAGATAGTGGGTCCAAATCTGGCAGGTGGCCTTAAGATTGTTTATGGGAGTAAAAAATCTTTAGTAAAGCAGTCCTTCAAAGGGAACGCCAAAAGGTGTTTCCGAGCCGGTGCGATGTCAGGTAAAGATAATTAATTTATCCTAACTAAACGTGGACATGCAAAATTTACAACTGTAGCATTGTACGATTAACCTCAGTACCATAAAGTGACGTTAAATGGATAAACAAACATTTGCGAGCCTTCGAACTTGGACAACCTCCTGGACCTTGATACAAATAAAGGTTTCGTTCTTGTTCGTTTCATTTGTTTGATTTCTTTGGTTAATTACATTCAATAATAAAGCTTTGTAGTAAAAAAAAAAAAAAAAAAAAATTACTCCACCCTATACAATTTTAGGGCTTACGTTTCAAGATATGTAGAACTCGAATAAAGAATAAAAAAAAAATCCGCAAATCCGCCGTCAATTGTAAGCCATTCTTAACTACTAGACCAATTTTCTTGAATTTATCAGAAAAATACAAGGGCATCAGGCGTTCTTGACTTCTTAACGCTGACGGCTAAAAATGTTTTAAATCATTATCTCAGTTATTTTTTAATATATAATTGAAAAAAACATTTTATACTGTTACTTGAATTAGGACACAGAAAAATTAAAAAAAGGAAATTTTGCCTATATATACCTACTTAACTCAGTTATTTTTGAAGAGAGAGATGAATATGAAAAGAATAATGAAAACAAATCTTAAATGGTAAAGCCACAAATTGTAAGAGATATAATTCCCCCATAACTCGGTTATTGTTTAAGATTGAAAAAAATAACTGAATACCAATAATACGAATACTCGTTAAATTTATATCAGCTATATACCCTGATATAGTTATTCGGATATTTTAGCAATACATTATCTATTTTATTTTTATCTTGATAACCTTATGGAAAATATACATTCACATATATAGTCTTTATTTGTTTTTATATGTGTTTAAAGTCACTGTTAAAGACGGGAAATACTTAGCTAGCGGCTTTTATTAAGAAACTTAAATGTTATATTTCATAAAACTATTATTTTTCGCGCGGATTTATATGTACGTGAATCGTGGTAGCTTATATATCGCTTTGAAGTTTGAACAGCGTCTGAAGGTTTTCGAGAATGAGGTACTACATAATATATTTTTCCAAAGATGAACTAGGCCCATAGAAAATTTAGATGGCTGCACAACATGGGATTAAGGAGTTTGTACCCCGTCTGTATAATTGAGTTGATAGTTCAGAAGGGTGTGTAAAGTTTTGAGGCGCAAGATCGACTTTGGCTGGTAGGCGTCCAGAATTAGACCAGGTTGTCGGATGGAAGTTCCATAAATATGTGTAGGCAATTTTTGGGTTCACTAAGTCTATTATTATTATTTTAATTATGTTTGTTTGAAATTAATTGAGAAAGAATGTTAAACTCACAAAAAAATAATTTCAATTTTAATACGTTCTTGTGTGTTTTGATTGATTTATCAACCTGTGGGCACAACAACACCATCTTGACGCAATCTATTTCCAATGTAGTATAAAGGTTGATTGAAGAAGATTGGATCCTTACGATAGTAGTAGCTACATACATTGATGTGTATCTTAATGAACTTACACCTGAATAAAGAAAAGAAAAGAAAATATATTTCATCAATCAAAGTCGTGATATCTACTAATTTCTGTCAATAAGGTTAATGCGACCCCCGAGGACAACATAAGCAGCCATTACAGAGACGGCTGATGATGGGAGCGTATTCCGGAGGCAGGCTCCCGGAAGTGGGAGGTTATCGGGTCTTGCGGCCGATGATGGGATGATGAAGGCATGTTTTCGGAGCGGCCGATAGAGGCGTGGTAATCGCTGGATGGTCGGACACCTGGTGCCTCTCCCCCTTCCACCGAGGCTATTAAGTCATTAACTATGGGCGGGCCGACCATAATCTAATCACTGCCAATTATATCTGGGACCGTCTCATTTCAATATCTTCATTGGCCAGGGATAATATGTAATCGTTACCTCCGGGAGACGGCTCAATGGATCCATGAATACATCAATACTTCCTCCCTCGGGTACTCTACGGCGAATACCAATTCAACCGAATACCTTTCAAGAATACAATTTAAAACATTTGGGATGGGTTGGTTATGTTGTTTATAGACATACAACCACAAAGATCTTGTTTATACTGCAAGGGATTAAGTTAGAGGGTACAGTAACTTGGTTAGGGTTTCGGCAGTTGAAAAGTTAGGTTACTATTAATATTTTTATATTGAGGATGTATAGTCGACTGTTGGAAATTTCATAGGCAAAAATAAACGGGAGTCAGTCTAAAAATATTTTAAAATCTCTGACCCGATTATTTCTGCCTATGCTATTAATATTTCTTTGTTAACCACCATGAGTTTAACAAATATATAACAAAAAGTATTATTAAGTGAATATTCATGATTTCTTTTAGATGATAACTAAATGTAAATAATTATTAATCTGTATGATGGCATAAAATAGGGGAGCGGCGTGGTCTAGTGGATAGAGAATTAGTGTACTGTTCTCCGGGTCCTGGGTTCGAATCATGGTTGTGAAAAATATTATATATTCTGCTGACTCAGTCCGGGGCGACCCTAGGGTATGGAGACCCTCCTGGGGCACACTATAAAGTGGGTACCGGGGCCATTGGCCTAGAAACAGTACGAATCTGTATATGTATTGACACTTAATGGGTTGTTAGTAGTACAAGTTTTTATTTATTTATTTTATTTTATTTTTTTAAATAATAGTTTAATAACCTATATCTTCTAAACGATTCCTACTCCTCTACCATCGCAGCTACTCGCTTCTACTATAACCTTAGGAGTCCTTACAATCTATTTTTTTTTATATATATTCTTTTAGGAGTTCGATAATTATCCCTATGTCATTATTATTTCATAACAGTGTTTGGCTTTTCCTTTCTACGCTTAAATTTCGCTAATCCATTTAATTAAGTTGTGATCATGTATGTGGCACTCTTCTGAAATACGATCAATTATCGTTTGTGAATTACATCTCTTACATTTCGGCTGTCTTAATTTTTCTATAAGGCACCCAATTCTTAATCTTGCAACTGCAAATTCTGCCTTTTAGCTGTACCTGTATGAGTCTTACCAAGGTTGTGTATTTTTAAAAATTAATTTGTTTCCTCAGTTGCTGCCCAAAGCCGATCTTTGGAATGTCTGTATATTCATGCATAACTACATGCTAATTCATAATATCATATTAACAATAAATAACAAAAATAATAAAATACTTTATTTGCTCTATTCGCTCAGTTCGGTCACAGTAGATCTGTTTAATGACGAGAATATTTTACACTCCCCTCATATCCTCAAAAAAGCCACAAATAATTCAATGTTGAACATAACGGTGGTTTGATACTAAACAGTGTCCAGTATTAAATATTAACCACCTACGTAGGTCCACATTGTAGGTCTTGATTAGGCCACATCTGAGAGTTATGAAATATTTGGTTATGACATAGCTAAATTAAAACCCAACAATATCATTATCAAGATATCCTCCAGTCAGCAGGATCAACATGTCCATTAACCTTGAGCCCCCATCCTCCTCTATATGTATTTTTACATTTGACTTATTCAGTCGCTGATTTAAGTCAACTTTGTCATTATTTTTTATGTGCCCAAACAAGGGCTGTTATAAAATGGTTTATGATTGATTATTGATTAGTTCTTATCTGGTCAGTAACATCAACTTGTTCATTCATCTTAACCTCTCTTAATTTTCTGTATGTATTGACATTTAATCATATAATTTTTCCTGACTACTTGCGCAGCTCTGTGCCAATCAGTGTCGTTATTTGAACACATAGTATAAGTAACGTAATACATATGTTTCATCAATAAAATATTTATTTTAAAGACTTGCATTTCATATTGTTAATTGGCGCCCTGTTATTTCTTCGGTCACTGACAGGAATCTTCAGTACAATGCCAATAAATTGAAAGAAGAACTCCTAAAGATTAATATGGTTACTAATCCTGCGGAAACGAAAGTGATGAGGGTTGGGAAGAAGCCAAGGAGAAATATGCATATCAGAGTCGAAGACAAAATTCTCGAGCAAGCTGCGGGCAGGATGCTTGAAGCAGACAAGAGACGTTTCTTAAACAGGCGAGAGGTGGAAAAGAAAACAAAAGTGGCTGTGTTCAAATCAACATTTCTTCCCATTTTGACGTATTCTTCGGAATCATGGGCGATGACAAGGGTAGATGAATCAAGGACACAAGCGTCAGAAATGAGATTTCTTCGTAAGACCATGGGGAAAACGAGACTAGATAGAATACGCTACGATAATAACAACAATAATACTATATATATATATATATAATAACAATAATACGATAATAATAACAGGTTGAACCTCAACGCTAAGCCGGCCAACGATTTGATCGAAGAGACTGAATTACCAACAAAATTTATAAAGCAAAGGTAGAGGGACGTTACATGACATCGTGGCGACTTCAGAAAAGGCATTGAAGGAGGCATTCATTGCTTTTAAAACAGCTGCCGCAGAATTTGGTCTCACAGTTAATGAGCATAAAACTAAATATATGCGAGTAGGGGGTGGTGGTGGAGACCATATTGCATTCCTGAACATTGGCCCCTATAAGTTCCACAGAGTGGAGACTTTTGTATACTTAGGATCCGAAATTAATTCCAGGAACGATGTATCTCAGGATATCAGCAGACGAATAAATAGTGCAAACAGATGCTTCCACGGCCTATCCAAGCATTTTAGGAGCAAAAACCTTTCCTCCAGTACAAAAATTAATCTTTACAAGACCCTGGTACGTCCAGTGCTCACCTATGGATCAGAGGCATGGGCAACTACTAAGGCGGACGAGAACAGGCTGTTAATATTCGAAAGACAGGTGCTCAGAAGAATATTCGGAGCAGTAAGAGAAGGAGAAGTCTGGAGGAAAAGAAAAAATAGGGAGCTCTACAACATCTTTAAGGATGCTGATGTCGTTAAGATTATAAAGCTAGGACGACTCCGATGGGCCGGCCATGTGGCTCGAATGAGTGATTCTGAGATTCCAAAGAAGATACTGACAGAAGAGGTGCACCGAGCAAGGAGAGTGGGGCGACCCAAAACAAGATGGCTGGATGGTGTAGGGATGGATGCAAGGAGCCTGCTCAACATCAGGAACTGGACTGCTGCAGCACAAGACAGAGCCGTCTGGCGGAGGCTGCTAGGGGAGGCCTAGACTCGATAACGGGTTGTTGCGCCGAATATGTATGTATGTATGTATGTAGAGGGACGTTACAGTTAACCTTGCTATACAATATTACAAACGAAGAAATTTAAAACACTTAGTCTGCTGGCGAAAGTGGAATTCGTCTCAGACGCCGCTTTTAGGCTTCATCCTCCAACTGCTCTATGACCCCCGACGGACCTCTCTTCTTCTTGTGGATGGAACTCGACTCTTCACTTACTGGACTTCCACTCCTCCTTCTTGTGGATAGAACCAGACTACCCCTCTCTGATTCTAAAATCTCGCCTCCATCACCTCACCTCCTCTTCTTTCCGAAAATACTCTTTTTGGAAATTGCCGATCTGCTATAAAACAAAGGAAGGCGGAGCTATATGGGAAGTGTCCCAGGGGTCTAGGAAGTTTCCCGAGGTGTCGCTGGGGGTCCCCATGGAGATAAATGCCTTTTGCCGACAAAGACTTATTATTAATTACTTCATTAATGCATTAATTATTAAATATTAAATATTAATTATGAATTTAGAGCCCTCAGTAACCTCAACACATAACAAATGGAATGATCGAAGGCGAGTTGTGGAAGACCGGCTGAGCTGGAGAGGGCTCTATAGACTTCCTCCTCACACTGTATAAGCGGCTCAAGACTATGATGATGATAATTGGCGCTCAAACAGGGGAGAGTTAAGAAACGGATATAAGGAAAATATTACGCGAAACAATTCCATTAGCCATAAGTGATTTTCTATCGTACATAGAATTTACATTGTATGGTAATTTTGTTAGATGCGTTGTGGGGATAGGGGATTTGAGATCCAAGGTAGCAAATTACACGTGCTCTTAAATCATACGATTATTTATTTAAATATAAAAAAAAAAAAAAAAAAAACTGTACCTCTACAACCCATGAAGGGCCTTGGGCTCAGTAAATAAGAGATTCGTACTTTTTCTAGGTTAACGGCCGTGCAATGAGGTGATTCGTTTGAGATCACGCTCAGCCGTTAAGTTTTTTCTACGTTTTTTGGTACCGACTTTATTGAGGCTGGATGTGCCCCAGGAGGATCTCCATACCCCTGGGTCGCCTCCCAGCTGAAATAACAGAATAAATAATATTTTGTCACAATCGGAATTAGAACCCAGGACCACGCTGCTCCCATATAAATGTTAAAGGTAAGTATAAAAAAAAATGATCAAAGTGTTTTCCATAAGGTTTAGTGAAGCAGTTCCTCTCGCACTGAGATGCCGAGACACGAGAGCTATGCAAGCCGAGCGTGTAGCTGGAGGTAGAGTATTAAGATATATGTTTTGTAGCCAGTCCTGGGGTGACCCTCATCATCATAAATTATTGCCTTCTCCCTTCCACTAATGCCTCCTCTCACTAGCCCTATACCTGACCCTCCGCCGGCTCAGGAGATGAATATTATTACCCCTCTCGGAGAAAAAATAAGAATAAAAAAGAATTACTAGAAGGTATTCTTGTTTTGTAGATAGCTTCTATTTACTTACTACTACCACTGATTGAGAAGCATTTTACCCATAACTATCAATTAACATATTTAGAAGTGTATGTTAGCAGTTAGGCAGGAGGCATAATACAAAAAAATAAAGTACTGTTATCTTCACTGCTAGGTATCGACATACCAATGAATTCCAATCAAACCTTATCAGAGTTACATATTTGGAAATCAAGATCTAAAACCTGTTGGTTATCAATTTCTTCTTGTCTTCGGTTTAGTATTAAATTAAGATCGTGGAGGCTTGTTGACAACTCTTTTAACGTTTTGATTTTAATGCAGTAAACGTGATTGGATGCTTAGAATGCAGTATTCATGAGGCTGTTATATCTTTTAAGAACCCTGAATGCGCCTATTCTATCCACTCTCATGTACCATTTTAAATCTTATATAGTTCTACTACTTACGATTCCATAAATCCTTCAATGAGAACGACTAAAAATAATCTGGAACGGGTAACGAACGTTCACACGCCTTCATTTTTTAATCACCTTTTAAATAAACTTTTGCAACCCAAAAGCCAGCAAAAAATCCTCAATGCTCCTTAATTTTTTACTAATAAGGTATTCCATAGATACCTGAATATCACGCTAGTTGCAGACTTAGTCCGCAATAGAAACACCTCATCAATTGAGACGATGATTTCCAAAAGGTACTAAAGGACATTTTTTACAAAATTGATTTTTTTACATATTTTTATTCTCATCACTTAAATGTATCTAAATCTCCTATTTGATTTTATCTAATGTACACCCAAGTCCTTTATAAACGCAATTTAGAAATATTGTTATCTTCTAAAGGAACTAATTACACATTTAATTTCGTTCTAAATTATACCAAAACATCTCATTTCATAACTTTAATATGATGTTATTAATAGACTAAAAAAACAATTCTGCATTTTAATGCGAAAAGAATCAAATCAGCTAATTTAATAATATAATAATAAGGGATTTTCGCGTCTCCTGTAAAATTTCCTAGAATGGGTATAGTACCTTTTGGAAATCAACGTCTCAATTCCAAACTTCCTGCCCACTCAAACCAGCTTTTTCACATTCTCTCATATCCATCTATTTCCGATAATCCTCCCAAGCGTATGAAAATGCGGTGGCCTCGAGACCTGTGAATATAATAAACATTAAAGAGGTACCTAATATAATCATTGTAGTGCTATCACTAGTTAGCATCTTCACAAGACTATTTCAAGCCCATTGCTATAATTTTGCCATTTTACTTGTATTTATACAGTTATTAATTTAAAATCTATAATAACTATACGTGGTGTTGTGATTAGCATAACAGCTTCCTATGCCCAAGGTCGTGGGCTCAAACCTGGCAGGTGGTTAAATTGTCCTTCGGAGGGAACGTAATATGCTGGTCCTCATTATTACTTTACTGAACTATTACTTTCTAGGTGAATTAGCAGTGTGCTGTCAGAGTCAAGATCATGTTGTATTTTTTTAGATCACATAAAAAATAAATTTCTTGAGTAAACAATATGGATCAAAATTAGTTATAAACATATAATATATATATATTACCAAGTTCTCCGATCTCAACGTCCATCTTACATCTCAGATATATTTTCATTTAAATCCTCCGTTCACACTTTCAACACTCGTTCGCGACCTTCGGACCTACATATAACGCCTCATCGAACCGCAGCTTTCGACAGATCTTTCCTTATCCGATCCTCGTCCTAATGGAATTCTATTCCTTCTCATATCCGTTACTCCAATACTCTTCCGGCCTTCAAATCCCGTTTGTTCAAACACTTTTTGTCTATCCAATTCTCAAATAACCCCAATTAATTAGCAAATTTCAATGAAAATCAGTAAATAGAGCAGAGAAAAACAATTATTTACTATATCTTATTATGCATTGTATTCAAACATTTATGTATTTTATGTTACACTTTTCACAAGCATTGTAAATTTATTTTAATTGTCCCTGTATATATGTATATGTAAATATTTTTTGTCTAGTTTGTTTTATTTGTTTTTGTAAATTATTATTATTAGAAGCTACCTGTTAATTTATTACTATTATTCATTTTCTTTGTTATTTCTGTTGTTTTTTGTTTATTTTATTTATTTATTTTTTTATTACTCTAAGATACTGAAGTTCCAATTTGATATGTCTGTAACATTAATCTGAAGGGACTTGTCCCAGAATAAATAAAGAATTTATTATTATTATTATTATATATATAGATATAAATATATTTTAAATCATAATTTGATATTTTCCAATTTTTTATTAAGAAAATATAAAAAAGTAAAGGAATTCCTGAGGGAAAGGATTAAGTGTTGAATCAAGAGGAAAGAAGGGAGTATAGTAATAGACGGAGGTAGCCGGGAGAACACTGTTTGGGTATTTTGATTTATCGACGACAAGGAGACGTTAATCATATATAATGGATTGGAGGGAGTGAGTTAGAGGAAGAAAACCTTCCCCCCTACCTGGTATCCATCTTAATAAAGCCACTCGATCCTCTACCCCCTAGCTCTACCGAGCCGTTCTTTAAATGTTAACACGGGACCCAATTCGGACCTACCATTTTAATATCCTGGACCGGTAATAAAATAGCCAAGGAGCTAGGTTGTCTTTGTCGTTCTTCATTAAGAGGGCGACGGAAATATAATGTCATTAGAACCAGACCATCACATAATTTTTCCTCGTATCTTGATTAAATATTACAACTTCATAACCTTTCGTGGGTAGTTGATATAAAACAGAAATAATATATGTTCAACGCGTCTACTCTCTGTTGTCCAATTCCTTACTATATCACTATTTCAACATCCCATGGGAACAAATAACTTTAAAACAACTACCTGGATCTGATACTCTTCCGACCTTCAATTCCAGTCTATTCAATCATTTCCTTTCTGTCCAATTCCAAACGTATAACATTTTTTTTTTTTTTAATATTTAATGAGATATATTACAATTTGTTTCAAAATGAACAATAGTAATAGTGATATGATACCACATTTATACAATGCATTCAGAAAAAGTCAAATTACATAAAATAGAAAATGAATAAATTCCTTTATATATAAAAACATTTAAAAAGATGATAAACAAAACAACCTATGATTGAGAAAAATTACGAAATTTGACAAATAAATTAACATTATACTCACAATCATAACTATATACAATATTTTCAATCTGCTAAAGGAACCTCAGACTTGGCTCTTCTCTCCACTTATAGAGGGAAGGCAGAATCCAAGAGATCCCAGCGCCTCTCAGTCGCGTCACTAGTGTGAGCCAGTGGGGCTGTGGAGTTAGGGCACAATAGCCATACAGCAAATGTTTAACTATTGTTCCTATTTGAGACGTTGATTTCCAAAATATATCATTTCTTTGTATTTATCTCAATTATAGGTTGTTGTTTGTTTTTATTTTGTATATATATTATATTTTATTTGACTTTATCATTGTATATTGTATATATTGTGTGAATGGGATCTTATATCACTATTACTAATTTTCATATAGAAACAAATTGTAATATATCTCAATAAATAAAAAAATTGTATAGGATTTCCAAAAGGTACTAAAGGACATTTTTTACGCAATAATGAGACTATACAAGAAAAACAAATAATGCGTGAGACTCTTTTCTAACCTCCCTAACCTCTAATCCTGTTGTGGCTGGCTATAACTTTCAGTTGTTTTAAATTTTCGTGAATTTTTTAAACTATTTTCTTGGCTACTTAGGTAGATTCTGTAAGGACCAAAACTGTATACAGTACTCTCATCACCAATCTAGTTTTCGTTTCGTTCTGAAATATGCAAAATTACTGGATTTAATAATTTTTAAAGAAAACGTTATTTTAACAGCGAAGAGAATTTATAACTCGAGAACCAGCTCAGTCTCAGTCACCAAATTCGTGTCACTCATAAACATTGTTTAGATGTGCAACTTGTGTTAGTTTCATAATTTTTTACTTAATCCCTTTATTTTGCCATTTTGGAAAATTCATTTACAAAAAAGGACTATGTTATCAAAATCGAAATTTTTACAGGAAGTAGGGCTGTGATTAAGCTATGTATGAAAAAATAAAGTGAGTCACTTTTCCTTTATAGATTTTTAATTCGCTAAAAGTCTCATTTTTATTCATTTTCGAGAATTTTTTTAACCACTTTCTTTACTTTTAAGGTAATAAGTTGTAAGGGCAAAATATATAAAGAATGTCCTTATCTTATTATTAGTTTTGACTCAATATCTGAAAAATTTCCAGAATTGGAGAGATTTTCCAAAAACATGTTTTCAGTCGCGAAGCTTACTTAAAACGGCTGCAACACTAAAAGTATTTGCCCGAAAAAAAATTTATCCACGGTTTTTTATTCATGAAAATATAGAGAATGGCTGGTTTAAAAATCATTAAAATCAAAAATCTTGAACGGATAATTCTGGACGATTCCAGATGGATTGACTCTTATATAAGTAGAGGGAATTTTATTTCTAGCTAAAGGAGAAATGAACAAAAATATTTTTTAGCTAAATTTTTTAGACGAACATAAATGTATAATATACCGTTGGAAAGCTAAAGGTTTTTGAAAAAAATTTTATGTTATACAAAAAGTTGTGGAATTGGATGTAAAGTGACGAATAGATCATAAACTTAAGTGACCTATATACAAGTTGAACGCACTTTATATTTAACTAAAGGAGAAATCAGCAAACATTTTTTTTTTGAGACATAAGAATAGTAATATAGATGTATAACACATTGCTGGAAACTAAATATTTTCGAAAAAATGTCATTTTTTATAACAGGTGTGGAAGACAATTTAAAGAGGCAAATAGGGCATACAATTAAATGATTATTATTATTGAACATATGATTCCAATGCACCAGATTTTTTTTCTTCTCTAAATGTAATTAAAAATTTTAAAATTGAGTTTAACAACGGATGTTAATGAAAGTCGTGTGTTGCTGGCACCAGATTTTTTATGATAGTAAATTACTCGAATTGAGACTTTAAGTTATAAAATCGGCCGCTGTTCGGGAAAAAATACTATTGCTAATGTCGAGTTCCTATTATCAATCAAGACTAAACTGTGGTTTTGGAGGCCATTTTGAAAAAGATATATTGCATTCGCTCTAGCCATTATGCGCAGAATAATTCTCGAAGAACTGATAAGGACACAATGAACACATCAATGTCCATGATGTCGATTGTCTTAATAAAAAGACAAAACAACATCGAGAGGACAAAGGTGGTGATAATGATGTTTTCTTTTGTTTTATTACAGATAATCTTAGTTATTAAATATCACTCATTCCGACTGCATCAAAGAGAATTAGGACTGATAATTAACATTATTAAAATGTTACCTATGCCTATTAATTTAGCATGGCAAGACATTATTATTGCTCTAAGTTTTATTTTAATTACCCTTTCCGTAATTTTCAGCGTCGAGTTTTATGAGGAGGGGAGAAAGAAAAAAAAAAAAATTTTTTTTTTGTGAATACAGTGGGTTAAATAAGTATTTGCACACCCATTTTTTTCCCATTTAATTCTAAAAGTATGTAACTTATTATTCAGTAATAAATTTTATTTTTGAATAGACATTAAAAACCATTAATATAGCTAAAAAAAAAAAAATTAAATAATCAATAAAATAAATAAATTGTAAAAATATAAGTCAAAAAAGTTTTGGCACGGCCATTTATAATTAAAAAAAATATCCTATTAAAGTCATTAATTTTTTGTTATAATTTTTTTGGCATCAATTATAGCTTGTAATATTCTTTGCATCGTAGAAACAAGATTTTACGTGAACTCAGGTCGAATTTTTTTCCCTTTCTCTAACAACACTTTTTTTTTTTTTAACAAATTTTGTTTTTTCTTACCTTAAAATCCAAAATATACCATTAAATACAAATCCCATTGAACATTTATGGTGTATTTTGGATTTGAAGGTAAGAAAACACAAAATTTCTTCAAAAAATGTGTTATTAGAGGAAGAAGAAAAAATTGGACCTGAGGTCACGGAAAATCTTGATTCTACGATGCAAAGAAGATACAAGCTACAAGCTATAATTGATGCCAAAGGAATGATAACAAAATATTAATGAATTTAATTTACTTCAATAGGATACTTTTTTTTACCAAACCTTATTTTGACTTATATTTTTGCAATTTATTTTCCTTATTCATTTCTACCTTAATTATTTCAATTTTTTTTTTTTTTTTTTTTTTTTTTTTTTTTTTTTTTTTTTTTTTTTAGCTATGTCAATAGTTTTTAATGCCTATTCAAAAATAAAATTTATTACTGAATAATAAGTTACATACTTTGAGAATTAAATAGAAAATACAGGGTGTGCCAATACTTTTGTGACCAACTGTGTATCCAAAACCGTTATGTACATTGCATATAATAAACTTATTTAAAGAACATTACAAATTCCACATTTATGGTTCTGTACATTTTTACCCCTGATAAATAGTTACGTTTTTTATCATTACTACAAAGAAGATATGTTTATTTATTTTTTTATTTATCTATAGAACTAAGGTAATTTAGAGGGAGAAAATTTAAAATGTCGGCATTTAAGGCCTGTCAGAAAAAAAGGCATACCATAATGTGCTTCTTCTGGTTCACTGATTTTGGTGAAAAAGTTGCTGTAACTTCTCGTTTTTTCATGAAATTTCAGTTTCGAATGACTTTTATTTTTCGTACTAGACTTACCACCCACACACACACACTCACAGACATACACGGACATTATTTTTCTATTTTCAATAGTACCCGAGTTTTTCATAACTCTTCGTAACTTTTTACAATTTCATGTATTAGATAATATTTTTTTTCTAAAATCTTGAGCTTTCTAACGGTATATTATACGTCTATATTACTGTCTTTATGTTCAGAAACTCAATAATTGCATTACAAAATATACTCTTTTTTTCCTTTAGTTGGAAGACAATTCGTTCAAATTATATAATTATTTGTTTTTATCAATATTAATGAGATGATATGGTTAGTTTTATAGATTCTACAAAATTAAAGGTACTTTAGAGAAAGAAAATTAATAATATCGCCATTTAAGCACTGATTGAAACCTACATGATATCAAAGTCCATTAAATTTTTCATTGATATAGCGAGTTAAATTAAAATCGTTAGAGAATTTTCGATAAAATAGTGAAAAATGCAAAATGTAAAGTGGCCATCTGGTTGGTCGATTTTGATGAAAAAATGGTGTTACATCTCGGCTTGTATAGTTTTCTTAAATATGAAATTATAGTTTTGCACGACTTTCGTTTTCTACCTAAACTTTCTTTTCTTAAGGGAACCCGAAATCCTACATTTCCATTTAAAACTGTAATTCTTAAATTTTCATGATCGCAATAATTTCCGTTATTATGTATTTGATATGTAGGTAAGTATAAATAAATAGAGTACATTGATTAGATCCTGAATATTCTTCCCATTATAAACTTAAATAGTTTTCAAGAGTTCAGAGGATGAAGATTCGTGGGCAGGATTGGAAGGCATCTCTCAGAGGATTTGTTAGTTCCCATGATTATTAATGATTCGCAAATCCAAGACTTAACAGGTTGGTGAAGAAGCGTGATCGAGATTTTAAACATTATCCGGAACAGAGATAAGCGTTAACAACGGAGGCCTGATTTAATTAGAGACTTGGTAATGAAGACGATGGAAATATTTATTGGAGGGCTGGCCAGATAAGCACCGGCGGGGTACGGGAGTGGAGTAGAAATGGCTTCATAAGTAACGAAGACAAGAGATGGTCGGAAAAGGAGAAGGACTAGCAAAAAGAGGCAGAAGAAGAAGTGAACTGTTTCCAGTTGACAAGAGGACTCCACGACGTGACCAAAATATAGCCCAGCCAGCTCGTCTTCAAAGGGAACTGTCTCTCTCACCGTCCCATTACTCAACCTTAATCCCTCTCTGTCTTTATCTCTCCTCTCTCTCTCTCTCTCTCTCTCTATCTCTGTGGCTCTGATCATGAGGCAGTATCAACTACAATAATCACTATAATAACGTCATTATTTTTTAATGCTCAATAAAATAATCTTAGAGTAAATCGATCCCACCAAATAGTTATTCGTTTGAAATGCCGATGTGTATTCGTTGGCTAGAGATACTCCCGAAATGATTCATTTAATTTTAAGAGAAATATGCAATGTTAGAAAAGTTGATATTTTGGGGGCTGACTGGCCTAGTAGATAGCGCACTAGTCTACTGTTCTCCGGCTGCTGGGTACGAGTCCCGGCTTTGGTATAATTATTTATTGTGTTTTTAAGCGCTCTGAGGTATGGAGACCCTCCTGGGGCACACCCAGCCTCTATAAAGTGCATATAAAAATATGAGGGGAACTAAACCTGGCAACTGAGCGTGATCTAGGCCTAATCACTTCGTGAAACCTTACCATTCTCAACAAGGACTGAATCCAATAAATACTTCATGGGTCGTAGAGGTACAAATATTTTTATAATTAGTATTTAAAGAATGAATTATTCAAATGGCTTAATGTGCAACAATATTAGATATTTAGAACTTTTTATGGGTTTATATATCTTTAATTTGGTCCTAGTTTCTATCGTAGCATTAGACCTTAACAACTCAGTGGATTTAACATAAAGAAGGGACACCTCAAACTTATTAGGATGAACAGCGAATAAATTAAAGAAGAGAGAAAATGATTTTATGCACCCTCAGGATTGGGCAGTTTAAATTTTTCTCTTCCTAATTTTCAATGGGGAACTAGGGGTGGGCATAATCGAATGACGATTATCGGATGATTCGATTATTTCAATCATTCTAATTAATCGATCATCGGATTAATCGGTTTGGAGAAAGGAATGATGATCGAATGATCGAACTGAATTGTTTAACGATAACCGAGTAATAATAATAAGGAGCTCGGATAATCGAACGACCTTTTTTTTTTTTTTTGCTCATAATATAAATTATATGCATATTTCCACCCAGGCTCAGCCATCATAGAGACAAGAATTGTGGAATTGTGGCATATGGTCTCTCAGAATGCATATTAATCATTCGATCATTAAATTATGAAATCATTCGATTAATTAAATCATCGAAGTCCGATCATTCGATTATGACGATCATTCGCTTATGCCCACCCCTATGGGGAACCCTAGGCTGTGTGACTAGTACGCTAGTCTACCCCGCCAAACAGTTTGAATCCCTTGCGAATCGAGGGAAATTATTCAAGCAAATAATTAAATAGGGATTCCGCTCTCCCGGATTTGTCAGAACCGTCAGCCAACAGGTTGCCTCTCACAAAAATCGGCGTAGGGAGTGAAGACTCTTCCCTATAAAATATCATCGAGAATCGCGAGTTCATTCTCAAAAAAATCCTTAATGATTTACAGTACCCTACAACTTTGCCCAATTAACACTTAAATTCAGTGCAAATTCTGTATTGGGTTAAAAAAAAATGTAAAAGTTCTATGAACTTGGGAATGAAGTAAAGTGACCAGATTTTTAAAAGAGCAAAGCGGGACAACTCTGAAGGAAGGGGGAGTATCAACAAAAAAATTTATAAAGAATAATATAATATCGTAATATTTTTTTTATTTTTTAAATATAAAAAAAATTATAATATTTTAATCCTTGACATTTTTTTTTTTTTTCTCGATTAAATTTGTTTCAGTAGATTGTTGTAATTTTTTAAAATAATGTAAAAATCTTTACAAGAATTCGTCAAATTGTATTTGGCACATAAATGGCTTTCAAAGTTTCAGCACTTAATTTTGTTTTTTTTTATGTCCACACTTGATTTATTGTAGAAAAAACGTATAATTGTATGTTTTGATTCTTAAAGATAAATTTAAATTTTAAATTAATTTGTGATTATCTAACAGTTCTTTAGTAAACTACAATATATGTCTATGAGAATTAAAAACATTATAAACACATACAGTACAAATATTCATTTCACATTCGCAAAATTTTGCCGAATTAATTTGCCCTGAACATAATTTACATGAACATATTTTATTGTTGTTTATAACGAAATTAGTTTGATTTACTTAAAATATTTGCAAAATTTTATTCCTATAATTCTTTCTAAAATTTCTTTTAAGGTTAAGATCGGTGATATACTTTTTGTCATCAATATAAAATATGAAGACTACGAGTATTTTAAACTAAGTTTAAGAAAAGTTATGTCTTTATGAAATACATAAAAAAATTACTTACTTTAATTTTCTATGGTAAGTAGCAGATTTGTAATATTTATTTCTTTAATTAGCTTGCTAGCATGCATTAGGAACACGAAGTGAATCATCTGAGAGACAAATACAATGTAACTGGGTTTGCAGCTGCAAAAGAAATATGTTAGTCGTCGTAGCCCGCAGGATTCTTAGAACGCAAAACAAATAGGATTCTTCTTTTTTTTTTTTTTTTTTTTTTAATATTTTTATTGAAATTTACAACTGTATTTTATTAATAAAACAAGTCAATATGCTGGTAATGATTACCACTAGGTAACTAAACTAGAAGATCTCGAGACCATCATCTTTTTAGACGCCTCAGAGGATTGTCAGGAATTGAAGAGGAAGCAAGGATTAAAACTAGTGGATTATGGTGGGAGTGGAGTTTGTCATGGAAGGATTGATACCTTTTTCGGGCCAAATCAGCAACATATGGGATGTTAATGTCTTGATGGTTTCGTAGAGCCCCAGAGCTCACCTCCGTAAGTCTATATAGGCCTTATGATGTTGATAAAGATAAGCCTTTTGTAGATGAGCGGAAGGTTGGAAGCGTCTGTCCAATAAGTGTTCAAGTATGCGAAAGCGGCGAGCAGTTTCTTGTTGTTTCAGTCCTGTGTGGGGATTTCATGTTAGACGTTTGTCAAGTAGAAGTCCTAGGTAGCGGATCTGTCCAGCTGGAACAAGCGGAATATTATTAAAGGACACTGTAGGACATGATGTCATAGGTTTACGACGAAGAGTAAAGGTAATTTGGTGGGATTTGTAGGAATTGATTTTGATTCTCCAATTCTGACACCATATCTCAAGCTCTCTGATGTGGGATTGAAGAGTTTGAGAGGCAATAGTAGGATCGTTATTGACTGATAACACACAAGTGTCATCATCATAGGGAAGGATTCTTAGAACGCAAAACAACGATTTTCATAAATATAAAATTTAACTTAATTCTAAAAGTCGGTACTTTTGAACAAAAAAACCGTGGGACTTGGGACAAATCGTGAAAAATCCGGACTGTCTCGCCAAAATCGGGACGTCTGGTCACCTGAGGATAAAGGCATTTACTAAAGACATCGTAAATCTTGAAGGAGGGAAGCTGAACCTAATAAGCGACATTAACACATTGTTGGAAGCTTAGGAAATTTTATATTTATAAAAAAAAGACCACTCCGAAATGACGCAGTTGCCCCAGCTCTTGACGAGGGGCTAACTTAGTTGGTCTTCATGCTCCATCAGCATTTTTGAGGTGGACCTCGAGGTGAACGGACGGTGCTTCTTCAAGCTTAATCAATCTTCTTCTAGCTGGCCATAAAGTTCTCGTAGCTCTTGGCTTTAATCTTCCCCAGTCGTAAACTCGGGCACGTTACTGCCTCCTCGCAACTAGGCTATCCTTCAAAGATGGCTCGGAGCGCGGCTTCAGCTTTCTAATCTCGGGTTAGCAAGTTATAACTTAATTAAAATAATTGTTAATTATTCATTTTAGTATTAATTAACGATGGGACGTGAAAGAGAGAGAAATAGAAATTGAATTAGCATATGCCTGGTCTACATAAGCTTTAAAGCTAATCAGCTCTAAATAGATTCCAAAAAGGCTTGCGATTCAGTTTACCGGCAGAAGTTGTATTTTGGAACTTCTGAGTATACTAAAGAATTTGGTTTTATACATACATAAAACCAAATATAAAATAAAGTAGCCAGGCTCTATTTGTAAGGGGACGTTCCCCAAAAAAGAATATATATATATATATATATATATATTGCTATGTTTTTGACCGGCTGCTTTTCTAAGGCAGCGGTACCTTCAAAAACTAGCTTATTTAATATATTTAATCTATATCTAAACTATATTTAATGATATCATTGGACCTCCTTTCCAAAGGTATCGTGTTTACCAATCCGATAGGTGGCATGCAGGGTAAGATTAAAGTAAACAAGATTCAATTAATACATCACTATAATTATTAATTTACACATATCCATTATATTAACACATTGCCTAGAACTCTGATTGAGAATACTGAGGGACATTTTCACTACTACCTTTGCCATACAATATTACAAATAACGAGATACCTTTAAAACACTGTCGGCTGGCGAAGGTGGAATCATCTTAAGACGTCTATTCTCTGCTTCATCCTCTAGCTGCTCTCAGAACAACGACGGCCACCTCCTCTTATTGTAGATGGAACCCGACTCACTCTTCTTGAGGATCAAACTTGACTGACTCTTTCGAATCTCCTCCTCATCTTCGCCACCTCGGACGGGGCTGATATGGAAAGTACCCCACGCCGAGGGTCCTTTGTCCTATGGTCTAGAACCTTTCCCGAGGTATCGCTGGGGGCCCCCATGGATTCAGGTAAACGCCTCTTGATCGCTTGCCGACAAAGGCTTATTAACATTTATTTAATTAATATAATAGTTCTCTAATAAAGAATTTCCACCCCTCAGTATCCTCAATACATTACAATATATATATATATATTTAAAGATATTTATATTTTTTCAATACTTTTACATGTGGCCAAAACCCTCAGAATTTAAACATATTGTGGTATTACACCAGCTACATGTTACACTATTGTGATATTTTCAGAAGGGCAAATGGTTATTGTAGCCTAAGTTACTTTTGTGAAAAAGGGGAAAATATATTTTTAAGAAACCTACAAAATAAAAATATTTAAAGTAAATAACAAAACAAAACAAATTATTAATTAACATAATGTAACTTAGGCAGATAATGAACATAAAAATAAACTATTGATTTATTTTGTTTATACTAAATTAATACATGATGAAGTGAGAATAGTTGACTGTGTGTATATTAGGAGAAGTTAGTTGAGAATGCAGTCAAATAAACACAGAATTAATTATAAACTTAAGTTAATGGTGCAGACATTTCGGCCTGACTTATAGGCTTCTTCTGGGCGATTGAAGGATTACATTGTTGGACTCTCACTCTTTCAATCGCCCTGATGAAGGCCTATAAGCTAGGGCGAGACGTCACCATTAAATAAAGTTTCTACTTAATTGTGTGTTTATTTGATTGACCACTCAACTAACTTCTCTCATATAAACTAATACATTTTTACATTCAACAGTTAATTAGGTAAGATGTGTTTTGTACGTGTATTTGTATAACATTTTAGAGTAGTCTTTATATATTCACCAATTTTTCGAATGATTGCGTTGTTAGAATATGAAATAAGAAAAAAATTTTTTTTTGCCGAATATGTTATTTTTTTAATCAATGGGAGTTGTAAATCGGATATCATATTAGTGATTCGGGTATAATGAGCATAATTATTTATGATTTTCGAACATTTTGAACCGTATCCAATTTTCGGTAGATTCGCACGAGTTACTCCACTACTGCTGCACATTCTATACATTTAATACTTTAATTCAGGGTAAAAGTTTTCTTATTATCATGATGTTATAACATTTAATTAAAAATATTTTTTTTTAGATAATAATTAATAGTCTGTCCAGGACTTTTTTAGGCAACCCATTCTTAACATATTTTCTAATATACTAAATTTGTTATAAAATATGTTTCATTTTATTATCAGCTCGGTGCAGATCGTTTCAAGTTCAGATCTTCTACTATTTCGTTAAAATAAAGCATTTCTCTTACTCTCTCTCTCTCTCTCTCTCTCTCTCTCTCTCTCTCTCTCTCTCTCTCTCTCTCTCTCTCTCTCTCTCTCTCTCTCTCTCTCCTCTCTCTCTCTCTCTGTCTCTCTCTCTCTCTCTCTCTCTCTCTCTCTCTGATATTGTTAAGAAAATTATTTAAAGTTAAATATATATAGTTTCATTTTGTAATTTTTTTTTTTTTTAGTTTTTCCACAAAATCCAAAATCCTTAGTAAAATCCTAAATGCTCCTTATTTTGTCACGAACAAACTTATCCATAAAGACCTCAACGTTCGGTATGTTGCTGATTTGGCCCGATCTAGATACCATTCCTTTCATGACAAACTCCATTCCCACCCTAATCCTCTTGTTTCAATACTTTCTTCCTCCTCAATTCCTGCTAATCCTCCGAGGCGTCTGAAAAGAAGATGGCCTCGAGACCTTCTAGTGTAGAAAAGTTACAGGAGTGCTGCCATTGGGTAGTTCTTCTTCAAGTTTGTATCACGCCATTTAACGTTTGTCACATTTACTTGTTGTACCTTGAAGTACAGTTGTAAATTTCAATAAATGATTTTAAAAAAAAAAAAAAAAAAAAAAAAGTTTTTCCACAATTATTTATGCATTTTTACTTGTAAAGAAATATTTTATTTGATTTGGTATAAAGAAATACTTGAAAAATTTAAGATTCAACAACTAGTTATCTTATCTTCATTATTTTTCTGACTTTTTTTCTATTAATGATTATTGTTTTTATTGATTCTTATGTTGATTATTAATTTTTGAGGTTTGAAAAATTTGAGATATTCACAAGTATTTACTTTTTATTTATAGATGTTCATGACAGTTTTTCTTTATAGATAAATATTTTTAGCTTTAATTTTGTGAAATTTTAAGTTTTTCAGAATAATTATATATTTTTATTTGTAAAAAAAGTTTTATTTGATCTTTATTTTTTATTTTATTTAATTAATTTAAAATTCAATAGTTATTCATTTTATGTTCATTACAATCTTTTATTCATTTACTTATAATTATTGTTTTATAAAAATTGTCGGCTGATATAATATTTATTTGTATTGCTCAAGGAGACTCCATTGTCTCAGAGCATTAAAATGTTAAATTGTAAATATGTTAAAAGGTAAATAAAATCTCTCTCTCTCTCTCTCCCTCTCTCTCTCTCTTTCTCTCTCTCTCTCTCTCTCTCTCTTATTATTGTTCCTATGTTACATCAACGACTTAGCAAATACACTCAGAAACTGCAGAGTACATATGTTTGCAGATGACGTGTTTATTTGGGCTTCTGCGTTTCCTGAGGACGTAGTCTCGACCTTGCAGCGAGTGAACACTGATTTAGAAGAAGTTCGGCTCTGGGCAACTAAAAACAGGCTTTACCTCAACAGCAAGAAATCAAGCTGGATGCTGATCGGCAGCCCTAAACTGATGGTTAAAGCTGAAAAGGGTGCATTGCTGCCTCCACTGACGATACTTGACCAAATTATTCCGCGTTGTGTGAGGATGAGGGTCTTAGGTGTAGTTATCAACAGTACCTTGTCTTGGCGAGACCACGCAAGTCAAGTCGTGAGCAGAGTCCATGGTGTGATGCATTCCCTCTCTCGATGGAAACGTTTGTTGCCAGCCGAGGTCAAAAGAAGGATAGTATCAGCTCTTATATGCCCTCTAGTATGGTATTGCGATTCGGTCTACTTGGACATTACTGACGCGGAGGACAGCAGGATTCAGAGAGCCCTTAACACCGAAATCCGATTTATCTTTAGCGCCAAATGGGACGAGCATATAACTCCTTTAATGAAAGAATTAGGCTGGCTGCGTGTCAAAGAATATCGCCGAATCAACCTAATGTGCCTAGCACGTAAAATACTAGATACAGGGATTCCGGAGGCACTAAGAAGTGAATTCGTGGAGGTGCGGAGCGAGAGAATGCAGGGTCTATTCCAATTACCTGCCTGCAGAACCGAGACCTTTAGAAATGCTTTCCACGCTGCGGCCGCGAGAGAGCTCAACATGCTTCCGGTGGAGATCAGGTTCGCATCCTCCTTCCGCAGGGCATGCATTCGACTATTTCTAGACGGAGACTCGACGAGTGCGCCTTGAAGCCTTATGCTCTCTGTAAACCAGTTGCCATTTCCTATCCCTTTCCTGATATTCCTTCTACTTAATTATTCCTATTCATTATCCTTTATTATTAGCATCATTCCTTTTTTTTTTTTTATCTTCCTTCAGCATATTGCCTATATTTTATTTCATATTTTTCTAAAATTTGGAAAAGATAATATGTAAAAAATTTTCTGTTAATTATAAACATAACATTGTACAAATTAGTAGATAAGAAATTCAATTATATTTTAAATAGCACATTTGTATGTAAAAAGTTTATAATTTTGTCTGTAAGAAAGGGCCTCTGGCCCTAAGACAATAAAAATCAATCAATCAATCTCTCTCTATCGCCAACGATTCAGTGATCCAGTGCAATTTCTGAAGGATTCTTGTAACACCCCAAGGCTTCACAAATATTTTCAGTTTAAGGTAATTTAATAGAATTTCCTTAAACACCTCGCGGACCCCCCGGACATCGCCTGCTGACCACTAGCTGGTATCCTTTGGATCAGCCTCTTGGTCGATGTTCTCCATGAAGCAGCGGAGGTGGAGGGAGGCAGGCAGCTCATTACTAGACCGATAGCATCTAAAATGGCCACGGGTCTCTTGTAGCCGAGGGCCGGCTCTAGAAGAACATCACAATTACAGTCCGAGAAAATCCCAGACCCCTTTGCAATTACCTTCTAGGCCGGGGGAGGACTTTACGGCGAGGGAATAATGACAATGTGTTAATTGAAGTGGTCTACCACAGTTGGAACACCTCTGAGTCCTAACCACTAATCTTTGCTAAATGTATCTCAAAGGGTCCTTGCGCAGCACTAGAACATGCAGTAAAATCTAAGTTTTATAGAAGTACAGGATTTAAATTACTGTAGCACATTGCGTACATCAAATATCCTATTACGATTCAGGCAGTTATAGGGACTGCCGATAGAAATGAAAACTTTTTTGTTAATTCTCGACTTGCGCTGGAATTTGGTGGAAGGGAGAGTACGTTCATTAAAGTAGACTATGTTGAGAATGCATGTTTTTAAAAAAAATAATATACTGTTCCATTTAATTATTTGTTTGTTTATTTATTTGACGTCCTTTTATGCTGATATGGCTAATCGGACGATGCTACAGTAGGAGTCCTAAATTTTGCCTATCCAGGTTTAATCAGGATAGGGATCTTTAACGAGTACCTGACATCGCCCAGGCTCGGGACCACATTTTAACGACCCCTCCGAAGGACGGCATAACTAAGGATTTTTGACTCCTAGGGCCACCTGCGGGTTTGAACCCGGGTCCTTTGGCATAGTAGGCTGTTATGATAACCACAATGCTACAGGTAACTCTAAGAGAATTAAGATATTCATTATATTAACTTAATATACAGTGAGAGGTAAGTTCTGAGAGATAGTTTATCTACCATGTCTTTACTCATTCATTTGCAACTGATATAAACGAATTGATATCGATATCTCATCTCTAATAGGCAGGTATACACAGATCGCATGCGCCAGTCTAGAGCATATGGTGACTTTACAGTGGTCACGAAATCTTTTACCCCATTTTATCAAAGCTTTCACCCCTGCCAAAAATCGCATAACGCGCCTTAAGACGTTTTCCCTCAAGACATATTTATATTGCTTATAGGCCGCATAATAAGGTCATTAGACTTACATCAAGCTCAGCCGCCATGTTCTTTCCTTTTTTTTTTAAATTTTGGGCACCAAATTACGTTGGTGTGCCCAAGGAAGGCCTTGCTACACCAGAGCTGTCCCACTATTCTAAAAATAAAAATTATTCTGCCATATCTAGGATCTGAATTCGGGAACCGGAGAACAGTAGTAGTGCTCTTTCCACAAAACACACCGCTCTACTTAGGTTATACAATCTTTGGTACGCCATAATTTTATTTGGGAGAAGTTAGTTCAGAGTGCAACAAAAGAACACTCAATTAAGTATAAACTTAATTTAGTGTTGCGACGTTTCGGCCTAAATTATAGGCATTATTCAGGGCGATTGGAGTGAGCGTCACAAACACGAAACGTCGGCGCAAGTAACTTAAGTTTATACTTATTTGTGTGTTCTTTTGACTGCACCCTGAACTAACTTCTCCCACACATACATACACAAAGTCAAACATTCTCCTTCACCATAATTTTATCTATTTATCAGCATAAAACTTTATTCGGAGACAAGGTCTCTTGTCAATCATAAGACATATTTACATACATGCGGCGCACGGAAAATTTCAAATGTATGGGAGCTCATCTCAATGAGAGTGGCCCAAAGAATTGGAGCAGCAGGGAGGATGTTTCTGTATGGTAAGGCGAGGTTTTCTTGGGAAAAGAGAGGTGTCAAAGTTGAACCAAATTTAAAGCCCTATATATGTCGATGTATGTTTCTTCCTATTCTATCGTATTCCTCAGAATCGTGGACTCTCACCTCAAAACACAGGAGCCAAATCCAGGCCATGGAAATGAGGTATCTCCGAAAAATAGAGAGGAAAACACAGAGAGATAGGATACGGAACGCCATTATACGATGTCAAACTGGCAGAGACCGTACAAGAGGAACACTGGAGGTGGTTTGGACATATTCTTAGGATGGATCCGGAGAGAAGTGCCAGGAAGACTTACGAGACCCGCACATAAGGAAAAAGACACAGAGGAAGGCCTCGCATCTCCTGGGAGGATAGTGTAAAAGAAGCATGCAGGAGGCGGGGAATAGATTGAAATAGGAGAATGGTGTTAGCACAGGAAAGAGACATATGGTCCAGACTCTACAGGCAGGATCATCACACCGAGCAGCGGTGGAAGAGGAAACGATTATGATGATGATGAAAGGGGCACGGTTGCAAAATCTGTCTTATCCATTTTTTAACAAAATTCAGTTATTGACTTCAGCATAGCATTTCCAACGATTAAACTGCACCTTAATCTATTTTGCCATGTAAAAAAATCACAAATTCAGGTGGCGCTTCCAAAACCCGCCATATCCTAAGCTGTTTCCAAAAACAACCTTATCCAAACATGTGACATCGGAACTGGAAAGTATCTCACATAATACAGTATGTATTATTATCACGAACGAGTGTATTATGAAGTCCCAGTGGTATGTAAGTGTACATATATACTTTTAGGTCACCTAACGATCATAAAATAGATTTATGTGTAATAACCTAAATCAACAAAAAAAAAAAAAAAAAAAAAGGACCAGTTATCATCTACATAATTGAGAGGGAAAAAATTATCTGAATATTTAAGCCATGAATCAGATAAAAACAAATAATATAATAGTCAATAAAAACAATATTTTTTTCTAATAAAGATATAATAATTTAAAACATTCCTGTCTTCATAGTCGTTTTCTTTTTCAGGTGGATAAAGCTTCATTCTTACTGTGGGCCCTGAAGATGCCGGTAGCATGCCTGGTGAATAATAACAAACAGGTTGTGTTATACAGAATGCTACCACAGTTCTATGTACTGTTTTGATGGCTCATGTACTGATGTGTTTTGCTTGTTTCTGATAATCATCACATATTTTTATATAATAAATTAACAACCTATTTACAATTTTAATTTTGTTTCCTTTGTGAAATAAAGTGATTTGCCAATATGTAAGCAAAGTAATATATGTATATATCTCTGTTTAAAGGGGATAAGTTGGTATGTCTAAATATGGTCTTCTGCGTTATATGTATCATGATAATATGATTAGGAACATTATAAAGATAATAAGCCAAATGAATACATGCAATTAATTTTAGCCAGAAAACTTAGTACACTAAAAAAAATAAAACATAAAAAATGTCTACTATCATTATTATTGTAATAAAAAAAAAGTCACATGTCCTTAATTATCAAATTTTAATAATTAATCCATCTAAAAATTATATAAAATTTAATAGCTAAAAACTGAAACAAAAATCTGTAAATGGATTTTCCAAAAATCTTAAATAAACTTCTCAAACTTGCAATGAAACTTTAAATCTGAACGGCCAAAATAGCAGCCCAATTAACGAAGCTATTTGCTATTCTTAGTAAGGTTCAGTAATATTTCAATCCTTCCTTAATTATTTCTGACTTTGACTATAACCTCAAAGAGAGTTCAAAGAGATTGCAGCTCTGCTATTTGGCAAAATCATACTTTTTAGATATATTTCCTCAGGAAGCTAGGCTAATTCAATTACAGCAATGTAAAATAATAATTAATTAATGTTAGATATGCTATATTTTTCTTCATGATTTAAAATAATTAAATTGAATTGTTTTTCAACAATATAGATTACTTAGATATTAAGTGATAACATATTAATTAAGGTTAACACACTAAATAAAAATTGTTGAGCACCAAATACATCTCAAGTAGATTGACCAATTTACAAACCCATATGTATTTTTTTTTCTATCTTTAATATTTTCCGTTAGTAAATGACATGTACAAAAAATTAGTTTCTTTATTTAAATGAGTATTTACTCATGCAAAATGGAAAGAATTTTCTACTTATACAGCTTAGGACCATACAGGAGCTGGCTATACAGTACCGCATCACTGAGCTGATGTGATGGTCTAGTAACTCGAAGTGAAGGACACGGTTGGACGTGTTTAAGAATTGTGTAAAATATTGTACTGTCACGCCACAAATCAAACTATTATTCCTTTCTACAAATCATTAAGATTATACATAAACCTATTATGCAATTAACATGCCTTGATTTATTATTATTTCTTATAGAAGGTTAATAATACGAACCCTCAAATTAGGATACTATCTGTCGCACAACATCATGCACAATGTAACATTAAATTTTAGTATCTCTAAGAATATTCGGTGAATAGTTTTTTTTAGAACAACTTTTGTCGCACATTTCATACAAATAGGATACGTAAGTAGGAAACCTCAGAGTTCTATGTATTTTTTTGTTTTATGAAGGATCTCTCTTATCTGGATCTTATTTCTGATAAAAAACATGGATAAAAGTAAAAATCTCAAACTTTGATTTTCCTCTCTAACCCTTGAGAGTTGGACTATGGATTATATAAACTTTTTTGTTTGTCTTTAGGTATCTGTTCTAACTATATGACCAGACATTTATGACACATTTTGCATACATTTTCTGTTTGGTCCTTTTTTTTTTCTTTTAAATGTTTGCTCTTCGCATTGATCAACGAAGGTAGGCTTGATTTATACTATTTTGAATCTAATTAAATGAGGAATTTTTTTGAGATCCAGGAAATTTAAAAACTAGCGATAGAAGAATAATAGTTGCTTGAAATTTTTCAATATTCTTATTTTTTTTTTTTTTTTTTTTTTTTTTTTTTTTTTTTTTTTTTTTTTTTTTTTTTTTTTTACAGTTGGATTTCACTTCAGCACAGTCTTGAAAACATCATCAGACTTCAGGATAACAACAACAGTTATTATTGGAGCAAACAGCGGTAAGTTGTGATATAATTTACAGTGTAAAGTGAATGCTGAGTCACCTCTTCATATCAGCTGATTGCCAATAGCCCGGCAAGGCTGGTCTTGCTTAACTTTTTTTAAGTTATTGTTTTTTTTTCCCACATCTGGTTATTATTTAATTACTTTCTATACATGAAATGCGATATTATCATCAAGTAATGTCCTCCAAAGCTTCAACTAAAAGATCTAGATCTAGTGGTTCAATCCCGTCACCTACAAAACAAAGACCCCGCCGTGATACTAATAAAAGATTAAATCTACAAGCAACCCCTTCCGGTACTAATTCAGAATCTGAACCACAACCTGGCACATCGTCACAAGGGATGACTGACGAATCGCCGTTTTTCACCCCAAATCCTTTTCAGATTTTACATAATGAAAAAGAAAACATGGAATCTACTCCTATACCTAGTGAACCACGGCCTCCTCCAATATTTGTCAAAAATATTAGAAATTTCCAGTTGTTGTGTGCGCAATTGAACAAAATTACCGAATCTACCAGCTACTACTGTATGAGTAGAATCAATGATACCAAAATATCTCCTACTACTGCCGAGACATATAGAAAAATAGTGAAATACCTAACTGAAACCAAAGCAGATTTCCATACCTATCAGCTACGCCAAGAGAGAGCTTTAAGGGTTGTAATAAGAAACTTACACCCCTCGACACCAGTTGAAGCTATTAAAGAAGAACTAACGGAGATGGGCTATAAAGTGCGGCAAGTCACTAACGTCCTAAAGGATAGAATTCCTCTACCTCTCTTTTTTGTGGATTTGGAACCAGCTGAAGGAGTTGAAAAAATCTATGACCTCAATAGATTGTACTATTCCAGTGTAAGAGTTGAAAAACCTTACACAAAGAGAGAGATAATTCAGTGCCATAATTGTCAAGCATATGGTCATACTAAAAGTTATTGTCATCACATACCTCGATGCGTGAAATGCGGTGAACAGCACAAGTCTGTGGAGTGTACAAAACCAAAATCAACACCAGCTGTATGTGCTCATTGCCTGAAGGACCACCCGGCCAACTATAAAGGATGCCAAATCTATAAGGAGCTGAGGACCAGGTTTCAAAAACCTCAAGTACTGGATGAAACAGCAAGACAAGTAAGAAACAGAAGAGAACCCTCAAAACTTATTGATGCCAATTTATCATTTGCCCACTTACTTGGAGGTGGGAATCAAAGTACTGAAGCCGTGGCCCTGCCGGAACTACAAAATGTACCTCAATCCATTCCACATATACCTCTTTCTCAAAATGTAACCAATCCTAAGAATCCTAATCCACCACAAATCTCTCATATTCCTCCTCCTTCAAACGCCACAGACCTTACCAGTTTGATGACATCCTTTATTTCCGAAATTAAATCCCTTGTTATGCCCCTAATATCACTCCTTACGAATCTCGTTACAAATCTCATTCCTGCCTTAAAAAAACCATAAATGACCTCACCTAATTCCTTATCCATTCTCCTTTGGAATGCGAATGGTGTTAGAACTCACACTGACGAACTTACAGCCGTACTGCAGGACAAAAACATTGATGTTGCACTCATTACTGAAACTAGACTAACCACTAAACAGTACTTTAAAATACCAGGATACACGACATACCGGACAGACCATCCAGACGGCAAAGCCCATGCCGGTACTGCTGTCATAGTCCGCCGATCCCTCACCCATCACTTACACCCAATTTCCGCCCACGATTACCTACAAGCAACTTCCATCGTTATCAAAACCTTTTCCTTTCCGCTTATCATCGCATCAGCATACTGCCCTCCTAAACATCCCATTTCCTCTGCCCAATTTGGATCCTTCCTCAACTCCTTGGGTAATCACTTCATTTTGGGTGCAGACTTAAACGCTAAGAACCAACAGTGGGGTTCTAGAACCACCAATTCTCGTGGACGGACATTGCAGTCTGCACTCAACTCCCGACGCTTTCATCTCCTACCTCCCGATTCTCCTACCTACTGGCCAACAGATCCTAACCGTAATCCTGACATCCTCGACTTCTTCATCCACAGCGGATTAGGCTCTCTGAATTTTTCCACAGCTCGCCTTGATGAACTATCCTCTGATCATAGTCCATTGATTCTAAATGTATCCATAACACCTATTCCTAAACCTATCCCACCGTCATTCATTAGGGGCCCTGTCAACTGGAACCTCTTCCGCGAAATTCTCACTAATGATATTGACCTCAGAGTGAATCTCAAAACCCCAAATGACCTTGACCGCTATTCAACAAGCCGCCTGGACTGCCTCCTCTCCCAAACAATCCCAAATAATTCCTTACAAAAGCCATTTACCACAACACCTGACAGACCTCATCAACAGCAAACGTCGAGCTAGAACATTATGGCAACGCACCCGCCACCCAGAAGACCGCCGCTCCTATAATTTTTTTTGTAGAAAATTAAAGCGGGAGTTGGCGATCTTCCGTTCCCAATCCTACAATACCTACCTCTCCTCTCTCTCGACTCGTGACAATTCCCTGTGGAATGTCACGAAGAGAATCCTAAAATCCCACACCATTTCCCATCCTCTCCGGCGCTGTGATGGTTCCTGGGCTGCTTCTGACAAGCATAAGGCCGAGGAATTCGCACAGCACCTTTCCAAAGTTTTTACTCCTCATCCAGAGCTTAATCCAACCCATACTGCAGCAGTTGAAGAGTTCCTCACGTCACCAATACCACTATCCTTACCACCTAAAGCAGTTAATCCCTCTGAGGTCAGATATCTTCTTAAAAAGCTTCCTCTCCGCAAATCTCCTGGATACGACCTCCTTACTCCCCAAATCTTAAGACAACTTCCACCTAAAGCCATTACATTCCTTACATATCTCTATAACTGTATCCTACGCACTACCTATTTTCCTCTCTTATGGAAACATTCAACTATGATCCTTTTCCTAAAACCAGGCAAACCTTCTAACAACACGTCATCTTACAGACCTATCAGCCTACTTCCGATCCTCTCAAAAATTTTCGAAAAGCTCCTACTAAAACGAATCCTAGCCAAATTTCAAAATTTTCCTTCACATCAGTTCGGATTTCGTTCTCAACATTCCACGGTTCAGCAAGGACTCCGAGTTGTAGACCACATTTCCTCCGCCCTTGAGTGCAAGGAGTATTGTTCGGGTGCCTTTCTGGACATAGCTCAAGCTTTTGACCGGGTGTGGCACCCGGGACTGCTCTTTAAGCTCAAAACCCATTTACCTCAATCCTTATACCTAATCCTCCGATCCTATTTATCCAACCGCTCCTTCCGAGTTCGCTGTGGTTCCGAATTTTCCGAACAATATACTGTTGAGGCCGGTGTTCCTCAAGGCAGCGTCTTAGGACCCGTCCTCTACATCCTCTTCACCGCCGATATCCCTACCGACCCCAATACCTTTCTGGCAACATTTGCTGATGACACAGCCATTTTATCATCCAATTCCGATCCTGAAGCAGCATCGCTAAATCTCCAAAAGCACCTTTCCCTTGTCGAAGACTGGTGCAATGCTTGGCGCATTAAGGTGAACGAAAGCAAATGCACTCACGTCACATTCACCCTTCGACGCAAATCCTGTCCAACGGTTAATTTCAATTCCATACCGCTTCCTTCCTCAGACACAGTCCGGTATCTCGGCTTTTTACTAGACAAAAGACTGACGTGGAACCCACATACAAGACTAAAGAAAAGAACTCAACCGCAGATTCGGCCAGTTATACAGACTACTAAACAGAAAATCTCATCTTACAGTTGACAACAAATTACTAATATACAAGACAGTACTGAAACCTATATGGACCTACGGACTTGAACTGAGGGGGACAGCTAAACATTCTAACATTAAACGCATCCAATCCTTCCAATCCAAAGTCCTCCGAACAATAGTTAATGCTCCTTATTACGTTACCAACTGTACCCTACACCATGACCTTAATATTCCGTTTGTTTTAGACCTGGTACCATCCAAATTTTCCAAATTTCATCAGAACCTTAGTCATCATCCTAACCCTCTAGCACAATCCCTATCCAGCACCACCCATCCCTACAATCCTCCTCGAAGATTGAAACGGCAGTGACCACGAGACCTATTGTAAACATTTAAACTGGAGTTCTGACAATGGTCAGATCCTCCACTCATGTACGGTATGTTTGTGGCTACAGCGCCCTAACTCAGCCTCCACTGGCTCAGACCAGTGATGCGGCTGAGATAGAGGTGCTGGGATCTCTTGGATTCCGCTTTTTCCTCCACAAGTGGAGGAAAAAGCGCTTGCTGGGATCCCTTTAGCAATTGTATATATTGTATATAGTTATGATTGTGTGTAAGATGTTTATTTATTTGCCAACTTTTTATTTATCTCAATAATAGGTTTATGTTTCGATTTGTTTTGTTTTTTATTTGTTATTATTATTTTATTGTATATATTTGAATTTATATATAGTATAGTATCTGTATATATAGTATGAATGTGGTCTCTTATCAATATTATTATTGTTCATTTTGTAACAAATTGTAATATATCTCAATAAAAAAAAAAAAAAAAAAAAAATTTCTGCATCAAGTTGTGCGATACGTACTTTCCTATATTGAGAGTTCGACTTTTTAACCTTCTGGAAAATTACAGCAAAAATATGAAAATTTGATTTTCTTCCCTAACCGTTGATGATCGGACAATGGGTCATCTGAAGTTTGTTGTTCCTCTTTAGATCTGTTCCTAAAATTTGATTCGGCTTTTATAAGACACTCTGCATATACGGTAAGAGAAACTTCAATGAAAAACTCCATCTTAATATTGATAAGGTAATTTTCTTTTATAAATATATTTATAATTTATATTTTAACCATTGTTGACGACTTTATAACTTATTACTTTCACTTACCAATATATGAAATATATAGTAAGGGAAAATATTGAGATCGTGAACACGTTTTAGGGTCCCCTGAGTCCAAATAACCAAGTCCCGCAAAAAGGTCTGTGTGTCTTTGCTTGTGTGGTAACTCCAGCGCATAAACTAAAAGTTCTATGAAACTGTAATTTCATATTTAAAACAAATATAATCCCTAGAGGCTACAGCAACTTTTTCATAAAAATCAGCTAACCAGAAGAGCCACTTTATACCATGCATTTTGCATCTTTTTACGATTTTCTAAATTAGGGCTTTTACGATGTTGATTAAATTCGCAATATAGATGTAAAATTTAATGCGATTTGATATGATGTAGGTTTCATTATGATTGAAATAGTCTGGTAGGGCTTAAATGCCGATATTTTAAATTTTCTTCTTCTAAACTATCTTTAATTTTGTACATTCCAAAAAATTAACCATATCATCTTAATGACATTGATGAAAGACGACTGAATATACAAGTTGGAGGAATTTGATGACCAACGAAAGAATAAAAGAGCAAAACAATTTTTTAATGTAATTTTTATTTATTTTTTATAATATGAACAGTAATATAGACATATAATATACCGTTGGAAAGAGAAAGATTTTAGAAACAATGCTATCTGATACAAATGACTAATATAAAGTGACAAATAGGGAATAAACTTATTAGTGATTAACAATTTGATATAGTTACATTATTCAATCTAAATCATATGTTTCCAACGAAAATGAAATCACGTTTTATTAAAATCAACTTCAAGTATTTTTCAAATTGAAGTATATTTAATAATTTTTAAATTGATTTTAACAGTGGTGGTAAGTGCAAGTTGTGTGACGCCAGCACAAGATTTTTTAAATTTAAGTTTGAAATCTTGTCACAGTCACAATTAAATTAGTCACCGATTGGGTTCGGAAAAGGAAGGAATTGATTGGGACTGAAAGGATTGACACTGGAGTTGAGAACTGCTTGGGGACCTTCTAATTAGCACCCGGTGGTTATTATTATCATCTTGGTCAGAACTGAAAACATTATTCAAAAAGATATCATTATCCCGAAAAGCGGCCGTCACACGCATAGATAGTGCGGGAGAAGTGGCACGAAGAGGGCAATCATTTTCGGCCGCGAGCTCTTTCATCAGCTCCCTGACATCTTAATGCTGGAGGCTCGCTGTCTTTCCCGGAACCTTCTCAGTTCTTCGCCTCTGCTTTGGGATAACGATGTCGGAGAGGTATAGGTAGGCGTGTCGTCGCAATGGGTAGAGTGTGTAAGAGTCATCTGCCAAATGAGGAGAGCGACGCTAACAAGTTATCACAAACCAAAATTTATCTTTGTTAGAGATCAATTTTTTTTTTTAAACATACTTTTATTAAGTCTGTCATACATCTGTATATTTTTTTAAATTTATTATTTTCAATAATAAATGTTTGTAATCGACTAAAAAAAATAAAAATAAAATAATAATATTACCCGCCTTCAAAATTTGAGGGCTTAAGTTCCAAGCTGCGCAGAACCCGAATAACAAACAAAAAAATCCGTTTGTCTGCCGACTACCGTACGCAGTGTGCAATATTACCGATTTAGGTGGACAAAATACGGAAACTTCTATATTTAACCTTTGGGGTCCTAGATTACGGAAAAAAATATTTTAAAAAAATAATAAGAAAAATTATAAAAACTAATTAATTCTTGACACGATCGGCGAGCGCACTTTGGTCAAATATCAAATTTATTTGCTAAAATCTAAAAAAAAAACCTATATTTTGCGTTTGAAGTCCCAGAATACGGGAAAAATAATACAAAAAATCTAATTATGGCTCGGAGTTGCTAAAACCTGTTAATAAATGTATTTTATATCATTTAGGAAATTCTTGAAATTCTTTTGATTCGGAGTGTTGTGTCTGAAAAAAATTATCTATCACCCAACCAAACGCAAAAAAACCCAAAAATTCTTTGTAATATCTAAATCCTAGAAGGATTGACGAAACAAATCCTACAAACAAATCCTTGGGGTAACTTAGGGGATATATATTTTTTTTATTGAATAAGGGCATACATTTACTAATTGCTAAATTAACTCAGGTGAGATTGCAATGTATATTCAATAACGAGTTTGGAAATATAATGTCTTACCTGTCTCAGCAATGTCCATTGTTAAATAAAAGCAAAAGCTTTGCTCTAAACACACCTGACAAATAAATGACCGTCGAATAAAGATAATCCCACTGCGGTTATTAGGCACTTGTGCTAACAGGAATGATTCATTCATATTACTATTTAATTTGTAAACATGGTATGGGGGGAAATATTGTAGGAAGGTTCTTGCCAACTAAAAAAAGGTGAAGCACTGGAAATTCCAAACTTTTGACTTGACTTTTGTCCACCTACATTGGTGATTTGGCCCACTGTGCGCCGTCCACGGCATTTCTCTGAAATTACTATTACATTTTTTTTTTTTAATTTTCCAAAAAAATCTAGGACTTGAGTTTTTCCTTTTACAATGAACTAATCTGTATAACCATTCCAATGTATGATCGTTTGAAGGCGAGCGAATGAGGCATTTCCTTTAATTTTTCATTGCGTATTATCATACAATTATAGGCATTTCTTAACTTGGCAGTGATAATATTCTTCGAAGTTGTAATTATATTCTGACAACTGTTCATTGATTCACTGCTTTACGATTTCCTGTGGGTTTACAATACATATTTCCTCATTTAGGCGGGTTGATGGGTTTGTTTTTGTTCTCTTTTGAATCTAGAATTTATAAAAAATAATATTTTTATTTATTGATATTTACAACTGTATTGGTTAATACATCAAGTGAATAAATGTGAGGTAAAATACATGAAAAAAAGAGGAGAGACTGCTCATTGGCAGCACCCCGGTAGGTAACCTACATTAGTAGGTCTCGAGCCCATCTTATTTTCAGACATCTCGGAGGATTGTCAGGAAAGTTCCATCTTTAATATTGAATTAAAAAAAACCAAAAAAACCTGTACCACTACAACCCATGAAGAGTTTTGGGCTCAGTACATGTAGAGATTCGTATTGTTTCACAACCAACGACCGTGCAAGGAGTTGATAAAGCCATAAATCACTTTTTAGAGGCTGGGTGTACACCAGGGGGTCCCATGACCAGGATATCCGCTGAAATAACAGAATAAATAACAGCCGGGATTCGAACCCAAGGACACGGAGCACAGTAGACTAGCGCTCTACCCTTTAAACCACGCCGCTCCGTAAATTTGTATTGGTTAATACATCAAGTAAATAAGCTGTGAGATGAAATACATGGAAAAGAGATGAGGAGAAAATGCCCACTGGCAGCACTCAGGTAGGTAACCTACACCAGAAGGTCTCGAGCTCATCTTCTTTTCAGACGCTTAGAAGTGTTGTCAGGAATGGAAGGGTTAAAAATAGTGGGTTGATTGATACCTTGTTCGGGCCAAATGAGTAACATATGGAACATTAAGGTCTTTATGGATGTGTTATTCGTGAAATAAAATTACATTTAGGATTATTCGAAGGATTTTGGATTGAATAAGGGAAAGAATTTGATGGTTTAGTAGAGCCCTAATATGCTTTAATTATTGAGAATATTATGACTGTGAAACTTTTTTAATGAAGACGTTCGTAGCGGACCTGAGTTGCCTAGAGGCGGAGGGAAGGAAGATGTTGATGTAGCTCGGAAGATTCGTGTTAAAGGTTAAGAAACCTATGATTTAGCAGAGGAATCGTGAACACTGGCCGTGTTACATAAATCTGTGAGCCGTGAGCCTTCCCAAAACCCGCTTCGAATTTAGCCCCCCACTTCGTAGCGGCTTCATCTCAAGGGGGTACTGCATCTTCCACCTAATACAGTTTCATTCACCAACAACAGCAATATATTTAGCTGTCCCAAAAATAATTCAGGATTTTCGGATTTCTTTAAAAAACCCTCCTTCCCTACATAACGAACTGTTAACGTTTATTGGATCACTCATTTGTATGAATGTCAACACCTATTAACCTCCCTAAAAAGTTTGACTACCTCTGTTCCATTTCGCTCCTTGGGAATCCTTCAGCCTTTACTACAATGTCAACACGTCATATTCACTCTGTTCAAAGATGGTTCGAAAAATTTCGAAAGGAAGACTTACGCCTTTAGGACAAATATTGTGGGTATTTTATTAATTAAAACCCTGGAAATAAACTGTAAATTCCTTGTTTATGAACAGCGCATCGCTACTGGGTCAAAGCGTCAAATGAGTCAATAGCGCACTGATTTGCGTGCCTAGTTACATTAGCTATAAATGCGCTAATATAGTCTAAATATAGTTTCACATTCCCTTAACAATATGTCTCTGTTTGCTCTGCGACCTTTCAGAGAGAAGCTATGCTGAGAGGAAAGCGAAATAAATAAGAGATAGAAGAACAGTAGAGATAGGTAATGTATTGGACAGAACTATAGTTTCCGCCACGTCTCAAGTGACGGTATAAAATCCTAATTATTTATTTGAATGGTAACTCTTATTAATCCTCTTTCAATAATGTTTGTTTACCTCTGAATCATTTCATTGTTTGTAAATAATTTAGTTTTTTTAAGATGTCAACTCGTGGCATTCACACTGTTCAACGATGGGTCGAAAACTTACGGAAGGGAGACTTCAGCCTTGAAGGCAAAGAAGTTCGTGAAAGGACTTCTTCTCTTGGTGACGATGTTCTACAGGTTTCGGAAGGGAGACTTAAGCCTTTAGGACAAAGATTGCTGGTATTTTATTAATTAAATCCCTGGAAATAAACCGTAGATTCCTTGTTTAAAAACAGCGCATCGCTACTGGGTCAAAGCGTCAAATGAGTCAATAGCGCACTGATTTGCGTGCCTAGTTACATCAGCTATAAATGCGCTAATATAGTCTAAATATAGTTTCACATTCACTCAACAATATGCCTCTGTTTGCTCTGCGACCTTTCAGAGAGAAGCTATGCTGAGATGAATGCGAAATAAATAAGATATAGAAGAACAGTAGAGATAGGTAATGTATTGGACAGAAGTATAGTTTCCGCCACGTCTCAAGTGACGGTATAAAATCCTAATTATTTATTTGAATGGTTACTCTTATTAATCCTCTTTCAATGATGTTTATTTACCTCTGAAGCATTTCATTGTTTGTAAATAATTTAGTATTTTTTAAGATGTCAACTCGTGGCATTCACACTGTTCAACGATGGGTCGAAAACTTACGGAAGGGAGACTTCAGAAGGCAAAGAAGTTTGCGAAAGGACTTCCTCTCTTGGTGACGATGTTCTACAGGTTTCGGAAGGGAGACTTAAGCCTTTAGGTCAAAGATTGTTGGTATTTTTTTAATTAAAACCCTGGAAACAAACCGAAAATTCATTGTTTAAGAACAGCGCATCGCTACTGGGTCAAAGCGTCAAATGAGTCAATAGCGCACTGATTTGCGTGCCTTGTTACACCAGCTATAAATGCGCTAATATAGTCTAAATATAGTTTCACATTCCCTCAACAATATGCCTCTTTTTGCTGAGAGAAAAGCGAAATAAAAAAGAAATAGAAGAACAGTAGAGATAATAATATATTGGACAGATTTGTAGTTTCCGCCACTTCTCAAGCGATGGTATAAAATCCTAAGAGATGGCTCCGAATTATTCATTTGAATGGTAACAACTCTTATTAATCCTCTTTCAATAATGTTTGTTCACCTCTGAATCATTTCATTGTTTGTAAATAATTTAGTATTTTTTAAGATGTCAACTCATGGCATTCACACTGTTCAACTATGGGTCGAAAACTTACGGAAGGGAGACTTCAGCCTTGAAGGCCAAGAAGTCAGCGAAAGAACTTCCTCTCTTGGTAACGATGTTCTACAGGCTTTGGTGGAAGAAAACCACTTAAGAACTATTCGAGAAGTTATAGGGAAAGTTAACGTCAGCAAATCGAGTATCGATGATTACCTCAAAACGATTAGAAAGGTAAAAGTAAGGTTCCAAACAACTTAAACGACCGCCAAGAAAACAAAAACCTCTTTATGAAGTTCATGTTACATTTCTTAGCCGAATCAAAAACGTACCTTTTTCTGTCTAGAATTGTTTACTCTGATGAAAAGTTGATAGTTTACGATAACAGATGTTGACAAAAGAGAAGCATCATATTCCAATGATGTCAAATCGAATACGTGATATTGAATGAATGAATGCTTTATTTACATAATCTACAAAATAGTAATAACATATATATACATTTTTTTGAGATCTAAGCCCACAAGACAACGGCGTTAAGCCGTCTGTCGAGTTGCCCCTTTTTCTTTTTTTCCAGTTTTTATAATAATATTTTTTGGAACTAAGCACATAATACCTTCCATTCATCATCTAATCACTTTATTTCATTAGTCCTTTAACATTTTTTCATCCTAGTCGACGTTTCGGGGTTGTTTCCCCATTTTCAAGACTTATTCCTTGCTACAACATTTTTCAATCTTCACTACATCTCATAGCCACTGCTACTTGTCCTATATTGGCTCACTGTTTCCATTATATTTTAGCTATAGAATATATCCTCTTCTGGAGTTAGCGTATATTTTCCCAAGTATTTCATCCTGAACTCCTTTAAGACAGGACATATTGCCAAATTGGTAGGTATCCTCTGGCACATTAAGGTTGCACATAGCACAGGTAGGTACCCTATCTCTCCTACATGGCTGTCAATTAAGTCCTATCAGTTCTCCTCTTGCTTTAAATATCAGAGATTTATTGTAGAGACTAAGTTTGTTGTGGTGGATATAGGAGATAGCTATTTCAGGATCAAGTTTTGCATAAAACATATGAAATTGGCTATTGCTGCTGAGGATATCATTTCTGTTCGGATTTTTGTTTCCATTTTATTAATGAGGTAGTCCGGATTCATTTTTTTAATGGTTTCTTTCTTAATTTATATTTGTAGTCGGTCACCTATTTTCATTATTTGCATATACCATGATATATTTTTTTCTATAATAACTTGAGTTAAGAAATTCGTTAATCTACTTGCAATACGTGATATTCATATAACTTTGTTTTAGGAGTTTAAATATCAATCAAGTCTGGAGTGAGAGTAACGCAGTGTTTAACGGCGGGTCAAAATATTTCGGATGGAGTCTTCAGCCTTAATACAAAGATGGTTATGAAAAGGACTTACCTCTTGAAAAAAGTAATAAAGATTGGATTGTGTTCGTTTACCTCGGTTATGTGGAGTATTTCGCTTTAGTTATTTAGTCTTTACTTAGATTTCAACGAGTGACATTTGTATTATTTTGTTATACGAGTTTCCACTCGGCCGGAATACGGCCCAAAAGCCGGACACTTCAATCAATTCTGGAGTTTGAGCAGCATTAATAACTGTGCACTTCAACGGTGGTTCGAAGCATTTCGGAGAGATGGTGACATTATGCGGTCTTTGGTGGTAGAAAGCCACAGAACAACTGTTCCTGAACTTGCAAGGAAACTTAACCTTAGTTCGTCAATGACGATCTTAAATAAAAAAAAAAATTGAAAGTTGGGATCTACAGACATAAACGACCACCAAAAAAACAGAATTATGAAGCTTGTGCTACACGTCTTTGACGAAACAAAAATGAGCCTTTTCTGTCCACAATTTTCGTTAATACACGTACATTGTGATAAAAGTAGACTTTCCGGACAGTGGCTCGAATATAAGCAGCACATTTACCAAAGCCCTCAACTCACCAAACCGTGATAATGTTTACTGTATGGTGCACATCGTTTTTATTGATTAATGCTGAATCGTATTGTAACTAAAATAATGCAATGCATTGAGTCGAAATCAGCAAATCGTAATCTATTTTACTTCTTAACATCTTGAATAATACACAGATATATCATTTACTCGAAAAAAATATTCATTAAACAAGCTGTATAAATTCATGATTCAATGAACTTCAAGAAGAAGAAACTGCCGACTAAATTTCAAATTGAAAATTCACAATTGAAAATGTCTAGAAACATCATCTATTCGGGTATGAAACTTGACAGACATTTAAAATTTAATAATCATATCCTTACTAAATTATCAAAAGTAAGACCTACAAATTTAACCACCTCTTTCAAACTCCGAATGTAAGTTTCAGATTGAAACTTCTAATTTACAAAATTGTGATCAGACCTTATCTATTATTCGGAGCACCGTTACTAACCCATTTTTCAGAAAATTCAAGAAAGAAGCTACAGCGATTCCAAAATGGCGTTTTGAAGAAAATTGCAAGAAAAAGAAAAGGAAGAAAGACTTCATTAACCGGAATGCATAACCGGAAGATTGTGCATTGTTTAATTAAAGTGGTGAAGTGTTAATATACGTACAACCTCCAATTTTATATTGTCATTAACCTTCAACTTAAATTATCAACTTATATTAATTAACTGAAACCTACAATTTTCAAGTTGGGAGCAATAAACTTGCCTCATTATTTATGCCTAGTAAAATAACAGCTAAGGTGGAAACCTTAAGCCTAATAATTTATCTACATAGGCTAAAGATTTTTACAAATCCATTAAATTAAATACATTCGAAAATTTGGCAACAGTTATATCAGGAAAACCCCACTGGACAATTTTACAAAACCATATTTCCCAAAATTATTCGAAAAGCTTGGTTCGCGGAAACAAATTTTAGCAAAAACGTGGTAAAAACATATATTAGATTAAGGACAAATCACGGGATCTGCAACAATTACCTTCATAAAATAGGCGTATCAGAATCTCCGCAATGTGACCAATGTGGTGATAGGGAGACCCTAAAACACATATTATTGGTGTGCCCGGCATACAAAACTCAAAGAGAAAAGATGATTTTTGAAATAAATAATAATCAGAATATTAGTTATGAAAATTTACGAACAATAAGAAGGTTTTCAGTATAAATAAATATTTACAATCGATTAACAAAAGAATATGATAATTGTAATAGTCCGGTAATTGGTAATTGTAATTTGGTAATTTTAATTGGTAGTTGTAATTTGATAAATTGGTAATTGTAATATTTTTCACTAATAAGACATAATATATAAAATTGTTGTATGGTGTATGCCAATGCCATCCATTCATGGAAAAGGAAAAAAAAAAATATATATATTAATTAACTGAAATTTTATACTTTAGGAGCTTATTTACCTGAGATGTTACAGCAAATTGTTTAATAAAATCAGCGGACCAGCCGGAAGAGCCACTATTAGGACCTTTTTATGATTTTCTCAAAACGGCTTCAACGATTTTGATTAAACTCTCTATATCCATGTAAAATCTAATATATTGAAGTTTTGAAAAAATCCGATATAAGAGAACATAATACTTTCAGTCACTGGATGCGAGTCTTCCTTTTAATCTGAACTTGTGGGACCCAAGTCATCCATTGGTCGTGTGTTAAGTCCTAGGTAATGCAATGTAATATTTAAATCAACGTCAACGGGATTTGATGTGTCCATGTCATTCGCCTTTCTACACATTAATTTTTTTTATTTATTTTGTATATTTTTTTTCTAATTACCCTGAATATTGTAAAACTATTTTAATCATTCCTTTAGAACAGCTAAAGAAATTAAATTTCAGGAACGGCATTTTTGGAATGGCAGCAATTATAAGTTTTTTCCTATTAAAAAAATCTGACCTTCTCTTAGAAGACACGGATCTGAGTTTCTATGAGATATTCAAAATTAAATAAATTTATAAAATAATTATTTTCATATATATTTGGAGATTCAATTTATTACACAAATAACAATAAGTCAATGAACATTTTTATTGGTATTTATAAATACACACAAAAAAAGTAGATTTCAAGATTAAGTTAGTGAATTAGACTACTAACTATAAGAATATCTATGTATAATAATTAATAAATACTCAAACGCATCAGTTAATTACATTGTTCTTTTGAAGTATTTTTTATTTTTAGTTTTAGTTTAATGAGAATCACTATTCTTTGTTACTTAATCATTAAATTATTTTATATTTGTATATATTTTAGTACTGCTGGGATTAATTTTCAACTAAATTAAAGGTACCTTGAAGGCAGAAATTTGACATTTAAGTCCACTCAAACTACCCCTATCAGAACCAAACCTACACGATACTGAAGTTTTTTTTTTGTTTTTTTTTTCATAACCCCAATTTAGTAACATGTTTTGTCAACTAGTTTTTGAATAATTTCCTTTTACTGTATCTAGATACATTTTAAGGCTGTTTCTGTTAATAGATAATGTTTTAAAATGCTATCACTGATTTGCTATTCCTCTTGGTGGTGGGGATCACTTCATTCTTGACACTTCTTGTCTTAAGCTAATCTTAATCTACCTTAGACACTATGTTGCCACCTCTGAGGAGCTGGTGGAACCTTAAGCCTACTAAAAACTGGATTTGAAAGCACTTCTAAAGAATTATAAAAATTATATCTTCTTTTCGCAAGGAATTCTGTTACTTTAGGGATATTAAATATAAAGCCATCTTATGGTGCGAAACAAATATTTATCTTTAAGGTGTGTGATTGATTCCACCAAGAAACGTCGCCTTATTCTTTTTGGACATGAGGTCTGTTGGTGGAATCTACCTTACACATTTAAAATAAAAAATGTTTTTGCACCTAAAGATTACTTTTTAGCCGAAACGTTGTAGATTGTTTAATAAAAGTGGTATATTAGCCTCCAATTTTATAAATTTCAGTTATATGTAACTTATCATTTTCGAGCTGGACTTAACAAACATACACACTCGGCGAATTTGAAATATTTGAGCTCAGGGGACCCTTAAGGCAGTGCTATACGGTGAAAAAAAAGTGTATGTGTAGGTAAGGTAAAAGCAGGTCTTGTGAGGGTTCACGAAACTAGGAGGAGAGAGTAAAGACTTATTTAAAAAAAAAAAAAATTTGGATAATGACATCAAATATTACTTTTAGAAAAATCCTATATCATTAAATATTATTTTTTAAAAAAGATAAAAACTGAATGATAAAGTTTTATGAAAACAAATAAGTGTAATATACATATCAAGAAAACTATTTTTTTCTAATGTAGAAACTCCATTTTTAGAACTTAAGTATTATTTATAACGAAGGTAAATAAAAAATGATGAATTATTAAAGAAAAATCGGTAATTGAATATTGATTATAATATGTTGAAGGTATGTGAGAGTGTATGATAATCCACTCTCACAGAATCTCACGAATTTCACGTCACCAACTGAATGCTCATCCTGTAACGCTGCCTATAAACGAGTAATTCTGAAGAAAACTGGAATTCAGTAATTTTCTCTACTTTTCTAATACTTTTTCTTACTATATATTTCATGTATAGATAAGAGAAAGTAGAAGTTGTCTGGCTAATCTTTGTTCATTTTTACATCGATCTGCAAAAATTATATGTTACGGCACTATTACGTTTTGCTATAATTTATGATGAAATTACTAGTAAATGAAGAACTTGATAAAATATATTTATTGGTAAGTTAAGGGCTATAAAACCCATTATATACTAATATCGTTTTATAACGTAGGGTGGGAGCTCAGAATGAGTCGAGTCCACCAATCCCGTTTTTTTCCTGCTCCCAAATGGACCAAAACCTCGACATTTTTTACCGCCCACCACCTGTTCCGGAGGGACCACGAAGGAGAGGATACAAAGGCTACGAGCGGATGACGGCTATATTACCTCTCTCCTTAATGAGATGTTTGTTTTAACAAGATCGTGAGGCGTTAATGACAGGGCGGCTCTGGGATCTCCCATAGCTCTGTCTCCCCTCGCTACTATCTCAATGTCCAGAGTCATCAATTATGGAATTTTATTTTCCTTCCGTGTTGTAATTAATTATTTAATGCTCCATTAAATTATGTTATTAATATTGTATGAATAATTGTTTTGTTTTTCAATTCTTGACTATCCACGATACAATTTTCTTAACTTCTTGACATTTCTGAATTAACACGCTTAACTATCCCGTGAGGCTACGTGCATCACTTGGGGATCACTTGTTTTTAGAAAATAAGTCGTTAAAAAATAAGTTTGTTTTATATGTTTTTAAAACATTATATGTTGTAGAAATTAAAAAGGGTTTATTTCATATTTTATAACCTTCAACATCCCCCCTCAAAGGACTCTTATCGGTTAATTTCATTTGATAACTTCTCTTAAATTTTATAAGTTTTACTTCCACTTACTATATACATTATATTGTTACCACTGATTTAAAACAGGTAAATATATAAATTGAATGAATTCGATACCCAGCTAAAAGAGAAAACAGAAAAAATATTTTTTTAATGCAATTTTTTGTTCTTGAACATAAGAGCAGTAATATACATGTATGATATACCGTTAGAAAGCTAACGATTTTAGAAAAAATATTATCTTATACTCAAGCATTTAAAAGTTAACAGAAAGTGATGAAAAGAAGATAAAACTAACTTATTTTTTTAGATAATACACGTAATATAATAGATTTTTTAATAAAACACATCTTTCTATATAAATTAAATTTAATTAATTTTTTAATAGTTTCACGTATTTTTATCATGAAGTATTTGAAAATTCTTTCGTTGATTTTAAAAATGGAGGTAAGTGAAAGTCGTGTGTTGCCCGCACCAGATTTTTTGATAATTAAACCTACCTTTACAATTCATCCAAGAAATGTGTGGTCACGATAACACCATCTCAAAACGTGAACGTGTTAATGACATTAAAAAAATTAAAACTTATTTATTGATATTTACAACGGAATTAAGAAATACATCTAGAAAATGTAATAATAATATTATAATACACTGACATGAAATACATGCAGAGACACTACCTACTGGCTGTACTCCAATAAGAATTATGAACTAGAAGGTCCCGCGGCCATCATATTTTCCGACTCCCCGGAGAATTATCAGGAATCAGAGAGGAAGCAAGGATTGAAAGTAATGGGTTAGAGTGGGAATGGAGTTTGTCAAGAAAGGAAATGGTTCGGGCCGCCAGTAATATATTTTATTTTATCATGGTCTTAATAGATGAGTTCATTCATAACAAAGTATGGAGCGTAGGTAATTTTACGATTTTGGATTGTAAGGATTGGATGAGAAAAGAATTTGATGGTTTTATTAGACCCCAATAACCCTTCTCCGTAAGTCCATTTAGGCCTTATAATGGTCGTAAATGAGCCAAATTAAACATTGTCAGGTAAATACAGATTTTATGTTTTTCTTTAAAATCATCCCTATATAATACATCGTTTAAGTTTTCTGGATTATTCATTAGTATGAAATTTTTCATTATTCTTCCGAAAGACAATGTTTACTTAGGTAACATTTCGCTACTTGGGAAAGATGAAAAACAGTATTTTGTTTTACGAATTTAAACTATCTCCAATCCCACACCAGAGACCTCGAAGTAAGGTGTCAGAACTGGAGAATTACAATAAATGCTAAAAAATTCAATCAAATTACCTTTACCCTTCGTCGTAAACCTATGACATACTGTCTCCTTTTCGTCCAGGTTGAACAGATCCGATATCTAGGATTGCACCTTGAAAAACGTCTAACCTGGAACCCTCACACAAGACTGAAACGACAAGAAACTGCACACTTCAACAACACACAAACTCGACAACTTCAACACTTACTAGACAAACGTTCTAATCTTCCACTAACTACAAAAGACTCATCTACATGACTACCGTAAGGCCGATATGGACTTACGGAATAGAGCTTTGGGGCTCTACTAAACCACCAAATTCTTCCCTTATCCAATCCCTACAATCCGAAATCCTTCGTAAAATCCTCAATGCTCCTTACTTTGTCACGAATACACTAATCCATAAAGACCTTAATGTTCCGTACGTTACTGATTTGGCCCGATCTAGGTACTATTCCTTTCAAGGCCAACTCCATTCCCACCCCAATCCTCTAGTTTCAATCCTTTCTTCCTCTTCAATTCCTGACAATCCTCTGAGGCGTCTAAAAGGAGATGGCCCCGAGACCTTCAAGCTTAGAAAAATTTTATAGTGCTTCCATTGGGAAGCTTCTCTACATGTTTTTCATGCCTTTTTACATTTCATTCCAATTTACTTGTTGTATTACATTATACAGTTGTAAATTCCAATAATTAAATAAAAATAAAAAATAAAGAAACTCGGCCGGTTTGACCGAATCTGGCATCCAGAACATCTGTAAAACCACATAATTTTCTCCCTCCCATATACTTCCTCATTATACAGATCCCTCATAATCAATCACAATAGTTTCTATTCTTCCCGTTTTTTAGTTCGCTGGTGTTTCTCAAGGAAGCCTCATAAGACCCATCCTACACTTTTCCATCTGCGTACGCTAATTATACTCGCGTATTACCAGTCAATGACCATCCAATTATTGCTTTACAAACTCTTCAATCCCTTATAAAAGAACTTGAGGAATCGTGTCAGAATTGGAGAATAAAAATCAGTTTATAAAATCTTTACTGCTATCTATTTTGTCATGAATAAACTCATCTATTAAGGTTTTAATATGTTGTTGATTTGACCCGAAACATGTACCGTGACAACTCCAATTCAAATCTAAAACATTCGTTTCAATGCCTGCTTTTTGTTCGATTCCTGATAATCCTACAAGGCGCCTAAATTGAAGATGGCCCCGGTACCATCTATTTTGGAATATTTTTAGAGTGCTGACAATGGGAATGTTCTCAACAATAGGGGTGGACATAATCGAATGACGATTATCGGATCATCCATTATTGTCGAATTAATCGATTATTGGAATAATCGGTTTGGAGAAACGAATGATGATGGAATCGTTTAACGTTAATCGAGGGATTAGAAGGAGCTCGAATAATCGAACCTTTTTTTTTTTTTTTTTTGCTCATCATCGCATAAATTATATGCACATTTGCACCTAGGCTCATCCAGCTCGGCCATCATAGAGACGGGAGTTTTGGCATATTGCCTCTCAGAAAGCATATTAATAATTCTATCATTCGATTATTTAAATCATCGAAGTCCGATCATTCGATTATGCCCACCCCTTCTCAACAGGTGTCATGCGTTTTATATTTTTACTCACATTTGCTTTTTGTATTCCATAACACTGTTGTGAATTGAAATAAATATTATTGCTCGATTTGTATATTTTTCGATGTCATTACTTTCATATTTTGTTGGAAGCTGTTTTTTTCATAGTAAATTATTTTGGATAAATCGAATTTGGATATATATCCCCTTTTTTTTGTGAAATAACGAAATTATCAACAGTCGAAAATTATCCAAAAACGTTTGAATATATATTAAAAAAGATTACATAGAAAGTTGTGAACTTAATATCAGTTTGCCCACCCACATTTCGAAGGAATTCGTGCCACTTCCTCCGTCGTTCGCTTATAATAATTTAAAGGTGTTCTCCGAAGCCCTGACCTTTCAGTTCTGTAAGGTGTTCCCCATAATCCTCCGGTAAATCATTGTCGGGACAAATCGTTAACAGGAGAAATATCACCATTCCGATGCAAGGAGATAATACTGACAAGGGTGTGACAGAAGGATTCAAATCATAAATAAACATTTTTACAAGTAAATATCTCTACGAATCAAGACCTCTTTAGATCTATAAATTTCTCCACCGTTTAATGGTATCCTCTAGTCGACATATTCTGGATCAGTTGAAATTTAATTCCAGTCACACATAATTTGCTGGGTCTCTCAAGGTCATACTGTTAAAACGCTGTTTCTCTCTCTCTTGGCCTCAGCATACGTCAATGCAGTGGAGACATGTTAATAAACTCACTATGGTAAATGATCTATTCAGTAAGTGTTTTTATTTTATCATTTCTACATATCATGAATGTTTATTCTCTATGAGAATAAAAAAGATTATTTTCATGGATGTAGAAAATAAATATCTATATTTTATCTTAACGGCTTAATTAGGTACCATCAGCATACATTGTTACGATTAAACGAGTATACAAATCGAGGACACAAATACATGCAAAGAACAAAAAAAAAAAAAAAACTAGATAATACTGCAATTATCACTCTAGATTTTGATTTGGTTGGAAATTTACAAAAATTCAGGAGTTAATAATTTTAAAGAGAAAATTATTTATTTATTACGTTTATTTATTTATTTTTTTAATCCGAAGAGAATTTTATAATCCGATAAACAGCTAAGTCAATAAATTTCTATCATTTAAACTCATGACATAGATGTGTAATCTGTATAGGTTTCAAAAATTTTCGCTCTGTCCCTTGTTTGTTAATTTCCTTGGATGGATTTTTGTTATATTAGGAAATTTATATATATAAAAAAAAATGACAATGTTCTCAAGATCGAAATTTTTATAGCAATATCAATGACTAAGCTATATAATAAACGTTATCAAAGTTGAATCTAATTTAATTTATAAACTCGCTCAAAACCTTGTTTTTAATTAATTTTCGAAAACATTTAATTCAAACAAATCTTTATAATAATTGTTACATTAAAACTTAATATCGTGCTTTGTTATTATTTTTCCCATAGTAAAAATACTAAATGTAATTCATATCAGCTTATTTTAATTGTATTTATGATTCCGGAAGGTGTGATTAAAATTGTTCTTGCATATTTTAATCTTACTTTCTTATTTGGAATTACTTGCAACCTAGATATGCCTCCTGAAAATCCACTTTTATTAAAATTAGCATTATAAAATTAAAGCTCGCCGCTTTAGGCTACTTCAACACTTTCTAGACAAACGGTCAAACCTTCCTCTGAACTACAAAAGGCTCATCTAAATGACTATTTTAAGACCAATGTGGACTTACGGAGTAGAGTTTTGGGGCGCTACTAAACCATCAAATTCTTCCCCCATCCAAAATCCTTCGTAAAATCCTCAACGCTCCTTACTTTATCACGAATAAACTTATCCATAAAGACCTTAATGTTCCCTATGTTACTGATTTGGCCCAGACCAGGTATCAATCCTTTCATGACAAACTCCATTCTCAGTCTAACCCACTAGTTTCAATCCTTTCTTCCTCTCGAATTCCGGATAATCCTCCGAAGCGCCTGAAAAGGAATTGCTCTCGGGACCTTCTGGTTTAGAATATTTTAAGAGTACTGAGATTTTAGAGAATGGGAAGCTTCTCTACATGTATATCATGTCATGTATTATATAACACATCACATTTACTTGATGTATTTTTTTTTTGTTAATACAGTTGTAAATACCAATAAAATGATTTTAAAAAAAAAAATTAAAAGTTCTATATTTTCTATGAATCATTCTTTATCTAAATAAGAATATTCGTATTTTACTTTTACTTACTATACATTAAATATATAGTAAGAGAAAGTATTGCGATCGTGAAAATTTTCGAATTCCAGTTTTCAACGGAAATACACGTTCTAGGGTCCCATAAGTACAAATAACCAAGTCCCGAAAAAAGGTTAGTTAGTTTATTCGTTTAACGTCACTTTATGCTACTATGGCTAATCGGACGATGCTACAGTGGGAGCCCAAATTTTGCCTATCCAGGTTTTATTTTTTTCTTTTCTTTATTTATTGAGCAATATTACAATCTGTCCAATTCAGGACATTTTTAATAGTGATAACGTACAACATTCATACTACATTCACACGATATATACAAAACTATAAATTTATATAATAATAATAATAATAATAAAATATACATATATACAAAATAAAATCAATAAAAATATATACAATAGTCACTCATACCTATATACAATTCACAAGCATACAGCACGTGAGTGGAGAATCTAGCCAATGCTAGAACTCCAATATACATGTTATAAGAGGTCACGAGGCCACTGCCGTTTCAACCTTCTAGGTGGGTTGTATGGATGGGTGGGGCTGGATAGGGATTGAGCTAGAGGATTAGGATGATGAATGAGATTCTGGTGGAATTTGGAAAATTTGGATGGAATCAGGTCTGAAATAAAAGGAACATTAAGGTCGTGGTGCAAGGTATAGTTGGAAACATAATAAGGAGCATTTACTATTGTACGGAGAACCTTGGATTGAAAGGATTGAATGTGTTTGATGTTAGTACGTTTAGCTGTCCCCCACAGTTCAAGTCCGTAGGTCCAGATGGGCTTCAGTATTGTCCGGTAGATTAATAATTTGTTGTCAACTGTAAGTACAGATTTTCTGTTGAGTAGTCGGTATAACTGTCCGAATCGTCGGTTGAGTTCTTGTCTTTTAAGTCTTGTATGTGGGTTCCAAGTCAATCTTTTGTCTAATAGTAAGCCAAGATACCGGACTGTATCTGAAGGAGGAATTGGAATGGAATTGAAGTAAACTGGCGGACAGGAGTTTCGTCGAAGAGTGAAGGTTACGTGTTTGCATTTGGCTTCGTTCACCTTTATGCGCCAAGCATTACACCAGTCTTCGATAAGAGGAAGGTGTCTTTGCAGGTTTAAGGATGCTGTTTCAGGATTGGAACTGGATGATAGGATGGCGGTGTCGTCTGCAAAAGTTGCCAGAAAGGTATCAGGATGTGTAGGAATATCAGCAGTGTAAAGGATGTAGAGGACGGGTCCCAAGACGCTGCCTTGAGGAACACCGGCCTCAACGGGATAAAGGTTAGAAAATTCTACACCACAGCGAACGCGGAAGGAACGGTTTGAGAGATAGGATCGGAGAATGAGGTATAGAGACTGGGGTAAATGGGTTTTCAGCTTGAAGAGTAATCCAGTGTGCCATACCCGGTCAAAAGCTTGCGCAATGTCCAGAAACGCACCAGAACAATACTCTTTGCATTCAAGAGCTGAGGAAATATGGTCTACAACTCGGAGCCCCTGTTGAACTGTGGAATGCTGAGGACGGAATCCAAACTGATGGGAAGGAAGATTTTGAGATTCTAATATGGGTAGGATACGTTTAAGAAGAAGCCTTTCGAAGATTTTTGAGAGAATGGGGAGTAGACTAATAGGCCTGTAGGATGAAGTGTTGTTGGAAGGTTTGCCTGGTTTTAGAAAAAGAATGATAGTGGAATGTTTCCATAACAGAGGAAAATAGGTGGTGCGAAGGATGCAGTTGTAAATATAAGTAAGGAATATAATAGCTTTCTGCGGAAGTTGTCGGAGGATCTGGGGAGTAAGGAGATCGTGTCCAGGAGATTTACGGAGGGTGAGTGTTTGAAGAAGATATTTGACCTCAGAGGGATTAATAGCTTTAGGAGGTAGGGAAAGTGGAATTGGTGACATAAGAAAGTCTTGCACTGTTGCGGTGTGATTGGCGTGGGATTCCGGGTGAGGAGTGAAAACTTTGGAGAGGTGTGTGGCGAATTCCTCGGCTTTATCTTCATCAGACGCAGCCCAGGAGTCATCACCACGTCGGAGAGGATGGGAAACTTGATGGTATTTTAAGATCTTTTTTGTGACATTCCACAGGGAATTATCACGAGCTGATAGAGAGGAGAGGTAGGAATTAAAGGACTGGGAACGGAAGGTCGCCAACTCCCTCTTCAATTGTTTACAATAGAAGTTATAGGAGCGGCGATCTGTTGGGTGTCGGGTGCGCTGCCATAATGATCTTGCTCGGCGTTTGGTATGGATGAGGTCTATAATATGTTGTGGAAAATGATTTTGGTGAGGATTTATATTGGGGTGTTTAGGAGAGGAGGCAGTCCAGACAGCTTGTTGGATGGCGGTGGTAAAGGAATAGACGGAATTATCTAGGTCATCTGGGGTTTTGAGGGTTACTCTGAGGTCAATATTATCGGTCAGGATTTGGCGGAAAAGGTTCCAGTTGACAGGGCCTCGGATGAATGATGGTGGAATGGGTTTTGGAATTGGAGTGAGAGATACTTTTAGGATCAGTGGACTATGGTCTGAGGATAGTTCATCAAGGCGAGTTACAGAAAAGTTGAGGGAGCCTAATCCGCTGTGGATAAAGAAGTCGAGGATGTCAGGATTGCGGTTAGGATCGGTTGGCCAGTAGGTAGGGGAGTCAGGAGGCAGGATATTAAAATTTCGGGAGTTGAGTGCAGACAGCAAATTTCGTCCCCGAGAGTTCGTGGTTCTGGAACCCCACTGCTGATGCTTGGCATTTAAGTCTGCACCCAGAATGAAACGATTTCCTAAGGAATCCAGGAAGGATAAAAATTCGGAATTGGAAATGGGATGTTTAGGAGGGCAGTATGCAGATGTGAGGGTTACCGGAAAGGAAAAAGTCTTGATTACTATGACTGTGGCTTGTAGGAAATCATAGTTGGGAAGTGGGAGTAAATGATGAGAGAGGGATTGGTGGACAATGATAGCAGAACCGGCATGGGCTTTGCCGTCTGGGTGGTCAGTACGGTATGTCATGTATTGCGGTATTTTGAAGTACTGTTTAGTCGTTAGTCTTGTTTCAGTTATAAGTGCAACATCGATTGTTTTGTCTTGCAACAACGCTGTCAGTTCGTCAGTATGATTTCTAACACCATTCGCATTCCAAAGGAGAATGGATAAGGAGTTAGATGAATTCATTTAAGGATTTTTCAAGGCAGGGATTAGATTTGATACTAGATTTGTAAGGAGTGATATAAGCGGCATAACAAGAGATTTGATTTCGGAGATGAACGATGTCATTAGACTGGTAAGATCTGTGACGTTTGATGGTGGAGGGATATGAGAAATTTGATGTTGAGGAGTTTTTTGAAGATTAGGTAAACTTTGAGGGATAGATTGTTGTACAATAGATTGAGAAAGTTGAGGAAAAAGTTGTTCCGGCAGTGCCTCAACTTCATGATTCTGGTTTCCACCTCCAAGCAAGTGGGCAAATGATACGTTAGAATTTACAAGTTTAGATTGTTCTCTTCTGCTTCTGGTTGGTACAGCTGTTTCATTCGGATCCTGAGGTTTTTGGTATCTGGTTCTGAGTTTCTTGTAGATTTCACATCCCTTGTAGTTAGCCGGGTGGTCCTTGAGGCACAGAGCACATACAGCGGGTGTAGATCTTGATCTTGTACATTCTTCTGTTTTATGCTGTTCACCGCATTTCACACAGCGTGGTATGTGATGGCAATAACTTTTGGTATGACCATATGCCTGACAGTTATGACACTGAACTATTTCCCTCTTTGTGTAAGGTTTTTCAACTTTTACACGGGTATAGTACAGTCTACTGAGGTCATAGATTTTTTCGACTCCTGCTGATGGTTCCAAGTCCACAAAGAATAGAGGCAGTGGACTTTTATCTTTTAGAACGTTGGTGACTTGCCTCACTTGGAATCCTAATTCTGTCAGTTCTTCTTTGATAGCTTCAACGGGTGTTGAGGAATGTAGGTTTCTGATTACGACCCTTAATGCTCTCTCCTGGCGCAGCTGATAAGTATGAAAGTCAGCTTTGGTCTCAGTCAGATATTTTACAATCTTTCTGTAGGTTTCAGCAGTAGTCGGAGATATTTTAGTATCATTGGTTCTACTTATACAATAATAACTATTAGGATCAGTTACTTTGTTTAAATGCGCACACATCAGTTTAAAATTATTAATATTTTTAACAAATATTGGTGGAGGTAGTGGTTCCCTGGGTATAGGAGAAGATTCCATGGTTTCTTTTTCATTTTGGAGGATCTCAAATGGATTCGGTGTAAAAAACGGGGATTCATCAGTTATTCCTTGTGATGATGTGCTGGGCTGTGGTTCAGATCCTAATGAGGTAGCTGACGCGGTCGCTGGTGGAATTATTTTTTTATTTTTTTCACGGCGGGGTCTCTGTTTTGTAGGAGACGAGTTAGAACCTGCAGATCTAGATCTTTTACTTGCAGACTTTGAGGACATGACTTGATGAAAATATCTCATTGATTAAGAAAATAATAATAATAAATAAATAATGAGATAAGAATTAAAGATAAAAGAAAGATAAGTTAACGAAAAGCAAGCCCGAGCTTGCCGAGCTAGCGGCAATCAGCTGATCAGTGACCCTCCTTTCACTTTTTCGTGATTGTACAAAGTAAATTATAACTTTGCTTACCGAAATTTCTCCAATATTCACTGCCGTAGTATTCCTGAGGTCTAGTGATGTTCTCCAGACTGAATTCAAGCGAATTCCTACTGAAAAAAGCAAAAATCTGAGAGACGATGTAACGTATGACTGTTGTCATCGAGCGCATCAGCTGATTAATCAGGTTTTATTAGGATAGGGATCTTTAACGAGTACCTGACATCGCACAGGCTCGGGACCACCTTTTAACGTCCCCTCAAAAGGACGGCATAACTAAGGATTTTTTACTCCCATTAGAAAATCCTAGGACCACCTACGGATTTGAACTCGTGACCTTTGGCATGGGAGACTGTTACGCTAGCAACTACGCTATGGGTGATCCCCCTCCCCCCCGAAAAAAGGTCTGTGTGTGTGTGTCCGTATGTGGTAAGTCTAGCGCGAAAAGAAATAGACGTACAAAACTGTAATTTCATATTTAGGAATACTATACGCCTGAGATGTTACAGCAACTTTTTCACTAAAATCGGCTGACCGTAAGTGTTACTTTATACTCTGCATTTTACCCGTTTTTACGATTTTCAAAAAAATAGCTCTAACGATTTTGATTAACCTCGGTGTATTGATGTAAAATTTAATGGGCTTTAATATAATGTAGGTTTCATTCTGATTGAAATAGTCTGACAGGGCTTAAATGCCGATATTTTAAATTTTCTTCCTCTAAAGTACCTTTAATTTTGTATAATCTATAAAAATACCTGTATTATCTATTTAGCACTGATAAAAAAATGATATATATATATTTATAATTTGAACGAATAACATAGCAAATACCAACTAAAAGAGAAAAGACCAATATTTTTTTGTATGCAATTTTGGTGTTTTTGAACATAAAAACAGTAATGTAGACGTACAATAGACCATTTTTTTTTTTTTTTTTTTTAAATTACAGTTACAGTCACAAAATTTAATATTACTAATTTTGAAATCAGCAGATATTATATCATGGTGTTTAAAAGGTTGATCGTGAAGGGTTCCAACCGACACATATACTGTGACGGAAGAAAACACACATCTCGGCCTCTCTAAACATACGGTTTTAATAATAGTAACTGCCTGCTAAACTCTATGAAGGAGCGAAGAGATGTTAATGGACACCATCTGGAGTCATTCATAAAAGCAAACGAGAGCAGGGCCAAAATAGGGACGAGCTGAGAAGACGAACTGGCCTCGTCGGCTCGCCGATCGACCGGAACACGGTCTGTTAAATCTAGAAGAAAAACCGCAAGCATCTCTCATTCCTCTATTTATAACAACTTTTATTACACCTGTCTTTGGGGAAGGAACAGAATCTGGGCCCCTTCGTATTTTATTTATAACTCTCCCTTGTTATGGCTTATTTATCATTCAGTATTATTTATAATAGATTGGGGAAATTTAATAAGTTCCTTAATAATAGCAAATTGACCATGTTCTTGTATCTTGGGAAGAAATAAGACAAATAAAAGAAAGACTAGTAAAACACTAATCACATTAATGATAAATGTTATTTTATGTTACTGCAAAACTTCCAGTATTGAATTCCTACGACAGAAAGAATTGTACAATGAACTATAATATTTAATCCGTGATTTAAGGCGAAAATGACCCAAGTGGTTTAAGCCTACGAAAAAAAAAAAAAAAAAAATGCTATGCTATCCCCAAAAGAGGCTTTTATGTACCAATCTTAAATATAATATATATATATATATATATATATATATATATATATATATATATATATATATATATATATATTAAAATAAAGAGTCTAGGGTTTCAGTTTAAAAGTATAAAAAATAAAACCAAAACCACCATGGGCCAAAGTAACCCAAAAAAAAAGTTAACAATGACTGAAAGAAAATTGAAAATGGTAATACCACTTAAAAAAAAAAAAAAATTTAACTATTTAAAAATTAAATCAATATTAACAGAGAAGGTTACTACAGATTATAAATTGGAGAAGTAATAAAATTATTGGAAAAATATTTATAAAGTTACAAAATTTGGACCAAAGTACGCCGCATTATTACATTATCTGGAAAATATTATGCACCCCAATTATTACACTATAAGTTATTCATAATTACTTCTTTTTTTCCTTCAGGATATATTGATTTATCTTGAAGCTACCACATCATTTAAGAAAACATAAAGTTAAACGAGCCAGCCTTGTATACGATGTTATTGCCTTCCACTTGAAGAAATAATTGTCTTGGATCAGTCTTCTATCAATCCATCAGATCCCATCACCCATATTACGTCCACAGAATTCTGCATTTGAAATCCTCAATCCATAACCAAGAAAAAAGATACCCATTTCCATAGAACCGAATAATATCTAGCCCAGTCCACTGTCTTCTGGAATAATCAGCCGTCTAACATCCGCCATGCTCCTTCCCTATCCTTATTCAAATCTTTCTTCTTTCGATATATCCTTGCTTCCCGAGCAGAGAATAGCTTATTTGATTATGCAACTAATGTAAGATGAAAATGGTTTACATTTTTAGTAATGTGTAAAAAAGTTTAAGGTTCATTTTTATTTTATTTGTTCTCTGATAAATAAATATTATTTTGCCTTTTTTTCACCTTTCATCCTTTTAATTTTTTTAATGTAATTTTATACATTTAATATTATTTGATCCAATTTCAAGGTTTATTTTATGTCGAATAAAGTTTCTTGTTTTATCGAATAATATTCTATCCAATACTTGGAAGGTTTTTTTGGGGGAAGAAACCCCTTTTCTTCTATGGATCAGTCCCTGATATAAAGCTGTATCTGACATTAACATATGCGTTACAACCACACTTTTTTTTTTAAAGTTTTTTTTTCCATCCATATAACTTCATAGCTTAATTATTAATACATTTATGTACTAATAAATACGGTTTAATATAATTATAAATAGGAAAATGCTCACTGCTAAAAGTCTATACTGCGCGCTTGTTTAAATAGGAGGATGGTGTGAGACTGGAAACTGGGAGATAGTGGAGGAAACCTGTTGGGCGAGATGGGGTGGATGCCGCCTCGCTCTATCTGATCCCGCTCCGGCATAAAGTTGGGAAGGACATAAACAGAAACTAGTTTATGTCTTTCCGTCCCGTACCGACAAAATAACATAGTTATCATCCTTGTCTCCCGACAAACATCTCTTCCAGGTGGATCTGACAAGATATTTTACAAAACGATTTAAAAATGTTTTTCAAGGACAGAAACGCATAACCAATATCCGTGTGAAAGAAAAATAGAGATTTCTATAAAAGTAAAGTGAACAAAAACAACCTGCTTATTCATTTAATGCTAATGTGGCTAATTGGACGAGTTTCCTAAATTTTGCCTGTCCAGGTTTAATTAGGATAGGGATCTTTCACGAGTACCCGTCTTTACACAGGCCCACCATTTTACGTTCCCTCGGGACGGCATAATCAAGGATTTTTTACTACCTTTAAAAAATCCTGATGCCATCTCCCGTGTTCGAAACCATGGCCGTGGTTATGGAAGGCTTTTATGCTAAACATTACAGATGTCTCCTCGATGGCAAATTTTATGATTGATCAATACAATTATTTATTACGGTAGACAAAACGCAAAACTCTAAATATTCGACTCAGACTATTATATTCGATATTACATAGACACTCTAAATTACCCATTAGGCAGAAGCTTAAAGTATATACTTATTTACTAAAACCTGTATGGTCTTACGCTTGCCAAAGTTACGGACCAACTAAAAAGACAAAAATTAAAAAAATACAAACCTTTCAATCCAAATTTTGAAGACAAGCAACGAACTCTCCACCGTATGTTTCAAACGAAACTCTTCATAACGACTTACGTATTTCAACTACCTCAAACCACATACGATTGACTTACAAACGATTTCACGACGAACTACATGGACACGTAAATAAATTTGTTCAAAACATGACTACAACTGACATACCTAACATAACTCGGCGTAGGCTGAAAAGGAGTTGGATGAGAAACCTCCTGACCAGAAAGAAAATATTGTTGTGCTTTATGTCAGGAGGATGCACCACTGAGTGCTATCTCCATCATGCCTAACCATGCCATGTTTTCCATATTTATGAAATACAACCAGTTTGCTTAATGTATTTATTTTACAGGTGAATATAAAGTTATTAAGTTAAAAAAATTAAAATACAGATTACATACGCATTTTGACTTTAACCAAAAAGTGACATTCTGAATTCTTCAACTATATATTTCCAATTCGATCCTCGTCCGTATGGAACTCTATTCTTTCTTATATCAATGACTCCAATACTCTTCCGAGCTTTAAATCTTGTCTGTTCAATCACTTCCTCTCCTTCGAATTTCCAAAGAATCCTAATTATTTCGCTAATTTCAATGAAAACTAGTAATAAAACAGATAGAAACGTTTATTTATATATTATATTTTGTGTTTAGTTTCATTTTGCACGTATTATATTATTAGTATATTATTTAAAAAACAACAAAAACAAAGTAAATTTATTTTCCTATTGAGCTTTTATTTTTCCATATATATTAAATTACTAAATTATCTTTTCTAGAACATACATCATTTATTGTTAGAATATATTCAATCTATTATGTTTGTTCATGTTATTAGTTTAATTCTATTGCATTCAATATTTGTATTCTAAGACTACAGCCTTAAGTCCACTTTTTCTTTCCTGCTGTATTATTCTAAAAGAATTATTATTACTATTAATGCTCCATATCTTCCCGATTTGGCCGAAACCTTTCCTTGTATGGCCAAACAACATTCCCACTCTAGCCCACTAGTTCTTAACGTTTCTTTTTTTCAATCCTTGATAAAAGCTTCTTAAAAGAAGAAGACTCCGAGATCTTCTGATTTAGAAGTGCTATTATGACTGCTACCAATCTATCCTATACCATGTCATGCCATTGATTTTATCATGTTCTTTCACATTTATTATTTTATATACATACACTCACTCAAAAAAAAGTTTCCATACAGCATGCTTTTATTTTACAAAGCTATTTATTTTCAACTTAACGGTTTCCTAATGTATACATTATTAATAATAATATTAGATAAAAAAATAGATAAATTTATATGATTATATCAATTGGAACATTCTCTTCTAATTAATTAATAATTAGAAGAGAATGTTCCAATTTATATAATCATATCCTAAATTACTCTTCTATAATAGTAATTGATATAAGATAAATTTATTTTCATTTCATCATTACTATAAAACGAGGCAGAATGTCATTTGTTAATAATAGGTTAAAAATGTTTCCGTACTCTTTCAATATTAATCCTATTTGCTGTACTATGAGAGTCTTTCTAGTTTTATAGGTATAAATCTTATCTCTATAATCAAATCTTAGTTTAGTATTAACGTTACTTGGGCCTGGGAAACTGATTTATTTTCAATATGCGCGTTTCTCGTGATTCGAGAGAGCTTATGGTTTGTAGGGCTTATCTTTAAGAAAAATTGCATTAGTTACATATGACTGTACATTATGTACCGAAAAGACATAGAGAGTTAAATTCTTTGTAAGATATACCACGTGCTGGAAGACAGGAGACTGGAGAATGGCCATCCTTGCTGAAGTCCATGTAAATCCTCACACTACCGACACCTCAATGGCCATCACAATAAATAGGTACTATGGGATTCAAGTCCACCCAAAACACTCAAAAATATTCTAAGAAGGGAAGGATTCAGTGGAAGCAGTCACAAGAAGAAAGCCTTTCTTCAATAAGTTAAACCAGAAGAAGCTGCTATAATTTGAAAGAGAATTTGTAAATAAACCTAACGATTTCTGGAAAAGGGTCGTATTCTTTTAGCACTCTAAATTTAATATTTTTGGGCCAAATGGAAGGTCAAAAGTCTAGAGGAAACCAACCTAAGCGTTTAAAACTAAGAATTTATTGATATGTGTTTGGGAACGTTTTTGAGCGAGTGAACGTATTAATGTCAATGAATAAATCAATAAAAAAAATTATTATTGACTAATAACGCTTCAATGTAACATAATTTCGTACCTTCATGGCCAGCATTAATCGAAAATTTATAACGATTAAATTGATAATAATCGAAAACACTATGGGTCCATAAAGTTCAATCTCTCTACCGTGTCATTTATAGAATGCAATAAACGTAAATACATGAAGTACTTTATAAGTCACTAATGGACTCTAAGAGTACTTGCTATTAAAACGGACGCTATGAAACGGATTGTAAAGTAGGACCCCTATATCTAACATTTGGTCATGGTGACGCTTTAACTACCCACAAACATGGCAGCAAATTGATTTTGTGTTAACCACAAACGTTAGCGCAGTAACATGATATACGCCATGATTGCTCTTTATCCACGTGTACTTGCCTCAGGATATTGCCAAGCCTCAAACCTTAATTTTATGGACGTGCTACCTTCTTGTGGTTTGGTACCTACCTTATTACGCCTACTGTGTTTGTCCATTATATACTTAAAGATATTTACAAAAAATAAGAGCTAAGTAATTCTGATGATCTTTAAATAAGTGGGGTGGACAGTGCTTGCACGTAAACGTTCTAGTTGTTTATCTTCCGAAAATAACAGTCACCAGAAACCCTAGACCAGGAATTTAGGAGTTCCGAGGATGTTAAATCTTTTATTTAATTTATTGAAGATTAACCAATAATCTTCTGTCTTCAAAAAAAAATGTATAAAGTTTTTAAAACAATCTGGCGTGGACATTGTAAAACTTTCGTTTTCAAATCTTCTTCTACTTTATCCAACCTCCTAACAACACAGAAGAGTGGAACTTCATCTAAGTTATTTCTAACCTGCACTACACCTCTTCTTGAACTCCAGTCAATTTACTTTTTGACATCTTCCTCCCATGTCTCCTAGGTTCTTCCTTTTGTCTCCTTCCCTTTATTACCACCTCATACCTAGCTCTTTCCACGCGATCCTCCGACATTCTTGAGACATAGCCGAACCTTCTTAGCTGATTCGCTTCAATAATATCCTTGGACTATCTTACATCGAGGTTAGATCTTCTTGTAGGATTAATCATGTAAATGTCCTCACTACTTACGCCGATGGCACATGTATGTTATACGTAAGTAATAACCCAACAGTTACATCACAAATACTTCAGTCTCACACCCCATCCTTTGAAGAATGGTGTCATAAATGGAGAATTAAAATCAATCCCAATAAATCCTATCAAATTACCTTTACCCTTGACTACCTGTCCCACTGTATCCTTTAGCAACATTCCACCAATCCCTATTAAGCACATTCGTTACCTTGGACTCCATCTTGACAAGTGTCTTACGTGGAATCCTCACACTAGACTGAAACGACAAGAAACTGCCCGCAGATACCGCTTACTACACAACACTTACTTGACAAGCGATCAAAACTCCCTATTTACTACAAAAAACTCATTTTCATCACTATTATCAGACCTATTTGGTCCTATGACATTGAGCTATGGAGGTCCGCTAAATTATCAAACTCTTCCCGCATCCAATCCTTGCAATCCAAAATCCTTCCGAAGAACCTTTATTGCTCCTTACTTTGTTACTAATAAACACATCCATAGAGACCAACATATCCCACAGGTTACAGACTTAGCCCGCGATAGATACAGCTCCTTTAATTCCAAACTACCAGCCCAATCAAACTCGCTTGTCCGTCTACATCTATTACTGATAATCCTTCGAGGCGCCTGAAAAGACGGTGAGAAAGTTCGTCTCTACTTCACGGTGAAGTCTTCACCAATCATGATTACTCTTATCGTGGAGACACACCTTCATATTTTATGTATAGGTAGACGTATGTAAGAATACGATTTTCTCAGCGTATCGAAAAGGCTATGGATTCGTAGTAACCAAACAGAATTTAGAGTTCTTAATAATTAATCGTGGCAAGAGGACAGGAGGAATCTATTCGAATGTTTGAGAGATCTAGGAAGTCGAGAAAGAATAAATATCAAAGACTCGTTAGCATCTGTTTGTAGCTATATTTACTGAAGAGAGTGGGAAACAATGTGTGACACTTCAAAGTAGTCAGAACAGAAATACCTTCGCCTGAGGAATCACACATGTTCTCTCACTCTGCCTCTGAACCATCTTCGTTCCCAAAGCTGGCCTCACTATCGTCTTTATCACAACACCACATAACGGCTTGTGAGTTGCTTACAAGTGTATCGAGGACAACTAATAATTAATCTTATTATTCTGCTAAAAACTTTTTGATATTGGTTTATTTTTTTAAATAAATAACCTTCCTTTAAAATCGGCTATGAAATAGAAAAAATATAAATTTTTGAGGAGCTACATTTTAGGAAACATCCTTATTAGCATGTTAGTGACAAGTAATATATTTTTACTTTCACTTACCTATATATGAAATATATAGTAAGTGAATGCATTGCGATCGTGAAAATTTTCTAATTTTAGTTTTCAACGGAAATACACGTTTTAGAGTATCCTGAGTCCAAATAAACAAGTCCCGCGAAAAGGTCTGTGTGTGTATGGTATAGCGCCAATACGCAAAGTCGTACAATACTGAAATTTCATTTTTAAGACAACTGTATCCTCGAGATGTTACAGCTACTTTATCATCAAAATCAGCCCACTAGAAGAGCCACTTTATCTCAAAATAGCAACCACGATTTTGATTAAACTCCCTATATCGATGTCAAATTGGACGGACTTTAATATCATGTAGGTTTCATTCTGATTGAAATAGTATGAGAGGGGCTAAATTCCGATATTTAAATTGTCTTACTCTTAAGTACGTTTAATTTTGTAGATTATATTAAAAATAACCATAACATCTTGTTATCGTTGATTAGAAACAGGTAAATATACTGAACTTATTCGGTATTCAACTAAAGGAGAAAACTGCAAACATATTTTTTTATGCAACTATTGTTTTTTCGAACATAAGAGTAGTATAAAAGTATAATATACCGTTGGAAAGCAAAAGATTTTAGAAAAATATCATCGAATACATGGAATTGTAAAATTTAATGAAGAGTGATGAAAAGCCGAAAAAAACTAACTGATTATTATAGATAATAATATAATGAAATATTTAATAAAACACATGTTTCTACTGAAATTCAATGTAATTGATACTTTTAAAATTTATTTTATCTCTTAGTGTATTTAAAAATTCTTAAAAACTATTCAAATTCAAGTTTTAACAACGGAGGTAAGTAAGTGAAAGTCGTGTGTTGTGCTCACCAGATTTTTAATAAGATGTTATACGCACATTATTCGGTTATTTATTAAGATAGAGACGAAACGTAAAGCTTTTGGATTCTGTACACTAACAAGGAGAGGATCCCAAACGTAACTCACTAATTTTTATTATTTTGTTACCATTAGACTCTGCAAAATATTAGGGACCAACGCTTCCTAGGAGGTGAGTAAAATAATGTGTAAGTTTGCGCGCACAAAACACATTTTATCTAATGTATTAATGAAGGTAGAAAAATAAGTTTAGTGTCAAAACTATCCTATTTCCAAGCGAAAAAATTATAAAGTCGAAACCACAGCCATGGTTTTCATGTTTGAACGGATTAAAATATTAGTCCGAAAATAAATTTTATTTGCTTATTTTATTCGTTAAAGTTAATATTTTTAAATGTTGGTTTAACCATCAAAAGCTGGTAGGCAGTGCAAAAGTTATACCTGACCATTTAAATTATTATAAAAATCTCGTTTTTGTGTTGAGGCTATTATTATTATCTACTATTAAATAAATGAAAACTTCGTTGTGACAAGCAAGGACATGATTATCCTTGTTATTTCGTTCAAAATAAATAATACACTTTTCTTGACTTAACACATATGTTTTTGGAATATTGTAAAAAATCTATTGTTTTGTAAATTATCATTATTATTTTTTTCTTTTTTTTGCTATTTAATTCTCACACAAATTATGTCTGGATTTTTTTTGATAATTTGCTGTATATTTTTTCTTTCAAATGATTTCAGTCAGAATAAGACCTAGTTGGCGTAAAGCTATGTAATTTTTTTTTTGTTAAGGATTTCGATCAAAATCAACGGCTCTAATGCTTTCGAGAAAATTGATAAAAACGAGTAAAATCGATTATACCAAGCGGTACTTCTGATTAATAGGTTTTTGTAATATATATATATATATACTCCAATATCGTAGGCATATTCTTTTATCAAATTTTATTCCGTACATATTTTCGCTTTTGAGTTAGCTAGACACTTACAAAACCAAGGAAACTTAATAAGTTTAAAAAAAAAATTTTACATCACAATACTTTCCTTCATAGGAAAATTAGTGCTCAATAATATGAGTGCGTTTTAAAAATAATAAAATGTAGTGAACATAAGTATGTCGAAAAAATTTTCATTAAAATAAAAAAGCAATGACGTGAAAAAATATAGTTCACACCTCATGTTAGTGCAGTAGTAGTGACAGCTGTATAGTGTCACAGTGACAAGTGCGTTTAGTTCTAGCAGCTATTTCTGACTTGTTGGACTGTCACATGTAGCCATCTGCAAACATCATATCAGCATCAGTAAACATCTATACCAAATATGGATAGAAAGAATTAAATGTTTTTTTAAGTGAAAACTTCTTTAAGCTCGTAATGAGATTTTTGGCAGGTATAAAAGCTTCGATTGCGTAACCCTGATGACTTTAACAACCTGCTCCATACTGGTGCATGCGCAGCGGTCTGTTAATTTTTTTAAAATGTATTTTTAACATTTATATTTATATTTATATTTATAACATCTTGTAATATTATTCTTAAGGGATTTGTCCCAGAATAAATAAAGGATTTATTATTATTATTACTAAACCTTGTGTCAGATCATTTTTAATTATTTCATATTTAAAGTTATCGGCGTGGTCTAGTGGATAGAACATTTGATTACTGTTCTTCGTATCCCAGGTTCGATCCCCGGCTGAGGCAGAATTATTTATTCTGTTATTTTAACCGTGGAGTGACCCTGGGTATAGGGATCCTCTCGCGGGACACATAGCCTCTATAAAGTGGGTACCCCGAATTGGGGGGGGGCTGGCGGTAGAGCTTGATTTAGGCCTAATCACCTCCTTGCACAGTCGTGGAGTCTTTATAAATATTGAACCCGACACATTTCATCGGTTGTAGAGGTACAGGTTTTTTCATCATATTTAATTGATTTTGTAGCAGATATATTTGTAAATTGTAAAAAATCAGAAAGTTGATTGAACCTCTAAACCTGGCCATAGCAGAAGATGGATTGAAAGCATGGCAATACCCTGAAGTATCGGAGTGATAATTGTGTTTGCACAACCGAAGAGCGAGAGAGGCGATGGTAGGGCGACCCTGAGAGCGATTTTTCAGTTTTGTTCCCTGTAATCTGACCCCATCCATCTTGCTAAATCCACTCTTCGGCCGGCTCCTCATCCCCAGCTCACTTTCTAACATTCTCATCCCGAAAAACATCCGAGGGACGCTGACCTTCTTTCGGGTTCAAAACGGCTTAGGAGTTATAATCTCCTTAGTGCTTGATCTTACGACTCAGGAAATGAAAGTATTGCGTAGAATATAACAACACTAAGTCGTGGTTGTGGAAATTGTATTACCTAATCTATAATTTTTTATGGTAATGAATGTGACCCAATCGAATATTTTTGTTTACCTTTTTAAAGACACACAGACCTTATGGCAGGATTTGATCATTTGAACTCAGGGAACCATGAAACGACTGTTTCCGGTGAAAACTCGAATTCGCATACTTTCATGATCGCAATAATTCTCGCTATTTTATATTTCATATTAAGGTAAGTGAAAGTAAATGATTGCACAATAGTTTACTATTTCCAAATAACTTTATCAGTTAATATAGCTCTTCACAGGCTATTAACTAATATGAAAGTAGCCTATGACCACTGCTAAATTCAAAACCTTATATTTCTGGTATTTCTTAACCGATTTCGTTGATTCAAATTAATAGATGTAAAAATAGAATTGTTTCTCTATCTTAGGAACGAACGGAGTTAAATATGCAAGATGCAGTTTTTAAATAAAGCATCAGCTATACTTTAATTTTTTATCGTAATGGTTTTGATGCGATCGAATATTTTTGTTCTTGTCTACTTATTCATATCATAAACTTAATGAAATAAATATATAAAGTTTCTTAGTTCTTAGTTAGTAGTTTTAACTACTACCGAAAAATATCTGTAAATATGGGGATCACTTATAGCTGGGTGGCTAGCATAACAGCCTCCTATGCCAAAGATCACGGGTTCAAACCCGCAGGTGGTCCTAGGATTTTTTAATGGGAGTAAAAAATACTTAGTTATGCCGTTCTTCGGAGGGGACGTTAAGAAGTAGTCCCGAGCCTGTGCGATGTCAGGTACTTGTTAATGATCCCTATCCTTATAAAACCTGGATAGGCAAAATTTAGGACTACCACTGTAGCATCGTCCGATTAGCCATAGTAGCATAAAATTATGTTAAATAAAACAACATAATCTGTAATTATGTCGAATTTTAAATGTTTTTCTATCAGAAACAGTTAACATTGCGAAGTAACATAAAATAGAAGAATCTTTATGGGAAATAGCAGTGACACAAATCAACATTGGCCACTGTTTTGAAAATTAATATCATAATTCACTTTAAAAGAAAATTTGAATTTCTATATTTTTTTCATTGATTTTTAAAATATAATATAATTATTCTGTTTGATCATTTTTTTTTTTTTTTAAAGCATACGTAAATGTTTAATTTTTACATTCACTTACCTATATATGAAATAAATAATAATATTGTATTCGTGAAAATTTTCGAATTCCAGTTTTCAACGGAACTAGACGTTTTAGGGTTTTCTAAGTCCAAATGGCCTAGTCCCGCAAAAAAGGTGTCCGTGTGTGATAACTCCCCCGCGTAAACGAAAAGTCCTATGAAACAGAATTTCATATTTAAGAGAACTATACGCTCGAGATGTTACAAAAACTTTTTCATCAAAATCACCGATCACCCAAAATGGACTGGTAAGACTGTATGTCTTACTGGTATGTTGTTATTCTAGCTCAAAACCGATTGTTTAATTATATTTCTAGTCGCACAAAAATTGAATGAAATATCCGTTGTTCTATGTTACGTAAGCTTCTTTATTAAAAGCAGTCTATCGGAGAAAATGTCGATTTGTAATATACATTTAATACATTTACTCAAGCGTATTATGAACTGTGCAATACGGTTTGTATTCGGGATCACCAGAGACATGCATATAACCCAGTATTACGCAGAGTTAAGGTGGCTTTATCTTCGTTACAGATGCCAGTATTTCCTAGCTTCCTTCCTCTACCAGGTTATGGGAACTCATCGTCCCAGCTACATCTTCCAATCCCTTCAATTTAAATAATCAATTGAGTCTACCAAGTCTACCGTTCTACCAGATCCCGTCTTTCTGACCTCTACCCTCCTCCTCACCGTACTGCTGCCTTTGACAAGTCCTTTCTTGCCAAAACAACCCCTCATTGGAATTCTATCCCTCCTGAGATCCGTCATGTAAGAACTGCTTCCTCCTTCAAATCGCTCCTTTTCAACCACCTTCTCCTTACCCAGTCAAACAGACAATAATCTCAAACTGCAGATACTAGAAATACCATTTTTTTATATTTCTATTATTTAAATTGTTACTGATGAAGTAGCTATTTCTGTTTTGTTTTTTTTCATTCTAAGATTCTGTTTGTAAATATTTACATACATTACAAACTTTATTATAATTATTATTTTTTTTTTAGTTTAATAATTTGTTGTTCAAAGACATGACCACATTGTTCCGGTCATTTTTGTTTTATTCTTAAGGGATTTTAGTCCCAGGGTAGTAAAGAAGTTTTTCATTTCATCTAAAATTTTCACGAAAACGGCAAGCACGTGTTCCATAAAATTGGTTATATGAATGTTTAATCACGTACGAAGACCCTTCACGATAGAAGATAGATTCAAGCCATTTTATAACTGTCAACTTTTATTGCATTCAGTGAACTATGAAAACTTCATTCCAATTATTTATTGAGCAATGATGAATATGATTGGTAAGTTATAAAAACTTACCATTCATTCTCATCATTGCTGAATCACCCTATACGACCTAACGATGAGTAGGTACAGTAAGGTATGAGTTAAGGCTCTTTTGGTTTATTATAATTCAAATTATTTTTATATTTGTCATTTTTCATAACTAACATTTCACTTTGTTTGTTTATTTATTTAACGTCACTTTATGCTACTATGGCTAATCGGACGATGCTACAGTGGGAGTCCTAAATTTTGCCTATCCAGTTTTTATTAGGATAGGGATCTTTAACGAGTACCTGACATCGCACAGGCTCGGGACCACCTTTTAACGTCCCCTCCGAAGGACGGCGTAACTAAGGATTTTTTACTCCCATTAAAAAATCCTAGGACCACCTGCGGGTTTGAACCCGTGATCTTTAGCATTTCACTTTGTTTTTAATAATCAGTATATTTTCTTTTGCTTGTCATCTTTATATATTGTATTCTACTCTTAGTTATCTTTTGTATTGTATAGCCCTTTTGTTTTTTATAACCTCTAGGCCTATAATGTAGGCCGAAACGTTGATTCCAGTGAATTAATTTTATACTTACTTGTACTTATTATTATACTTATTCACACTGTCAACCATTCTCACTTCAAAATAACCGCTTTAATTGAAATTGATGCTTATTTAAGCTTTCCATGCAAGCCACCTAGTGAGATTGGTAAAAACGGCACGCTTGGAAAAGAACTCCATTAGTTTCAGAAAATACATTCCATAAATACAATTTATATTTTAACCGTACTCGCTTCGGCTGTACATATAATAAAATTGGAACGATAAAAAGAAGATTATCATGGCCCCTCCGCAAGGAAGACACGCAAAATCTTGAAGAGTTCCACATTTTTACTCCACTAGCTCCTGTTGAACAAATTCGATACCTAGGACTCCTCCACCTTCACAAACGTCTAACTTGGAATCTCCATACAAGACTGAAACGACAAGAAACTGCCCGACGTTTTCGACTACTTCAACACTTACTGGACAAACGCTTAATTACAAAAGACTTATTTATATGACTATCATAAGACCAATATGGACTTACGGAATAGAGCTATGGGGCTCTACTAAACCATCGAATTCTTCTCGTATCCATTCCTTACAACCCAAAATCCTTAAAGCTCCTTACTTTGTCACGAATAAGCTCATCCATAAAGACTTAAATGTCCCATATGTTACTGAATTAGCCCAAACCAGGTATCAATCATTCCACCATGAAAAAACATCTATTTCCACTCTAATCCATTAGTTTCTATCCTGTCATCCTCTTATTTTCCTGATGATCCTCCGAGAAGTCTGAAAAGAAGATGACCCCGAGACCTCCTAGTTTAGAATATAGTTTCGGGCTACGGGGTGTGAGAAATGAACGACTTCAATTTACAAATTACAAATATTTATGAAATACTAGGTGTACAAATACAAAGGAATTATTAATTACGATACTTACAATAATAATTGAATTACTAACTTAACTAAATGTACAACAATAAAATCAGATACTTCTAAGAGCTAAACTACTTACATGAATTAACAGTACCCACGAGAATTATTCTAAAACTTACAACTATAAATTATATATAACCTACAGTCTTCTAATTTCCCACCGACCGGTTATCACAAGACTTACACACACAGATATACTACACAGTCACGAATTGTTCACTGTCACTGTTCACTGATACATCCACATGAGGAAGATAAAGACTGCCCTCTCAGGCGTAGTGGACCGGTATTTATACCACTACAGAAGAGTCTAGACACGGCAGGTAAACGCAGGGAAGCGGATGGGTCGTTCTACGTACTTCGAGGACCGTCCAAGTCCAGAAGTCTCTAGCCAAATCTTTACCCCTCTTGGCGTGGTTTACCTTTCATTGGCTTGACCGTAACAATATTTTAGAATGCTGCCAATGGATAGCGTCTCTACAAGTATTTCATACCAGTTTATTATGTCCATTACATTTACTAGGTGTATTATGATAATACAGTTGTAAATATCAATAAATATGTTTAAATAACCAAAGCAGTTTTTGAAATTACCACAGCGCTAGAAAAACTTCCCGCCAAAACACAACACTGTTATACTTACTATAATATAATTCTTTCTAACTCATAAACCATTGTGTAATAATTTTCGGCAGTTTTGGATCTCCTTCGAAAACCACATTTAGATAGCTGAGCGCTGTCTCCGGAGCTAAGAGAGCCATCGGAGCGACAAGAAGAGCGACGAAATGAGCGGCGAGCGAGGAGGAGGTATTAAGAGCCGCGGCGGACGGCCGCCCTGTCTCTTTATAGCCTCTCAATCATCTAGAACCGGTTCGCGGGCAGCGGCACTTTTTACGCGATAAATCAAAGGGGGCAGTTGTCTTCATCCTGAGGGACAAGAGCTCTCCTGCCTTCCCAATGGACTCACCGTCTGCTCAAGGCAAAGAGCCATCCAATCCGCCTCCGATGACATCTCCTCTGTATTTAAGTCCAGTTCGTAACATTATCAAGATCGAATCGATCGTGGTTTATTACAGCTTCGGTGTGTTATTGGGTTGTGTCACATGAAATGTCCGTTTTCAAGATAAATGATTTTTATTAAAAATTCGATATGAAAACAAGATAATTTTATTCGAAGTATTTACCTTCTTTTTCTACACATTTTTTCCCAGCGTGACACCAACTTTTTTATTCTCGAACTGAAAAAATCTGAGCTTTGAAGTGAAACAAAATCTGAAAACACGCACTTTTCACTTGATCATCATTTTCAAAAAGTTTTCCTTTGACGAAGTTGTCTAAATTCCTGAACAGGTGGTAATCTGTTGGAGACAAGTCGTAAGAATATGGTGGGTGCGGAAGAACTTCGTAGCCCAGTTCTTTAAATTTTTGCAGGGTATGTTTTGAAACATGGGGTCTTGCTGCCGCTCAGTGAGATCATGAGGTACCCATGTACCGAGATTATTTACTTGTGGTGTCCCAATACAATTTTAAATGTCTGGAAACCGGAAAATTTAGTTGTGCTGAGAGTCCTTTAACTGTTTGTCCTTTAACTGTTTGTAGGGGTTTCCTTCTACTGTATGTTTGAGGACATCGTTGTCTATTACGGACGGAGGTCTTCCTCGGAGCAAGTTTTAAAAGTCGGTATCCCCAGCTGAAAACTTAGCAAACCAACGGCGAATGGTCCGTTCATTAACACTCCCTTCCCCAAACACCTTGCAAATATTTCTAGCGGCCTCAGTTGCTGAATGGCCGAGTTTAAACTCATGCAAAAATATTACTCGAAAATCGCGTGTTTCCATGTTCATATTGGGAGGTATACTAAGAAGTGGGTAATTGATTGGGAATCTAATGTTTATAATACAAAAGTAGAGGATTAGTAACTGTTTACTTTAAATATGTAAACAATCGGAAGAAAACGACAGAGACCTGCAAAATCCTTTATGTATTTCAGAAACTATAAAAACGGACATATGCGTGGTCCAGTGGATAAAGCACAAGTCTACAGTTTTCATCATGAAGTTGACAGGTGTGAATAGAAACATTAAGATAAAAAAATGTGTGTGCCTAAGACCGCACGGCAGTATTATTATGGATCGGATTTGTAGGAAAAGTGAGAAACAGAGCTGAAATTAAGTTTATAATTTTTTTTTTTTTTTAAATTATCTATACAAATCAAATTATTTATTTTCGTTTTCGTATTCTACAAAGGATACAATGGGTTTGCGATAGCATTGTTGTTGTTTGGGATAGCATAAAATAAGAAATAAATACTTATAATTGAATTTTTCTAATCATCTCATCCTCAATATTTATTACATGCAACGGCTTATATTAAATCAAATTAGTTAATGCAGAAGGTTACTCATAATTAAAACGATTATTTATCTGTTTAATATAGTCCGCCAGAAGCTATATAACATCATGATTGAACAGGGGATACCTAAAAAGTTAGTAAACCTAGTAGAGATGTGTTTGTCGGAAACATTTCATAAAGTTAGAATCGGTCATAATTACTCCGAGAGATTTGAGGTGCGATCGGGTTTGAAACAGGGTGACTCCCTTTCATCTGTTTTGTTTAATATAGCCTTAGAATATGTTATAGAAAAGGTGATGTGTACCGAGAAACGCTTAAATATGGGTGACAAGATTCCGGTTTTGGGGTATGCCGATGATTTGGTACTGCTAGGTGAAGACATGGAAACTATACAGCTAAATACAAGTGTGTTAATAAAAACCGGTAAACAAATAGGTCTTGAATTAAATACCGATAAGACGAAATATATGATTAGTTGCAGAAATGGTGGCGATCTTGATGATATTAATATTTCAGGTCATACTTTTGAACACGTAGAGAAATTCAAGTATTTAGGTTCAAAGATAACAAGAAAGAATGAAATCCAGGAAGAAATAAAGTCCCGGTTAAAGGAGGGAAATGCGTGTTATTATTCAGTTGCTAAATTACTTAGCTCGCGGCTTCTGTCTAAAAACTTAAAGGTTAGAATTTATAAAACTATTATTCTTCCAACGGTTCTTTACGGATGTGAAACGTGGCCGCTTACTTTGAAGGATGAACAACAGCTTAAGGTTTTCGAGAATAAGGTACTGCGTAAAATATTTGGCCCGAATAGAGATGAGGCCACTGGGGAGTTTAGAAGGTTGCACAACGCGGAATCGCGGAGTTTGTACCCTGTGAATATAATAGAGTTGATAGCATCGCGGTGACTCAAATGGGCGCGTAAAGTTGTTGGGCTTAGTGAGGAACGGATTCCGAGAAAGTTGGTATTCGCTGAACCGACTGGCAGGCGTCCGAAAGGTAGGCATTGCATTATGGCTGATCTCGGAGGCTTGGGCTTGACCGGTGAACATTGGACGAGTCTGTGCGTGCGAAGTCTGGTGGTATCGGCATCGAACCTTCGGGTTCGGTAAGCCTATTATTATTATTATTTATCTGTTTAATACGCCTCACCTCCGGGATATCCAGGGACACTCCAGTCACTCGGTTATACGAATAATTGAAGTGGCTTTACCCCTTCTACTGATGTAAGTACTTCTTGGCATTCCCTTCCTCTTCCAATTCATCCTACATCTCAGATATGTTTTCATACAAATCCTCGGTCCACTCCCACAACACTCGATCGTGGCCTTGAGATATAACGCCCATTTAACCGCTGCATTCGACAGATCCTTCCTAATTCGCTATTCGTCAGTATGGAATTCCATTCCATCATATATTCGTCATTCGAATACTCTCTCGACCTTCAAACCCAGTCCATTCAATCACTTCCTTACTGTCCAATTCCAAAAGAACTAAAAAAATAAAAATTCAAATATTTATAAAAAATAGTAAAAACATAGACAAATGATAATTTAAATATAATATTTTATTCTGTGTTACATTTGCACATTTTACTATTTTATTTCATCGAAATCCCACTAACATTGTAAATATCTTTTATTCAAAATTTGTATGATTTGTATATATTCACATATTTTTCTGTATTATTTTTTGTCTAGCTTTGTTATAAACTATTAGAATAATTATTATTAGAAGCTACCATTTTATTTATTACCATTACTCATTTTTGTTTATAATTTTTATTATTTTTACATTTTTTGTTTCATTTTTTGTACTTTAAGACACTTAAGTTATTTTTATGTATTTTGTAATCTTATTCTATAGAGACTATTTCCAGAATAAATAAATAATTTATTATTATTATAACACAATGTATTGCAGACCATGACTCACTCTTTTTCAGTATCGTCCATCCGTTAATTGTCATAGTCCAAGAGACAGGTGCGGATATTCCGTTAAAAAAAAAGTAGTTTACATAACTAGAAAAAATACTTTCTGACAGCTAATAGTGAAGATCTAGAAATAGAATAATAAAGAAGCCAAAAGAGGCGATAAGCCTAGATAAAGCAGGGACCTAATCAGTTTTGATCTGAACAATGTCCCAGAGCCAACAAGTACTTCTGAGGCGGCACTCTGAGATGAGTGGTAAAAAAGCACCTCAGTACCTGCCCTCTGCATTTTATTCATCCTCACAGTTTTTATCTTTCTATGGATTTTGACGTGGCATGGAACACCTGCTGGTAAAGCTACACGCCATTGAAATTTCTGACTTTTTTTTGTCAAGCCTGAGTATTTTTATGTGCTTCACACGGAAGGCACTTAATAGAGGACATCCTCGAGTTAGAAGGTAAAACAAGGGGCTAGAAGATGAATTAATGACTTATTTTATGTCAGTATTAATTATATTTTTAAAGAAAAGTGTCCTTTAGATTTAGTTCTTCAATATATTCAATAATATATGTATGTATCAATAATAAACATAAATAATTAATAGTATCATATTTGACTTCTCAAAATAATGCAATGGATACATGATACGGGTGTATATTCGGCTAAATATACATAGGATTGGCTTAACAATATAAATCATTTCATAACTGTCCCTGTTTGGGCGCCAAATAACGGTACGGTTATGCAAATCATAGTTTACAGCAAAAATAGTTTTTAAAATGGTATCATAGTATAGCTATGATGAAGTTGCTTGCATAGAAACCTTTTAGGACCAAGGTCCCGGAGGTCAATAAGAAATGTTTTTCTAATCTGATTGTCACCAAATTATTTTTTATTGTCATGAAGTTCTTATAACATTAAGACCACTTAGATATTTTGAAATAGCCTCCTAGGAAATAGGGATACTATAATTATAAATAAGGACTAAAGTTTATTTTATGAAAAGTATTTTGCCGAATTCCTCAATATTTTGTAAAATATTTACCATGAATATATTTTATAATTTGTAACGCATCATATTAGAGATAAACCTACCAGAAATACGGCTGCTGGAAGTTCGATAAAATAAAAAAGTTCAAATATTTTAAGGCTAGACAATTGTTTATAGATCTTACACACACGCACACACACACAGACACACATACATATATATATATATATATATATATATATATATATATTGTAATGTATTGAGGATACTGAGGGGAGTTCATTATTAAATACTTTTAATATTAAACAATTAAAGATTAAGAAGCCTTTGTCGGCAAAACATCAAAATGTATTTTCCTAACCGCCTTGGATAGTCCGTGGGCTTGGGCTGCCCCCCACAGTGCGCCTGGTACATTCTAGACAACATCTACAAGCGTGGACCAAGGCTGGACTTCCCATATCAGCCACGCCCGAGGTGACGAGGATGTGAGAGAAGATCCGAAGAGGCAGCCTTATTCCAGCCACGAGAGTGGAAATCCAACAAGAGGAGAGTCGGGATCCATCTGCAAGAAGAGGAGATGGCCGTCGGGGTTCTGAGAGCGCTTGCGGATGATACCGAAAAGGGGGACCTAAGACTGATTTCAACTTCGCCAGCCGACTAAGTGTTTAAAGTATCTCGTTATTTGTAATATCGTATGACAAGGTTAATTGTAATATGAACCTCAGTATTCTCAATCATAGGTCTGGTAATGATGTAAATAGAGTTTAATTGTTAGAGCATTTGTAATAATTATATTTAATAATAATTGGTCTTATTTATATCTGTTGGTAATTTAATGTTCCCCTGCATGCCACCTACTTGGATTGGTAAACACGATACCTTTAGAAAGGAAATCCAATGGTTTCATTAAATATAGTTTATATATTGATTAGAGGTATAAATGTAGCTAGTTTTTAAAGGCCTTAGAAAAGCAGCCGGTCAAAAACACAGCAATATATATATATATATATATATATGTATAATGTATGTTTTAGAATATGCAAATAAAATATTTGTCTGAATCAAATATGACCATATTGACCCTGAATCAATCTGAAAATTCATGTTTTCCTTTATTCACTTTTGAGGGGCTTAAATACTAGGCTTGGTCAATGGTACAGTAGTATTAACCTCGCTTTGGCAAAATAATTTTTTGTTCCGTTACATCATCTGTCCAAAAGGGAAATGAGACTCTCATAGGGCACACTACTCTTTATAAAGTAGCTACCAAAAAATGGCGAAAACATGGCGGCTGTGTAATCTCGGTCGGCCTAATCACCTCCTTGCACGGCCGTTGGTCTGAAAACAACAATAAGTAATGAAGACCCTTCATAGGTTATAGAGGTGTTGTAAAAATAATCAACAATTTTGTGTGAAATTACAACTAAGTTATAAATACACAATGTTTAATCAAATAGATATTTTTTGGGAATTTAATGTAAAAAACATCCTTTCGTCCTTCTTGGTGCATTTTTATATCCTACCATTTAATTAAGGAATTTATAAGTATTTACGCATTACTTCAAAGTGACTTCTATATATTCATAATCAAGGTATGTTTAGTATATTTTAGATCGAACCACAAACCTGTAAATAGTGATAGCAATCGCTAGACATTATTCTGACTTATCTACCTTCTAGTAATTATTCATAACTAATTTTTAGATGAGGAAGATGGTTAGGGGTGCGGTCATTAAATAGAAACACACATTGAAACAAGTGCTATTTTAATTATGTGCCGACGTTTCGGCCTACATAGTGGGCCTTCATCAGGGCTAAAAGAAACAAGATAACAACCAATGTAATTATAGACTTAATAATGCGTTAGGTATATAATAATAATACGGTGACAGTAATATAATATGGGAACATAAAAAAAATTAAATGTGAAATGATAATAAGATGAATAATAAGAGATACTAAGCAAATGAAAACATGACAAAGATAACATTTGCTTAGTCTCTCTTTATATATTCTTATTGCAATATTATCATCTTGATTTTGTTTACTTCCATATTGTACAACTATCATCTTATTAATTATTTTTATAACTGTCATCCATACTTTATAACTATCATCTTAATTTTGCTTATTTCCATACTTTATAACTGTCATCTTATTATCATTTTACAGTTAATTTTATTTATGTCCCATATTATATTACTGTCACCGTATTATTATTCTATACCTAACGCATTATTAAGTCTATAATTACATTGGTTGTTATCTTGTTTCTTTTATGCCAGATGAAGACCCACAATGTAGGCCGAAACGTCGGCACATAATTAAAATAGCACTTGTTTTAATGTGTGTTTCTATTTAATGACCGCACCCCCAACCATCTTCCTCGTCTAATTTCTCAACGGTCAACAAAAACTCTATCATTATAACTAATTTTTATTAATACACTGATTTTCATAAGAAACACTAAGGTTTAAAAATGTTTTTCTGTAAGAACCGAATATGACAAAACAAATTAATTTTTTGAGCAATCCATGCCTGATAGTCATATTTACAAGTTTGGATTGCTAAGGTTTGGCAAAGGGGTAACACACAACACTACGTTCAATGTGATAAAAATACAAGAGTCCTAATTTATTCTTGAACAAAATAAAAAATAAAATAAAAACAGTGGACAAATAAGGTTCTGCCGGAGTGTGGATGGGGTCGGACAGGTACCTCTGACGTGTTAGGTTGTGAAAAAGGTACCTCTGGTCACTGATGTTATCTCTACTGGCGTAAATGTCAGCCCCTAGTTAGCCTTACATGTAAATCATTGACTCCGTCCCAATTTCACGGGTATTGACATTAATGTTCCGCCATGAGTGGTTTTCTATCTTTATTGCCGAACTTCAGACACACAGAAGGCCTATTCAGTTTTTAACCAAGTTAAAGTCCATATAAAAAAGTAGCAAAAAACTGTACCTCTTTAACCCATGAAGAGTCTTAGGTTCAGAACATAGAAATTCGTATTTCAAGGATATGCAAGGTGAGATAAAAAGATCTCATAGCCTGTTTATTTCCCTAATTTTTGGGCAAATGCATTGTACAGCCTGAGTGTGCCCCAAGAGTGTATCTACCCCTGATTATGCAGAAATAAGAGAATCAATAAATATTCTGTTACAGCAGGGGCTCGAATCCGGAACCAGTATAACGGTAGTCTAGTGCTCTCTCTACTTAATCATCCTGCTCCTCAATAGATAGAAGTTGTCATTAATTTTTAGTTTCTGTTGAAAATCATGACAAAAGGTCTGTGTGTGTCGTAAGTCTAGCACGAAAACGAATAGTCGTACAGTTAATGAATCACACACAGTGAAGATATTAAAATATTGCTTTTATTATGAGAACATAATATATATTCTGACTACAATACACTGTGCTGAGGAGTTGGGTGACTTCAAGTGTACATTCCGAGATCTCCTTCTTTTGAGTTTTGAGGATCAAAGGGTTTGTAGAGGGGATGAGGAGGCGGCATGGGTTTCCACTAAAGCAAGTTCTTCCAGGTGTAGGGTACTGTGTCTTAAGAACAGGTATGTTTATTATTGTTTGTCGGTACTTGGTCAATCCTTTCTAGGTTTATGGGTGACCCTTAGGTATAGAAAAGGAAGTTATTAATAATTACTCTATATTATTTATTAGTTAAGTCTCATTCTATATCTGTACAATACTGCAAGTTCATATTTAAGACGAATAGATTTTACTGCAACTTCTTCATAAAATTTAGCTAACCAGAAGAGCCCTACAGTATGGCTTTAACATTAAAATCATCGTTTAGGTTTCATTCTGATTGAAAGATTCTGACAGAGCTTAAATGCCAACATTTTATATCTTTTTCCTCTAAAATACGTTTAATTTTGTAGAATCTATAAAAATAACTATATCATCTCTAATCAAATATATAATTTGAACGAATACTTGGATATCCAACTAAAGGAGAAAAGACCAAAAATATGTTTTGTCTATAATTTTGGTGTTTTCGAACATTAAAACATTATTATAGACGTATAATATACCGTTGGAAAGCTAAAAAATTTAGAAAGAATATCATATTATACACAAAATTGTAAAAGTTGACGGACAGCGGTGAAAATCCGATGAAACATTATCTTTTACACAAAACTGTTAAATGATTGTCATAGATAATAATATAATACATCATTTAATTTTATCTTCAAGTATATTTAAAAATTCATAAAAACTATTTAAATTGATTTTAACAACGAAGGTAAATGATAGTCGTGTGTTGCGCGCACCAGATTTTTTTATAACATCATTTCTAGAAGTAATGTACTTCACTTAAATGTTGTGTGTTATGCGTAACAGTATAATAATTTCCCAATTATTATAAGCAATCGTTACTTTTTAAAATATTTCTTGAAACTTGTCAAATGGTTTCGGAGTGTTTGAGAGTTTATTTCTGAGCACTTATCTCCAACTAAAGGAGAAAAGACCAAAAATATGTTTTGTCTATAATTTTGGTGTTTTCGAACATTAAAAACATTATTATAGACGTATAATATACCGTTGGAAAGCTAAAAAATTTAGAAAGAATATCATATTATACACAAAATTGTAAAAGTTGACGGACAGCGGTGAAAATCCGATGAAACATTATCTTTTACACAAAACTGTTAAATGATTGTCATAGATAATAATATAATACATCATTTAATTTTATCTTCAAGTATATTTAAAAATTCATAAAAACTATTTAAATTGATTTTAACAACGAAGGTAAATGATAGTCGTGTGTTGCGCGCACCAGATTTTTTTATAACATCATTTCTAGAAGTAATGTACTTCACTTAAATGTGTGTGTGTTATGCGCAACAGTATAATAATTTCCCAATTATTATAAGCAATCGTTACTTTTTAAAATATTTCTTGAAACTTGTCAAATGGTTTCGGAGTGTTTGAGAGTTTATTTCTGAGCACTTATCTAGTATTTTTAGACTAGATCGAAAACTCGTCTTTATTTGTCTTCAGGGATAAGAGGCAAAACGGTCGCTATGATTTTCAGCAATAATATAGTTCATTAACTAGGGAAGATGATTCATTTCAAAGGTGAGGATGAAGGCTGTTGCTAACGATAATGACCCGAGAGAAGATAGAGACATCCGGCTGTGAAATTACGAGGTGTCCCCTCGCAGTATAGATTCGGAACCAATCAGTGAATTTACCTGAGCGCCTACCTGGCCTCAATCAGCGCCCCGACCCATAATATCCACATTTTTTTGAACTTTTTTTGTTCATCTCGAGCCACAAAGATCGTTCCCAGCTATTCATTTTACCTGAGCCCAGCCTAGCTGTATATTTACACTTGTTTCCGCCTTCTACAATGTCTTCATATAGCTAACAACCGAAGCTAAAGGAGATACACAGAAACTGGTCAAAGAAAACAGGAGATTAATATTTCAGACTGAGTTAATATAGAATTAAAAATAAATTATATTTAAGAAATAGATGTCAAACTTGTTTTTTAGTTAATTAACATGAGTGTCCTCAATTTTCCTTAGCCCGCTTCATTAGAAAAGGAATCTTTATCGAATACCTGACATCACACAGGCTTAGGACCACCATTTTTTCGATACCTTCGAATCTAAGATTTTTACTTTCACTTACTACATATAGTAAGGGAAAGTATTGTGATCGTGAAAATTCTAGAATTCTAGTTTTCAACGAATATACACATTTTAGGTTCCCCTGAGTCCAAATAGCCAAGTCCCGCAGAAAGGTCTGTGTGTGTGGTAACTCCCGGGCGGAAATAGTAAGTCCTATGAAACTGAAATTTCATATTTAAGACAAATATACGCCCGTGACGTTACAAAACCTTTTTAATCAAAATGAGCTTACCAGAAGAGGCACTTTATACCATGCATCCTTTTGTCGATTTTCTCGAAAACGGTTACGACGATTTTGATTAAACTCGCTATATCGATGTAAAATTTAATGGGCTCTAATATCATGTAGTTTTCATTCTGATTAAAATATCAGGGGCTTAAATACCGATATTTTAAATTTTCTTCTACTAAAGTACCTTTAATTTTGTTGATTCTATAAAAATAACTATATTATATTGTTACCACTGATAAAAACAAGTAATTATGTAAGTTGTGCGAATTTAAAAAACATCTAAAGGAGAAAACTAAAAAAATATGTTTTTAATGCAATTTTTTATTTTGAACATAGTAACAGTAATATACTGATATACCGTTGGAAAGCTAAAGATTTTAGAAAAAAATATTATCTAATACACAAGAGGTTGTAAAAGTTAATTCAGATAATAATATAATACATTTTTGAATAAAACACATGTTTCTTTATAAATTCCATTTTAATAATTCTTTAATGGTTTCACTCATTTTTATCTCTAACTGTATTTTGAAAATTCTTTAATTGATTCTAAAAACTGAGGTAAGTTAAAGGTGAGTGTGTTGGCCGCACCAGATTTTTTACTTTCTTTAATAAAAAATTACCATCTGTCGAGCTTGAACTCGCGACCTTATATATAAGGTGTGACATATCGTCATAGTATTCAGTGACCAAGAGCATTCATAAACGATATATTAACAGAAAAATAAGGTCGAATGTTTAACAACAATTATGTTAAACATTAAAAAATCTATATTACTGTTTTTAAGTTAAAAAAAAAAGAAAAAAATATTTTATCTCTTTTCTCCTAATGATGGATATAAAATTAATTCAATTAGTCTATTTAGCCGTTTTTCATCAACGCTAATAAAATAAAATAGTCGAATTTTTCTTATCACCTTTATTGTACAACAAACAAGTAACAAATACTAAAACGAATAATCAGGCCTTTCTGAACTTTAATAGTAAAATCTGGTATATCCCTAAAAAAAAAAGTAAAATTAGTCGTTTTCCGGCGTCACAGATATACGGGTCAACTAGTCAACAAAAAGACAAATAGGAAAACTCAAAACCATAGAAAATTCACCATTATGCGTTAGCCACATTACTCTGCATACATACAGAGCTTCACATGGCAACTAATGTTTTTTTGTTTGTATATTTTTATTGAAATTTACAACTGTATAAAATACAACAAGCAAATAACACTGAAATAAACTTGAAGATAAATTGCCCATTGGCAGCACTCTTTAGTAGTGAGTCTAAACAAGAAGGTCTCGAGGCCATCTACTTTCCAGACGTTTCGGAGGATTATCAGGAATTGAAGAGGAAGCAAGGATTCTAACTTATGGATTAGAGTGGGAGTGGAGTTTTTCATGGAAGGAGTGATACCCAGTACGGGCCAAATCATATGGAACATTAAATGAGGAAGATGGATATTAGGAATGGTGCGGTCATTAAATAGAAACACACATTAAAACAAGTGCTATTTTAATTATATGCCGACGTTTCGGCCTACGTCGTGGGCCTTCATCAGGGCTAAAAGAAACAAGATAACAACCAAAGTAATTATAGATTAAGAATTATTGAATATTAAGTCTATAATTACATTGGTTGTTATCTTGTTTCTTTTAGCCCTGATGAAGACCCACAATGTAGGCCGAAACGTCGGCAAATGATTAAAATAGCACTTGTTTTAATGTGTGTTTCTATTTAATGACCGCACCATCCCTAATATCCATCTTCCTCATCTAATTTCTCAACGGTCAACAAAAACTCCATCATTATGGGACATTAAAGTTATTTTGGATGATTTTATTTGTGACAAAGTAAGGAGCATTAAGGATTTTGCGGAGGATTTTGGACTGCGAGGATGGGATACGGGAATAGTTGGATGGTTTAGTAGAGCCCCAAAGCTCAACTCTGTAGGTCCAGATATGTCTTATGATGGTCAGGTAAATGAGAAATCTATCTACGAATAGATTCAGATCCTATACAATCGTTTTACAAAAACTTACACGGACATAACAACACATCAATACAAAACAAGGCCACTTCCAACATCACCCGCAGAAGGATGAAAAGAAGTTCAATGAGGAAGATGTTCCGCAGGACATTCTCTTTTCATCAAGCCTATCACACCATATCATCAAAACTCTACTTCACATTTATTGATTCAAAACTTCATGATATGTGGGAATAAAAAATATTTATATAACAAAAAAAAAATCTGATGCGGGCAACACAGATTCACTTACCTCCATTTTAAAATCATTGAAAGAATTTTCAAATACAGTTAGAGATAAAAATACGTGAAACTATTAAAGAATTATTTAAATTGAATTTCTATAGAAACATGTGTTTTATTAAAAAATCTATTATATTATTATCTAAAATAATCAGTTAGTTTTATCTTCTTTTCATCACTTTCTAATAACTTTTAAAAGCTTGCTTATGAGATAATATTTTTTCTAAAATCTTTAGCTTTCCAACGGTATATCATACATGTATATTACTGCTCTTATGTTCAAAAACAAAAAATTGCACTAAATTTTTTTCTTTCAGTTTTCTCCTTTAGTTGTTTTTCAAATTCGCACAACTTACATATTTACTTGTTTTTATCAGTGGTAACAAGATAATATAGTTACTTTTATAGAATGAACAAAATTAAAGGTACTTTAGGGGGAGAAAATTTAGGCATTTAAGCCCTGTCAGATTATTTTAATCAGAATGAAAACGTGATATTAAAGCCCATTAAATTTTACATCGATATAGCGTATTTAATCAAAATCGTCGGAACCGTTTTGAGAAAATCGAAAAAAAGGTGCAAAATGCATGGTATAAAGTGGCTCTTCAGGTAAGCTCATTTTGATGAAAAGGTTTTGTGACGTCTCGGGCGTATATTTGCCTTAAATATGAAATTTCAGTTTCATAGGACTTACTATTTCCGCCCGGGAGTTACCACACACACACACACAGACCTTTTTGCGGGACTTGGTTATTTGGACTCAGGGGACCCTAAAATGTGTATTTCCGTCGAAAACTGGAATTCGAAAATTTTCACGATCGCAATACTTTCCCTTACAATATATAGTAAAAAAAAAATTAAAGGCAGTTTTAAGAATAATCCGACATTGTAAAGAGTACATTCAAATCCAAAGGCAAAATCCAAGAAAAGGAAAACATAAAGTCGGAAGATGCTAAAACTGGCGAGATGGGGAAATGACTTTATAAGAAGATAGTAATTACAGAGAGCGGATATAAAGCAGAGGGGAGCTGGAGCAATAAGCAATAGGCCTTTCTTTGCACAAGGATTGCCGGCTTTAATTACCTCTCCAAACGGCCGCCATTATATTTTTTCTCCAAGGCAATAAAATCCTTTAAACCTAGACATTTTTTCCCCTCTTATTACAGCTTTTTTTATTATTATTTTCAAATTGTCATTATATGCTAGCATTAATGGTCTATTCAACTGGCGCTATTCGTACTTAATTCTTGAGAAAACCTTTCTGTTACTTTTTCTACATCTGTTGTACTTTTATGTGCAGAGAGTAATTAACTTTTGCAGTTTTACCACGACAAATGAAAGGGTTCCAGCCAACGGTAGAATCCATTTTTCTCTCTCGTGTAGAAATGAAGAAACCATTTGTACTTGAGTGACAAGCTAATCATCGCTTTATTTCAAAAGGCTTTTCATGTCTACTTACGAAAAAGACTAAGGAAAAAGTTGACAATTCGTTCGTGGATAATTTGTAAAAATAAAAATACGTAAAAAAAAGGAAAATAAATGTATGTTATGAATGAAATATATGTAATAAACAACATATAATAATAATAACTGGGACTATTTCCCAACTTTATTCTGGGACTATTTCCCTTAAGAATAACAAAAATGAACAGTAGATATTCATGTCTGGTCAAGAAAACAATAAAATTAATTTTTATTTACAAATTTGCAAAAACGAAAAATTAAACACTACCTAGACTTATATACATCCATGTAAAAAAAGTATTGATAAAAAACACAAGAAGAAAAAAATAGGAAAGAAAGAAGAAAAAAACTAATTATTCCATACTGCTATGGTTAGGGTAAAATAGGTAATTATAACTTGTATTGAAATTAAAATAAGTCAGTTGCAGATTCACATTTGTTGTGCATCTATTTGGAATGCCAAAAGATGTTGGAAAAAGTGGGATTTGAATGAGAGAAAGGAAGACGCATGGTGAATATGAGTAGGTAGGGAATTTCAGAGTGTTGCAGAAGGGGTATAAAAGGAGTGATCGAAAGATTTAATTCTATGGATGGGAATATAGAGGTCAGAATGGCGGGATCTAGTTTCAAGAGAGTGGACTGAGGATTTAAATTTAAGGATGCTGTGAATGTATGGAGGGTGCTGGGAGCTTATGATTTGGTAAAGGTATGATCCGAGAAAATATTTAGGTAGGAGCCGTTTGTAACATAATTAAAACATAATCTACATAGTAAAAAACATAATCTACTCTGACGTTAATATTTGGTATAGAATAAAATCTGTAAAAACGAATTTTCTTATCGTTTTTATTAATTTGTAAGTCACTAAAAGTACTATATTTTATTATGTCTCCCTCAAATACAATATATTTGGGAATACATTTGTTTCTAAGGTTGAGAATATTTGATCCGAGGAGAAAATAAAATCTTAGACTTATATCTTGTTCACAGCGCGAATCCACTTAATTACGATGGTCAATTCAATGTAACACACTATATACATAAATATATATATATATATATATATATATATATATATATATATATATACATATTGCTCCAAGTATCTAATGAAGACAATTAAACATCAGACAGAATATATTTAACCAATAACATATCTATTAACTACTAACTGAAGCTACAAAAAAGTTATTTTCTCGACAAAAAGGTTTTCAATTTCGTTTTATCAACATTACATTGTTTATTTTAATTTGTATTTAATGAATGAGATACTTTTTGTAAATATATTTTTTGGAAATGATTAGCAAGAAATGATTTTATTTTCATAATGGCATTAGCTGAAACGATGTAAGAATGAGAACTTTATTACCACGCTAACTTAATTTATCTATATATTGCTTTATTTATTGTTCTGAAAATCTTATTAATTTTTTTCTCTTTTTTTATTATCATTCCCAGCTTTTTGGTTAGAAATAATACGGATTTTATTGGTCATTTGGGTTTTAGGTATCTTGAAATTTTAAGGGAGTGTATTTTTTTTATTTTTTTTTATTTGTTATCGAGCTTTAATGATTCTAAAATTCTAAACACAATTTTCTCTCCCTCCAAAAATAACTGAGTCATGGGCGTATTTATGGGATAATTTCAATTTATTATTTTTTTTATCTCTTTTTTTATTGTCATTCCCAGCTTTTTTGTTAGAAACACTAATAATTTTATTCTTTATCTCCAAAAATAACTGAGTTATTGAATTAAATCACTTTTAATCGGTCACCATTTTGAAGCAAACCATCATCGTTAGATTCCTTTGTATTGTGTGCTGAATATCAAAATATTTGGTCCAGTAGTTTCGAAAAAAAAAAACAGCGAACGGCAGGCAAACGGATTTTATTGGTCATTTGGGTTTTAGGTATCTTGAAATTTTAAGGGAGTGTATTTTTTTTTTTTTTTTTTTTTTTTTATTTGTTATCGAGCTTTAATGATTCTAAAATTCTAAACACAATTTTCTCTCCCTCCAAAAATAACTGAGTCATGGGCGTATTTATGGGATAATTTCAATATATTATTTATTTTTTTCTTTTTTTTATTATCATTCCCAACTTTTTTGTTAGAAACACTAATAATTTTATTCTTTATCTCCAAAAATAACTGTTATTGAATTAAATCACTTTTAATCAGTCACCATTTTGAAGCAAACCATCATTATTTGAATCATCGTTAGATTCCCTTGTATTGTGTGCTGAATATCAAAAAAATTTGGTCCAGTAGTTTCGAAAAAAAAACAGCGAACGGAGGGCAAACGGATTTTATTGGTTATTTGGGTTTTAGTTATCTTGAAATTTTAAGGGAGTGTATTTTTTTTTTTTATTATTATTTTATTTTTTTTTTGTTATTGAGCTTTAATGATTCTAAAATTCTAAACACAATTTTCTCTCCCTTCAAAAATAACTGAGTCATGGGCGTATTTATGAGATAATTTCAATATATTATTTATTTTTTTTCTCTTTTTTTATTATCATTCCCAGCTTTTTTGTTAGAAACACTTATAATTTTATTCTTTATCTCCAAAAATAACTGAGTTATTGAATTAAATCACTTTTAATCGGTCACCATTTTGAAGCAAACCATCATTATTTGAATCATCGTTAGATTCCCTTGTATTGCGCGCTGAATATCAAAATATTTGGTCCAGTAGTTTCGAAAAAAAAAACAGCGAATGGCAGGCAAACGGATTTTATTGGTCATTTGGGTTTTAGGTATCTTGAAATTTTAAGGGAGTGTATTTTTTTTCTTTAATTTATTATTGAGCTTTAATGATTCTAGAACTCTAAACACAATTTTCTCTCCCTTCAAAAATAACTGAGTCATGGGCGTATTTATGGGATAATTTCAATATATTATTTATTTTTTTCTCTTTTTTATTATCATTCCCAGATTTTTTGTAAGAAACACTTATAATTTTATTCTTTATCTCCAAAAATAACTGAGTTATTGAATTAAATCACTATTAATCGGCCATAGTTTTGAAACTAACCATCATTATTTGAATCATCGTTAGATGCCCTTGTATTGCGCGCTGAATATCAGAATATTTGGTCCAGGAATTTCGAAGAGAAACAGCGAACGGCGGGAAAACGGATTTTATTGGTTATTTGGGTTTTACAGATCCTGAAATTTTGAGGGGTGTATTTTTTTTTTTTTTTTTTTTTTTTTTTTTTTTTTTTTTTTTTTTTTTTTTTGTTCGAATACAAAATTTCATAATCGAAAATTATAAACCTATATTAGAAGCAATCTAAACAGTTTAATGATACATTGTAGCTGATAACATTTTCTATTCCTCGCAGAGAAGAATGACGCAGTTGTTATAGGAGCCAATCAGAGCGCAGCTGCAGGTAAAGAAGCAGGAGCACGTTTGGAACATGTGGAATGGTGTCAGCTATCCTCTCCTCTCCTCCTCGGCTCATCCGTAGCCCACTTTTTTACATTTAATCTTTCTTTCTTATTCAAGCTTTTTAAGAGGATTCCTCAAAGAAATCCTTCAACGAGTTTCAATTTTTAAGGAAAGGTTCTCTTCTAAGCCTTTCTTCTTCGTCTGTGGAAACAACTTGCTCTCTTGTCGAGGCCTAATTGTTTTTGAAGTACGTGAGTTGGGTTCGAATCCGGTCCTATGTGTCCACATGTGTAATCTCGAAGGTTTTTTCTCGAGTTCTCAATATCCTTTAATGAAATAGCCTTAATTTAGCGACTCTAGTTAGAGGAGGTTTCTATCTTTGGAACACATGCCAGGGCTTCATCAAGACTATTCTCAGCACAACTTAGTTCTTTTCCTCTCAAGAACTTCTATTCGCTTATACATGTATTAGATGGACATGGTCAATCAAGACGTAGGAAATAAGTCGAATGAAAAAAAATAAGTCACTTTTTATTTTTAATAGAAACCACTCCCATTTTTCTTCCTGTGTTTATTGAATGAATTACATTTATTCTTTAAGATGTTCTTGGTATTATTAATCTAAAGTCAGTGTTCAAAAAAATATAACAGTTCTTCTTTGATGGGTGTAAGCTTGTTATGAGGTTTATAAAATTCTAACAAAAAAAAGTAACGAATCCAATCAGCATTATTATTCATTAATAAAATCCTTTAGTTCGATTTTATTCGAAATATTTCTTAATTATACCTTTTGAATAACTCATTTTACTTATTATTTAAAATAATAAACCTTTGTAATAGACCAAACAAAAAAAATTAATAATTGCCTCCCTTCAGAATTTGAGGGTTTACGTTTCAACTACGTAGTTTTTTTGTGGTTTGAAATTTACCACAAACATATTAAGACACGCAGCGATGATCCTAACGCCTTGACGTTGATATCAGCTGGTTATTTTTAAAATGGCGGCCGATTAATAGTGATTGAATGCAATAACTCCGTTATTTTTGAATATAGAGAAAAAACTTATTAGTGTTTTTTTAACCAAAGAGCCGCGAATAATTGTATAAAAGAGAGAAAAGAATAAAAAAATTGAAATTTTACACATAAATATAACCCAGTTATTTTTGACGATAGAGATAAGTATATATACAGTTTTAGCAGCAGTAAACCGCGATAAACGAAAAATAAAAAATTCATATGTATATTTAAGTAACAAGTTATGATAAAAAATGAAAACAATTGAAATCTCGCTTATATATACGCTTGTAACTACGTTATTTTAAAAAAAAAATTAATGTTTTTTGACCAAAAAACCACGAATAATTATATAACAGAGAAAAAATTAAAGAAAAAAAAATGAAATTTTACACATAAATACGCTCATAATTCAATTGTTTTTGACGATAGAGAAAAGAATGTGTAGAGTTTTAGAACCAATAAAGCGCGATAAACGAAAAATAAAAAAAACATTATATATATATATATATATATATATATATATATATATATATATATATATATATATATATATATATATATAAGTAAAAAATTATGATAGAGGTAATTACGTTAAAAATCGATCATCATTGAAGATAGAGAAAAATCGAAAACATTTTCGAGATCAAGACAACGCTTTTGAAAGTGCAAAAAAAAAGTTTAAAATATCCGTTTTTCCTAATTACTAAATAAAGATCAAGAATTAAATTCCCTTGGAAATTGAAAAATTAATCATTAAAATTGGTTCAGAAATAGCAGAGATATTGCATTTTTAAATTAACGGTGGTGATTGACCATTTTTCTTTGGATTATTTATTGCTTTTTATTTTAGTTAATTATCTATTAACAGCTATATAAACAATTATATCATAATATAGTTTTTTTTGAAAATATAAACCATGTAATAAATAATATTCAGCGGTTTTATTGTGCATTCTTGTTAACATAGTTATAATTGAAATTTTAAAACTTGTCTAAATTTTAATAACATTACAAACTACGATTTTCGAAAATGAATAACCGTAAACAACCAAGGCCAATTTTAAACTCCTATCGTTAATTTAAACTCCTGTCAAAATAAGTTTTCAAGAATTCATACGTGAAAGTGAAGTATTGGGTCTGATTCCTAAGAAAGCCCCAGATTCAAAACCTTATAAAAAGTGACGAGATGTGACACAAAAATTAAATTAATGTATTCGTTTTATAACTATTTTGAAATGATAAACTACTTTTTTTATAAATTACATTTAATTTATTAACATTTAATTTTATATTTAAAATTTTGTTTAAGAACCAGATGTGCAAAAAGTAGTGAGGACATAATTAAGAATAAAACGAAAAGATATTTAAAAAAACGTTTTCTTCATTGCTGAGTTATAGTATCCTACTAAAGAAGATAAAAAAATCGTAGTCATCAAACCATACCCTGAGTTTTTATTTATCATAAAACGGTTTAAAATAATACAAATATTATTTTCAATCAGAAAAATTTACTATTATTATTTAAGCTTTAGAATGTTCTCTATCAAGCCCTTACGTTATGAGTAAATAAAAATAAATGTAATAATAATAAAAAGAATATAAGAAAATCCGTTCAACGCACGAATGATCTTCGTAAATCGGACCGTTATACTTTTTATGTTAAAGGAAATCGTTTGATTTAATGAGTTCAATTACCTTATATTTTGTTCCATAAAGTGATATTATTATTTTTTGTTCTTGAATTGGGTTTCAAATCCTATTAAATGGAGCATAGACAATTATACTAAAAACGTTTTCCGGTTTCAACAAGAATAAAGATGAACTTTCGTTTATTTTAACTTTTTAGTGTATTTTTATGTGAAATCAGTGAAATTAATATATGATATATCTTATATTTACAATTGTATATCTGCAGATTTTCTCAACTAACTGTGAAATTTTAACAGTGAATAAATTATGCAAAAAGCATGGTAAGCTTCAAACAAGTGACACCTGCGATTTTTCGTATGGGTTAGTAATTTATGTAATTAGGATTAATAAATGAATTTAAACAAAGAATGTATAATAGTGATTTGAAAAAAAATAACGTAAATGTGAATTAATTCCATTCATGAGTGGGGCCATTCTAAAAAAGTAACTTTTTGTTAACATCCTAGCAAGAAGATGTAGAGTTTAATGTTATTCGAAAACATTTTTTAAAATTGCTATAGTTAGAATTTTAAAAAAAAATTCATTTAAGCTTTGCTAATCAATTTAAAGCAGAATGAAACCTGCATGACATTAAGGCCAATAAATTTTACTTCCATATAGCGAGTTTAATCAAAATCGTTAGATCCGTTTTTTGAAAAAATCGTAAAAATGTGCAAAATGAATGTTATAAAATAAGAGCATGGTTCGGCAATGTTGATGAAAAATTCACTGTGGTTAAAATATGAAATTTAAGTTTTATACAACTTTCCCAAGATAGACTTACCAAACTCACGGACCTTTTCGCGTGATTTGATTATTTGAACTCCTAAATATATAACATTAAAATACCGGAGCGCGCAACACACTTACCTCCGTTGTTAAAATCAGTTCAAGAGTTCGTCAATACATTTAGAGATGAAAATAAAGAATTATTTAACTATAGTTTCAATACAAACATGTGTTTTATTAAATAATCTATTATGTTATTATTATCTACAACAATCGGTTTTTCATCACTCTGTGTTAACTTTTACAATTTTGTGTGGAAGATAATATTTTTTTCTGAAATCTTTAGCTGTCCAACGGTATACATATATATATATATATATATATATATATATATATATATATATATATATATATATATATATATATATATATATATATATATATATATAAGTTTGTGTTGTTCTTAGGTTTCAGTCAATGAATAAACAATTTTATCTATGCGACGTTTCGAGAATTCATTGTTCTCATAATCATGCCTTAACAGTGGAAAAAAAACAGAACATTAATATTATTATACAATAATTAATATATGATGTTATTGTTAGAGATATAAAAAAGAGTACATTGAACAATGAATAATCATACAGCAGGTAAATAGATATTTTAAATTAGGATTTACATTAAAGATATTATTATAAAATTACTTACAATTTTGGACAAAATAGTGTCTTAATTAGGCATGTTTAGCCTACAAGCTTTGAAAGAACACTGAAAAAATATAGCTTGTAGGCTAAACATGCCTAATTAAGACACTATTTTGTCCAAAATTGTAAGTAATTTTATAATAATATCTTTAATGTAAATCCTAATTTAAAATATCTATGTACCTGCTCTATGATTATTCATTGTTCACTGTACTCTTATTTATATCTCTAACAATAACATCATATATTAATTATTGTATAATAATATTAATGTTCTGTTTTTTTTTCCACTGTTAAGGCATGATTATGAGAACAATAAATTCTCAAACGTCGCATAGATAAAATTGTTTATTCATTGACTGAAACCTAAGAACAACACAAACTTAAATTATCAACAGTCGAGAACTGATCAAACAATATATATATATATATCACGGTTCTTATCTTTAAATAAAATTACATTAAAAAATACATTTGCTCTTTTCTCTTTAGTTGATTACCAAATTCATCCAACTTGTATAAGTAGTCGTCTTTTATCAATGATAACAAGACGATATGGTTATTTTGATAGAATATACAAAATTAAATGTACTTCAGGGGAGAATATTTAATATATCGGCATTTAAACCCTGTCAGACTATTTCAATCAAAATAAAACCTATATAATATTAAAGCCTAATACATTTTACATGGATATAGCGAGTTAAAAATTAAAATCGTTGGAGCCGTTTTTGAGAAAATCGTAAAAATGTGCTTGTTATAAAATGACTGTTCTAGTCAGGTGATGTTGATGAAAAAGTTGCTGTCACATCTCAGGCACATACCCTTCTATAATATAAAAATTTCAGTTTTATACAATTTATCTTTTCCGAGCTAGACTTTCCACACACAAAGACCTTTTCCGCGTGTATTCAGTTAAAAACTGGAATTCCAAAATTTGTTTGATACCTTTAATACTTTTCCTCACTATATAGTTCATATACAGGTAAGTGTAAGTACAAAACAGGGTATTTAAAAATTATTAGGATTATAATCTAGAAAACGAAATGTTTAAAGCCTCATAATAAAAAATACGAAGATATATATACAACCGGGTAAGAGTGGGTTTTGATATGTTAATTGTGATTCAAATGATACCTTGATGATACTCGCTTGTTCTCTGGCCGAATCCTAAACGTCGTCCCTTTTATTGGATACGTCCCATGGACACCTGAATGGGACTTGTCATAGAACAGTGGGACACAAACTGTATATCGAACCATGATGTCCCTTTAATCTAACACTTGTCCAAACAAACACCTAATTAGAATTCTATTATCATTCCACACATAATAGGCTACCGGAAAGGAGTTTTAGGAGAAGAAAAATAATGGAAGTGTTTTAACTATCGATAGGAATGGATAGAAGTATTTTGTCATACTAAAATCTGAAACTAATTTTTAGTTTTATCAATAAAGCATTTATTGAATTAACTTTTTACTTTCACTTAGCTACAAATGAAATATATAGAAAGGGATAATATTGCGACGGATAAAATTTTCGAATTCCAGTTTTCAACGGAAATACATATTTTAGGGTCAGTAGATAAGAATTGGGCGAGCTGGCGCACTTTTTTGAGGAGCCAATCAGATGCCAGCATTTGGTCACGTGACCTATGGCGGGAGATTTGAATTTGAATTTCGATCACGACCTAACCTTAACCACGCTGGTTCGCGCCATCGACCTAACCTAAACCACCGGGCCAAGCCCCTTTTCAGTCACGTGACCCTTCATCAACCTAACCTAAACCACTAAGCCACGCCCCTTTTTGATCACGTGACCCCTGTTTGAGGGTATTAAGTCTTTATAAAGCATGAGTCTACCCGGCGTCCATTTTCTTTTCCCTACGTTTTGGGCTAATTTAGTCTTTATAAAGCATGAGTCTACCCGGACGCCATTGTGCTTCCCCCACTCCTGCATTAGTTAACCAATCAGAGTGCCTAACTTGAGAGTTCCTCCCGGCTAGGTCCGATGGTCGAATTGTAATGTGTGCTTTTACGGAACCTTTCAAACTGTGACATAACCTTACTATTGTTTACATTTTTTTAAACCTCCCTTACTGTTACATAACCTTCTCATTGTTTACATTTTGCTCCCCCCCCCCCACTCCTTCATTAGTTAACCAATCAGAGTGCCTAACTTGAGAGTTTATAAAGCATGAGTCTACCCGGCGTCAATTTTCTTTTCCCTACGTTTTGAGCGTATTAAGTCTTTATAAAGCCTGAGTCTACTCGACGTCCATCTTCTTTTCCCTACGTTTTGAGCGTATTAAGTATTTATAAAGCATGAGTCTACCCGTCCGCCATATTGTTTTATGACGTCACAATTTAAAAGCCTTAAGTCTATCCAGCCGCCATTTTGTTTTTTTAATATAGGATGATTATACCTGACCGGTTCGAGCATGCACCGACATGTCGAATCATGTAAAAACAGGTTAGCGAAAGTACAAACAGGTTTGAATCATGTTGAAGCATGCAGGTATGTGAAACGGAAACATGGACTTTGAACCTTCCTAATGCCTAATAATATAAACATCGTTATAGGGCTTCTTAATCCTATACAGCTTTGAACTTTGATCTTTAATCCTACATTTTAAGAAGCGATAAAAAGTTCCTTAAGCTTAAACGTAAACATGGACTTTGAACCTTCTTAATGCCTTTAATATAAACATCGTTATACGGCTTCTTAATCCTGTACAGCTTTGAACTTTGATCCTTAATCCTAATATTTAAATAGCGATAAAAGGTTCCTTAAGCTCTTGGACTACGGTCTATTATCTTCCTATGTGTAATGATTTTTAATCCTATACAGCTTTGAACTTTGATTCTTAATCCTACTATTTAAATAGCGATAAAAGGTTCCTTAAGCTCTGAGACTTTGAAGCATTATTATATATATAAATATAATGCGGACCTTGTACGTTTCATGTCTTAGTATAGTAAATCCCTAAAGATTTAATCGTAAAAAAGATAAATTTAAGACGTCAATATCAACTTTGTACTGATAATTGCTTAAAGTATAAATATTCCTTAAGCTCTGAGACTTTGAACCATTACTCTCTTAAGTATATATATATAAATATAATGCGGATCTTGTACGTTTTATCTCTTAGTATAGTAAAAAGATTTAATCGTAAACAAGATAAATTTAAGACGTAAATATCAACTTTGTTCTAATAATTGCTGAAAGTATAAATATATAATAATATAAAACTTGTACCTATTTCGGTAGGCGAATATAATTTTTTTATATATTTTTTCAACCGTTTTAATTGTTTTCTCAACTTCTTAGACCATTTTTTACCTTTTCTATGTATTATTTACTTATCATTAACAATTCTGCTTTAGAATTGCTATTTCGCGATGTTTTCGGAAGAGTTCGTCTCGGCCGGCTTCGGTCTTCTACCTCACCTAGTTGGACAATCTCTAATCCTTCCGAAAGAAATAAACAATGATATCGTTAATTCTATCGAAAAAACAACTAACTAGTGTTATCTCTTGCTAAGGTATTATCAATAATATAGCCGTGAATAATGATACACTACATCGTAATTATTTCGTATTACACGAGTTTATCGTATCATTATATAGTCGTTAAGTAATCAAAGTTTAGAACCTTTTTCAGTTCAATATTGAGCCTTCAGCTCTTTGATTTAGAATTTTTAATCTTTAAAAACATAATAAAAATAGTACGTTATGACAGAAAATTTCAATAAACACCTCTATCTAACTTTAACTAGTATACGACGCCCACTATTAATCACGTGACCTATGAACACATCCCCTTATTGTTCATGCCTTTTTCTAATCAGCTAATCAAATTGCTCCATTTTATGGATTTGAAAGTTCCTTCCGGCTAGGTCCGGTGGTCATCGCTAACCTACTAATTGTATTTATATAAATTCAATCAACATTTCGACCTAAACTTAACTAACATACAATTCCCTTTTTAATCACGTGACCCTGGGACCCTGTTCTTATCATTCATACCCATCTCTAATCGGTGCTCTATTTTAAGCATCTGAAAGTTTGATCCGGCGAAGTCCGATGACACTTGCTAACCTACTCATTGTACTTATATTTTACGCATGCAAAAGTTCCTCCCGGCTAGTTCCGATGGTACTCGCTAGCTTACTCATTGTACTTATAATTTAAATATCCGAAAGTTCCTCCCGGTTAGTTCTGATGATACTCGCGGACCCATTGCCAAGTTTACTTTCTTTTTCTTTTTTAAGCCTTCCTAACTGTTACATAACCTTCTCAATGAATGAAAATTTTGTAGCATGTTCAATAGTATAATTTTCGGTAATATTTCTATACCTTTCTTATTTAATTTAATTGTCTCCTAACTTAGTCGCAGAACACACATTACCTTATAAAATATCCACAAGAGCGCAGCACCCACTCTATTTTGTAATATGTCCAACAGGGCGCAGCTCCTATTCCTTTGGGATTGTATATGTTATCTTCCCAATAATGTTTTGTAGAGGCTGAGTGTGCCCAACCGCCATTTTATTTTATGGCGCCACCATGTTTGAAGCATAAATATTTATATACACAATGATATAAAACTTCATTTTCGACCTATTACGGTCGGAAATTTGTTTTTTATACATAATATTTTCAGCATTTACAATTGTTTTTGCGCCTTCTCAGACGGTTATTTACCTGTCCGGACGATTACTTAATTTTAATCAACAACTATGGTCTACCCAGATCTGGATTACCCTCATACTCGGAAAGCTTTGGCCTTCCCCCACTCCTTTTCATCCCAACATCGGTACACACCTCCTAATCCTTTAAGCCTTGGACTTTGAACAGATAATTCCTAAATTTTGTAAACAAAGGAGACTATAAATAGGGATGGTTTTCTAGGCCTCTTTCTCATTCTCTTTTACAGCCTCTTGAAAGATAATTTTAAACGTGTCAGTACTGTTTTATTGAACTGTTTTTCATTTTGGCTTTAAATTGTAGATCATTACAAGTTTTTCAACTATTTTCCATTTTTCTTTTACCCTTCGGATTTTCTAATTTATCTTTCTTATGTTTAGAAGAAATTTATTCATTTATTATTTGCTATTTGTTTTTTTGTTTTTGTTTTTTTACGATTATTATTTTGATTATTTCATTTATTTTTAAGTTTATTAATTATATCGCATTTAATTTTTTTTTTTTTTTTTTTTTTTTTTTTATCATTCGTTTTCAATAATGGCATCAGGTAACAATAAGTGTGGATATTGTGATAGAAATTTCAGCCGAAAAGATAGCAAACTACGTCACGAAAAGTCATGCTTGACAACTCAGAAACGGCGTACATGTGTTTCTTGCGGCGAGATTTTTTCGTCTCTAAACCAACTCATGAATCATTTACGTCGTTGTCAGAGAGAAACTCCCCTTGTCATGACGAAACGAAGGCGGTTGGAAATGGCTATAGGGCCTTTATTTGAAATCGAGACAGCGTTTGGAGGGGATATTAAGACTTTTTACCTTCCATGTTCTGAACCAATTGATGCTGTGGAATTTCTCTGCCATCAGACTGAAACATTATATCGATTAATTACAGAATTTTTGGCGGAATCAGATGCTCCTCTAAAATTCAATCTAGTTCTAAAGGCCACTTATGAAAATATTAGTGGGGAGACGTGCGATAGGGCGTTTAAAACCCAAAACATAACAATATCCGAAAGTTCTTCGGTCTTGAACAGTCTCAGTGGAAGCTACTCGAAAATAGCTACCGAGATGGAGGATATGACAATAAAGGGGAGCGGTTGGTTCCTTAAAAGTCTAGACGGACTTCTTCTAAGAGTGAATCGATTAAGGCCTCTAGGTGCCTCAAGTCATGATAAATAAACTAATTATTTAATGATTAAATTAAATGAATACAAACCAGTTTCTTTCTTTTCTTTATTATAAGAACATTGTTATATTTTTATTTACTCAAGTGAAATACTACTTTTGTCCAAGAGAAAAACTTATTATTTTCTTTATTTATTTATTTTTTATTCAATAAAGGTTTAATTTATCACTTGTTAAGGTTTTACATAATTTTTTTATTATTTTAAAGATATGTATTCTTTATTGGTATTTATATTTATTTAAAAAATATACACACTTAAAAATATGGCCAAATGAAATAAGGTTTAAAGAAAGTTTTATATTATTTATCGTTCCGGATGCTGTTTAAATAAATAAATCATATGTAATTCACTTAAAAACAACTTAATATTTGTTAAGTTTTTACATTTCCTGTCATGAACTTTGAACTTTTTAATCCTTTTATGATATCAGGATAGGTGAAGTGGCCTTTGAACCAGTAATTCTCAGCCATCAAACATTGTTATTATTTCTCTATATTTTTAATAATTTTGACTTGAAAAAATGAGGAATCATTTTTTTATGAAATATATAGGTCTTTATTAATAATTTAATGATATAATATTTTAGTAACACTATTGAAAATGGGTACAAAGGGGAAATAAAAAAAAAAAAATAAAAAAACGGCATAAGGAAACAAAAAATATTTATTATATCCAAATACTGTTATGTACAGCAAATAAAACACCATTAAATAAATGAAATTTCATCTTTAAAACAAACTCTCCCTTTATATATTAATGATATCATCTCATTATTATTGTTGAAAGCTACAATCTCTTCATCCGACATCTTAAATCTTTTAGGAAGATATACTCTGATTGTATTATCATGATCCTTCAACGTGGCGACCAACGCTAACCCTAATTCGGTCTTAAGATGCTCCAATTCCGCTATGATGTATGGCCGCTCGATTTCAATATCCTTCAGTTTACACACTAAACGAGCGTCATCGTTTAAATGATTCAATAACTTTTTGAAGTCCCTCGCAGAACTAAAAATAGAGAAAAAAAACAAAACAGGTGTTTAGGATAAATATGGTAAGAAAAAAACTCTATTAAAAAAAAAAATAATAATAATGAGATATTATTAAAGTAATAAATATACTTACGAATTCATGACGATTGATATGATGATGATGTAAAACAATATGCTACGATCGGATGCTAGAACGAAAATGAATCCCTAGGTACTCACTCGTCAAGGACTATTAGTTGTGTGCATGCACGCTAGTTGCGCATGCGCTAACCCCCCCTCCCTTCTTCCCCCTCCACCAACCTCACTCCTACTCTTACCATCACTCGTCCAATTTCAAACAATCATTTTCACGATTGTCAATTCTCTGTCACTAATTAGGACATTATTTTTTGTTAATATTCATATTTGATATACTCTCTCTCTCTCTCTCTCTCACTCTCTCTCTCTCTCTCGAAATTCAATAATTCATTAAGTTATTGGAAACATCAAGACTCTCATGTAGAATTAGATCGTGAAGGTTTTTATTCAGCATATCGCGATTAGGAAATCTTCCAGAAATATAAGTTGCTAAACATCAACGTATAAGCATTTGATGCTAATTGGAAATGTAATAACCACTGATTATCATGAAACTGTTAGTAAAAATAAGGAAGAGCATAAAGTCCAGCGGAGAGATAGGATGAGAATTCATCAGATGAAAATTTGTCAACTATTTGATAGTCAATATGATCCAATCTTCCTAATATTTACACTTTTATAGCATTATTGTCCAACGATTGCGAAATCGTTCTTAAAATAATGCATGTTTTTATATTTTCTAAGGTTTTATTAATGGATATTCCTATTATTATCTCACTACTGTTGAGAGGTACGAACGATTGGGGATGATTTATATAAGGTTAAGTTCTATAACCTTATTCTATGAGGTTCGTGGTCTTACAGGTACAATTTCCTAATATTGAAGATCAGGAACTTACATTCACATGAATTATCAGGTACGCTATCTGTCTTCCTCATATAATGGAATAAATAAATGAAGTACTAGTTTAATCACCTTTAGGAAACTCAGATCTTGTTTTTGTGAAACAGAAACAATTTTTTATTTTAGGATAGGGACTGTTGTTCATTGATTTTGATTTTCACCTGTGCCTGTACCTGCCCTTCCCCCCTTCTCCCTCTCCCCCCCCCTACCCTCCCCCCCCTCCTCCTCCTCCCTGGCTCACCCGTGAAACGAACGCTAGTCGTCTACATGAACACATTAGTTGTATATTTTAAGGATTTTTTTTTTTTTTATATTTATATTTCAGGACGATATCAGCCGGTCGTGGAAGTTAGAGTTAGTTATGGGTGATGGGAGATGGTCAAAAGTGGTTAAGGATGGTCAGGGATAGAGAGAGAGGTTCAGATATCGGGAGAAATCTGAACCTCTCTCTCTATCCCTGACCATCCTTAACCACTTTTGACCATCTCCCATCACCCATAACTAACTCTAACTTCCACGACCGGCTGATATCGTCCTGAAATATAAATATAAAAAAAAAAAAAATCCTTAAAATATACAACTAATGTGTTCATGTAGACGACTAGCGTTCGTTTCACGGGTGAGCCAGGGAGGAGGAGGGAGGGGGGGGAGGGTAGGGGGGGGGAGAGGGAGAAGGGGGGAAGGGCAGGTACAGGCACAGGTGAAAATCAAAATCAATGAACAACAGTCCCTATCCTAAAATAAAAAATTGTTTCTGTTTCACAAAAACAAGATCTGAGTTTCCTAAAGGTGATTAAACTAGTACTTCATTTATTTATTCCATTATATGAGGAAGACAGATAGCGTACCTGATAATTCATGTGAATGTAAGTTCCTGATCTTCAATATTAGGAAATTGTACCTGTAAGACCACGAACCTCATAGAATAAGGTTATAGAACTTAACCTTATATAAATCATCCCCAATCGTTCGTACCTCTCAACAGTAGTGAGATAATAATAGGAATATCCATTAATAAAACCTTAGAAAATATAAAAACATGCATTATTTTAAGAACGATTTCGCAATCGTTGGACAATAATGCTATAAAAGTGTAAATATTAGGAAGATTGGATCATATTGACTATCAAATAGTTGACAAATTTTCATCTGATGAATTCTCATCCTATCTCTCCGCTGGACTTTATGCTCTTCCTTATTTTTACTAACAGTTTCATGATAATCAGTGGTTATTACATTTCCAATTAGCATCAAATGCTTATACGTTGATGTTTAGCAACTTATATTTCTGGAAGATTTCCTAATCGCGATATGCTGAATAAAAACCTTCACGATCTAATTCTACATGAGAGTCTTGATGTTTCCAATAACTTAATGAATTATTGAATTTCGAGAGAGAGAGAGAGAGTGAGAGAGAGAGAGAGAGAGAGTATATCAAATATGAATATTAACAAAAAATAATGTCCTAATTAGTGACAGAGAATTGACAATCGTGAAAATGATTGTTTGAAATTGGACGAGTGATGGTAAGAGTAGGAGTGAGGTTGGTGGAGGGGGAAGAAGGGAGGGGGGGTTAGCGCATGCGCAACTAGCGTGCATGCACACAACTAATAGTCCTTGACGAGTGAGTACCTAGGGATTCATTTTCGTTCTAGCATCCGATCGTAGCATATTGTTTTACATCATCATCATATCAATCGTCATGAATTCGTAAGTATATTTATTACTTTAATAATATCTCATTATTATTATTTTTTTTTTTAATAGAGTTTTTTTCTTACCATATTTATCCTAAACACCTGTTTTGTTTTTTTTCTCTATTTTTAGTTCTGCGAGGGACTTCAAAAAGTTATTGAATCATTTAAACGATGACGCTCGTTTAGTGTGTAAACTGAAGGATATTGAAATCGAGCGGCCATACATCATAGCGGAATTGGAGCATCTTAAGACCGAATTAGGGTTAGCGTTGGTCGCCACGTTGAAGGATCATGATAATACAATCAGAGTATATCTTCCTAAAAGATTTAAGATGTCGGATGAAGAGATTGTAGCTTTCAACAATAATAATGAGATGATATCATTAATATATAAAGGGAGAGTTTGTTTTAAAGATGAAATTTCATTTATTTAATGGTGTTTTATTTGCTGTACATAACAGTATTTGGATATAATAAATATTTTTTGTTTCCTTATGCCGTTTTTTTATTTTTTTTTTTTTATTTCCCCTTTGTACCCATTTTCAATAGTGTTACTAAAATATTATATCATTAAATTATTAATAAAGACCTATATATTTCATAAAAAAATGATTCCTCATTTTTTCAAGTCAAAATTATTAAAAATATAGAGAAATAATAACAATGTTTGATGGCTGAGAATTACTGGTTCAAAGGCCACTTCACCTATCCTGATATCATAAAAGGATTAAAAAGTTCAAAGTTCATGACAGGAAATGTAAAAACTTAACAAATATTAAGTTGTTTTTAAGTGAATTACATATGATTTATTTATTTAAACAGCATCCGGAACGATAAATAATATAAAACTTTCTTTAAACCTTATTTCATTTGGCCATATTTTTAAGTGTGTATATTTTTTAAATAAATATAAATACCAATAAAGAATACATATCTTTAAAATAATAAAAAAATTATGTAAAACCTTAACAAGTGATAAATTAAACCTTTATTGAATAAAAAATAAATAAATAAAGAAAATAATAAGTTTTTCTCTTGGACAAAAGTAGTATTTCACTTGAGTAAATAAAAATATAACACATGTTCTTATAATAAAGAAAAGAAAGAAACTGGTTTGTATTCATTTAATTTAATCATTAAATAATTAGTTTATTTATCATGACTTGAGGCACCTAGAGGCCTTAATCGATTCACTCTTAGAAGAAGTCCGTCTAGACTTTTAAGGAACCAACCGCTCCCCTTTATTGTCATATCCTCCATCTCGGTAGCTATTTTCGAGTAGCTTCCACTGAGACTGTTCAAGACCGAAGAACTTTCGGATATTGTTATGTTTTGGGTTTTAAACGCCCTATCGCACGTCTCCCCACTAATATTTTCATAAGTGGCCTTTAGAACTAGATTGAATTTTAGAGGAGCATCTGATTCCGCCAAAAATTCTGTAATTAATCGATATAATGTTTCAGTCTGATGGCAGAGAAATTCCACAGCATCAATTGGTTCAGAACATGGAAGGTAAAAAGTCTTAATATCCCCTCCAAACGCTGTCTCGATTTCAAATAAAGGCCCTATAGCCATTTCCAACCGCCTTCGTTTCGTCATGACAAGGGGAGTTTCTCTCTGACAACGACGTAAATGATTCATGAGTTGGTTTAGAGACGAAAAAATCTCGCCGCAAGAAACACATGTACGCCGTTTCTGAGTTGTCAAGCATGACTTTTCGTGACGTAGTTTGCTATCTTTTCGGCTGAAATTTCTATCACAATATCCACACTTATTGTTACCTGATGCCATTATTGAAAACGAATGATAAAAAAAAAAAAAAAAAAAAAAAAAAAATTAAATGCGATATAATTAATAAACTTAAAAATAAATGAAATAATCAAAATAATAATCGTAAAAAAACAAAAACAAAAAAACAAATAGCAAATAATAAATGAATAAATTTCTTCTAAACATAAGAAAGATAAATTAGAAAATCCGAAGGGTAAAAGAAAAATGGAAAATAGTTGAAAAACTTGTAATGATCTACAATTTAAAGCCAAAATGAAAAACAGTTCAATAAAACAGTACTGACACGTTTAAAATTATCTTTCAAGAGGCTGTAAAAGAGAATGAGAAAGAGGCCTAGAAAACCATCCCTATTTATAGTCTCCTTTGTTTACAAAATTTAGGAATTATCTGTTCAAAGTCCAAGGCTTAAAGGATTAGGAGGTGTGTACCGATGTTGGGATGAAAAGGAGTGGGGGAAGGCCAAAGCTTTCCGAGTATGAGGGTAATCCAGATCTGGGTAGACCATAGTTGTTGATTAAAATTAAGTAATCGTCCGGACAGGTAAATAACCGTCTGAGAAGGCGCAAAAACAATTGTAAATGCTGAAAATATTATGTATAAAAAACAAATTTCCGACCGTAATAGGTCGAAAATGAAGTTTTATATCATTGTGTATATAAATATTTATGCTTCAAACATGGTGGCGCCATAAAATAAAATGGCGGTTGGGCACACTCAGCCTCTACAAAACATTATTGGGAAGATAACATATACAATCCCAAAGGAATAGGAGCTGCGCCCTGTTGGACATATTACAAAATAGAGTGGGTGCTGCGCTCTTGTGGATATTTTATAAGGTAATGTGTGTTCTGCGACTAAGTTAGGAGACAATTAAATTAAATAAGAAAGGTATAGAAATATTACCGAAAATTATACTATTGAACATGCTACAAAATTTTCATTCATTGAGAAGGTTATGTAACAGTTAGGAAGGCTTAAAAAAGAAAAAGAAAGTAAACTTGGCAATGGGTCCGCGAGTATCATCAGAACTAACCGGGAGGAACTTTCGGATATTTAAATTATAAGTACAATGAGTAAGCTAGCGAGTACCATCGGAACTAGCCGGGAGGAACTTTTGCATGCGTAAAATATAAGTACAATGAGTAGGTTAGCAAGTGTCATCGGACTTCGCCGGATCAAACTTTCAGATGCTTAAAATAGAGCACCGATTAGAGATGGGTATGAATGATAAGAACAGGGTCCCAGGGTCACGTGATTAAAAAGGGAATTGTATGTTAGTTAAGTTTAGGTCGAAATGTTGATTGAATTTATATAAATACAATTAGTAGGTTAGCGATGACCACCGGACCTAGCCGGAAGGAACTTTCAAATCCATAAAATGGAGCAATTTGATTAGCTGATTAGAAAAAGGCATGAACAATAAGGGGATGTGTTCATAGGTCACGTGATTAATAGTGGGCGTCGTATACTAGTTAAAGTTAGATAGAGGTGTTTATTGAAATTTTCTGTCATAACGTACTATTTTTATTATGTTTTTAAAGATTAAAAATTCTAAATCAAAGAGCTGAAGGCTCAATATTGAACTGAAAAAGGTTCTAAACTTTGATTACTTAACGACTATATAATGATACGATAAACTCGTGTAATACGAAATAATTACGATGTAGTGTATCATTATTCACGGCTATATTATTGATAATACCTTAGCAAGAGATAACACTAGTTAGTTGTTTTTTCGATAGAATTAACGATATCATTGTTTATTTCTTTCGGAAGGATTAGAGATTGTCCAACTAGGTGAGGTAGAAGACCGAAGCCGGCCGAGACGAACTCTTCCGAAAACATCGCGAAATAGCAATTCTAAAGCAGAATTGTTAATGATAAGTAAATAATACATAGAAAAGGTAAAAAATGGTCTAAGAAGTTGAGAAAACAATTAAAACGGTTGAAAAAAATATATAAAAAATTATATTCGCCTACCGAAATAGGTACAAGTTTTATATTATTATATATTTATACTTTCAGCAATTATTAGAACAAAGTTGATATTTACGTCTTAAATTTATCTTGTTTACGATTAAATCTTTTTACTATACTAAGAGATAAAACGTACAAGATCCGCATTATATTTTATATATATATACTTAAGAGAGTAATGGTTCAAAGTCTCAGAGCTTAAGGAATATTTATACTTTAAGCAATTATCAGTACAAAGTTGATATTGACGTCTTAAATTTATCTTTTTTACGATTAAATCTTTAGGGATTTACTATACTAAGACATGAAACGTACAAGGTCCGCATTATATTTATATATATAATAATGCTTCAAAGTCTCAGAGCTTAAGGAACCTTTTATCGCTATTTAAATAGTAGGATTAAGAATCAAAGTTCAAAGCTGTATAGGATTAAAAATCATTACACATAGGAAGATAATAGACCGTAGTCCAAGAGCTTAAGGAACCTTTTATCGCTATTTAAATATTAGGATTAAGGATCAAAGTTCAAAGCTGTACAGGATTAAGAAGCCGTATAACGATGTTTATATTAAAGGCATTAAGAAGGTTCAAAGTCCATGTTTACGTTTAAGCTTAAGGAACTTTTTATCGCTTCTTAAAATGTAGGATTAAAGATCAAAGTTCAAAGCTGTATAGGATTAAGAAGCCCTATAACGATGTTTATATTATTAGGCATTAGGAAGGTTCAAAGTCCATGTTTCCGTTTCACATACCTGCATGCTTCAACATGATTCAAACCTGTTTGTACTTTCGCTAACCTGTTTTTACATGATTCGACATGTCGGTGCATGCTCGAACCGGTCAGGTATAATCATCCTATATTAAAAAAACAAAATGGCGGCTGGATAGACTTAAGGCTTTTAAATTGTGACGTCATAAAACAATATGGCGGACGGGTAGACTCATGCTTTATAAATACTTAATACGCTCAAAACGTAGGGAAAAGAAGATGGACGTCGAGTAGACTCAGGCTTTATAAAGACTTAATACGCTCAAAACGTAGGGAAAAGAAAATGGACGACGGGTAGACTCATGCTTTATAAACTCTCAAGTTAGGCACTCTGATTGGTTAACTAATGAAGGAGTGGGGGGGGGGAGCAAAATGTAAACAATGAGAAGGTTATGTAACAGTAAGGGAGGTTTAAAAAAATGTAAACAATAGTAAGGTTATGTCACAGTTTGAAAGGTTCCGTAAAAGCATACATTACAATTCGACCATCGGACCTAGCCGGGAGGAACTCTCAAGTTAGGCACTCTGATTGGTTAACTAATGCAGGAGTGGGGGAAGCACAATGGCGTCCGGGTAGACTCATGCTTTATAAAGACTAAATTAGCCCAAAACGTAGGGAAAAGAAAATGGACGCCGGGTAGACTCATGCTTTATAAAGACTTAATACCCTCAAACAGGGGTCACGTGATCAAAAAGGGGCGTGGCTTAGTGGTTTAGGTTAGGTTGATGAAGGGTCACGTGACTGAAAAGGGGCTTGGCCCGGTGGTTTAGGTTAGGTCGATGGCGCGAACCAGCGTGGTTAAGGTTAGGTCGTGATCGAAATTCAAATTCAAATCTCCCGCCATAGGTCACGTGACCAAATGCTGGCATCTGATTGGCTCCTCAAAAAAGTGCGCCAGCTCGCCCAATTCTTATCTACTAGGGTCTCCTGAGTCCAAACAACCAAGTCCCGCAAAAAAAAGTCTGTGTGTGTGTGTGTGTGTGGTCACTCCCGGGCGAAAAAGAAAAGTCCTACGAAATTGAAATTTCATACTTAAGACAAATATACGCCCGAGACGTTATAAAACCGTTTTCATCAAAATCAGCTTACTAGAAGAGCCACTTTATACCATGCGTTTTGCACATTTTTACGATTTTCTCGAAAACGGCTTTAACGATTTCAATTAAACTCGCTATATCGATGTAATATTTAATGGGCTTTAATATCATTTAGGTTTTATTGGGATTTAAATAGTCTGACAGGACTTAAATACAAATATTTCAAATTTTCTTCCTCTGAAGTACCTTTAATTTTGTAGATACTAAAAGAATAACGATATATTCTTGTTATGAACGACAAAAAACAAGTAAATATTTAAGTTGAACGAAGTCGATCTCTAAGTAAAGAAGAAAACTGCAAAAATATTTTTTAATGCAATTTTTCGTTTTTGAACCTAAGAACAGTAATATATCGTTGGAAAGCTAATGATTTTAGAAAAATATTATCTTATACACAAGCTTGTTAAGGTTAATAAAGAGTAATGAAAAGCCGATAAAACTAATTATTTCATATAATAATACAATCGATTTTTTAATAAAACACGTGTTTCTATAAAAATTCAATTAAATTGATTTTTAAATGGTTTCACTCATTTTTATCTCTTACTGTATTTGAAAATTCTTTATTAGATTCTAAAAATGGAAATAAGTGAAGGTCAACACAGAGGTAGAATAAAAAGAAAAAAACATGAAGGTAGAATAGTACTTCTTCTTCTTATGTACTTCTTGATTTTAATACATTTCATTTGTCAATACTAATTGTAAAAAAATTGAGTTAGATTAGTTTGCTATATTCTTAAAAGGAGTTTTAGACAGGTTGTTAAAAAAATGATTTAAAAAATAAGTTAGTAATTTTATTATCCATGTATTTAATCAATAGAAACAATCATTTACAACAAACATTCATATATTTCCGGTTTTTGTATCTCTTTCCATTATATTTTACAATTTTGTTTATAAGATAACATCTTTTTCTAAAACCATGGTCTTTTCATATTAATATACTAGTTTATTATACGTCTATTTAAGGTCCTTATGTTCAAAAAAACAAAAATTACATTAAAAATAGTTGTTCTGTTTTCTTTTAATTGGATATAATATTCGTTCAAATTAAGCCTTTAACTTTTTTTTTTTTTTTTGTCACTGCTAACTAAAGGATAAGGTTAGTTTTTAAGAATCTACAAAATTAATCTTAGTTTATAGAAAGACAATTTAAAATATCGGCATTTAAACCCTGTCAGACTCATTAAATTATAATGAAACCTACATCATATTAAAGTCTATTACAAATGTTCGCTTCTTTTAATAAAAAAGTGGCCATAATATCTAAGGCATATATGGTCTTCAAATAAGAAACTTTAGTTTTATACCACTTACCGTTTTTGAACTAGGAACATCTCACCACCGTTTTTTGCGGGTCTTGGTCATCTCAATAGATCCTAAAAGTTAAATTTCCGGTAAATCGAATCCAAAAATGTTCACGATATCAATAGAAGCATTGGTATATATTTTACCTATATATAGGTAGGTGAAAATAAAAATGATTGAACTAAGTAAATAAAAAGATAAAATTTGAATAATTAGAACATATTGAATAGTTGTATTGTACAACCCGCATAAAATTCCTAATATGAGCAAATATATTTTAACTATAAGAAGAGAAAATAGAAGCTAATGGCATATTTTCTATTCTTTTAATTTATTATAAATTATTTATATTTATATTACGAAAATTAACTTAATTGTTATAATTAATAATATGAACGGGTGTCACCTGTGGTGTTTTGGCTAGCAAAACATTCTTTGTACCCAAGGTTACGGGTTCAGACCCAGCACATACCACTAGGACTTCACACTGCCAGGGAGAGGAACAGCCATCTTGACCCCGTCTGAACTCAGTGAACCGCTCAGAAAGCAAGAAGATGACCGATGGCAGAAAATGTGGGACGATAGCCAGGTAAGCAAACTGAAGCATATAAAACAAACAGTGAAACCCTGGTCCACATCTAGCCGTAGCAGCCGGAGGGAGGAGGTCGCGTTGACCCGGCTAAGGATAGGACACTCGCGGCTGACGCACTCTTATCTTTTTGCTAGGCAGCCGGTGCCCCGATGCCAGCACTGTGATAGAACCCTTACCATTCGGCATATTTTTCAAGAATGCCCTTATTATTCATCACACCTGAATAAAATAGGACTAAGCCCGAATATTTCAGCGGTGCTGGGTGATAGAGAGAAAACCATTGAATTAGTTTTTGATTTTCTTAAGGAGCAGTCATTATTATCGAAATTATAAACACAACTCCTAGTCAGTTAGCATTACTAACATTATCTTTTTAAACTATTGTTTACATAAAAATAATTTTTTTTTTATTTATTTTTTTTTTATATTTTTTTTTTTTATTTTTTTTTTTCTCTCAATTACATATTACCGAATAGTTCTTTCTTATAAAGGTTGAATATGCATATAGTGTCTAGGCGTTGATGACCTTTGGATTTACGCCTTAAAACCAAAACAAACAAACAAACCACTATGAACTATATTGTGAATAATGCAATAAGTATGGTTTTCTCATAATAGGGGTACTCACTACGTTTGCTATAGCATGCTATTTGTGTTATTTTGCTAAACCCGTCGAGTTTCTACAGTTATTTCCTGTATAACATTGATGGGTTTAGCACAATAGCACAAATAGCATGCTATAGCAAACGTAGTGAGTACCCCTAATATTTTAATGATAGTGAAGCCCTAAAATGTTAGAAGAAATCAATATTGAAGAATAAAATGCATTTAAAGTCGTTAATTACGATCTACATATTTGTTGTTTGATTACTGAGTTTATGTGACTTTTATGCTAATGTGACTAGTCGACGAGAGTCCTAAACTTTGCATCTGGAGATTAAATTAATATAGGAATATTTAACAAGTGCCTGCCATGGCATATGACGCCATAATTAAGGATTTTTCACTGCCATTAAAAATCCTAGGACCACCTGCTACTTTTGAATCCTGGATCTTGGGCATGGACTTCGTCCACATATCAAAACAAGACACTTATTCTGAAAATTACTCTTAAATATTTTTATTTTATTTTTGATTAGGCTAACCTGGATCATAATTGGAAGGATCTTCAGAGCTTTATGGCACATAAAAATAAATAAAATTTTAAAATCCAATTTCTACAAAATTCTCAATAAAAAAAGTATGCAGATTGGTGCAGTTTGTTGGAGGTAAAAATTTGGCAGACGAAATATATATATTTATGGTAGTGATAAGGGGGGACCTTTTAAATCTCAATTTTGTCCATCAACCCCAGACTGTTTTATCTCGTCGATAAAAGCTGCCGTTTTGAATAAAAACAGCTCATTTACCCCAGACGAAATTAGGGCTAAGTCTGCCTTTTTAATATTTTATCCTTTTCACATGTTTTACGATGGGAATTAAATTTTAGTCCAAGTCTCAGGAGTTTAAGCCTAGGGAGAGAGAGAGATGATGGGACCAAGTATAAACCATTTAACGGCCGCCTCACTTAAAGCATGCCATAAACATGTGACGTGTCAAATATGGTCGTATACTTTATTAGCGTCCTCAAAGGCTTTTTCGGGTTCCTTTTTAGTACGGCATAAACTCTAGCCGGAGAGTCTTCTAAATAGTAACGACTTAATAGATTCGGTCACACTTCGTTGGGAGGAAGCCCAACACAATATGACACGTTTGATGGGATTTTATTGTAGTTGCTGACGTGAGGTGATAGGGGCCGAGGGTTTTTCATTTCTAGGAGGAAAACTGCCTGGAGAAGTGCCATTTTTTTACATTTCGAATTCTAGTTTTCATAGGAAATATCTGTTTTAGTCTTCAGTCCAAATGACTGAGTCCCGGGGCCTCCTGTGGCGTAGTGGCTAGCAAAACAGCCTACTATACCCAAGGCCGCTAGTTCGTATCTGGCAGGTGGCTCTAGGATTTTTAATGGGGGTCGAAAATCCTTTGTTATGCCGTCCTTCAAAGGGGACTTAAAAAGGTGGTCCTGACTCTGTGCGATGTCAGATTCTCGTTAGAGGTCCCTATCTTAATTAAACATATATAGGGAAAAAAATTAGCCACAGCATCAAAAATGGGCGTTAAATGAATAAAAAAACAATTTATTTGGGACCTTTCTTACTATCGTACCAAATCTTGCAAAATGGTCTGTATATATAGCTTTTTTTAGTCAAATTCATAATTTTTTCAGTCAAATTCATAATTTTTTCAGTCAAATTCATAATTTTTTCAATCAAATTCATACTTATTTCAATCAATTTCATAATTTCTTGTACCCGTTTTATACAGTTAATTTAATGAACTTTTGCTACCAAGAACTTAACATTTTTATTTATTTACTTTTATCTTTTACGAGTTCCACTTATTAAATCTTTTAAGAGTCATCTGTGGTGCACAAATATAGGACGATCTGCTGGTTTTAGACTTGCGATCTTAAGCATAGAAGTCTGTTATGCTAGCCACTACTCCACAGGTGACCCTAAATGCATTCAACTAGGTGTTTGAATCTGCCGGGTTTGAACACGTTACCTTGGACATATTAATCTTTAACTCCTTTCTGAATGGATTCAGGGTCACCTGTGGAGTAGTGGCTAGTATAACAGCCTCTTTTAAAGGACGAAATAACTAAGGATTTTTACTCACTAAAAACAAACATAGAGCCATCTGCTGGTTTTGAACTTTCGACCTTTAGCAGAGAGAGCTGTTATGCTAGCCACTACTCCACAGGTGACTCTTTATGCATTCAAAAAGGTGTTAAGGATTAATGTGTTTAAGGTCACGGGTGCAAACCCGGCAGATTCAAACACCTTTCTGAATGCATCGGGGATCACCTGTGGAGCAGTGGCTAGCATAACATCCTTCTACCCCCTAGATCGCGAGTTCATACCTGGCAGATGGCTCTATGTTTGTTTTTAGTGAGTAAAAATCCTTGGTTATTTCGTCCTTTAAAAGAGGCTGTTATGCTAGCCACTACTCCACAGGTGACCCTGGATGCATTCAGCAAGGAGTTAAAGATTAATATGTCCAAGGTAACGTGTTCAAACACGGCAGATTCAAACACCTTGTTGAATGCATTTAGGGTCACCTGTGGAGTAGTGGCTAGCATAACAGCCATCTATGCTTAAGGTCGCAAGTCTAAAACCAGCAGATCGTCCTATATTTGTGCACCACAGATGACTTTTAAAAGATTTAATAAGTAGAACTCGTTAAAGTCCCTCCTTATATTAAGTAAACCTGAGTAGGCAAAACTTAGGACTCCCGCTGCACCGTCGGATTAAGTACAGTAACATAAAGTGACGTTAAATGGATAAACAACAAGATTTAATAAAAACGTTAAGTTCTTGGTAGCAAAACCTCATTAAATTAACCCATTTTATAGGGTACAAGAAATTATGAAATTGACTGAAAAAATTATGAATTTGATTGAAAAAATTATGAATTTGACTGAAAAAATTATGAATTTGACTGAAAAAAATTATGAATTTGACTGAAAAAATTATGAATTTGATTGAAAAGATTATGAATTGGACTGAAAAAATTATGAATTTGACTGAAAAAGGTCAGTCTAGCTCGAAATCGGTAAATTGTGAAAAACTGAAATTTCATATGTTAGGTTCGTATGTTAGGTATTCATATGGCTTATCTGGATCACCTGTTGCAGGGAGGCTAGCATAACATCCTCCTATGCCAAAGGTCACGGGTTCAAACCCGCAGGTGGTCCTAGGATTTTTTAATAGAAGTGAAAAATCCTTAGTTATGCCGTCCTTCGGAAGGACGTAAAAAGGTCGTCCTGAGCCTGTACGATGTCAGGTACTCATTAAAGATCCCTATCCTAATAAAACCAGGATAGGCAAACTTTTGGACTCCCACTGCAGCATCGTCCGATTAGCCATAGTAGCATAAAGTGACATTAAATAAATAAACAAACAAACAACGTATGGCTATTGTATTACATCAACTTTTTCAACATAATCTGCAGACCAGAAAAGCCACATTTTTATTTTGCTTCTTTTTAAAATTTTATCTAAATCGTGTGTTTGTGTTCATCCAATGGATTTTGTCTAGATCCAATGCGATTATTCCTGAGAAAATTAAATTTCGTATTTTGAAGGGTGAGAACTTAATACATTCGGTCACACTTCACTGGGAGGAAACCTGATTAAAAAAATATATATTATTCAAATTCGAGTTCTTCTCTTCGAGATCTTCTGAAATATCAGTTTTATTGTTCCCTGAGCCCAAATGACCAACCACGGAATAAAGTCTGTTTGGGTGTGTATCACCTTGCTCTAAAGCGATAAGTCCTAAGAAACTGAAATGTCATATTTTAGAAGCCTATATGCCTGAGATGTTACAGTAACTTTTTCAACAACTTCGGTAAACCGAAAAGGCGACATTATACCACGCATTTTGCAAATTGTTACGATTTTATAAATTGGCTCTCACAATTTTGATTAAACTTGCTATATTGGTGGACAATTTTAAAAAAAAAAACATTTTTATTGATATTTACCACAGTATTAAAAAAAAATTATGAAGTAAATGTGATAATTATAGAACAAAATTACATGAAATACACGTAGAGAAGCTTCCCATTGGAAGCACTCTAAAAATATTCCAAACTAGAAGGTCCCGGGGCCATCTCTTTTTCAGGCGCCCTAGAGGATTATCAGGAATGGAAGATGAAGAAAGGATTGAAACTAGTGGGTTAGAGTGAGAATGGATTTTGTCACGAAAAGATTGATTCCTGGCCCGGGCTAAATAAGTAACATAGGGAACATTAAGGTCTTTATGGATAAGTTTATTAGAGACAATGTAAAAAGCTTTGAAGATTTTACGAAGGATTTTGGATTGTAAGGATTGAATGGGAGAAGAATTTGATGGTTTAGTAGAGCCCGACGACTACCCAAAGCTCTACTCCGTTAGGCCAGATTGGTCTTTAAATACTCATTTAGATGAGCCTTCTGTAGTTATGAGGAACTTTTAACCGTTTGTTTAGTAAGTGTTGAAGTTGCCTAAAACGGCGAAGTGGATAATTTAATGGGTTGTAATACCATGTAGGTTCCATTCTAATTGAAATAGTCTGACAGGGCCTATATGCGGATATTTAAAATTTTCTGTCCCAACGTAGCGCTTTCAAAGGCAGCTGATGGTCATATGAGGTTTTAAAAGGAATGTATAATGTTTGGTTGTCCCATCCTTCCGAACGGACGTAAAATGGTGGTCCTGATACAAATTACTAGTAGAAAAACCAATTCCATCCAAAACTCGGATATGCATAACTTAAGATTTCCACTGCAGCATGATCTGATTAGCCATAGAAGTATAAATGTGAAGTTAAATGAATAAACGATGGCAAACAAGCCAAAACTCGCGACTAATCTTAAAAAGAAAATACGACGAAAAAACGATTCACAACTTTTTCTTAACAAAGTCAAATCTAGGTACATATACGGTAAGAAAAACTGAAAAAAAGATTAATAGTGTAACTGAATGCAGATTTTCAGGATAAACGAAATAAAAAATTATAAAAATATCATTGTCAATTCTTCATTGTTAAGCCTTTAAGCTGGACTGAAATCCAAACTCGCTTGAGAGGTTGCGTAACTTTATATTGCGGAAGGAAGTGCATGTACTGAATAAGAGATCTCAATGAAATGGAAATGCTAATAAGAAATTCGCAAGAGAATGGCTGGTACTCAACTTCATCGATTCACCACCTTTCACGAAATAAGTTTACGAATTAGTTCTTAATGCAAATTCCGAAGAACATGAACAAATTATTATGTAAATTTATTGGTAACTATTATACTTCGTCTCGGCTTGTACCGTTGTTTTTATTACAGATTTTCCTGTCAGATTAAAAAAAACAATTTTGTAAAGATTCAATGAATAGAATGAACCGCGAAACATTAATGTAAAGATATTCGATTTCATCATCGATACTTTAATAATGTGAATCTGTTACTTTTTAGACAATTATAACTAAATATAAAAACGCTATAAATGATTACACAATGGTTTATTATTTTCAAATAACAATAATAGAGTATAACTCTTGATATAGCTATTGATAGGCAATTAAATAACATGAAAAACAATAATTCAAAGGATAATATCATGTCACTGCTCCCTATCTCAATAAATGTTTGGTATTTATTTATATATTGATGGGTGAAATTAAAATTTTTTTTTTCTGTTTATTATAATTATTCATGTTTTTTTGGTTAAAAAACAATGATGACTTTTTCTGTATCTTTGAAAATAACGTATTTACAAGCGAGATTTCACTTTTTTTTTTCTCTATCCTAAAAAGTAACTGAGTAATGAGCGTATTTATTTCTAAAATTTCATTTTTTTTTCTTTTCTTTTTTCTCTTGTATATAATTATTCGCGATTTTGCTTTGGTCAAAAAACACTGATAAATTTTGTCTCTATCTTCAAAAATAACTGAGTTATTGTATTAAATCACGTTTAATCGGCCGCCGTTTTAAAACTAAGCAGCTGATATCAACGTCTAGGTGTTAGGATTCTAATCAACCAGAAACAATACATCCCCTCAAAATTTGAAGTTTTTGTTCAAAGATAAGTAGAACCCAGATAAGGAATAAAAAAAACAAAAAAAAAAACATATGCCGTACACAACATTCAAAACGTGTTACATACAAAAAAAAAAAAAAAAAAAAAAAAAAAAAAAAAAAAAAAAAAAAAAAAAACCGCCGTTCGTGGCTTTTCTACGAAACTGCTGGACTAATTTTTTTCAAAATGTGGCACAAAAATACAAGGGCCCCCTTTTACTCTAATATAGGTATTTGTAAATAGTAAACCATTGTGTAATAATTTGCTGCGGTTTCAGATGAAATCAAGTGACGGGTTTCGCTAAAACTAAGCTATTAGAATTCAGAGATTCAAAAATCAGAGGAGTCATCATGTCAGAGTCGAAAATGTTTTTGGACGTTTAGCTTCTCAAGAATCGTTTTTTTTGAAAAATAATAAGAATAAAAATTCTTAGTCATCAAATTCCTCAAACATTGGTTCCACGCAATTGAACCTAGTAACCATGGACCCGGAGATAACTCATAATAGTTGAAGTCCTAAATATTATGTTTTTTTCCTATGAACCAGCAGTACAATTTAAACATAATCACGAGGAATGAATTTATGGGAGTCGCTTGAATGTTCAGACGTTAAGAGACACTTTCATGTAACGTGAGCTCACACCTTAGCCAAGTTTTCTGAAAATTATTAATTAAGGTCTTAATACAAGGAACAAAATCCTATGACGGAATGAATACGAATGCGTTAGAATAAAAGACGCAGTAACGTCAAAGGGTATTCAATGGTACGAGTTATTTAGGCTACGATCATATAATTAATGCGTTGAAATCATTATCAATGAATTCATCCGTCTATGCATTAGTGGTATTTTACGAAAATTTTATGAAAAAACATTAAACTAATCTTCGTATATTTAACTAGCCTTTAACCAGCGTGACTTGTATGGAAGTAATAAGCAGTTTACTTCCTAGCCTAGAAATGAACAAGGTCCAATAATAGCTTAGAGGAGAAAGGTAATGAAGACATTTTTTAAGATATGAAGAAAAAATAAAGGCAGCTCATAAAATGTTTACACAGCAATAATCTCCTTGCCTGATTGCTGGATAGAGGACGACTAAACGCAACTACCCGAAGAACTAATTGTGAGGCTCTGGTATTTCTATTAGAGCCCTCGGAGAGGAAGGACCGAGAGACATAGACTTGGCTATTGCCTTGGAGACCGTTTGGTGGTGGCTAGAAGCCCCGGCTAAGTGGCTTGCCGTGTACCGAGCGCCCACCACCCTCAATCTGTAGAAAGTCAGCCTCTTTAGTGATGGCTTCTTTTGGCTCTCGTCTCCTTAGCATATCTATTGTCGGCGGGGGGACAACTTAATTATTTAGCGGCTTCCTTTCATCTTCCCTAGCTATCGATTTAGGATCAGGGATTGCTTAGTTACTATTACGAAGAGTATAACAAAACTATGATGATTTTCTTAGTTACTAATCAAGATAAATATGCCAATTCATCTCAAAACGAAACGTAAACGTGTTAGTAATACTTTAATAAAATTCGTTTTTCGGTTTCGCTCATTATCAGACCGATACTCAAGATTTCATCATGAAAAACATCTAACTTTAATTCTTCATACATCGAAGCAGTTTTTGGATACTTCAATACATATTAGATAAACTCTTTAACGATATATTTAAACACAAAAGATTCATTTACATGTAATAAGCCCAATCTGTATATAAGAAATTTAGCTTTGGACTCTACTAAACCTCCCAAATCCTTCATAAATCCCTGAATGCACCTCAATGTTCCATGTGTTTCCGATTCGACCCGAACTTTTCCATCTTTCTGTTATCATATTCTCACTTATATGATCTTAAAACTTACCTTTTTTTGTTATTTTAAACACTTGATTCTCTGAGTACTATCTACTTCAATCGAGTCGCTACTTCAACTCGTACTACACTGACTCTATAACTATCTATTTAACTACAAAAGGCTCATTTACATGACGATCATGAGGCCAATCTGGGTATAAGAAGTTGAGCTTTGGACTCTACTAAACCATCCAACCCTTGCAATCCCAAATCCTTCGTAAAAATCTGAATGCACCTTAATGTTCCATGTGTTTCCGATTCGACACGAATTATTCCAACTTTTTGTTGTCATTCTCACTTATATGATCTTAAAACTGAAGTATTTTTGTTTTTTAAAACAAGTGATTCCCTGAATACTATCATGTAAAAACCCACTTCACAACGAGACACTGCAATATTGCAAGAAAGCATAGGTACGTTCTACCAAATTCTGGCGGTCCAAAGTCCTTTTTTAAAACCCTCAATGCACCTTACTTATTTACACCTAATGTTGATATAATTAGTTGACCGTTGAGAATTACTGGAAGGAATTAGTCAGTTTCCACTCGCCTACCAGACGCCCTGATGATGACCCACAATGAGGGTCGAAACGTTGGCAAACAATAAAATAGTTGAAACTATTCAGTTGTTTCATTTAATGACCGCCACCCGGACTAATTCCTTCCAGTATTTACATGTAAACTAAACAATTCAAAATAAAAAAATAATGATGGGTATCGAGCTCAGTACTGTTTCACGGCCAACCCTTAAAAAAGATGATTAGGCCAAGATCACGTTCATGCGTCCAGGTTTTTCCCAATCTTTTTGTTACTACTTTATAGAGGCTGGGTATTCCAAAGGAGGGTCTCTAGATCCCAGGGTCACTCCACGGCTGAAATAACAGAATATGTAATTCTGTGTTAGCCGAGGTTAGAAAACCGGGAACTGAGGAACACTATACTAACACGCCGGTCCGGAGTTTAGAAACATAGTGACTATTAAATTATGATAAAGATTTATAATCTCGAAAACCATTTCACAATAAATTATTTTAAAATTTAAAGTTCAAACTCTTCATACCTTCACCTTCTGATCCTTGGAACATGCTCCTATCCGACAAGATACCCTTCCAAGCCCGCTAGGAAAGGGACAAAAGGAAGAAGAAGAGACCATTAGCGGGAGGGTCACGACAAGGACAGATCCCGGAGCTGTTAATAAAGTCATTTATCTGTAAACACTGCCTTCCATCTCCTCTGTAATAGGCACGAGGTAGTGTCAGCCCCACCATATGTTCCTCTCTAATAGCTCCTCCGTAAGGGTAGTCCTCAGCTAGCATTAGTGTAGGTAATATCCATTGTCTTCCGGGAATAGGGAATCCCTTCAGGTGTCGGGGGAGGATTCAATATCACATAATATATATATGTATCCTTTTTAACCGAAAATTCTGGTGCGCGCATAAGACAACTTTTACTTATTTATAACAAGAAATGAATTGAGTGCATTAACAGTTTGCAGCAAAATAAAAATACAGACAAGGTTTGAATAATTAAATTACAAAACAAGAAAGAAAAAAAATAAGATATCCAAAACACCAACATTTTTTTAGCGTTAAATTTAGTTAAAATTTGAGGTTTCTTTTGAATAGTACATAAGTTTTATGGCCGAATCCTGTTTTGCAGTAATGTGGCAATGTCTATGTTGTGTTACCCATTTTCCTCCGATCCGCTTCATACATAAAGCACACAAAAGCTCAACTCCGTAAGTCCAGCCTGGCCTTATGAGGGTCATGTTGATGACCGTTTTTAGTTGGGTGGAAGGTTGCTATAACCGACGCTCTGTCTGTCCAAGTGTTGAAGTGACCGAAAGTGGCAAGCAGTGTAGTGTGAGTTTCCTAAACTCAATTACCAACATGAAGTTCAGTAAATAACGATATTGCATCGATGGAAAATATTGTATAACCTTATCCTCTTCAACCACCAACGGTGTGAGGATCATTTATGTTGAGCTAAATCCATGAATCCCTTTCCTGTCTCAATCGTCTTCTGCTTCTACATTCCAGAGCTCTTCTGTCAAAGGACTCCTGGATTGCATCTTCAAAGTATTTTCGGTATTCCTCTCGCTTTCAGACAACCGTTGCATCATATTCGGCCTTTGCCACTCTGTTTTCTGACTTTTTGGAAACTTCTTTCTGGCTGAAGTCCCACATTTGAAAGTATTGTTACATTTGTCCTGAATATTGCATTTCCATGGCTTGGAGTTGAGCGCTTTTCGGTTATATGTGAGAGTAGGTAAAAATTGGTAAGAAAGATTTTGATGAACTACCTACTATTTGACTGTTTTCCCCCGATTAATCCTTTCTTGAGGGACTTTATACATTTTCTGGCAGTTTTTATTCGTTCATTATCGGCTTCTGTTTAAAGTAAGATGTAAGAAAAAGGTTAGAAATTTTATATTTAAGACGAATATAATACGCCCGAGACGTTACAAAACCTTTTTCATCAAAATAAGCTTACTAGAAGAGCCACTTTATACCATGCATTTTGCACCTCTTTTCGAATTTTTTCAAAAACGGTTCCGACGATTTTGATTAAACTCGCTATATCGCTGTAAAATTTAATAGACTTTAACATCATGTAGGTTTCATTCTGACTTAAAATAGTCCGACAGGGCTTAAATGCCGATATTTTAAATTTTCTTCCTCCAAATTGCCTTTAATTTTGAAAATCCAAAAAAATGAATCATTTTATCTTGTTATCATTGATAAAAAACAGCTAAATATGTAAGGTAAGGATAAAACTGAAAAAAATATTTTTTTAATGCAATTTTTTGCTTTGGACATAAGAACAGTAATATACATGTATGATATACCGTTTGAAAGCTAAAGATTTTAGAAAAAACATTATCATATACGCAAGCTTTTAAAAGTTAATGGAGGATGATGAAAAGCCGATACAACTAACTGATTATATTAGATAATAATATAATAGATTTTTTAATTAAACACCTGTTTCTATAGAAATTCCATTTAATTAATTCTTTAATGGTTTCACTCATTTTTATCTCTTACTTTACATGAAAATTCTTCAATCGATTTTAAAAACGGAGGTAAGTGAAAGTCGTGTGTTGTCCGCACCAGATTGTTTTCTAAAAAATCATAACCTTTCAAAAGAGTTGACATACATGTATATTTCTAGCTAACTATTTTAGCTATTTTTAACTTTTTAGCGAAAAATAACAACCTAGAAAAATATTTCTGCTCTTTTCCTGTTAAGATGGTTGCCAATTTTTTATCAATCTTTTATATTTATATGATTACTATGTCATAATTAATATGATTATGGGGGTCACGTTTGGTGTAGTGGCTAGTGTAACAGCCATCTAGGCCTATGATCGCGAGTTCAAACCCGACAGATGAGCCTAGGTTTATATAAAAAGAAAACCCTTCGGAGGTTACGTAAAATAGTGGTCACGAACCTGAGCTATGTTAACCCTTCTAGTGTTGTACGAAAAACGGATGCCTATGCGAAGATAACCGGCCAAATTTTACAAATATGCAACGATTTGGAATTTTTTTTATAAAAAACAAACTACAAATGATATTTACATGTTTAAAAATACCACGTATTCGAAAGGAAATGAAGAATAAAGTAATGATAATGATTCTCCAAAATCAATTAAAAATAATACGAATAACACAATTATAAATAATGTAAAAATTGAGTTCTATCTGATGATATTTTACTAAGTGTCCATCTTATCACTCCAGACTAGAGTCTCAGCACACTCCGGTATAGTTTGTGTAAAATGTCAGGCCCAAACCGGTTTACGAATACTTTGCCAACAAAATTTAATCATTTACAATCAAATTATAAATTTATTTAGAGATAATGTTTTCTATCAATGCGAAGAATAATGCTTTATTACACGCGACGATATAGTCTAAGATCCGAACTTGAAACGATCTGCACCGAGCTGATAATAGAATGAAATATATTTGATAACAAATTTGATATATTAGAAAATATGTTAAAAATAGGTTGCCTAAAAAAATCCTGGACAGACTATTTTTAATTAAATGTTGCAACATCATGATAATAAGAAAACTTTTATCTTGACTTAAAGTATCAAAGGTATAGAATGTGCAGCCGTTGGGTTGCCTAACCTTTTCCTGGACAAACTATCGGTTGTCAGGTAAAAGCGGGTATGTCGATATCAGTTATCTGCACCGGCTTGATAATATAAAATAAATGATATCAATATAAGCTTTGTTTTATTGCAAACACATTGATATAGGATTGCCTGCAAAAAAACTTGGTCTGCGTTGCCGAATTTTAAAGATTAAATTTTAATGCGAGGAAATGCGTGCAGAGAGATCCGAGTTGAGTAAAGCGTGTAATAATAAAGGACCCAACATTGCAGTCGCATCTAATCGGTCATTGGATATAAGAAAGTTTGGTATCCCAAATAAAATTACAGGACCATTTTTTAGACAAATACCAAAAACCAAATTACAGGGTAAAAGTTTTCTTATTATCATGATGTTGCAACATTTAATTAAAAAATTTTTGTTTTTAAATAGTCTCTCCAGGATTTTTCTAGGCAACCCATTCTTAACACATTCTTAACTTTTACCTTTTTTTTTTTTAATTTTTAACTATAAATTTGTTATAAAATATGTTTCGTTCTATTATCAGCTCGGTGCAGATCGTTTCAAGTTCGGATCTTCTACTAATAAATCGTTGTTGGCACTTTTGGCAAGTGTAGCAAAAGACGATATATCTTATTCCGGCACTAAAAGGGTTTAAGATCTGTAAAATAATTAAACATGAATAGGCAAATTTAGGGGTTCTACTGTAGCATCGTCTGAATAGCCACTGTAGCATAAAGTGATCTTTAAATGAATAAATAAATACTCAATAAATTCAAAAGTTAAGAGGAATCAATACCCCGAACATTTACTATTTAACTAATTAAGTAACTAATAAACTAAATAAATTGGCCATTAATTTCCATTTTTAAACATGTAAATTACGTTTTGACATATTACCAGAGGAATGTTTATATAAACAAATCTTTTCATGTAACATTTTAATTTTAGTAATATAGTTAGCCAAAATAATCAATAACACATCGATTACCATAATTTAAATTTACATAAATATGTATTCGACTACATATTATGCGTTGACTATATTGACATTGATATATTTTCAAATCCTCGCTATAGTAAAGCTGTATATTTTTTTTATCGAATGGTAAACTTTATAATTACCCTAATAAGTATAATCAATATTGGAATACATTATGTCAAGATTATTAAATATTTAAATTATGCCTGTAGAAGGAAGAAATCGCTCGTGAAAAGGTTCCTATTACGCCTATTATCAAAAAAATAAACCAAAATTAAAAACTTCTCAATTTATAATGCGTATCGAATTCTCCACAACATCAATCTGATTACGATAGCCAATTAGGAAGATGGTGTTTTTATGAATAAATAAGCACGCATAATTTATGAAATGAACAAGATGATTTTAATGGCATAATCTTCTTCGTGATTAGGCCTGATACGTGCAATCAATGCGGGTGTCTCAGGTAATTAGGGAACTTAAAGAAGCTGTGGATTGCCTCTACAATATTCCGGATGCCATTTAATTTTTTCTTTAATTTAGCTTGATTTAATAGTCTAAAGTCCTGTAGAGAAGTGTGTGTGTGTGTGTGTATGTCTGTGCGGCGAGCACAGTTCAAAAACTAAAAGTTGAATAAACATTTTTTTTTTTTTTTTTTTAATATGTCCATCACAGTTACTTGTTGTATATCATAATACAGTTGTAAATATCAATAAATGTGTTTAAATAAAAAAAAAAAAAAAAAATTTGTTTTAGGACCGGAAAACCAGATGAGCAACTTTATACTATGCATTTTGTACCTGTTTATGATTCTGCCAAAAACAGCAATGATTAAACTCGCTATATCAATGTAAAATTTAATAGGATTTAATATCACGTAGGTTTCTTGTATTAAAATAATCTGTAAGGCCTAACTGTCAATAATTTACAATTTCATCCTCTAAAGTAGCTTTAATTTTGTAGATTCAACAATTTTTAACATATTATCTAAATACAACGGCTAACTATTAAACTATTAAACGAATTTGATGACACAACTTTGATTTTCCGAACACAAGAATATACACGTAGTAATATAAATGTATAATATACCGTCGAAAAGCTTAAGACTTTAGACAAAAAAAACTAATTCGCAAAATTGTAAAAGTTAACGGAGAGTGATGAAAAGCCAATAAAACCAACGGATTGTTGTGGACAATAATACAATAGATTATCTAATAAAACACATGTTTCTATCGAAACTCAATGTAATTACCTTTTTCATCTCTTAATTTATTTAAAACTAACTTACACGACAGACGATGTTCTGTCTGAACTATGTCTTTGCGATAAGCCGTTCAAGTGTGATGCGATGAACAAGGGAAAAGGCAATTCATTTTTATCTATATAAATAGAGCAATTATTATTACCTTTAAAATATTTAAAAAAAAAAAAAATATCTACTAAAGTAATTGTTCTCTCTTTTTTTTTTTTTTTTTTCTTTTATAAGATCCTTCTCCTCACTGATTAAACGTAAAAAAAAAAAGAATTAGAGAAATCCGTTGTGAAGATGACCAAGGAAAAAGGCGATTTATTTTTATATAAATAGATTTCTTAAATTTATTTTAACGGCCGAGATAAGTGAAAGTCGTATATTCCACTCGCCAGATTATTATTATTTTTTTTTTTTTTAGTGCAAAATATGAATTTATCTTAATATGAATTAAAAAAGTAAAGCCTAAATATATGGATTAAATTTAAAATATCTATTTGCAGCTTGTTTTTTTGTGAATGAAGAAAAGCTTCGAAGCCTCAGATAATAAATTTTAAAATTATCAGAAAATGTGAAAATAAATCATTGTTCAAAAAGAGAATGCTCTTACATTTAAAATAATAAAACCCGTGTTTCCATCGAAGCACAATTTTTTAACTCAATAATTATATGTGTACTTGTAAAATATATACAATAAGCATTCATAAATATGGCAGGGTCAAGCATGAGGAGACAGCACCCAGTGGTGCATCCTGCTGACATTCAAAAATAAACTTTTTTTTTTCAGGCTAGGAGGTCTCTCATCCAACTCTTTTTCAGTCTACGCCATGTTATGTATGGTATGTCAGTAGTAGCCATGTTTTGCACATGTTTGTTTCTGCGTCCATTAAGTTTGAAGTAAAATCGTTTGTAAGACAATATATGGTTTGCTGTAGTCGGAATACGTAAGGGTATCGTTTGAAACATACGGCGGAGAGTCCATTGCTATTCTTAAACATTTTGATTAAATGGTCGTACTTTTTGAATGCGTGTCTTTTTAGCTGTTTCGTTGGTGAGCGTTAGTCCATACAGGTTTTAGGAAGCTTATGTCTGATGGGTAATTTAAAGTGTCTATGTAGTTTCAAATATAATAGTTTGAGTCGAAAGTTTAGAGTTTTACGTTTTGTCTTGACCTCGAAACACAATTTAATTAATTATTTTATTTTTTACTTTCACTTACCTATATATGGAATATATAGTAAGGGAAAGTATTGCGATCGTGAAAATTTTCGAAGTCCCGAAAAAAGGTCTTTTTGTCTCTTTGTGTCCGTCCGTATGTGTGAGGTAAGTCTAGCGCAAAACCCATAGGTCGTACGAAACTGAAATTTCATATTTAACTAGACGCTTGAGATGTTACAGCAACTTTTTTTATCAAAATCGGCTAACCAGAAGAGCCACTTTATACCATGTATTTTGCACTTTTTTATGATTTTCTCAAAAACAGCTCTAACGATTTTTATTAAACTCATTCCGTTTATGTAAAATTTAATGGGCTTTAATATGGCGTAGGTTTCATTATGATTTAAATAGTCTGACAGGGCTTAAATGCTGATATTGTTAAATTTCTTCTTCTAAAATACCTTTAATTTTGTAGTTTTCAATTAGCATTGATAAATAACAGCTAAATATTCCAACCAAAGGAGAGAAGTATAAACATATTTTTCTATGCAATTTTTGTGTTTTTATAATAAGATCAGTATTATAGAAGTATAATATATCGTTGGAAAGAGAAAGATTTTAGAAAATTTTTTATCTGATACAAAAAGTTGTAAAAGGTAATATAAAGTGGCGAATGGAGAATAAACTTATTACTGAGTAACTATTTAATGTTGTTATATTATTTAATCTATATCATATGTTTCTAACGAAAATAAATATATGTCAATCAATGTAAAATCGACTTTAAATATTTTTCAAAAAGTTTTCAAGTTTTTTAATTGATTTTAACAGTCGAGGTAAGTGAAACTGGTGTGTTGCCCGCACCAGATTTTTTTAGCTATACTATGTTTTCGAAATTTTGAGATAAACTGGTAAACGTGTATCATTAAATCATAATTTTAATTTTTTATTATAAAATTGTTTAATTTTAATTCTGTTACAGATATAGTTGAGCTTATTGGACTTGTCACTCCGATAGCCGTGCCACGGACCATGTAGCCATCCATCATATAAATAGCCTATGATAAAGATGATAACAGGAGGATTTATACCGTTCATTAAGAGCGACTAGGCTTGGTCCACCTGCCTCCGGACCTAGTTAAGTTATTTATAAGATTAATCTCGCCGACATCCGAGTATTTGTTCCGCGAGCTGTGTCTGGAGCCAAGATATTTGTCAACCCGTGAGCCAATGAGGCCCTGGCAGATGTAGGTTCTCCTCACGTCATTAATATGAGACTAGCGGAAGGCCTCAGGCTCTGCTTCTCGACTAATGTCCACATCTGTCACATAAATTAACAGCAATGAGGTGTGAAAGCGAACTTAACGAAGGTTCCTTCCTAACAACCCCAGCCTGCGTCTTCATTAAGCTCCTTCGCCGATATTCCATACTTGGGCCAGCTGTGGCTGTCGTCGGTGGGCATGTGTGGGAGGAAATAATCAGTCATTTACAAGCCTAATGAACAGAAAAACGGTGTGATAAATACTGAAAGAAGTATATAAAGAGAGAACGTGCAGACAACCTCAGTCATTTTACTGTAACGAGTCAGGTTTCTTTTTATCAAATAACAATTTTCGTTTCTTTTCTTTTTTAATTTTTCAGGAAATTTTTCTTAATATTACGCACTTAAATAAGCACAACTTAACTTCCTTTTGTTATATATTTATTTGATTTCATAATTTTTTACATCATTTATCAACGTACCCCGAAACGTTGTGGCTGTCAGCAAGAGAAAGAAGCCAATAAACTTCGATGTAGACGAATAGCAGTAAGCTATAAAACGAAATAATGAATGATATATGTAAAAGTGTTTTCATAAAATTCTTGAGAATGAGGGAAGAACCCCGAAACGATGATAAAAGAGGTAAAAAATTATGAAATAAAATAAATATGTAACAAAAGGAAGTTAAGGTGTGCTTTTTTAAGTGTGTAATAACAATTTTCAGTATCTAGTTTTTAGGTAAGATTTTGTATATAATGAATGACTGAAAAAAGAGAACTTTATTCTGTGACTAGGTCCCTTGAGGATTAACATACATGCACAAAAAAATAAAGATTATAACTGGCCAAAGAATACATAAAAAACAACAACTAATTATTGCAATAAATATATACAATTATTTTAAATGATAATAGAGAAATAAATAAAAATAAAAATCTAAAAACACAATAATATCTAAATGTCATATAGAACTAAAAAAACAAAAAAAATATTAGAATAATTAAAAATAAAATCCCATGAAGTGTAGACGTTTCTCATATCACTTTTATACTGAAATTAATTACCATCTGGTTGGAAAGCAAGAAGGTGTTTAAAAAGGAGAGATTTGAATGAAGATTGGGAAGGAGCATGACAGATGTTTGATGGAAGAGTATTCCAGAAAAAAGTGGACTGGGCTAAGAAGGAAAATTTATAGCTTTTGGTTCTATGGGAAGGCGTATAGAGGTCGAAAAGACGTGATCTGGTTTCCTGAGTATGGATTGCGTATTTAAATTGCAGGAGACTATAGATGTAAGAGGGGATGACGATGGGAGCGGATGACTTGATATAGAAAGGAACCAAGGAAATATTGCCTTCGAATCCAGGGAAATAGGCAATTTCACTCATCGTAGATGTGAAATACATGTGACCTTCTTGAGGTACCGAAGACAAATCTTAAGAAACAGTTCATGACTCGTTTTAATCTGCCCACAAGCAACCTCGAGAGGGCGTCATATTATATATATATATATATAAGTGTGTGTGTGTGTGTGTGGATCTGTATATAAGATCAAGAGGAATGATGGGTGGGATTCCATTTTTTACCTATTACTTCTAGATCACGACTAATGAATGCTGTGGAGAACTATTTGATGGGACGTAGTACATGAGATAGATAAATGTTCATTGTCTTCGGTCCAGTGGCTCTTTCTTACAGACAAAATGATCATTTCTTATACTTAATGTGCCACTAATAATTGATAAACAATACATATAATATTTTTATAAGAAAATGTAGAGCAGAAACTAGTTTATATTTTATAATTTAAAAAAATGCAGGCAGTTACAGAGACTGCCGATAAAAGAGAAAACATTTTATTAAATTAGCGATTTGTCCTGGAATCACGTTGGAAAGAAAAGTAACTTTGTAAAATTGGATTATGTTGAGAATGCATGTTTTGTTATTATGTTAACTTAATCTGAATGTGACTGTAAACTTCAAAAGATTGATCTATCAGTAAAAGAATTAAATTAATCTCTCTTTTTTTTTTTTTTTTTTTTTTTGTCTTTGTCATTGACTTTTTTCCCTGTATTGATGTTGACGAGCCTTAATTTTCTCTTTATCTTGAATTTCAGATTATAATTCGAATTATTCTCTATTAGAAGGTTGATCCATCTATGAAAAATTAAAATGGATTCTTCTAATATAAATATAGAATATAAAAAAAAAATTTAAGAAAGACAATTTCTGCCAGGAACCACTATACAATGCCGAGAACTGGAACTGGTGTGCAACACCACTGATAGACACCGCTGCATCCCCGATGTTCCATTTCAGTTTCACCCACCGATATCGTTTTGCGTGTTGGAACAGAACTTCTGTTATTTATTATTTATATATATTCTATCTAACCCTTAGTTTATCATTTAAATTGTATACATTACAATAAGTAAATTTTATACATTAAATTTAAGGCCCACTCATCACTGTAGAACAAATCCGATACCTTGGACTTCATCTTGACAAACGTCTTACATGGAATCCTCATACAAGACTTAAACGACAAGAAACTGCTCGTAGATATCGACTATTAAAACACTTACTTGACAAACGATCAAAACTCTCTCTATACTTCAAAAAACTGATTTACACAACCATAATTAGACCTATCTGGACTTATGGCATAGAGCTATGAGGGCTCCACTAAACCATCGAATTCCTCCCGCATCCAATCCTTGCAATCCTAAATCCTTCGACAAATCCTAGACGCTCCATACTTTGTTACCAACATAAAAAATGAAGTTAAACCTTAAAATAATTTTATATGTCAATTTTTTTCTGTTCTTTCGAGTTTAGAAATTTCTATATCCAACAATGCGTTTTGCTTTGCCAGAAACGTAAAAATCAATTAACGATTTTGGAATTTCGTTGGTAAAAACTAGAAACAAAACTAAAATTCTGTATTTACACTTTATTTTAATGTGTATGTATTGATATATTTAAAATATGTTTTTTTTTTGACATTTTTTGAAAATTGAACCCAAAGTTTCCTTAATCTAATCTAATAACGATTCTAAACAAAGCTAAATGCAGGAATGTTGGATATATAAAGATTTATATATGAATAATTAGTTACAGAGACATCACTCTGAAATAATCGACAAGACATAAATTTTCATGATATAAAGATGAGCTAAAAATATGCCAATCATAACATATAAAGTGAATATACTATGAAACAAAGTAGCGTTAAAATGGGTGATATATCTTAATTAGAACGAGAATTGCAGACTTTTGTCCCGAAAAAGTGTGTTTGGAACCACTGTGCGCCGTTTTTTTTTTTTTGTCTATAGGACGCTTAATTTTCTCTTTATTCTCAACCGTTATTGTTAATTTGTTTGTTAAGGAAGAGAAAGGATATATCTACTATCTTTGAATAATGGAAGACAGGCTTCACGGAACGAGGAAGAAAACCTGACTTCCACCGGTAACAGGTTGAGTTCTCTTACTGCCGTGGCGCACTAGCGTTTAAAACCTGTGAAAATAGACGCTCTAGTGCCTTTTTTTTTACTAGGTGCTCCAAGCTTGTCCCTTTTTTTATTAAGACCGTGCCACAGAGATAGGTGATGAACCAGAAAAAAAAAATAATGCAGATTCTTCGCGATTAATTTTCCTGAAAGCATCTTTTCATGAATACATATTGATAGGGGTAGTGTAAAAACTGTACCAATGAGGAAACACGTGGAATGTAATCAATCATATAATTGAGCAATTTCGATGTGGCCCTATAACCAAGAAGTAGCGAGAATTCCTTTGTTAAAGAAATATACCTTTAAAAATTAGCAAGTTACCACGGCCTCTCATGGAGAGATCACGGGATCGAAACGGCTCGGGACAATATGTTTAATCTAAAGGCGGTGAACTAAGAGATAGCGGAAGAGCATTACAAAGTAGCACGTGTAACAATGCTCAAGAACAAAGGGGCCAGGTCCACGCCGCCGCAGATGACAAGAGATTATGGCGCTAGTCTCCCTGTTCCCACTGCTGCAGCTTGGCAATTCCACGCGCGTTCTGAATATGCCTTCTTATGTTATCTCGAATGGCTTTTTGCTTAGCACCCTCGCTCCGGACCTCGTACATCTCTCAAATTCCCAACAGCATAACTGATGTCCAACGTATTCCTTTTTCCTTCCTCCGGAGGACCCAATTAAAAAATTGTTCCTTCCCTAATTTCCTATCGTAAACAAATCCGCCGGACTAAGGAGATGCTTCGATATGGAATACCGTAAAAGGTATGAGAAGAATGTTCTCTCAGATTACGTAACGAGATCGAAATCTATTTCCACGAACGACAAGCCAAATGCACGTAATTGCCCGAGCTGGTCCTCAAAACAAAGATCCGGAGTTACTTTTCAAATTAAATTTGGTAAGTCATTCTACATATTGTGGCTTTATTAATTTGTTTCTTCATTTAAGATTACTATATGCTACTGTGCCTAATCGGACAATGCTACATTGGAAGTCCTAAATATAGGCTATCCAGGCTTAATTGATATAGAGATCTTTAACATCCCAGTGGCTCGTAAACACCATTTTACATACCCTTCAAATGACAGCATAACCATATATTTTCAAAAAAAATCATAGGGGCACCCCCACCGCTGAATACGAATCCGCGACCTTGGACACATAAGGTTGTTATGCTAGTCCCAACACCTCAAGCGACCCCATATTGTGGCTTTATTTTGTCATTTTTTTTGTACATATTCTTATTGATTCATTATTTTATATTTGTATATCGTATTATTATTATCTTTTCATTTCACCGCTTTTCAGCAGCGTCGTCATAATTTTTTTTAAATGTCATTTTTCAAAAAAACTTAACAGTTTTCGGCCGCCTTTTAGGTGTTCTCGTGCGCGACTGCGCAAAAAACTGTTAAGTTTTTTGAAAAATGATATTTAAAAAAAATTATGACGACGCTGCTGAAAAGCGGTGAAATGAAAAGATAATTGAGATGGATATGCATGAAGCTTGATAATGGCCCTAGAGGCTGAAACGTCGCGATGCTGGAATAACTAAATTTTTAAAAAAATATCCAAGAATTTCTTTTGAAAATCGGCCTGATAATTATCGAACAAATATTAAAACAAAAGAACAATAACGACAATGATGAGAAAAACACCTGCATAGTTTTTCATGGGTCCAAAAAATAACTTTTTCAATAAACCTGCGAAATCGTTATATTCAATAAAATTTTAGCTCTTATAAATTGTTAAAATCGGGCGCATATCTTTCGAAATAATAAAAATCTTTCTTTTCATGCCTAATCCACCACTCTAATATAAACAGTTAGCTTTATGCTTCTTCGTACATATTCTTACATCTGGAAGAGAGTTGGAATATTAAAATTTGCCCTTTATAGTGTGATAACCTTGTTAATACTGAAATTATTACGATTTTTTTTTAAACGGTAATCGACTCAAAAAAATCTGGTGCGGGCAACACACGACTTTCGCTTACCTTCGTTTTAAAAGCGATTAAATAATTTTCAAGTATAGTAAGAGATAAAAATGAGTGAAACCATTAAAGAATTAATTAAATTAAATTTCTTTAGAAGCATGTGTTTTATTAAAAAATCTATTATATTATTATCTAAAATATTCACTTAGTTTTATCGGCTTTTCATCACTCTCTATTAACTTTTAAAAGCTTGTGTATGAGATAATATTTTTTTCTAAAATCTTTAGCTTTCATACGGTATATCATACATGCATATTACTGTTCTTGTGTTCAATAACAAAAACATGCATTAAAAAAATTTCATTTTTCTCCTTTAGTTGTTTTTTAAATTCGCACAACTTACGTATTTAGCTGTTATTTATCAATGCTAACAATATAATATGGTTATTTTTATAGAATCTACAACTAAAGTTAAAGTTACTTTGAAGAAAGAAAATTTAAATTATCGGCATTTAAGCCCTGTCAGACTATTTTAATCATAATGAAACCTACATGACATTAAAGCCTATCAAATTTTTCATCGAAATATTGAGTTTAATCAAAATCGAATAAAGGTGCAAAATGCATGGTATAAAGTGTCTCTCCTGGTTAGCTGATTTTGATTTAAAAGATTTTGTAACGTCTCGGGCGTATATTTGTCTTAAATATGAAATTTCAGTTTCATAGGACTTATCGTTTTTGCCCGGGTGTTACCACACACACTCAGTCTTTTTTGCGGGACTTGGTTATTTGGACTCAGGGGATCCTAAAACGTGTATTTCCGTTGAAAACAGGAATTCGAAAATTTTCACGATCGTAATACTTTCCCTTACTATATTGTGTAAGTGAAAGTAATATATGGATATGTCGTTCTTTTCCGTTTTAAATCGTATTCTAGTTACCAGATATTTATATTAGATACTTTAGATACTTTTGTGTAGAATCCTCTCAAAGAAAATGGCTACTTGAACATATATAAGAAAACAAAAATGATATTGAGAAATGAAGATATTTTTTTTTTAAATAGTACACATTCAATAAGTACCAACAGTTATAAATGATTTTAATTTAACTAGATCAAATGGTAGAACTGAAAAATGGCAAATGTACTGCTACAAATCCAGATTAAGGTCTTTTTCTACGAAATATATTTATATAATATTGCTTATTGGATTCGTAGGCCACCGTTTTACTTTCTGAATGTAACGTGTTTGATAAAATTCCTTCGAGTCATTATTATTATTTCACAGCGCTACAACCCGGTCACGGATCTTGGCCTCCTCCAACCGCCTCCTCCAATCATCACGGTCTTGAGCCGATGCCATCCAGCTCCTAACTCCCAGCAACATGCGAGCGTCCGCCGCCACACCATCCGACCATCTCAACCTTGGTCTTCCTCTTCTTCTTATCCCATGGATCGGCTGAGTGAGCAATATTTTGGGCATTTCTCCATTTTCCATCCTGGCAATATGCCCTGCATATCTTAGGCGTCTTAACTTCATAGCCCGGACCGCACCACCTTCTCTAAAAGCATTGTAGAGGTCCTGATTTGTGCGCCGCTTCCACTCCTCTCCAACTTTCACTCCTCCAAAAATACGGCGGAGAACTTTTCTTTCAAAAATTAGGAGTTCCTTCTCGGTCGCCTTTGAAGTCGCCCAACACTCTGATCCATAGAGCAGTACGGGACGCACCAATGTCTTATAGAGGTGGAGCTTGGTCTGTCTGGAGAGTATCCGCCTGGTTAGCTGCTTGCCTAACCCAAAGTAGCATTTGTTGGCTGCAGTTATTCTTCTCCTTATCTCAATATCGGGGTTATTATCTTGGGTGACCACTGATCCCAGGTATGTGAACTCCTGTGAAAAGACCTTCTCAAACTTATGAACCCCGATAGTGACTGTCTCGCCTAGCATTGGGATTTCTTCTGCTACCATATATTTTGTTTTGGACTCATTAACGTTCAGTCCAAGTCTGCTGGCAGGACCCATCAAAGCCAGAAAGGCATCAGTCACGGACTGTAGAGAGCGTCCCACAATGTCGATGTCGTCTGCGTAAGCGAACAGCTGGACAAGTCTGGTAAATATATTCCCTTCTCTTTCGCGTAAACCAGCATCTCTTACGGCCTTCTCAAGTGCTAGATTAAACAGCAAACAGGCTAGTGCATCCCCTTGTCGGAGTCCTTTATCTGCACGAAATTCCTTGGACCTGTCACCATTTACTCTCACCATACATCTCACCTCCTTCATGGTAAGCTTTATCAAGCGTATAAGTTTCTCAGGTATATTAAATTCTCTGAGGGCAATGCACAGCTCTTCTCGTATTATGCTGTCACACGGTGCTTTGAAATCTATGAAAAGATGGTGAGTTTTGGTTTTATACTCATGGCCTCTTTCAAGAATTGTTCGCACACAGAACATCTGGTCTGAGGTGGATCTTCCTTTCCTGAATCCACTCTGGTAGGGACCAAGTTCGCGCTCAGCAAATGGTAAGAGACGTCTAAAAAGAATATTAGATAGTATTTTATAGGCGCAGGATAGTAGTGAGATGCCTCGATAATTGCTGCAAAGTAATCTATCACCCTTTTTATGTATAGGGCAGATAACTGATCTGTTCCAATCGGAGGGCATCACCTCATCTGTCCATATCACAAGGAGAAGATCTTGTAATGCTTTGTTGAGCTCATTTCCACCGTATTTCAATAGTTCAGCAGGGAGTGCGTCAATGCCAGGGGTTTTGTTATTTTTCAGTTTGCTGATGGCATCTATAATCTCTTCTTCATCAGGAGGTTCAATGTCTAACCCTTGTTCTCCCACTTGTATTCTGTTGATTTCTTCTGCCTCTTGTTTGTCTAGTTCATCATGAGAGTCTCCTCTTGGATTGAGAAGGTCATTGAAATAATCCCTCCATTCGTCAAGAACTTCAGACTTGTTGGTCAACAAGTTTCCATGTTTATCCTTACAAGACATCACTTTACTAAGGTATTGCTTTCTTCCCTTATTGACAAATCTGAAAATCGAGTCATACTCGAGAAAATTATAAAATCTTCAAAATAAAAAATATATTTCCAGCAGTCGACCAATCGAATATATATAATCTTAACTAAGTCTCTTAACCAACCTTCCAGTTCATCACGAAAGACTTATTTACATGACCATCATAAGGTCAATATAGACTTATGTAGTAAAACTATGAGGCTCTACTAAAGCATCGAATTCTTCTCGTATCCAATCCTTCGTAAAATCCTTAACGCTCCTTATTTTAATACGAATAAACTCATCCATAAAGACCTTAATGTTCCATATGTTACTGAATTAGCCAGAACCAGGTTTCAATCGTTCCATGAAAAATTCTATTCCCACTCTAACCCACTAGTTTCTATCCTAACATTCTCTTCGATTCCTGATCGTCTGAAAAGAAGACGGCCCCGAGACCTTCTAGTTTAGAATATTTTAGAGTGATGCCGCTGGGTAGCGTCTCTACATGTATTTCATGTCAGTTTACTATGTCAACAATTATAACGATAATACAGTTGTAAATATCAATAAATATGTTTTAAAATAACAATTATATTAATAAGTTTTTTCTTCTTGTACTGACATGTTCTCATACATGGACTATTTGACGATGCTTAGTTGTTCGGACTCGGAAAATCTCTGAAAACGCTTTTTCGTAAACTCGGATTCTAAATATTTCACAATATTTTTTCACTGGGAAATAACCAATTTGCATTAAAATCTTTGACGGTAACATTCAAGAGTTTAGTTTTGTTTTTATACATGTTTTCATATGCCTAATGTAACTTTCAAAACTTATGGCTTGTGTTAAAATCACCGCCTCACCGAACATATATCTCATTACTAATATTTAAAAAAAAATACCTAGTTACTACAAAAAGTATAGTATTTTTTCTTCCGCAAATCCCGTTTGTCTGGGTCTTTCTATTTATCGCATTTTATATAAATTAATTATATACAATTCCAACTGGGCCAGAGCAGCTGGTCCTAAGCGAGCCAACATATGGTCCGATTGACCAGTTTTAACCTGTAATTTAGATTTATTCGGAAACACCTGGCCAACTGACGGCTGGCAGTAATTAACACTTCACTGTTAGATAAGGTTCGGGGCAGGCTGATAGATGAGTTAGGCCTGGCACGATCAATTACATTGGTCTCTGCTTCGGTCTGTAGATCTGGCCTTCTCCTCTGGGTATCTGTCTCCGAAGCCAATGAACGCTGTGTCAGGGAAAGAGCTAATTTATTTCTAGCTCTGATATAACATTGGAACCGTTTATCGACGATTTATAAGGAAAAAAAAGTAATGATTTCAGTTAAGCTTTAGCACGAAGGAGTAGAGTAGGAAAACAAATCTGGAAATTAGGAATAATTCTTGAGCTATTGGGCAGACTAGAAAATAATGATGGAATAATGTTTTAGAAGAGACATAAAATAGCTTTTCTAATTAATCAAAATATACTCCATTCTAATAAATTTTCACCTACGTGTTAGCATACACTATGATTTGAATTCGGAATCTCTAGAACCTATTTTCTAAGGCTCATCGATGGATGAATGGTTGAGCTACTTATTTAATTTATGATATATTTTCAATAATGACGGTGGGTATTTTTTTTCGTTCTACCTTGCCTTTGTTGACTATATGAGGGTGTCCCGAGCCAGAAAGAGAGAGGACGAGGATGAATGTTGAGTTATAAGCCCCTCGGTCCCGAGAGATGAACTCATTATCATTTTTTTCGAAGAGTCCGGTCATCTTGTTTCCTGGACAACGCAAGTCCCACTCCAGCCATCCCGCCACCTTAGGAGATTGATATCATCACATAAACAACATCGATGAAGGGCTATATTTTTATTTAAACACACAGAACATATAACATTGTTTGCAAAATCTGTATCTGTATCTGTAACACAAAAACATGGAAGTTATATCACCTTAGCAACCACCTATGTTGACGCAACAGCATTTTTTATTTTATTATTATTTTTTTTAGTGGAATGATATTGAAATAGGGGTTCACCGATATGTGGTGATATCACCACATAAACAGCATCGATAATGGATTATACATTATTTGAACACACACAACATACGAGTATAAGATTGTTTGCAAAACACAAAAATCTGGTGCGGGCAACACACGACTTTCACTTACCTCGATTTTTAAAATCAATGAAAGAATTTTCAAATACAGTTAGAGATAAAAATACGTGAAACTATTAAGGAATTAATCAAATTGATTTCTATAGAAACATGTGTTTCATTAAAAAATCTATTATATTATTATCTAAAATAATCAGTTAGTTTTATCTTCTTCTCATCACTCTCTATCAACTTCTAAAAGCTTTTGTATGAGATGATATTTTTTCTAAAATCTTTAGCTTTCCAACGGTATATCATACATGTATATTACTGCTCTTATGTTCAAAAACGAAAAATTGCATTAAAAAAGTATTTTTCTGTTTTCTCCTTTAGTTGGGTATCGAATTTATTCAATTTATATATTTATCTGTTTTTCATCAGCGTTAACAAGATAATCTAGTTATTATTATTGAATCTACAAAATTAAAGGTACTTTAGGGAAAGAAAATTTAAAATATCGGCATTTAAGCCCTGATACCAAGATCAACACCCGCTGTTTGTGCTCTGTGCCTCAAGGACCACCCGGCTAGCTACAAGGGATGTCAAATCTACAAGAACCTCAAAAGCAGATACCAAAAACCTCAGAATCTGGATGAAACAGCTGAACCGATCAGAAGCAGAAGACAACCTTCGAAAACCATTGATTCGAATGTAACATTTGCCCATCTACTTGGAGGTGGGAACCAGAACAAAGAGGCCGAGGCCCTGCCGGAGCAACGCACACTTCAAAATCCTCAACCCGTTCCACAACCAGCTATTCCTCAAAATTTACCCAACCCTCAAAAACCCCATCCGCATCAAATTTCTCACATTCCTCCTCCATCAAATGTCACAGACCTTACAAGTTTGATGACATCCTTCATCACTGAAATCAAATCCCTCGTTATGCCGCTAATATCACTACTTACTAATCTTGTATCAAACTTAATCCCTTCCTTAAAAAAACCTTAAATGACTTCACCTAACTCCTTATCCATTCTCCTATGGAATGCGAATGGTGTTAGAAATCATACTGACGAACTTACAGCTTTATTGCAAGACAAAAACGTTGACGTAGCACTTATTACTGAAACTAGACTAACCACTAAACAGTTCTTCAAAATACCTCAATACGTGACCTACCGTACGGACCACCCAGACGGCAAAGCCCATGCCGGTACTGCTGTCATTGTGCACCAGTCCCTCTCTCATCACTTACTCCCACTTCCTACCTATGATTTCCTACAAACCACCGCCATAATAATCAAAACTTTTTCCTTTCCGGTAACCCTTACATCAGCATATTGCCCTCCTAAACACTCCATTTCCAACACCGAATTTGTATCCTTTCTAAATTCCTTAGGAAATCATTTCATTCTGGGTGCAGACTTAAATGCCAAGCATCAACAGTGGGGTTCGAGAACCACGAATTCTCGTGGACGAAATTTGCTGTCTGCACTCAACTCCCGTCATTTCAATCTCCTACCTCCTGATTCCCCTACCTACTGGCCAACCGATCCCAACCGTAATCCTGACATCCTTGACTTCTTCATTCACAGCGGATTAGGCTCCCTCAACTTATCTGTAGCTCGACTTGATGAACTATCCTCAGACCATAGTCCACTGATCCTAAAAGTATCTCTCACTCCAATTCCAAAACCTATCTCACCGTCATTTATCCGAGGACCTGTCAACTGGAACCTATTTCGCCAAATCCTGACCGATAATATTAACCTCAGAGCGACCCTCAAAACCCCGGAAGACCTTGACGATTCCGTCTACTCCTTCACCACCGCCATTCAGCAAGCTGTCTGGACTGCCTCCTCTCCTAAGCACTCCAATATAACTCCTCACCAAAACCATTTGCCTCAACACCTTACAGACCTAATCCATGCAAAACGCCGTGCCAGATCATTATGGCAGCGCACCCGACACCCAACAGATCGACGCTCCTATAACTTCTATTGTAGACAATTGAAGCAGGAGTTGGCGACCTTCCGTTCCCAGTCCTTTAATTCCTACCTCTCCTCTCTGTCAGCTAGTGATAATTCCCTGTGGAATGTCACGAAGAAGATTTTAAAATCCCATCAAGTTTCCCATCCTCTCCGGCGTGGTGATGACTCCTGGGCTGCATCTGATGAAGATAAAGCCGAGGAATTCGCCACACACCTCTCCAAAGTATTCACTCCTCACCCGGAATCCCAAAGCAATCATACCGCAGCAGTACAAGACTTCCTTTTGTCACCAATACCTCTTTCCCTACCTCCTAAAGCTATTAATCCCTCTGAGGTTAAATATCTTCTCCAGAAACTGACCCTCCGTAAATCTCCTGGACATGATCTCCTTACCCCCCAGATCCTCCGTCAACTTCCACAGAAAGCTATTATATTCCTTACCTATATCTACAACTGCATCCTTCGCACCACCTATTTTCCTCTCTTATGGAAACATTCCACAATCATTCTCTTCCTAAAACCAGGTAAACCTTCCAGCAACACTTCATCCTACAGACCTATTAGTCTACTCCCTATCCTCTCAAAAGTCTTTGAAAAACTCCTTCTAAAACGAATCCTGCCTATATTAGAATCACAAAATCTTCCTTCCCATCAGTTTGGTTTCCGTGCTCATCATTCCACTGTTCAACAAGGACTCCGAGTTGTAGACCATATTTCCTCAGCCCTTGAATGCAAAGAGTATTGTTCTGGTGCGTTTCTGGACATAGCGCAAGCTTTTGACCGGGTATGGCACACCGGATTACTCTTCAAGCTTAAAACGCATTTACCCCAGTCTCTATACCTCATTCTACGATCCTATCTCTCAAACCGCTCCTTCCGAGTTCGCTGTGGTGTAGAATTTTCTAACTTTTATCCCATTGAGGCCGGTGTTCCTCAAGGCAGCGTCTTGGGACCCGTCCTCTACATCCTTTACACTGCTGATATTCCTAATCATCCTGACACCTTTCTGGCAACATTTGCAGATGACACCGCCATCCTATCATCCAATTCCGATCCCGAAATAGCATCCTTAATCCTGCAAAGACACCTTTGTCTTATCGAGGACTGGTGTAATGCTTGGCGTATTAAGGTTAATGAAGGCAAATGCACCCACGTCACCTTCACCCTTCGACGCAAATCCTGTCCAATGGTTCATTTCAATTCCATACCACTTCCTTCCTCAGACACAGTCCGGTATCTTGGCTTACTACTAGACAAAAGATTGACGTGGAACCCACATACAAGACTTAAACGAAAAGAACTCAACAGACGATTCGGACAGTTATACAGACTACTAAACAAAAAATCTAAGCTTACTGTTGACAACAAATTATTACTTTACAAGACAATACTGAAGCCAATCTGGACCTACGGACTTGAACTGTGGGGGACAGCTAAACGTTCTAACATCAAACGCATTCAATCCTTTCAATCCAAAGTCCTCCGAACATTAGTAAATGCTCCTTATTATGTCTCCAACTATACCTTACACCACGACCTTAATGTTCCATTTATTTCAGACCTGATTCCATCTAAATTTTCCAAATTCCACCAGAACCTCATTCATCATCCTAATCCTCTAGCACAATCCCTATCCAGCTCCACTCATCCATACAACCCTCCCAGAAGGTTGAAACGGCAGTGGCCCCGAGACATATTGTAATCTATTCTGGAGTTCTGACACTGGTCAGATTCTCCTCTCATGTGCGGTGTGATTGTGGCTGTGGCGCCCTCACTTAGCTTCCGCTGGCTCACACCAGTGATGCGGCTGAGAGGGAGGCGCTGGGATCCTTTGGACTCTGCTTGTCCTTCCACAAGTGGGGGGACAAGCCCCGTCCGGGGTTCCCGAGCTGATTGTAAATATTGTAAATAGGTATGAATGTGACATGTTTTGTTTATTTATTTGTTAACTTCAATTATTTGTATTTATTTTGTCTATAAATTTTGTTATTGTATACGTTTATTTATTTTGATTTTATTTTATGTAATTTGACTTTCTTTTTGATTATATTGTAAATATTGTATGAATGAGATCCTGTAGCACTATTATTATTGTCTATTATGACAAATTGTAATAAATACGAATAAAAAAAAAAAAAAAAAAAAAAAAGCCCTGATAGACCATTTTTACACACACACAGACCTTTTTGCGTGACTTGGTTATTTGGACTCAGGGGACCCTAAAACGTGTATTTCCGTTGAAAACTGGAATTCGAAAATTTTCACGATCGAAATACTTCCCCTTACTATATATAGTAAGTGAAAGTAAAAAGGTATCTGTAATACAAAAACATAGCCGTTATATCTCCTTAGCAACCACCTGTGTTGATGCCATAATTTGTTTATTGTGCCAACTTTTTGGCCTAAGTTTTAGACCTCTTCAGGGCTACCTCTACCTGCCATAAAGTGAGAGCATCTCTAAACACCATGTACTTATACGTGGGTGAATCAAATATAAACGAGACCTTTTGTCCTGGAGGTCCAGTGAAGGTGCGGAAACGTTCCCGCGTTTAGAGGTGTTGGGTAGGGGGTAATTTTTTTATCAAATGACCTTTCTTCTTTCCTATTTAATGCTATAAGGTTTGTTTATTTGATAATGTATACTTTTTAAAAGTACAAAAATGATCTTTAGAAATGGTTTACATACTGATAGGTCAAGAACGCAAGAAAACATTTGAAAAAATCTGGTGCGCGCAACACACGTCTTTCACTTAGCTCCGTTTTTAGAATCGATTAAAGAATTTTCAAATACAGTAAGAGATAAAAATGAGTGAAACCATTAAAGAATTAATTAAACGGAATTTGTACAGAAACATGTGTTTTATTAAAAAATCTATTATATTATTATCTATACTAATATTATAAAGCTGGAGAGTTTGTTTGTTTGTTTGTATGTTTGTTTGTTTGTTTGAACACGCTAATCTCAGAAACTACTGGTTCAAATTGAAAAATTCTTTTTGTGTTGGATAGTCCATTTATCGAGGAAGGCTATAGACTATACAACATCACGCTGCGACCAACAGGACCGAAGAATCAGTGGAAATATGGGGAAAAAACAGGGAAAATTGACCTCGAATCCCAACGATTCCAAATGATTTACCTTTTAATTTTAAAATAATTCAATTTCCTGTTAATTTATCTTTTGCCATAACAATTAATAAAGCACATGGGCAAGCATTTAAACACGTAGGAATCGATTTACGTCAAGATCGGGTCGCGGAGAAAATCAGTATGTTCTTCTGCCACAAGAAAATAAAACCAAAAATATTATTTAAGCAGAAATACTTTAAAATATTGGGTCTTCCGAAAAGTTGGTAGAGGTTTTTAAAATAAAATTTACCTCCTGTTTTTTCTACTAAAATGAATCTCGAGGCTAATGTTTATTTATATGCCTTTAATCCTCATGGAATTAACTATGTTTACACACCGAATTCGTCTTTATGAAGGATCAGTAGAGTAGTTTATTGCAATCCAACATGAGTGACGATTCAGTTCATTTTCGAAATAATAAGCTGTTCTTTTTTAAAAGAGGGAAAAACGTAGCCCGAACTGCAAGAAAGATTCGTTCCGAGTATGGCAGCGATTCAATTGCTGACAGCACGGTTCAGAAGTGGTTTTCGCGGTTTAGAGGGTCTTCAATTAGGAAGACCAACCCCATTTTTGTAGATTAAATAAACAAATTTTAAGCTGTCCAATTTTAATTGTTGTCCGAATTTTTCTACGAACTTTCCGGACAACCCAATATATTCTTTTAAAAACGTCTTAATAGCGATCATAATAACTGTAATTGACGCAGACGAAGTCGCGCGCAACAGCTAGTCTAAAATAATCAGTTAAGTTTATCGGCTTTTTATCACTCTCTATTAACTTTTAAAAGCTTGTGTATGAGATAATATTTTTTTCTAAACGGTATATTATAAATGTACGAGTATTTTACTGTTCTTAAGTTAAAAAACAAAACATTGCACTAAAAACTATTTTTTCAGTTTTCTCCTTTTGTTTTGTTTTAAATTCTCTCAAAATGCATATTTAGCTGTTATTTATCAATACTAACAAGATAATATGGTTATTTTTATATAATCTACAAAAGTAAAGGTACTTTAGAGAAAGAAAATTTAAAATATCGGCATTTAAGCCCTGCCAGAGTATTTTAATCAGAATGAAACCTACATGATGTTAAAGCCTATTAAATTTTACATTGATACAGCGAGTTTAATCAAAATCGTCGGTACCGTTTTTGAGAAAATTAAAAAAAGGTGCAAAATGCATGGTATAAAGTGCCTCTTCTGGTACGCTCATTTTGATCACATTTGTCTTAAATATGAAATTTCAGTTTCATAGGACTTTTTGTTTCCACCCGGCAGTTACCACACACACGCCGTTTTGTGGGACTTGGTTATTTGGACTCAGGAGACCCTAAAACGTGTATTTCCGTTGAAATATTGAACTCGAAAATTTTCACGATCGCAATACTTTCCCTTACTATAAATAGTAAGTGAAAGTAAAAATTAAGATAGGTAATTGAACTGTATCAGTTTGACTTTCTTAATTAATTTTTTTCTAACTACTAACACCATTTTAGCAAACATTCTTACATATAATAATAAGCTATATAAAATATTTTAAACATAAATATATAACCTAGTACACAAACCAAGCCTGATACGATGACACACTAACTAGGCATATCGCCATACCAGATCTAAATGCACCACCTACTACTGTTGTTGAATATCACTTATCAACCGAAAATTCCGTTATTCCGTGGACTATGATGATTTACTCAAAACCACGATGAAATCCAACACCCGTGATTATGAGCCTGATAACATTCCCGTGACACTAATAAAAACATTTCTTCCGGCACATATTTCTCTTCTATGCCATAAATTACAACTCTTCCTTAGAAAAGGCCGATTTCAGATCTCCAAATATTTCTCAATAAAAAAAAATATATCTCAAATTCTACTTGACCAAGTGATCTTTAAGTTATTTCCTAATACATATCGAAAAAACTAAGACCGTAAACTCTTCCTCGACTTATTAACCTAAATAATATTGGCTATTGTTCTATCAGCATTTTATGGCCACGAATCAAATCCGTTCCTGTATCAAAAATAATTTAATCGATATCAATATTACACAACATTATTCTGTTAGACATTTTGAGATTATTCAATACCATTATTAACATAATCGTAATAATATAAGCAAACTACAATTCGTTCTATTCTCTGTAATTTTTAAGGTTTTAAGGAGCATCAGGTATGTACCAAATCGTACGTAAGATAACAAACGAAATGGTAAATTGTTATAAATCCATATAATTACATAGTTATTAATTATTTCTTCTTTTAGATTATTTCATGAAAACAGACGTCTCACTATAAACTTAATGGGAAATAAATGTTAATTTATCAATAGACAATGTTTATGAAATAAAAAAGACTTTTCTCTATCGTCAAAAGCAACTGAGTTATGAGCGTATTTATGTGTAAAATTTCATTTTTTATCTTTTCTTATTTCTCTTTTATATAATTATTTTATTTTATGTAATTATTATTTTTTGGTTAAAAAACACTTATAAATGTTTTCTCTATATTCAAAAATAACTGACTTATTTGAATTAAATCACGTTTAATCGGCCGCCATTTTTAAACTAACCAGCTGATATCAATGTCCATGTGTTAAGATCATGGGTGCATGGATTAGTATTTTACTTTCACTTACTATATATAGTAAGGAAAGTATTGCGATCGTGAAAATTTTCGAATTTCCAGTTTTCAACGGAAATACACGTTTTAGGGTCCCCTGAGTCCAAATAACCAAGTCCCGCAAAAAGGTCTGTGTGTGTGTGTGTGTGTGTGTGTGTGTGTGTGTCTGTCTGTGTTTTTTTTTTTTTTTTTTTTTTTTTTTTTTTTTTTTTTTTTCGGGTAGGGGAAAAATCTTTCATCAGACGAAGTGCAACTGTCAGGCTACACAACAGTGTGAGATTCCTACTCACTAAAAAACCACCTCCCAATTCGTCTTTACCACCCCACGGAACCGCTGTCAAGCATTACTTCATGGGGGGGCAGAAGGGCTAAATGCCAGCTACTTTACTGGACATCTGATTTAGGCTAGGCCGATGCACCGCCTCTCCTTTCTTGCTCCTGTACTCTGAGTTTTCTGCAGATTTGTGCTGCATAATCAGCTGCAGCGCTCCAACTCTCCTGACTAGCCATCATCAAGGAGACTAAATTTTCGGGTGATGCTTTTGTACTAAATTTAGCGTCTATCTCCGATCTTTCTCGAACGAATCCCGAACAAGAGAAGAATGCATGTTCCACTGTTTCTTCTATGGGATCACAAAATGGGCACAATGAACTTTCCTCTATTTTGAAACGGGCTAAGTACGCTCTGAAGCAACCATGCCCAGTAAGCAGCTGAGTGAGATAGTAATCTACATCTCCATGTTTCCGGGATAACCATGTCGATATGTCGGGAATTAGGCGGTAGGTCCATCTTCCACAAGATGAAGCGTTCCAGCGTCTCTGCCATATATCAAGTGTATGAACTCTCTCTTGTTTTGCTAAAGAAGCCCAGTGAGCATCCTTCTCTTCTTGTTTTCTTCGGTAGATCCTTCTACGTTCATCTGCCAAAAGATCAATCGGAGGCATGTCTGCGATGACGCATACAGCGTCGTAGGACACAGTGCGAAAAGCTCGAGCGACACGCAGGGCACTTCTCCGATGCACACTAATAACTTTCCGGACATATGATTGCACTTGGCAGGATTCTGCCCAGATCGGTGCTGCGTACAGAAGCGTGGAACTGGCTACATTGGCCAGAAGCTTCCTCTGGTTTCCCCTTGGTCCACCAATATTTGGCATGATTCTGGCCAATTCATTTACCACATTCGCTGCTCTATTACTAACTTTAAGCAGGTGTTCATCAAATCGAATTCTAGCGTCAATATGCACTCCGAGATATCTAATTGATGGCTTGGATAGGATATCGAACTCCCCGACGGTGAAACTGACTGTCTCCTTCACTTTCCTACTGGTTATCAATACTGCCTCAGTTTTATGATCAGCAAGCTGAAGGCCTGCCGCTGAGAGCCATTGACGAATCATAAAGATAGCCTTGTTCCCATTATAAGATATCTCCTCCAAGAGTTTCCCCCGAACTATGATTGCCAGATCGTCAGCAAAACCAAGCGTAGTAGTTTCTTCTGGCAGGGGTAACCTGAGCACACCGTCATACATTATATTCCACAGAAGTGGCCCTAGAACCGAACCCTGAGGAACGCCACCTGTGACTTTGTAGCTTTTTAATCCTGCTTTCGTATCATACCTTAAAATTCTGTCGGTAAAATAACTCTCAATAATCTTCATGAGGTAATATGGGACTTGTGTCTGTGTCTGTGTGTATGTCTGTGTGTGTGTCTGTGTCTGTCTCAATAATCTTCATGAGGTAATGTGGGACTTGTGTCTGTCTGTGTGTGTGTGTGTGTGTGTGTGTGTGTGTGTGTGTGTGTGTGTGGTAACTCCCGGGCGGAAACGGTAAGTCCTATGAAACTGAAATTTCATATTTAAGACAACTATACGCCCGAGACGTGACAAAACTTTTTTCATCAAAATGAGCTTACCAGAAGAGGCACTTTATACCATGCATTTTGCACCTTTTTTCGATTTTCTCAAAAACGGTTCCGACGATTTTGATTAAACTCGCTATATCGATGTAAAATTTAATGGGCTTTAATATCATGTAGGTTTTATTTGGATAAAAATGGTCTGACAGGACTTAAATGCCGATATTTTAAATTTTCATCCCCTAAAGTACCTTTATTTTTTTAGATTCAATAATAATAACTAGATTATCTTGTTAACGCTGATGAAAAACGGGTAAATATATAAATTGAACAAATTCAATACCCAACTAAAGGAGAAAACAGAAAAAATATATTTTTAATGAAATTTTTCGTTTTTTAACATAAGATCAGTAATTAGATGTATGATATACCGTGGGAAAGCTAAAGATTTTAGAAAAAATATCATCTCATACACAAGCTTTTAGAATTTAATAGAGAGTGATGAGAAGAAGATAAAACTAACTGATTATTTTAGATAATAATATAATAGATTTTTTAATAAAACACATGTTTCTATATAAATTCAATTTGATTAATTCCTTAATAGTTTCACGTAATAGTTTATCTAAGTTTAATAGTTTATCTCTAACTGTATTTGAAAATTCTTTCATTGATTTTAAAAATCGAGGTAAGTGAAAGTCGTGTGTTGCCCCCACCAGATTTTTTGTAACAAATTTATAAAAATTGGTCCAGTAGTTTCAGAGAAAACCGGCAGACAAAAGGATTTTTTTTTATTCATCATTCGGATTCTACGCATCTTGAAACGTAAGTGCTCAAATTTTGAGTGGGGCTAATTTTTTTTTTTTTTTTTTTTTTTTTTGTCGATTACAAAGGTTTTTTATAAAGGTATTTTGATTATTCAAAATAATAAACCGATATATTTTGGATATCTAACCTGATATACGAAAACGTGTATGTATAAATGCGTGATTAATAAGCCACACCTTTAAAAAAAAAAAAATACTCCAAAGGAAATTGATAAATCTGAGTGAAAAAAAAAACAAAACAACTAATTTACAGAAAAAAGCACGCAATACCTCCCAGCCCGGAGTAGAAACAGTGAAATGAAATGTTGTCATTATGTTAGCAAGATAAAAGTTACACCGCTGGTCCAAATAAGATATTAGCTAATACGGAGATATTTATGCCACCGAGAAACGAGTTTAGCATTGAGCAGGAGTGGGAAGAGGTAACTGAGACAAAGGGAAAATTTATATAGGTATAAAAATTAAAGTAATAAAAATGAGGCGGTCGTGTGGGTGCCTTGACTTGTGGTTCTTTTAGTGGCTTCTTTCACATTAGCATAACCACCGCGTCCCTCGCCTCCCGATTTATGGGAATCCCGTCTCTCCCTACAGCCTTTCGGATTTGTCTAAGTAGCCCGGCCGGTATTATGGAATGAATAAGTCACCGATAAACTGGATTTTTAAATATATCTACCGGGACATCTTTATTCATCGGTGAGTATGGGAAAAGATACAATGACAGTTATCGAGTCCAGAGGGTTTAGCAAATTAATCCGTTACTCCGCTTAAAGTTGTTTTGTTTATTTCTTTATATTATTTTATTTATTTTTTTTTGCATTTTATGTAGTTATTATATAAAAAAATCTGGTGCGGGCAACACACGACTTTCACTTACCTCCATTTTTAAAATCAATGAAAGAATTTTCAAATACAGTTAGAGATAAAAATACGTGAAATTATTAAGGAATTAATCAAATTGAATTTATATAGAAACATGTGTTTTATTAAAAAATCAATTATATTATTATCTTAAATAATCAGTAAGTTTTATCTTCTTTTCATCCCTTTCCAATAACTTTTAAAAGCTTGTGTATGAGATGATAATTTTTCTAAAATCTTTAGCTTTCCAACGGTATATCATTCATGTATATTACTGCTCTTATGTTCAAAAACGAAAAATTGCATTAAAAAAATATTTTTTCTGTTTTCTCCTTTAGTTGGGTATCAAATTTATTCAATTTATATATTTACCAGTTTTTTATCAGCGTTAACCAAATAATCTAGTTATTATTATTGAATATACAAAATTAAAGGTACTTTAGAGGAAGAAAATATATAAAATACAGATATTTAAGCCCTGTCAGACTATTTAAATCCCAATAAAACCTAAATGATATTAAAGCCCATTAAATTTTGCATCGATACAGCGAGTTTAATCAAAATCATTAAAGCCGTTTTTAGAGAAAATCGTAAAAGGTGCAAAACGCATGTTATTAAGTGCTCTTCTGGTAGCTCATTTTGATGAAAAAAGTTTTGTCACGTCTCGGGCGTATAGTTGTCTTAAATATGAAATTTCAGTTTCATAGGACTTACCGTTTCCGCCCGGGAGTTACCACACACACACACACACACACACAGACACACACACACACACACACACGACCTTTTTGCGGGACTTGGTTATTTGGACTCAGGGGACCCTAAAACGAGTATTTCCGTTGAAAACTGGAATTCGAAAATTTTCACGATCGTAATACTTCCCCTTACTATATATAGTAAGTGAAAGTAATAAAATATACAATAATATAAAATAACTCACACCAGGTAAATGATTATTTCATCGAATAAATATACGATATCCATATTATCATGAAGAAAATACTCTGAGAAGTCTGACATAGGTATGTACATCTCTATATGTATAATTTCATTTTGCTCTATTACATGCTACCATCTTCCAGTTAATTTTTTAATTCCGTCCTCCCAGAACGGTTAAAGGACGACCCTTGGGTTTGCGTCTTCAAAACCAAAACTTCCAATTGTGAACTGGTGCTTCCTCCTAAGTCATCATTGCCATACACAATGAACATTTTGTTAACCGTCTATCATTTTAGGAAATAAGAAAAAATGACGAAAATGAATTTTTTTTTCTCTTCCATTTGGAGCAAGCAAAATCCCATTTAAAGATAAGGAATCTCGGTTGAAACTGTTGCATAAAAGCACCTTAACTAATTTCTTTTTTTTTTTTTTTTTTTTAGAATATGTAAACATTATAGACCAAGTAACATAATTTTATAAAAACAGAGATGATTTAACCAAAATATTTAAAAATGCTACGAACTTATAAATACCGTTTTCACTATCATCCAGGACATTCTTTCCTGAAGGTTTATGAGTAAAATGCATTGTATGTAACTTTTTCTTTAGAAGGTCAAATTAAATGTTCTGTAATCAGGTAATAAAAATGTTATTTATGAAAGTGATCTCGACCGAATCACCTAATGCACGGCCGTTGGCCTAGAAATAGTACGAATCTCTACATCTACTGAGCCCAAAACTCTTCTTAGGTTGAAGTGGTACAGGAATTTTTTTTATTCCTGAAATATGAGTAGTAATATAGACGTGTAATACTCCGTTGGAAAGCTCAAGATTTTAGAAAAATTAATATATAATTAAATATGTTCTACAACTTATCATAATGTCGTTATAAGCACATAAAGTTATCAACGTATGTTATTTGTCATGTTAGTAACGAGCGAGGTTATGGTGATTCAGTGTCGCCACTTAACAGTTTTGTAAAATTTATATTCTTCCATACAGTACGCAAGATTTTTGAAACGATGTTACGCACCAAATCTGTGCAATATTACATAAGTAAACTGTTAAAATTAATGGAAGTAAACTTGTAAACCTACATTATAATTAATTATCTCTACTTTAAATATTGTTTCATGAAAACAGGTGTATTTCAATATATCTAATTCGGCATAACCACACTGTTGTAAGAAGACATAATTGTATTCTTATACTATTTTACCGTGAGAAGCCTGAGACATAAATGTATCTATATGTATATCTAATCTATATGTATCTATATGTATATCTAAATGATATCGCTATTCTTGCTTTCTGTTAAATCGGCTCCCCTTGTTATTAATTATTTCATGAAAACAAACGTTTCTCTGTTAACTAAGTAGTATTCCATTGGAATCTAAATGTTATAATTTTGTTTCTTCCATTTATTGAGATTTACAACTGTATTAGTAAATACATCAAGTAAATTAGCTGTCAGATAATAAACATGAAGAGAAAATGCCCACTGGCATCACTCCACTATGAATCTAAACTAGAAGGTCTCGAGGCCATCTTCTTTCGAGGCGCCTCGGAGGATTGTCAGGAATAGAAGAGGAAGCAAGCATTGAAACTAGTGGGTTAGAGTGGGTGTGGAGTCATGGAAGGATTGATACCTGGTTCGGGCCAAATCAGCTACAAAGGGAATATTAAGATCGTTATGGATGAGCTTGTTCGTGACAAAATAAGGAGCGTTGAGGATTTTTCAAAGGATTTTGGATTCTAAGGATTGAAGACGGGAAGAATTTGATGGTTTAGTGGAGCTCCATAGCTCAACTCCGTTAGTCCAGATAAGTCTTATGATGGTCATGTAGATGAGTCTTTTGTAGTAAAGTGAAAGTTTAGAGCGTTTGTCTAGTAAGTGTTGAAGTAACCGAAAGCGGCGAGCAGTTTCTTGTCGTTTCAGTCTAGTGTGCGGATTCCATGTTAGACGTTTGTCAAGTAGAAGTCCTAGGTAAGGGATCTGTTCAACTGGAACAAGAATTACTGGAATATTATTGAAGGGTACTGTAGGACAGGATGTCAGAGGTTTACAACGAAGGGTAAAGGTTATTTGGTGGTATTTGATGGAATTTATTTTAATTCTCCAATTCTTACACCATACCTCAAGGTCTCGGATGTGGTACTGAAGAAATTGAGAGGCAATAGTCGGATCGTTATTGATTGATACCACACAGGTGTTATCAGCATAGTTAGATAGGAAGGTATTGGGATGGGTAGGGATATCAGCTGTATAAACTTTGTAAAGGATAGGTCCTAGGATACTACCTTGAGAAACACCAGCAGACTGAGTAAAAAGGGATGAATAGGAACTATTGTGATTTATTTTGAAGGATCTTCCAGAGAGGTAAGACTGGATAATGAAGTAGTATGTAGGAGGGAGGAATTTACGGAGTTTGTATAGCAGTCCCGGGTACCAGACACATATTATAATCAAATAATTATATGAAACAAAAAATATTAATATCTAACCTGAATAAATCATTTTTAATATGCATAAACATTAATCCTACTCTGAGTTTAATAAGCGAAATAAATGAGTACGCAATTATTTCTACAACAGAAGTAATAAGGGACCGAAACGAATTTAGGAGAAAGATAATTAAAATAGCTCAACAACAGTTTTTCACAGGCATTATAACACCTAATATGTAATTAATAAGGAATCATGATGAGATGTGAGATATGATAAGACAGTAAACGGGGGTAATGGCAACGCTTCGTAACAATTAAATAATTAGGCTCACCAATTTGAGACGGTCAGAATGGTCTGTAACGAGTATGTTTAACCCTAACAGTTACTAGATAATGGCTTCCTTCTTCTAACAAGCTAAATAATGACTTAATTATTAATAAATCCAACAGATAAGTCTAAACTCGGTGCGAAGCTTGGAGAAATAAAGGGTGGTGGTTGTACTTAGTACAGGAAACCTGAAACCAAGTTAATTCAGATGTTTATCCTAACTGTTAATTAGATAGGATTGGTGTCCGCCTTTTCAATATCTTTTTACTTTCACTTACTACATATAGTAAGGGGAAGTATTGCGATCGTGAAAATTTTCGAATTCCAGTTTTCAACGGAAATACCCGGTTTAGGGTCCCCTGAGTCCAAATAACCAAGTCCCGCAAAAAGGTCTGTCTGTGTGTGTGGCAACTCCCGAGTGGAAACGGTAAGTCCTATGAAACTGAAATTTCATATTTAGGAAAAATGTACAACCGAGACGTTACAAAATCTTTTTCATTAAAATCGGCTAACCAGAAGAGTCACTGTATACCATGCGTTTTGCACCTTTTTTCGATTTTCTCGAAAACGGTTCCGACGATTTTGAATAAACTCGCTATATCGATGTAAAATTTAATAGGCTTTAATATAATGTAGGTTTTATTCTGATAAAAATAGTCGGACAGGGCTTAAATGCCGATATTTTAAATTTTCTTTCTCTAAAGTACCTTTAATTTTTTAGATTCAATAATAATAACTAGATTATCTTGTTAACGCTGATGAAAAACAGGTAAATATATAAATTGAATAAATTCGATGCCCAACTAAAGGGGAAAACTGAAAAAATATTTTTTTAATGCAATTATTTTATTTAGAACATAGCAACAGCAATATACCGTTGGAAAACTAAAGCTTCTAAAATAAATATTATCTAATGCACAAACTTGTTAAAGTAAATAATGAGTGATGAAAAGCCGATAAAACTGATTATTTTAGATAATAATAAAATCGATTTTTTAATAAAACACATGTTTCTATAGAAATTTAATTTAATTTATTCTTTAATGGTTTCACTAATTGTTATCTCTTAACGTATTTGAAAATTCTTTGATCGATTTAAAAAACGGAGGTAAGTGAAAGTCGTGTGTTGCTCGCACCAGATTTTTTTTATTTTTAAATTAAAAACTCATTAATAAATATTAATGTATTATAACTATCTGACCCGGCAAACGTTGCTCTGCCATAAAAATTATTTCTATTGAATATTGTGGTTGTTCAATAAAAAATAAGGAATCTATTTAAGTAGTGTGTGGGGGTTGGGACCTATGGCAGAAAGAGCAATGGAACGCAGTAGGCGATGGCCACCGATAAAAATATCATTCATTCATTATCTCAATTGCGCGTATTTCATATGTGTTCACTACGAACCGACGCACAGTGGGCAAAATCATGTCAAAAGTTTGGAATTTTCCAGTGCTTCACCTTTTAATTATTAGTTGGCAAGACCCTTAATACTAATATTTCCCGTCATACCGTGTTTACAAATAAATAGTAAATGAATGAATCAGTCCTGTTTGCACAAGTGCCTAATAACCGACAGTGAGATTATCTTTATTCGATAGTCATTTATTGTGGTCAAGGTGTATTTAGAGCAATGTGTATTAGCTTTTATTTATTTCCAAACTCAGTATTGAATATACATTGCAGTCTCACCTATAGAGTTAATTTAGCAATTTGTAAATGTATGCTTTTGTTCAATAACGAAAAACTATATAACCCCCAAGTTACCCCAAGGATTAGTTTGTAGGATTTGTTTTACCAATCCTTCTTGTCTTTAGTTATTACAAAGAATGTTTGCGATTTTTTGCGTTTTTAGTGATACATAATTTTTTTCAGAACACTCCGAATCAAAAGTTTTACAATCTATAATTTCAAGAATTTCCTTAATCATTTAAAATACATCAATTATAAGGTTTTAGCAACTCCGAGCCATAATTATTTTTTTTGTATTATTTTTTCCTTATTCTGGGACTTCAAACGTAAAATATAGGGAAGTTTTAGATTTTAGCTAACAAAATAGATGTTTGACCACTGTGCGTTCGCCAATCATGTCAGAAAATTAATTAGATTTTATAATTTTTTCTCAAAATTTTTAGATATATTTTTTTCCGTAATCTGGGACCCCAAATGTTAAATATAGACAAATTTCAGAATTTTGTCCACCTAAATCGATCATATTTCCCACTGTGCGACGCGATTGTCTCCGTTTCAAATCTTGTTTAACTCCTCCTAAGGTTTACCCAGCCTTTATAATATGGTTTACTATTTACCATGTTAAATTTAACCATGATCTCTTGTAAGAAATGTAATCCTATGGTCAATATCTTTTTTATTAGTCCATTCTTTATTAAACATTTTCAATCCCAGTCTGTTTTTGATGGCATTAAAAGTACACATTATTTCAAGTCATAAATGTCATTATCCCGAATTGAAAGATTTCAGTCACATATGTTAATTGTTTGAAAGGCAAAAAAGTTAAGTGGGAGCTATAACATTGACAAAATTTATGGGGAACAACATCCCGTAATTTATTTAAAAGCCAAGATAATGACTCGTTAAAAATACTTGAGCCGTTAATATTCATATCCATATGGTTTCCAAATTACGTTTTGGTTTGAAAAAAACATAAACTTAACAACATTTAATAGAAGTATTAAATTTGAAATCTTTATTATAGGGGTACTCACTACGTTTGCTATAGCATGCTATTTGTGCTATGGTGCTAAACCTATAAATTTTCTACAGGAAATAACTGTAGAAGCTCGAGGGGTTTAGCGAAATAACACAAATAGCATGCTATAGCAAACGTAGTGAGTTCTCCTAATGTTGCTTTCCATATAGTTAAACTTGGTTTAATAGTTCTACATGTGGCTGGCTGGCAAAAAAAAAACTAAACTGATAACAATCAGCGACGTATTTTATTTTAGGCTTCTTATAATTCAATTCACATTATGAAAATACTCAAGCTAAAAACAAATCTCAGTAAACCCAGCTAGCGAGTAATTTTATTCGAAAATAGGTGAAATGATATTCGAAAACAGGTATTTTTATATGGTATGCTATGATAAAGGTAAAACACCTGTATCAAATCCTTAATATAACAGCATTATAAGAAAGTATTTGGGATTTAAATAATAGCATTTGACCGGGTCTGGCACCCGGCATTAATTTACAAGCTCCGCTTTTTTCGCTTTTACGAGCGGAATCTAGTGCATTTTTGTGGCAACTACACATTGCATCCTTACCCCTTTTTAAATTACAGTAGCGATACCTACCTACTTTTGTACTAAATCAGGGTTCTCTGTATACACGCTTTTTTTTTTTTTTTAATTAGGAGATCGCTATCTTGATATCCATATATGGATAAGGATGCTCTTTTAAAGTTAATACGAGCTTTTTTTTTTTAACTTTCCCTAAAAGTTGGGATCACCTGTAGCACAGTGGCTTGCATAACCCGCAAGTTGTTGTATGATTTTATAAAATCCTTAGTTATGCCGTCCTTCAGATAGGACGTAAAAAGGTGTTCTCGATCCTGTTCGATGTCAGGTACTCGTTAAAGATCCTTATCCTAATTAAACCTGGATTGGCAAAATATAGGACTCCTACTTTAGCATCGTCCGATTAACCATAGTAGCATAAAGTGACGTTAAAAGAATAAACAAACAAACTTTCCCCAAAAGTAATAGTGATCAATGACAAAGAGAATACTTGAAACTTGTAATAGTCCAGGAAATACTGTTAACATCCAAAGCAGACACTAGGGGAAAAAAATCCTATAAAAATTTCTATAAAGTGCTTTTTAATTTTATAAAAAATGTTTTTCGTGGTGTGGTCTACCGGATAGAGCGCTAAGCCTGGTATCCTCCGGGTCCTGGGTTCGAATCCCGGCTGTGGCAAAATATTATTTATTCTGTTAATTGTTAATTCAGTCGGGGGGAGAGGGGGACTATTGGGTATGGAGACCCTCCTGGGGCAGACCCAGTCTCTATAAAGTGGGTACCCAAAATGATTGGGGAAAAACCTGGCGGCTGAGCGTCATTAAGGCTCAATAATCTCATCGCACAGCCGTTGGCCTAGAAACAGTGCGAATGTCTATATGTACTGAGCCCAAGACTCTTCATAGGTTGTAGTGGTACAGGTTTTTTTTTCAGGTTTTTCATTAATTTTCCTGAAAGTTAGTATAAATGAGTAACTAAAAAAATATTTCAAAACATGTAACGGGCTAGAAACTACTAACAACGTCCAAACCAGACTCCAGGAAAACAAAAAGAAAAATTATGATAATGTCTATAAAGTTCTTTTTAATGTGAGAAAAACTGTTTTACCTACTTTTTTAATTTTTAACACTAAAAAGGACTTATTATTATAGCTTTAAATGTGCATTATTATCCGTGTTTGGCGTCTAAAATGACGATCTCCTATTGAAAAAAAGAGCGCGAGTACAGAGAACCCACCTAAAGAATTAGTGCAAAAGCCGATAGGTATCGCTATTGTATTTTGAAGGGTGTAATTTACAATAAGGCAAGTATGGAACACTATGGTAGTTACCAAAAAGACGCTAGATATCGCGAAATTCACAGCTTTTAGAAGGTAGTATTAAGCTTAAATCACTCCCAGTCGCCATATTTTCTCAAGTTTTGGGTTCCTACTTATAGGCGTTCCAGGAGGTTGCTAACTTATTCGAGTGTTTACGTCAATATCAGAATCACTAATAGTTCTGACAAATATTATTATATTACATTTAGCTGACAGACTGGTGAGACCCGGAGGGAGCATTACAAAGAGCAGTTGTGATGAAGACTGGGCCCTGTTGTAGGCATCAGGTGACACGTGTTTGAGAGGGTCGGCCACAATGCTACCAATGGCGGTTGACATTCTGCCCGAGGGGAGAGATCTAATCTGCAACAGGCTATTATATCTGTCCGCTCTGGCTGACTTCATGGATCGGTTCTCCCATTATCATGGCTGTGATTGGTAGGAAATTGGCAGGTTAGGGTTCACGCGTTGAGAGGAGGGTGAAACGTCGATTTTGGATTCAGGTAGCTTAGAGGGTTGGGGAAGACTTCGGCCCACTTGAATTTATTCAGAATGGTTTAAAAATAGAACGATCGTTAAGAGCTCACTGTCCTAAATAACATTATGGATTGACTAACCAGAAACAACCCACTCCTGATATAACAGAATGATTAATTGCCTTGCCAGAGTAGGACTCAAACCCGAAATCCGATATTAGAAACCCATTTCCACACGACAAAAGACAACCATAAGCAAGGTTATAGCTATGGAAGCACTCTTATCTGATTTGCTAAGGATTGCGAAGATTGTAAAGAGGGAGGTTATGATGATTCCTTGTTTCCAGCGAACTATATCGTATATGTTTTATTCTTCCATAACTAACTGGCTGTTGGTAGTAGGTAGAAAACTAATAAATTAACAAACTAGCTGGTTGTTATAGAGGATAATAAAATAGATTATTTAATAAAACATATGTTTCCTATTAGCATTATCTGCAGTGATTAATAGTGATATTTTTCTTTATATATATATATATATATATATATATATATATATATATATATATATATATATATATATTTTTTTTTTTTTTTTTATTTATTTTTTTTTTTCATTTCTTCGGAAATCTTTATTAACATTTATGTATTTTTCTTAAATTTATGACAATTATTTCATTTTACTATTTTTCTTTATATTTTACTTCTATTTATACCGTTCCTTTTTTAATATTACCTTAGCGATAGAAGGTTAAAGATGCACAGGCCTTGATGACCTTGAAGTTTTACGCCTTAAAGCCCAAACAAACAAACAAACATATGTTTCCATCGACACTATGTAATTAGCCTTATGCAATTGGCACCGTTTGATAGGCATGATACCTAACACGACGCTACTTTTTACAGGAATCGTGTAAAACTTTACTAACAAGTAATTTATTTCAGTAAACCCTCGATTTAACGAACTCCAAAAGACCAAAAAATTCTCTGTTCGTTATAAAAGAATTCGATATATCCGAAAAATATATTGTATCTATATTATATGTCTTGGTATAAATTTAGGTGGTTAAAAATATATATTTTCAATACAGCATTCGTTTTCAGGCACATGTTTATTTAGAAACTACAAAAACAGTTAAAACTATGCACTATATATATATATATATATATATATATAGTGCATAGTTTTAACTGTTTTTGTATATATATATATATATATATATATATATATATATATATATATATATATATGCATCTTATTTCACATTTTACATAATACTTTAAGATTAACATAAACCATCATTCAAAATACAAAACTTAAAAAGGAACTTACAATGTCAAAATCACAGCAATTCATATAAAGTTGAAATGATAAAAAAAAAAAATTTTTTTTTTTTGGACATCCCGGTGAAGACGTAACGGAGGAATCGATTTTATCTTTATTAGCGATAATCGTCGAAAGAGGAGATTTTGATATCCCGTATTTTTCCGCAATTTTCGATTTTTTATCCACTTCTTTGAGAATCGCCAAACTTGTATTTAAATCAATGGATTTTTCTCTTGACCTCGTAGGAAACTCGAATTAAAGCAATAAAAACAGAAAAACTAGCTGAAACACTAGAAACCAGAAGCTGTCACAAGACTGAATCACGGAATTGAGCTGAATAGAGAGAAGAGGTAAGGATTTGGGCAGAAAGGCCAATTTCGTAATCTTTGTTTTACCAAAGTTCTTTATTTTTGTAATAACCGAACAATTTCAATTCTGAGGTTCACAAAGTAGTTCGTTAATTCCTTATAAGAGAATATTTCGTTATAAACGAGGAGAAAGCATAGTTTTTTATTCATTTTTCTAGAGACCGCAACGATAGTTCGTTATAAATGGGTGTTCGTTATAACCGTGTTCGTTAAAAAGAGGGTTTACTGAATTATCTTTGAAGACCATAACAATAAATAAACTCTGATAATTCCCTACAATATGGTAAATTCCGAAGCAATTTCTAATATGAATATTAGATTAATGTTTTCTTTTTTAACGTTAAACGGAATCTGAATGTTCCTTTGATTCTACATACTATTCAAATGATTAGAGAAGATGAACTTCGCATTATTTATCATGCATCTTCATATTATTATCATAATTAGATCAATGACTTTCACTTACCTGTGTATGAAATATATAGTAAGAGAAAGTATTTAGATCGTGAACATTTTCGAATTCAAGTTTTCGTCGGAAATACACGTTTTCAATGGCAATAGAGATTTTAGGGTCCCTGAGTCCAAATGACCAAGCCCGGAACTAAGGTCTGTGTGTGTGTCTGTTTGTGTTAAGTCTAGCACAAAAACTAAAAGCCGTACGAAACTGAAGTTTCATATTCAAGACAGATATACGCCCTATATGTTACAGCTCTTTTATTAATAAAATCGCCTAACCAGAAGAGCCACTTTATACCTTGCATTTTGCACGTTTTTACGATTTTCTCTAAAACGGCTCCAACTGTTAAGAGTAAACTCGCTATATCGATGTACCATTAATGGGCTTTAATATCATGTAGGTTCTTTCTGATTAAAATTGTCTGGCAGGGCTTAAACGCTAATATTTTAAATTTTCTTTTTCTAAACTACCTTTTTGGTTAAATCTTGTACATTCCAAGAGATTAACTATGTCGTTTTAAGTCGAAGGACAGGTAAATATATAAGTTATACGAATTTGATGACCAACCAAAGGATAAAAGAGCAAAAATATTTTTTAATGTAATTTTTGTTTATATGTAATAATAACAGTAACGTAATAGTGTAATATACCGTTGGAAAGATAAAGATTTTAGAAAAATATTAAGTGATACACAAAGTTGTACAAGGTAATGTGAAGTGACGAATAGGAAATAAACTTATTAGTGATTAACAATTTAATATAGTTATATTATTTAATCTAAACCATATGTTTTTAACGAAAATGAATATTCGTTTTATTAAAATCAACTTAAAATATGGGAGATCGCCATGGTGACCGTTTAGTGATAAGCATGTGCTCTCATTGTCTCTATTGGAAATGTGACTTATTCATTTTTATAAACTGTATTTAAGAGTGATTATTAGCTCAAAAGGACAAGTTATTAGTCTAGTTTAAGAAGTTATAGTAAGTTAAAGTAATTATAAGTGTGTAACTAAAAACATAAGTGGAAAACATGTGAAGTGTGCAAGGTTAGTTTTTTTAACCATTAATTTATCTAATTAAATAAGTTTAAAACTTTAAAAACACTGTGTGTTTGTGTAAATATTGTTTCAAAACATTGTTTTTCGTGCGATCCGGTAAGTAAATAGACGAAAAGAGAACAATGGCGTCTGAAAATGTAACCAATATGGACCTACAAGAGGCAGGCTCATCAACTATGTCAGAAGAAAATAACGAGTGGGAGGTTATTACAGGACGAAAAAGACCATCATCGTCAGCGGATCCCAGGCTATACATAAAAAAATCAAATAACATAGAAACCAGGAATAGATTTGACCCTCTTTTAAATATGACTGCAGGAGAATCCGAGAAACAATCAAACCCAATAGAAAATAACAAAGTTAAGCCACCATCCATATTCCTAAAATGAATACAGAATATCGAGGCATTGATTGCGTTTTTAAAAAAAGAAATAGGCTCTAGTTACTTTAGTATCAAATCAACAGCCAGAAATTTAATTGTATACCCAGCCACCCCAGACTCCTACAGAACAGCTGTTCGCTGCTTAAAAAAAGTAAACGCCGACTATCACACGTATCAACTGTCGGAAGACAAAAACCCAAGAGTAGTTATTAAAGGACTTCATCCATCAACACCAACATCAATAATAAGTGAAGAACTAAAAGCTAAGGGCTATGAAGCTGTGAACATTACGAATGCTATCTCAGCCAGAACCAAACTACCTCTTCAAATGTTCTTTGTCGATATTTCTAAAAATACATTCAATGAGAAAGTATTTGAATTAAACTACATTTATTATACAAGGATAAAAGTAGAAGAAATTAGAAAAAACAGGGAAATACCTCAGTGCTTCAGATGCCAGGGATTTTCCCATACAAAATCGTACTGTAATCACCAACCACGCTGCGTACGATGCGGAGAGGCCCATGAAAGCGCTGCATGCATAAAAACTAGGGATGCGCCAGCCAAATGCGCTAATTGCGGAGGGGCACACCCCGCTAATTACAGAGGATGCCAGGCCCTCAAGAACCTGCGAGCTCAGAGAACCCAGAGTTACCGCTCTACACCGGTAGCTGTCCCACCTCCTCTGGATCCAGGACATTTTCCAGCCCTGCCGAACGGCCTTCAACAACATCAGCCCCTGGAACCTGTCGGTGTTAATCCCAGAATGGAGCGCCCAAACTACCCTCGGCCCAACGTGGAAGCTCAGCCTCAGCCGCATCTAAGACCAGGTATGAGGGAAGACAGTAGTCAGTTGGTACCACCAGCTGGACCTGAACCTTATTTACAATCAAACGTACTAAATAATTTAAATGCCCTCATTCAGCCCCTTTACAGCCTAATTAGCCAATTATCGCACTTAACACAAGCATTAGCAGCAAATTATGGACATTAGTACTCTAACTGTTGGCTCCTTGTCAATCCTCCTTTGGAATACTAACGGACTACTTCGCCATAAGACTGAATTGGAAATTTATCTTCATCAAAAACGTATCGACATTGTACTTTTGACAGAAACTCATCTCACATCACGCAACAAACTTTCTATACCTAACTATAATTTGTACAGAACAGACCATCCCGACAATTCTGCACACGGAGGGACAGCCATATTAATAAAATCGACACTAAAACATTACCCTATACACGTAGACTCAACGGCTCAGATACAAATAACAGGAATACAGTTACAGACTAAATACAAAAACATAACACTAGCTTCTATTTACTGTCCCCCTAAATATATCATTACCGATCAAATGTTTATTGATTTATTTAACTCGTTTGGTAGAACGTTCCTGGCAGGGGGTGACTTTAATGCAAAGCACAAAACTTGGGGTTCCCGTTTGTGCACGCCAAGGGGCAGAAAACTCAAATCTGCTATTGACCACTTATCATTGAACGTATTTTCTCCTGACAAACCGACTTACTTACTAAATTCTTGTCACAAAAAACCTGACGTACTTGACATATTTGTAGCCAAAGATTTAACGACTCTACCGATTACAGTTACAACTGAAACAGACCTTGGCTCAGATCATTTACCGGTGAACCTGATGTTGGGGGTGGAGAAATTCTTTGCGGAAAGAAGACAGTCGCTTACCTACGGAATCGTGGATTGGGATCTATTTAATAAGCATATTAATGCCCAGCTCACTGTCCCTAAAGCACTAAAAACTGAAAAAGACTTAGAAGATGCAGTTGAACTCTTTACTTCAACCGTTCAAGAAGCTGCATGGTCCTCACAACAAATAAGGAGAAGACCAGGAATAACTTCGCCATCCTACCCTCAATATATCAGGGACCTAATCCGAGCCAAGAGACGATCACGCAAACAATGGCTAACTAACAGACTTCCTTCAGACAGACGAATCTTCAACAAACTTAACAATGAACTTAAAACAGAAATACGAAAATTTAAACAAACTAACTTTGACAAATATCTGGAAAACCTGACAACCGACGACAACAGCCTTTGGCGACATACCAAACGAATTCTGAAACAACGTGAAGTTTCTGCCCCATTGAGAAACGATGATGGTTCTTGGGCCGTGTCGGATAAAGACAAATCTGAAATATTCGTTGACTATCTTTCAAGTGTTTTTCAACCTCACACAGACTTAACAGACATACAACACGAAAATTATGTACAGAAATTCTTGGATTCTCCTCTTCCCATGTCTCTTCCACCAAAATCCTTTACTCCTTCCGAGGTATCTAGACAGATTATGAAAATGCCGAAAAGAAAGACTCCTGGTTACGACCTTATCACTGCTGAGGTGCTTCAAAAAATCCCCAGAAAAGCTTTAGTATTTCTTACTACATTATACAATGCTATACTCAGGACGACCAAATTCCCCATTCAATGGAAATATTCTACGATTTCAATGATTCATAAACCTAACAAAGACAAACACACCTGATTCCTACAGACCAATTAGCCTTCTTCCAGTATGCTCAAAAATATTTGAAAAATTATTGTCGGACGCATTATTAACATACTGACTGACCACAACATATTACCAGACCATCAATTCGGATTTCGCTCTTTTCACTCCACAACACAACAGCTGCACAGAGTAACGGACTTTATTTCCACAGCACTTGAACTAAAACAATATGCTTCTGGGGCATTTTTGGATGTTACTCAAGCTTTTGATAGGGTGTGGCACCAGGGTCTTCTTTTTAAACTAAAACCCATACTTCCAAGCACTTATTATCTAGTTTTACAATCTTTTCTCTATGACCGCTTCTTTTCTGTCCGACAGGGTTCCGAGACCTCATCAGTCAAGCCAGTCTCTGCAGGAGTTCCCCAAGGTTCTATCCTGGCCCCACTTCTGTACTTAATATACACATATGACTTACCGACAAACGAAAACATCCTAACTGCGACATACGCCGACGATACTGCAATTATTACTAAAAACACAGACCCTACACAGGCCAGTATGACTTTACAACATCACTTAGACAATGTACAAAACTGGTGTAGGAAATGGAAATTAAAAATTAACCACGACAAATCACTACATGTTACATTTACACTTAGACATGGAACCTGTCCTCCAGTTTACATAGACAGTCACCAGATACCACAATCAAACACAGCACCGTACTTAGGACTTATTTTTGACAAAAGGTTGACATGGGGCCCACACGTTAAGACTAAACGTAAAACTCTAAATTTTCGACTGAGACTATTGTATTCGATACTTCATAGACATTCTAAATTACCAATCAGACAGAAACTTAACGTATACACTTATTTATTAAAACCAATATGGACTTACGCTTGCCAAATATATGGACCTGCTAAAAAGACACACATACGAAAAATACAAACATTTCAATCGCAATTTTTAAGACTGGCAACGAACTCACCACCATATGTTTCAAACGATACCCTACATACTGACTTACGTATTCCTACTATAACAAACCACATTCGATCGACTTACAAACGATTTCACGACAAACTAAATGGACACATAAACAAACTTGTGCAAAACATGGCTACAACCAACATACCATCCATAACTCGGCGTAGGCTGAAAAGGAGTTGGATGAGGGACCTCCTGACCTGAAAATATAGTTCTGCTTAATGTCAGGAGGATGCACCACTGGGTGCTGTCTCCCTCATGCTGCCCACGCCATGTTTACTTAGATTTTAGCACATTTGCTTATTGTAATTTTTTTTACAGGTGTAAATAAAATATTAAGTGAAAAAAAAAAAAAACTTAAAATATTATCAACTTTAAAGGTATATCTAGTAGTTTTTAAATTGACTTTAACAGCCGAAGTTAGTTTAAGTCGTGTGTTGCTCGTACCATTTTTTTTGTGTACTATTTCAACAGAAAATTACATGAAAATATGTTTTTATAGTAATGCTTAAAACAAAAATAATAATAATAAATAAATTGCGGTGTTCTAAGTTCATACTACGTAATCTCTAATAAAATGTAAAATTCCATCAGAGGGGACAACCGAGTGCAAAGAGTTTATTAGAAATAGAAATAGAAATAGAAATAGAAAAAGATATTTATTCTGGGACAAAGTCCCTTAAGAACAATTCATATGTACAATCAAGATATATATAATGTGTCTGACTACAAGACCAAAGGGATATAATAATTTCTTATTCACAATGATACTTTCTTTTCTATGATAATAAAGAGTAAAATAAATAAATAATAACTTCTGGTGCATTAAACAAAACTGAACATTGAACTTGATTCATTATTGATCCTTATAAAAATATAAACAATAAATAACACATTTTCTTTTTTATTTGAAATATCTTATTGAGCGTCTGTTTGGGATGACAGTAGGTACTGGAATAGCTGGGTCTTGAATGATGTTAGGGAAGAAGCATGGCGGATATGAGTAGGTAAGGAATTCCAGAGAGTAGTGGAGCGGACAATAAAGGAATGATCAAAAGTTGTTGTTCGATGGGTAGGAATATAAAGGTCGGAATGGCGCGATCTTGTTTGGAGGGAGTGGACTGACGATTTAAATTGCAGAAGTCTGTAGATATATGGAGGTAGCTGGGAGTTGATTATTTGGTAAAGATATGATCCTAGGAAATATTGTCTTCGGATAGAAGGAAGGAGCCACTTCAACTCATTGTATAAATGGGTCACATGAGACCTCTTCGGTGTACCAAGGACAAATCTTAAAAATATGTTCATAATTCGCTTTATCCTGTCCTCGAGCACAGCCGAGAGGCCACCATATACCATACAGCAATAGTCAAAGTGGGGGAAAATAAATGAGGATACAAGGAGCTTACGGGTAGACAGTGGAAGAAGATGACGGGAACGATGGAAATATTTGAGGGTACTTATTGTTCTTCGGGAGATTTGGGCAATATGGGGTTTCCAGGAAAGGGTTTGGTCGATGGTAATACCTAGGTTTTTGACAGAGGAAGTGAAGGTAATTGGGTGATCATTTAGGGTATGACTCGGAAAAGTAGTATGGGATCTGAGGAGGGGATTGGAACCTATAACAATCGCCTGAGTTTTTGTAGCATTTAGACTTAGTTTATTCAAAGTTGCCCAGGCACAGATTCTATCCAGGTCTTTCTGAATATTGGCAAATGCTATTAGAGACTCGGAGGGAGGAAAGGATAGGTAGATCTGGAAATCATCAGCGTATAAGTGGTGGGAGCAGTGATGGATGGCATTGGGAAGGTCATTAATATAGGAATTGAAAAGGAGAGGAGATATGCTTGAACCCTGGGCCACACCTGCCGAAAGGGCAAGGAAGGAAGATAGAGGATGGTTAGGAATGGTAACAGCTTGAGTTCTATTTGAGAGAAATGATTTGAACCAATGAATAGTGCTTTTGGAAAAGGATAAAGACTGTAGTTTGGAAAAAAGGATAGAGTGATCAAGTGAGTCAAAAGCTTTTGAGAAGTCCAGAAGTATTAGTACTGTAAGTTTCTTTTCGTCTATGGCAGTATGTATGTCACTAGTAATTTTAAGGAGGGCGGATTGTGTGGAAAAACCGGGTCGAAAACCGGATTGGAGAGGATCAAGACGTTTGGACTTTTCGAGGAAGTTTGATAGTTGTGACTGGACTATTCTTTCTAAAGGTTTGGAAAGGTTAGATAGGATGGAAATTGGGCGATAGTCTTTAGGGGATATAGGGTTAGAGGTTTTATTTATAGGATGAACTATCGCTTTTTTCCAAGTAGTTGGAAATACGGAATTTTGAAGTGAAAAATTATATATAAAGAGAAGAACTGGAAGGATGTCGGGAAGGCATAATTTTAGTAATTTGACAGGTATTCCATCAAATCCTATGGAGTTGGTATGGGATTTCATAACAGAGGATATAAGGTCTGTTGGTGAGATATCTGAAAAATTAAAATTATCAGGATTAAATGATGGAATTATTGAAAACTCGGGAGGAGATGGTGTAGAATTATCAGAGGAGTTGGATGAGAAATAGGAATTTAATTCATCAGGTGAGACTTGAAAGACTGGTGAGGAAGATGATTTGCAGAGTGAGAGTTTGCGGAGGAGTTTCCATTTTCACTTGGAATCGGTAGTGGAGGAGAAGGCTTCGTGAAAGTAGTTAGATTTAGCCTGTATAATTTTTGTCTGAGTCAGATTGCGGAGTGCCCTGAACGCATGGTAGTCCTCTGTCAGTCTTGTGTGTCTAAAGCGTCTACGGGCTGCCTCACGCCTCTTTTGTAAGTCTTTTATTTCTGGACTCATCCAAGGAGCAGGACGGCGACGGAAGGTACAGGTTTTGAGTGGAGCATGTTTGTCTAGGATACTGAGGAGATTGGAAGTGAGAGTGTCAACCATTGAATCAATGGTCGAACAGCTATAAATTTTATTCCAGTTCATGGATTCTATGTCAGGTAAAATATTTTCTCGGGTGAGATTATCTAGGTTTCGGTAAGTTGACGTTATGGGAAGGAATGCTGAAGTTTGAAAATTGTATGAAATTTGGATAAGATCGTGAGATGATAGGAAGGGAACAGGCACTTGAGAAGCTGAAAGAAGGTTTTGCGCGGAATCAATGATATTTAGATCAAGCCAGGTGTCGGAATGGTGAGTGTGATGAGTTGGAGCAAATGGAACGATGAACAGGTGAAGAGAGAAGAAGAGGTTATCAAGGTAATGTCTATCATAGGAGTCAGAAAGGATTTTGGTGTTAAAATCACCGCATATTATGATATTATTATATAGGGGGACGTAGTTATAAAGGACAGATTCAAAGGATGGATCAAAAGTTACTAAAGGGGGTCGGTACACCACAGCATAGAGGAGAGGGTTTGTATTGTAGGAGATTTCGACGAAAAGGCATTTTATTTAACATTTTTTATCGATTACTTTATTAAAAATTCTTAAATTTATTTTAACAATAGATAGAGGTATGTGAACGTCGTGTATTTCACGCACCAGAATTTTATATTAAAAATGGGTTTCAACTTATAGCTGATAGTTTAGATACTTTCTTTGAAGCAATACAGCAATTATTATTATATATTTATATTTACAACTGTATCGTACAAAACATCTTGTAAATAGGCTAAAAGAAAATAGTCACGAACAATACACGTGGAGAAGCTACCCATCGGTAGCACTCGAAAAATATTCTAAATTAGAAGGTCTCGAGGCCATCTTTAATACATTCTTTAAAGTGTTTTGTGTTTACTTTCACTTACCTCATATATAGGTAAAAAAAATAGAATCCGAAATAGAGAATACCTGTATTAGACTTAACTAGTTAATTGTTTGTGGTTTATTTATTCAACGTCACTTTATGCTGCTGTGGCTAATCGGACGATGCTACGGTAGGGGTGCTAAATTTTCTCTATCCACGTTTAATTAGGATAGGGGTGCTTTACGAGTACCTGACATCGCATAGGAACCACTTTTTTACCTTCTCTCCGAAGGACGGCATAACTAAGAATTTTTGCACTCATTAAAAAATTCTCGGACCAACTGCTAGGTTTGTTAACACTTTATTTAAACTACCCATTTTTATTTCAATGAAGTTTTAGCCATTAGTATAGATTTGTCCGAAAAAATAGCGACTTTTACTTTCACTTACCTACCTATATATATGAAATATATAGTAAGGATAATTATTGCGAACGTGAAAATTTTTACAAAGTAGTTTATGATTTCAAAATAGTTATAAAACGAAAACAGTAATTAAATTTTTATGAGTGACATCTCGTCACTTGTTACATGGTTTTGAATTTGGGACTTTTTTAGGGTCTTCTTTTTAACGTATGAAATTCTTGAACAGTGAAAACTTGTAGGGTCCCCTGAGTCCAAATAACCAAGTCCCGCAAAAAGGTCTAAGTGTGTGTTTGTGGTTATTCCCGGGCGAAAACGAAAAAACCTATGAAACTGAAATTTCATATTTAAGACAACAATACACCCGAGATGTTACAGAAACTTTTTCATAAAAAATTAGCTGACCGGAAGATCTACTTAATAAAACGCATTTTGCACTTTTTTACGATTTTCTCAAAAACGGCTTTAACGATGTTGATTAACTCGCTATATTATTGTAAAACTGGACGGACTTCAATATCATGAAATAGTGTAGCAAATTTCTTCCTCTAAAGTACCTTTAATTTTGTAGTTTTTATAAAATTGACTATATCATCTGATTAGCATTGCTAAAAAACAGATAAATATGTATGTTGAATGAATTCGATATTCAACTAAAGGAGACAACTGCAAAAATATTTGTTTAATGTAATTTTGTTGTTTTTTAACTTAAGAGAGTAATATACATGTATTACATACCGTTGGAATGCTAAATATTTTAGAAAAAAAATATTATCTTATATATACTAGTGTAAAAGTTAACGGAGAGTAATGAAAAGCTGATAAAACTAACTGTTGTTTGGGTTCCCGAAAAGGGAAATTCGTGTTGACCATGCTGCAACCTGGCGGCTTGTCAATAAAGCACAGCGCGCCCATTTTGTTTTTGAACATAATAACAGTAATATAGACATATAATATACCGTTTAAAAAAGAAAGACTTAAGAAAATATTTTATCTTATACACAAGCTAGTAAAATTTAATAAAGAGAGATAAAAAGCCGATAAAACTAACTGATTATTTTAGATAATAATATAATAGAGTTTTTAATAAAACACATGTTTCTATATTAATTCAATTTAATTAATTCTTTAATGGTTTCACTTGTTTGTATAACTGTATTTGAAAATTCTTTAATCGATTTTAAAAACGGCGGTAAGTGAAAGTCGTGTGTTGCCCGCACCATTTTATTTTTTTTTTTTTTTTAGATTGTATCGTTTCTTGATAACTGAAATAATTAAAAATGTTTTTCTGTTAATTAATTTCATTATCACCAAATAGAAGGACTTGTTAGGAATAATAGGTTAGTTTGATCTAGAAGATGCCCATACCCTCTCGCGAGATGAAGAAGACCCATAATGACCCCTGCTAATTACCCTCTGGAGGCTTCATCCTCGACAGTTAAGTCGGATAATTTGTCCCTATACCTGGAATTACTTTGATTGCTTCCGTTTGGTAGTGCCTCTTTTTTTCCCCGCCATCTCCCCCGTCTTGCGGTGATCCTCTACTTGATGTCGAGAAAGGAAACGGCAAGATGTCTGTAAATGTCAGCCGTCTGGGTATTCAGACCAGCAGACGATCTACTTGGAAAGGGGATCCAAGTAGGAGGAAGGAAAAAAACCCAATGCGGAAGGTCTTGTCATCGGAGGAATCTTGTTTTAGTCCGCTCAAAAAGATCAACTTCGCCTTAATCTCTTGATAATTGTTGGAAAATATTTCTTCTCTTTCTGAACTTATAAAAGGTGTCTATTATATCTATTAGCGGTTCTCAAAGCCGAATTAACTGTGACATTTCAATATTATTCTCCTGAATTTAGGAAGAGTAGTTTAGAATGATTTCGGATCATTTTATATATATATATATATATATATATATACATAAATATCAGAATATAGCTAGGTCAAATTGACATCAAATATCTGGGACTAGTCATGGATAAAAGACTGAATTATAATCAACACACAAATTATGTCTGTACCAAAGTCAACAAAGCTCGGTATTCTATTTATATTTATAAAGGAAACTGGGATCACTTGTAGCTAGGTGGCTAGCATAACAGCCTCCTATGCCAAAGGTCACGGGTTTAAACCCGCAGGTGGTCCGAGGATTTTTTAATGGGAGTAAAAAATCCTTAGTTATGCCGTCCTTCGGAGGGGATGTTAAAAGGTGGTCCCGAGCCTGTGCGATGTCAGGTACTCGTTAAAGATCCCTATCCTAATAAAACTGGATGGACAAAATTTCGGACTCCCTCTGTAGCATCGTCCGATTAGCCATAGTAGCATAAAGTGACGTTAAATAAATAAAAAAAAACAAATAAAGGAAACTACTATTCCACTGGACATCGCAGTATCTCAATAATAACTGTGGTTGTAAAGCTATTATTTTTCCTTAAGCTTCGCCTTGCCGTTTAAATGAGAAATAAGGCTGTGTTTGGAAACATTCCTCCTCTATGTTTAAAAAAAATAAAAATTGTAAAACGTAAAAAAATAGTTTTTGGCACACCTCAACAACTACGTGTCTTCTGAAAAACTATAAGTACTCGTTTAAATTACAATCAAATTTCTAACCATCTGTAATCAAAATTGTCTTAACCTGACATTTAGCTGCAAAGTTACAAATTTTATAACAAACATTAAAACTAATTTGACATAGTTTTGGGTTCAGGTTACCATGGAAATACGTTCAGATGTCATTAATTTATCAAAATGATTTTTAAAATCCTAAAAACCTGGGAGTTTTCTAGTGGAAGAATTTATCCACGAGTGGTGAATCATATTGCAAAAGAGTATTGATGATATAAAATGGTTATGTTTGTATGCAAAAATATTGATACAAATATATAATAAAATAAAGACCTGAAATTCAATAATAACATTACCGAATGTTTTTTAAAAAAATTGTTGAAAGAGGAACTTAGTGTTCTTGTCATCATTTGTACTTTATAGTAATATAAACATATATTAATTAACACAAAAAAATATATCATGGAGCATTGGCACAGGATACAGCTAGTATATCCATATTTTAACAGGCTATCTAAATTTTAAGTATAATTATATAAAGCTTGTCTACGACCAAATCTTAAATACGGATGCCCAATATTCATCTATTTGTGTAAATCAAGCATAAAAAATTGCAAACACTACAAAATAAATATTTGAGAATCAGTAGAATTTATGCATACAGTACTAAAATTAAAACCTTGCACCAACCAATAAAAGCAGTTATTATATATAAAACAATAATCACGAAAACGAATTCCTATTAATGAGCAATTCTTCGGAAGCTAATTTTCAACTGTTATATTTTAATATAGACTAACAATTTTAAGATTAGTGACGAAATGTTTAATTATATTTCATACAGTAATAAAGTGCCAAACATGACAGTCGATATTTTCGAATGCATATTTATAAGAGAAAATGGGAAGTGCAATATGTGGAATTATGTTCTACTCTCTGTCAGAAGGAATCGACAAGATATCTAAGTGATTAATAACCCAATGATAAATGACGGTCAGAAAAAAATTTGACCTTCATTAGGATTTCATTTTTATAAGTCAAACGACTTAGCCACTAGACGATAGAAATTACTTTTGAGTTTTCTTACCCAATTAAAAAATTATAGAAGATAGTGGAAAAAAACTGGCAATTTAGCTTGATCTCGGACAATTCACCACCAGACAAATATATTGGAAGAAAACCGGAAATGTTTCCCTTTCTAGATGACTGCCAAGAAAAACATAAATGGACAGGAATTATTTTAAATAATTATAATGAATATTACTTGATGAAAACCCAAAATGGTGCTACTTTGTTTAAGTGCTACCGTCTAGGCTTGTTTAGGAGCGACATTAGTCTTACGATTCTTGCAATTACTCATGAGTCCATGGTGGTTTTCTGGCTTTGCGATGGATATCGGTCACGGAAAATTCTGCTGAGCATATCGTCTTTACTTGAACCGTCTTCGAATCATAAATTACTAAAAGAAATAGGACTCAATGTCCTCTAAGAGAACGATTTTCCTCAGTTAGTGGCAGAAAATAACTACCAGTAAACAAAGGCTTTGGTGGGTGACAGCTTTGGATTAGGAAGAGGACAGGAGCTAGAAGACCACAGTACAAAGGAGGTTCTTACCAAAAAAAAAAAAAAAAAAAAAAATGTCACTTCTGAAATGGATGACATTTCCATAAAGCAAGAGGAATATGATCTTCCTATTAATGATGTGTTTCTGCAACATTAACTTGTACGCTTCAACGGCAATAGGGGCTTATGTATTGCATTTAATGCAATTTAAGAACATTGAGTAATTAAAGTAAATATTCCTTCTACTTCTTATTCTTCAGCAAGGAGAGAATCGATCCATGATCACTTTTCTGCGTTTTGTGCTTGGCTCTTCAAGTCCTTAAGATGCATACTCTTTTCTGCTCTAAAAAAAAAAAAAAAAAAGAAAACAGCATCTATCGAACCCATGAAGGGTCATGAACTCTTACAGTACACGTAGAGATTCATACTGTTTCATTGCAATCCGCCTTGCAAGGGAGTGAATAGGCCTAAAATTAGACACAGAAGTCAGGTATTTTCCTCACCTATATATATATATATATATATATATATATGTGTGTGTGTATATGTAATGAATACATAATGAGCAATACTAGGGATGTGAAGTAGCTAAGTGGATAAAGTACTACACTGTTGAAGTCGGAGGTTCGAGCCCAGCAATGGCAGGGTAATTAAGTTGATTATATATTTAACGTCCCTTTATGCTACTGTGGCTAATCGGTTCCTATCCATTATGATTGTGATTTTTAACGAGTACCTGACATAGTGCAGGCTCGGGACCACATTTTGCACCCCCTCCGAAGGACAGAAGAACCAACGATTTTTTACTCCCTTTTCAAAACTCTTATAGCTATCTAACGAGTTTGAACCTGCCACTTTGAGTATAATACTCTATTTTTAATGCATTATCCATCAATCGGGACCTTTAAAAACTACGGTCGTGTATTGATCCAATTTTTTAAAATAAATCTGTAAATTAATCAGTTATTCATAATGCTGAAGTTTTTAAGTTTATCGAATATTATTGTATATTATTTTGTAAAGGTAAAGGAAAATTTTTGAACTTGAAAGTACTGAATCATTTTACACTGTACCCCTGACGGTACCGAGATCATTACTGATAATACACCTTTTTACGTCCCGAACGGAGGAAGCCATAACTAAGGATTTTTTAATTGGATTAAAAATTCCTAGGGCCACCTGCGGGTTTGACTGTTATGCTAGGCACGATGCTACAGGTTTTCCTAATTTTGCGTATCCATTTTATAGATGATAGGTGTGCTCCAGGAAGTTCTTCTTATCCCAAGTTTGTTGTACGGCTAAAATAACAGAATAAATATTTCGGCCACAGCAGAAATTCGAACCCAGGGCCAGGAGAACAATATACTTGCTCTCCCCACTTGACCACGCCGCTCACTATCCTAATAAGTAAAGGAATATAAAAAAAATTAACTGTACTAAAATTAATTTATATTTCTCTCGGGATTGAACAGAAGCTTGCGAAAAACATCACCCATCGAATCATAAGGCACCATCAATTACTTTAAAAGTCAATCAAGGTTGGAATTATTTAAGACGGTTTCTAATTTTAATGATCTCGGCGATCTGTGCTGACTGCAGAAGAGAGGAAGCGGCGAGGCTAGAGGGAGCATGTGAATGCGTTTATTAAAGGACTCCTCATCCTTCGTGGAACAATGGCGGCGGGTGAAGGACACTCCTGAGCCGGGGCCTAAATCACCCATCGGGCCAACACGTGTGATCCATGCCCTCTGAAACCCAATGACTTAACTAAGTCCCACTCTCGTCTCATGCATATCTTTACAGATTTATAACCCACATATATGTATCCCTGGAAAAGAATAAAATAAGTGGCCTTCCTCATACCCAGCTTACTAATTCTATTGAATTAAAAGAAGGAATTTCATCATTGGTTTTTTTCATATAAAATACGATCATTCCTCTTTAATTTCGTATTCAATTGATTTGTTTCACGTTTCTTCTTATTCCAACATCCTGTTTTTGTTGTTTTAATTCGCGTTTTTTTCCTCATACATGAGGCGCCTCTTTATGCTACCAACAATGGACAATTCTAGTTATGTGATTCGCAACTAAGATTGTAACTCCCATATCGCCATGTCGCACTGTCCTTGAATATATATCGATCAATTGGCGCCGTGTACCGCTACATAAGGCTAGAGGCACCAAGTTCTAGCCAAGTGCGTTCTTTAACAAAATCGCACTTGAATTAGTAAATTTATTATATTGTATGCTGGGAGCAGCGTCGTCTAGCACAATAGTTTCCTACAAAATATTTCGCGAACCTCTTCATCCAATCAAATAATGGTAAAGACTAAGGATAGAGCGCTAGTAGTCTGCTGTGCTCCGGGCCCTGGGTTCGAATCCCGGCTGTGGCGGAATATTATTTATTCTGTTATTTAAACCGGGGGGGGGGGGCGATACTGAGGTATGGAGACCCTCCTAGGGCACACCCAGCCTCAATCAAGTGGGTACCAAAAATGGGGCAAAAACTGTCCGTTGGCCTAGAAACAGTACGAATCTCTAAATGTACTGAGCCCAAAACTTTTAATGGGTTTTAGTTGTACAGGTTTTTTTATTTTTTATAGTACCAACTTTTTAGAATCCACTTGTTGATTTAGTAGATGGAGCACTAATCTACTAATCTCCTGGGTTCCTGGGTCCTGGGAGTCCTGGGTTGAGGAACCTCCCTGGGTAATGGTGACCTTCCAGTGGTACATCCTTCTTCTTCTCGTGGTGCAACAAACCGAAGTGGTCCTTGGCCGGACTCAACTCAGCCTACCACAGTCCTCTATCCTCCACCATACGGATGGCTTGTTCGCCGCATATCCTCCAGGACCTTGTCTTTCCATCGGGCTCCTGGCCTTCCCCTTTTGCGCGTGGCTATTTAGTTCCCTGGTAGGTCCTCTTCACCTGTCTGTCCTCATTCGTACTGTTCAGATGTCCTTACCATATCAACCTATTTATCCTTAGCTTATAAATTTCTCTATTTTTCGCATGCGCCATCTCTCATCCCAGTCTAACACGTCTCCATAGATCCTTTGCAAGATTTTTTTTTTTTATCTGTCAAGTCTTTCATATTTTACCTTGTTAAGAATCTATTCTTCACTACCAAGGTCTACAGCTGCTCTTATGAGGGTTTTGTATATGTGGTCTTTGTAGTTCGAGAATACACATTACTCTTTATCAGGCTCCTTAGTGCAAAATTGCTATATTGCCTGCTAAAATCTTTATTTTTACTTATTCTAGACAGTTGGTATCTAGTGTCATCAAGGATCAGAGGTACAGCAAGGCCGAAACTACTTCATTTTTTCTCCGCCAATGTAGTAGAAAGGAGGGTGCTACTCTCTTATTCTTTTAGCATTCATTAGCTTGGTCTTCTCGACATTAATGTCAAGACCAGCCCTTCTTGCATCCTCCCTTCTTCTTGCATCCACATATGCGTCTTTAATTGCCTGCTGGATTCATCCCAAAATTACCAAATCATCTGCATAAGTCAGGGCACACCCAGCATCTATAAAATAGGTACTATAATATTGGAGAAGACACCTGGTGACTGAGTGTGACCTCGCCCTAATCTGAACCCTCTTTACGAACAAACCCTCCATGCGTTTTAGTGGTATAGTATGCCGACACATCCTGGACATTTTGGTAGTTGCCCTGATGAAGACCTAAAATTTGAGTTGAAATTTTATCAAATAATTACGATAAGTTTCTTATTTCAGTATGATGAACGCACCTTAAACTAACTTCAATGATTCATTCTACGTCAACAATTTTCCCATCGTAGCAAAACTAGTAGTTAATCGTAGCAGGTCATGTGGCTAGGCTGGATCCCAGTAAATGGTCTAGAATTTCTGGATTCCAAGAGATCGAAAGAGATGGCGAGGAAGACCACTGCCGAGGTGGAGGGACGAACTAGTGCAAGCAGTGGGTGATTGTTGGGCTACAGTGGCCAGAAATAGGCAAATGTGGAGTAATGTTACAAAAAATCTATCATTAAATATATGGTTATAAATTATAGTTAGAACAAGGAAAGAAATGTTTAATTGTGTGTATATTTAAGTTCAAAAATGAAAATATTGTAAATAGCAAGAGGAACTAAGAAGAGAAAATTTTGTAAAAAATTTATTTTAATTCTAATACCAGACTTGTACTTGTAGGCTTGTTGTTCTATTAAGGGCGAAATAAAGCTATTATTATTATTATTATATAGTAGCAAAAATATATTGATATTTTATTTGTTGGTAATAAATTATACCAATGAATTGGTAGATAAAGAAATGTTATTCAATAATTACACACGATTTTTATGCTTATATTTCTAACCTTGTAACTGATTTTTAACCTTATCTAACACAAGAAAAAAAAAAGAAGAATATAATAAGACTGATAGAACTTCGTCATCAATGCTTAATTATTTTGCAGCATGCATGTACGATCAACTCCATCCAAGGACAGGCAATAAAACTACTATGAATTCTAATTGTTAAAAGCCATGTATTTATGCTAAATATGTTACGTGATGAACTATAGTTATTGTATTAAGTTAGTCTAAACCAAGGCTATCAGAGATTCAGTATTTCATTTAGATTCAGCTGGTAAAATTAACAAATAATAGTTATGAAAAAAATTAATTGATAAATAAAACTAAAAGTCTTATTTTTTCGAGTTCAAAAATGTATATGATCACTGTTCAAAATGATGACATGATTTTGAATTTGATTCTTATAACCTAGAAAACGTGTTTAAAAATAATTTTTTTTTTAGTTTGTTGCTATTCCGCCTTAGCTCGGCCTCCACTGGCTTACACCAGTGATGGGATGAGTGAGTGAGGTCCCTTTAGCAGATTGTATATATTGTACATAGTTAAGTTCGCTTGTATGATTTTTATTTATTTCCCAACTTGTATTTATCTCTACTACAAGTTGTTGTTTTGATTTGTTTGTTATTGTTTTTTGTTTTTATTAATTGTTATTTTTTTGTACATATTTGAATTTATTTATTTTCGATTTTATGTAACTTGACTTTATCACAATTTTGTGTATATATTGTATGAATGTGTATTACATCACTATTACTACTGTTCATTATGCAAATTGTAATATTTCTCAATAAATAAATAAAATAAAAAATTATTTTAGATGTAAGAGGAGAATAGAGTCAGGCAGGGAGGTGGAATATTCCCAAGTTTATTTAATTAAGTTATAAAGAATAATATAAGAGAACGATAAGATAAACTTTCGAGAATTAGGAATAAATCAACATATTGAAATAGGTTAAAAAAAGGCTTTAATATAAATCCACTTGCATAATAATATCAGTGATGGTTAAGAAGTGATAAAAAAAATTTAAGAATTAGAATAATGTGAAAAGAATATTGGCCTGCAAATATTGTTTGAGAAAACAGAATGGTTCTTTAATTTTAGCTCCAAAAACTTTTAAATAGAGAGAGAAATTCCGATTTGGATTTGCTGCTCAACTTCGCTGAGTTGCTATGCGTACACAGCATACCGCATCAATCCTGAAGACAATTTTTAAGGTACAAATAGAGGGAGATTCTGACAAATAGAAACACTTGGACATATCGATGGGCCTCTTGGACAAATCGAGCCTAGCCTCAATATATATGGTGATGCAGGATTCCCAGTGAGTCCAGGATTATGGTCTCCGCCAAGTTTTGTAACTGATCTTTCGAGTCCATACCTCTCCAAAAATGATCCTTTACGTACTGGGATGGTCCCCCTGCTACCGAACCAAAGTCCCGTGACTGATTTCAACTTCAAAATTTCAGAAAAAATATATTTGAACAGTCAGTGAGTGCAAATAGCTAGGAGAAATTACTATAAAATATGTCATTATAGGTGGAATAGTCAGGAATCAGTCATTTTTGAAAAGTTTTTAATTTTGCCAACGTTTCGGCTCAAGCTTGTGAGCCATCATCAGGGCTACAAACATCAGAACAAAAGAGATACATATTAGTATGATAATGAAAATTTTCTTCTGAATGTAGTGTCAATGATAACATTTGAAATAAAACAGAAAATATACCAACATACTTAAATATTATAGATACAAATAATGATAATATGATACATAATCTGATGATGATAAGCATAACAAATTTTACAGAACTTTAGACTTTAATATAAAAGTAAAAAAAAACATATATATATATAAACGTACCATTACTGAGCCATGTCCAAGCATAAACTGAGGTAGTATGGGGAGGGGTTCGTGTAAAAACCCTGAAGGTTTTCCCCTCTAAGTGTAAATACTACAGCTTATCTTTGTTTTTAAAAAGTTTTACAAAATTATATAATGGAAAAAACAAAATAATAATAATAATAATTTTCTGTTAAAAATGTTCAACCTTATTGTACATACGGATATATTATTTTGTTTTTTCCATTATATAATTTTGTAAAACTTTTTAAAAACAAAGATAAGCTGTAGTATTTACACTTAGAGGGGAAAACCTTCAGGGTTTTTACACGAACCCCTCCCCATACTACCTCAGTTTATGCTTGGACATGGCTCAGTAATGGTACGTTTATATATATATATATGTTTTTTTTACTTTTATATTAAAGTCTAAAGTTCTGTAAAATTTGTTATGCTTATCATCATCAGATTATGTATCATATTATCATTATTTGTATCCATAATATTTAAGTATGTTGGTATATTTTCTGTTTTATTTCAAATGTTATCATTGTCACTACATTCAGAAGAAAATTTTCATTATCATATTAATATGTATCTCTTTTGTTCTGATGTTTGTAGCCCTGATGATGGCTCACAAGCTTGAGCCGAAACGTTGGCAAAATTAAAAACTTTTCAAAAATGACTGATTCCTGACTATTCCACCTATAATAGTTTCTACAGTCGACTATACACCCTCAATATAAAATATGTCTATATACATATATATGCATTGAATACATAATGAGCAATACTAAGGGTGTGAACTAGCTTAGTGGATAAAGCACTGCATTATAGAAGTTGGAGGTTCGAGCCCAGCAGTGGCAGAATAATTAGTAATGTTTATTATTTATTTAACACCACTTAATGCTGCTTTAGCTAATCTAACAGTGCTACAGTTGTAGTCCTTCATTTATCCTAACCAGTTGTTAATTTATTATGAGTAGGTAAATCAAACGATGATTGAAACTCTATAATCGTGAAAAAAGGATAACTGAAAACATGTAGCAAAACATATTTTTATCTATAAGTACTCTGTAAATATTGTATATAAATAAATAAATATAAAAAAAAAAAAATCCTAACCATTTTCAATTATGATAGGGGTCTTAAACGTGAATCTGAAACCGCAGATGCTGGTGATCACCTTCTTACGCACCCTTCGACGTATAACTAAGGATTTTTCAATCACATTAAAAAATCTAAGGCCACTTGCCAGGTTTCATGCTGCGACATTAGGCAAAGAGGGCTGTTATGCTAGTTACTACACCACAGGTGACCCTTATTTTGTTATTTTATCTCCTTAGGCATATCGGACTAATGTAAGTTTGATACACAAAGTTGAGGCGATTGATATTGACCTTGGAATTATCAAATCCTTACACAAACCGTTGTCCTTGAAACGATGCGGATCCTTACTAAGTCCTAAATCCTTAGACCCTTTTTACTATTAGATTACTGGGAGAAAACTTAATACCCACTCCTCATGGACATCACAGTCACGTCCCGATTGCTATTTGCTACAACAGTGGTTTCTGAATCACGATACATGCCCGTATTGACTATTGAGCTGTTGGGCCGTAACACATTCCATGTTAAATCTATAATCCGTTTAAAATCGTGAGCCGATTTCGAGGCTTATAAGCTTACAACAGATGTGCCATTCTAGTATTAGCGGGACTAAGAACAGCCACAGTTATAGTCTCGACAACAATGCTGGCAAATCCTCCATTGTAGGGATGCAATGGCTGACCTATATATATCAATATAATACAATAATGTGACAGCTATCTTCTTCGGCTACTGTCCGTTTTTCTGGTTAATATTATGTCCAGGTAGTAGCACCCTGCAGCTCTAACACCTGGATTGGGCGGTGGTTAGGGATAGTATATTCTATGGTATATACCAGTTACAGAATAGCTTCCTTTATCCTAAATCCATGGCTGGAATGGTCTAATAATGTTATTTAAGTAATAATAGAATAGTCTCAAATGGCACATGGACTTACCTTTGTTGTAGAGGCCAGCGTAACAGCGTTCCCGAAGTTCAAACCCAGCAGATTGTTTTAGGATTTTTAAAGCGATTAAAAATTCCTTGGTTATGCTGTTCTCCGGAGGAAACGTAAAAAGGTGGTCTGAGCCTGGACGATGTCAGTTACTCAGCAAGATCCCTATCTTATGCAAATTTAAAAAAATCATTGTGGATGTAATTAGTTGACCGTTGAGAATTACTGGAAGGAATTAGTCCGGGTGGCGGTCATTAAATGAAACAACTAAATAGTTTTAACTATTTTATTGTTTGCCAACGTTTCGACCCCCTTTGTGGGTCATCATCAGGGCGCATGGTGGGAGAATGGAAACTGATGATAACCCACAAAGGGGGTCGAAACGTTGGCAACCAATAAAATGGTTGAAACTATTTAGTTGTTTCATTTAATGACCGCCACAAGGACTAATTCCTTCCAGTTAAAAAAATCATGTTCATCGAAAATTAAAACTTAGTGGATACAATTAGTTGACCGTTTGAAAATTACTGGAAGGAATTAGTCCGAGTGGCTGTCAGTGAATGAAACAACTAAATAGTTTGTTTAGTTTTCTCGTTCGCTTACTTCGATACTTTCTGGACAGACTCTAGTTTAGATCACTTTATCTCATTTATCCTCAAAGATCACTATTTTTTCACTATTTAGCCTACTGGACAGACTCTCTAACTTTCCACCTAACTAGAAAAGGCTCATCTATATCATTATCGTAAGGCCTACCTGGACGTACTTTGGGGCTCTACTAAACCATCAAAATCTTTCCATATTCAATCCATCGAAAAATCATCAATGTTATACTTCGTCACGAATAAAATTATACTGATCATAACTGATTTTAGTTAATAATATTAGTTTCCATTCGCCCACGATACTTTCTGATGATGACCCACAATGGGGGTCGAAACGTTGGCCAACAATAAATAGCTAAAATTATTTATTTGTTTCATTCACTGACCGCCACCCAAACTGATTCTTTCCAGAAAATTCACAACTGTTGTGTATAAAATACATGAAGCAAATCCGAAGAAAGCAATAAAAAATGGCTTGATATACGTCTAGAGAACTGCCCATGGGAATGACAAGCCCTCCAAAAAATATCCTTAATCAGGTGGTCTTGAGGCCATATTCTTTTCAGACACCTTAGATAATTATCAGGAACTGAAAAAAGGAAAAGAGCAAAGAAACTAGTGGGTTATAGAGTAGAGTGATAATAGAGCTTTCCATGGAAATAATAGTTTGGGGCCAAATCAGCAACACAAGGCACATTAAGGTCTTGCTGGATGTGTTTATTCGTGAAAAAATAGTGATCGTTGAGGATAAATGGGATAAAGTGATCTAAACTAGAAGTTTAAGCCATCTTCTTTTCTGACGCCTCGGAGGATTGTCAGGAATGAAAGAGGAAACTAGGATTGATACTAGTGGGTTAAAGTGGGAGTGGAGTTTGTCATGGAAGAATTGATATCTGGTACAGCCAAATCAGCAACATATGGAACATTAAGGTCTTTATAGATGAGTTTATTCGTGGCTAAGTAAGGGACATTGAGGATTTTTCGAATAACTTGGATAGTAAGGATTGAATACGGGAAGAAGTTGATGGTTTAGCAATGCCCCAAAGCTCAACTCGGTACTTCAAGATAGGCCTTATGATAGTGATAGAGAAGAGCCTTTTGTAGATAAGTGGAAGGTTAGAGCGTCAGTCCAGTAAGAGTTGTACTAAGCAAAAATGGCGAGCAGTTTCTTGTCTTATGAATCTTGTGTGCGGATTCCAAGGTAAACGTTTGTCAAGTAGGAGTCCTAGATAGCGATTCTGTGAACCAGAACAAGCGTGATATTATCAAAGGACACTGTAGGACAGGATATCATAGGTTTGCTACTAAATAAATAAATTAAGTTAATGCACCTCTTAAAGCATAAATTAATAGTTAAATTTAATTATTTAGGTCCAATGATAACCAGAAAAAAAATCCAGGAGGAAATAAATTCGCTGTAAAATGCGTGGCATTATTCAATGACGAAAACAGTTAGCCCGCGGCGTCAAGAAACTTAGTTTTGGATTAGTTAAACTGTTATTATCCTGAATGTTCTATACGGATGTGAAGCGTGGTTTAGCAACGCTTTTTAGTTTTCAAGAATAAGGTTTTAGGTAAAATAGTTGGTCCAAAGAGAGATGAGGCCATTGGAGAATTTAGAAGGGTACACAACACAGAATTACGGAGCTTGTATTCTGTTAGTATAATGTTGTTACGAATGTAAAGTGTAAAAAAGGAATTCCTAAAAAACTAAAGCACTGAACCGACTGATCCGAAGTAGGTCGAGGCGTATGTGAGAGGATTGTGTTTAGATTTGATCTCGAAGCTTGGGCTTGGAAGGTGATTATTGGGTGATAGATGCCTATTATTATAATTAAACCTTAAATTAGGTTCATATAGTGTATAGGTTAAATGTCTAATACCTAAAGCATGTGTTTATTGTAAGTAAATGTGATATTATGAGTGAAAATCATGAAAACAATTTTTGAAATGAGGAAAAATCATTCATATATTATACTATACCTATCCTGACATTATAATTAAGTTCGCATTTAATTAAACATCAAAAATGTTACTAAAGAATGATATTCTATAGGGTGTAGAAAAGTAATTTTTAAAAACTCACCGTTAATAAAGTATGTACACACCGGGAAGATCTCAGAGCCTGATCATCAAGTTTTATCTAATAAAATATCATTAATTTCTATTAAGTAATAAACAGAGTATGGAAATGAAGATTTTATTTAATGTGCTTGTGTAGGTTTCACCGAACTGAAAGGTTATAGGTTTATATTCTCAAGATAATCAATAAAGACATAGATTGTTTAGTTCCACTAACTCAGGAATGTCTGTGAATGTCGGAACCAGTGCTTTGATGAACGAAGACCAACACGCTTCCCTGGACGCTGCTTTGATAAGAATCACTAAGCACTTCTTGAATTCACATTCAAGTTCAATACCCAACTGGTCGCAGAATTTAAGACAGACAGCAAGTGTCTCACGCAGGTACTGAAAGACATCCGCTGAAGCCAACATGCAACCCATAAGTGTTTGGTACATGTAGTTATTGTGGATTCGGACCAGTTCAATGACGCTGTCCACACACCTATATTCGTTCTCCAATTTGTCCCAAAGCGTCTGTATCGTGTCCACTGTCATGTAGGACAGGCAGGTCTGAACGAACACGGTCATGGAATACTTCAAGAGGTGGACGGTTTTAGGCACCTCGACCAGGCGGGTCGAAGTCAGCTTCATATAGACGTACTTCATGTGAAATATGTGCCTGAAAAGCATTTGGTATCCCGTGAGTGTTTTGGTATTGAATATTATGCAGACGGGCCAGGGAGGGTTTGTGGAGAAGGTGAGGGCTTCCAGACCACTCTGGTTCGCGGCGCTCTCCTTCGACCCCTGCGTGTTGAAGCTCTTCATCTGGCACGTCAGGGAGCACTTCTCCAGTTTTACAGAGTATTCATTCGCGAAAGGCAGCGCCCCCAAGGAACAGTTCCGAATACAGTTCTCCACTAGTTCCTGTAGATAAGAAACCTTAATTATATACGATGGTTTCTTCAATTCGTCACAGCAGTTGAATACTATATTGTAAAATACATCATCATATTCTAAACCGAAAACTGACTTAGCCGTTCTCAACCAGGAAATCATGCACTCATCTTCTAGCATAGCTAGCAGGGTCTCGTTAGCGAAGTCGTAACCCCTTCTTATCATATTGAGGTAGACCAATTCTATGTTTTCGTACTGAATGTGTTCCATTTCAGCGCATGGAGGTGATTCGAAAACCGACAAACTTTTATGAATGGCATACATGTATCGACCAGCGTTCAATATTAGCTTGTCATCATGTTTTAGAAACGAGGGTACACATTTGGGTCTTAGTTCGAACTTGCTTTCCCAGTCCAAGTTGACTTTGCTTTTTTCCGTTTTTTCCAATACCATAAATTCGTCAAATGGATCCATTACCTGCCCTTTGTATATCCACCTCTCTATCATTTCGAAATATGGAACACAAGCAGCCTTTGTCAGCCTGAGGCAAATATTTTCGGCTTCGGGATCTGCCAGAGCGTTGGAGGTACATCTGTGTAGTATATTGAGAATCGCTGCACCCTTGGCGTTTTCTTTGTTTATATAATCGACGATTTTCGCCATGATTCTCATCTTGTTGGAGACCTCCTGAAGTGCACACCACGCTACATGGAGATTCAAGGACTGATTTTGTTTCAAAATCTCCAAATTAAGTACATTATTCATGTATTCAATGGTTTCGTCGGAAAGAGAGGCAGCTAGGGCTTGATTCACCTTGCCGACAGAGAAGGATGTGTTTTCATTGATGAACCTAACTAGAATAGAATAGGCTGAAGCGACAGGGAGGATCTTCTCTACGAGTCCCCTGAAGGAAGTCTTGATGTGAGAACTGATCCTGAATGTTCTTTTTTGTTGCGGATCTTTCACCATGTTAGCTTTGATATACTTTCCATCATATCCTATAAGTATGTTCAAAAGATCATCAAGAAGGATCGATTCCTGCTCATCGTCTAACTCGGAGACCACGGGTTCCATCGACAGGCTATCACACGACTCTGGAAAGTCCCAATCGTAATATTTCGGTAAAGACAATTCTCGGGGTAGTGACGTCGTCTCTGATTCTTTGCTTTCTGTTGGCGTTTTTTCCACGAGAGGTTCGTATTCATCTTTACTCTCAATAGGCTCCTCTTCTTTCGGTTTTTTGAACAAATGTAACAGTTTCAAATACGGTAACAAAATGTCTAACTTCTTATCTTTTAAGGAGTATACTACTGACAAGAATCGATCTTTATTGGCACAATGTGTCAGCAATTCCTCTTCGAGTTCTATTTGTTCCGCATCACCAGAAGCCTCGCTCACAGTTGTCGGAGTGGTAAAAACATTTTCTATTTCGGTGTAAAAGTGAGATGCAGGATCAAAAGTTCGGTTAGAATCTCGAAGGGAAGATTTTCGATTCATTGTTTTGCCACTTTAAATTAGTCGAAAATCTTCAATTGACTCTGAAATTGATAGAACAAAGATAAGTGGTGTAATTTTAAGATTAAAAATCTGGTGCGGGTAACACGCGACTTTCACTTACCTCCGTGGTTAAAAATCGATTGAAGAATATTCAAGTACAGTTGAATTGAATTAAAAATGAAGAAAAATTAAATTATTTTTTTAAATATTACATATTACATTAAAGAAATAATTAAATTGAATTTCTATAGAAACATGTGTTTTATTAAAAATATATGATATTATTATATAAAACAATCAGTTAGTTGTATCGGCTTTTCATCACTCTTTATTAACTTTCATAAGCTTGTGTATCAGATAATAATTTAATAATTTATCTCTCCAAAAAAAAAAAAAAAAAAAATTCCTATTTATTCTATGAAGTTGGATATCGGATTCGTTTAACTTAGATATTTACCCTTTTTTCATCAATCCTACTAACAAGATGATATAGTTGTTTTTTCGAATCTTCAAAATTAAATGTACATCAGAGGAAGAAATTTTAAAATATTGACATTTAACTTAAGTCCCATCTTGCATGATATTATAGCTCATTCAATTTCAGATCGATATGGCGAGTTTAATCAAAATCGTTAGAGCCGTTTTTGAGAAAATCGCAAAATGGTGCAAAAAGCATAGTATAAATTGGCTCTTCTGGTTAGCTGACTTTGATGAAAAAGTTCCTGTAACATCTCGGGCGAAATTCGTCTCAACTATGGAATTTCAGTTTCATAGGACTTTTCGCTTTTGTGCTGGAGTTAACACACACACAGACCTTTTTGTGGGACTTGTTATTTGGTCTCAGGGGACCCCAAAAACGTTTATTTCCTTTGAAAACCCCAATTCGAAAATTTTCAAGATCGCAATTCTGTCACTTACTATATATTTCATATATAGGTAAGTAAATATATATTATATATATATATATATATATATATATATATATATATATATATATATATATATATGTATATATATATATATCATAAAAATTTTCTAATACGCGTTTTCACTGGAAATACATGTTTTAGGATTCAAAGGACTGAGTCCAGAGAAATGATCTGTGTGTGCTCATGTGACAAGTCTAGTTTAAAAACGATAAGTCGTCCGAAACTCAAATTTCATATTTAGGACGCTTATATATCTGCAATATTACAGCAACTTTTTCACCAAAATCTTCTGACACGAAGAATTTTGCATCTTTTTACATCTTCTATCGATGTAAAATTTAATGGGGTTTAATATCATATAGATTTTTTTTTTTACTCACTCTCAAGTACCTTTAATTTTGTAGATTCCAAAAAAATAACCATATATCTTATAATCATTATTAAAACGGCTAAATAAACATGTTCATCGAAATTAATAACCAAATCAATGAAAAAAGAACAAAAATATTTTTGTAGGTAAATTTCTATTTTGACAAATATAAGAGCAGTAATAAAGATGTATAATATATCTTTGCAAAGCTAAACATTTGAGAAACACATTCTTATCTTATAAACAAAGTTGTGGAAGTTAATGTAATGTGATGAATAAGATTTGAACCTATGTAATTGTTGTACATAACAATTTTATATTGTTGTTTTATTTAATCTAATACATATTTTTCCGACTAAACTGAATGTAATTCTTTAAATTTTTTTCAACTCTAACTTCATTAAAAGTTCTTAAATGAATTTTAACCACCGAGGTAAGTGATAGTCGTATGCAGAGCGCACCAGATTTTTTTTTAAATTTACAACTTTATTATTAAATATGTGACAAAAGATATAGAGGTTATAATTGCCTAGGAATTTAGGAGGAGACAATGTGTCCTCAAAGAATAACTTAAAACGATTTAAGAAAATGTATTTCTAATCAGTGAAATAAGTGGAACAATCACAATAAGGTACAATAAATATTGATCCAAATATTAAGAAATTAAGTTGAGTATTTGATAATGATCCCTTTTTTAAACCCGCATACTTCAGAATCGCTAGAACAGAATGCTAAAGCCCCTTCACCAATATCCAACGCTTTGTGCCCGAAACGTCAAAATAAAATAAAATTACTCGATTCTTAATTAAATCTGACTCATTGATAACCATTAACATGTGTAATACTATTCATTTAGATTAATATGATTCAGGGTTATTTTTATAAATATATCCTTACATCAAATAATGCTAGTAGAAATATTACCTTTTTATCGAGTAGTTTCGAGAAACTCAGAGTTATATTTTCTTAGCGAAACTTAAAATCACAAACTACAATTACAAAGGAAAAATCTTTAAAAAAAAATTAAAGTAAAAAACTTAACAGTGGAGAATACATTCCCCTCGGTAGTTATTTAAAACAAAAGGTAGAAACATATAAAAAAACTAATTTTACAATCAAGAGAATATCAAGTTAATCATTCGGTAACGAAAAAAATCAACAAAAAGAAATATTAAATAGCTTTTTTGACATATACTGTTACATATAACAATTAAAATAGTAAACCATATCAAACTAAATAAAAACGCTACTTGAAACAGATTTAACAAAACACCAAAAAAACATATGATCATAAACCAAGGTAGCATGACTCCCGTTCCTTATGTTTATAATTAATATTTAAAATATTAATACGGATACTATTTCGTTAATGTTATCGCTTATACCATACTTAGATATCGTCAGATAACAATTTACTTTAAAAAATAAGCTCCTTACTTTTGTTGGTTGGGTAGATTTAGGTAAACCATTCTGGAATAACATACATTGGGCTTTAGGAAAATATTACTTTGAATAGTGAACGAGTTTTAAAAAATGCGTTGAACATATTTCAAAATAGAAGAAAATTTAAAAAAATGAGGTTATGATAAATATGAATGTGAAACACTAATGAGTAACAGATGGAATGTAAGAATTGATATGAAATCATTTTTTAAATTTTGTTTTCTTTTTCAAATTTTTAGAAGGATGACAAGGTCATTCATGTGAGAAACGGCCTATATAGATATATAGTGAGTTGCCCGCGCAAGATCTTTTGTTTTAACATGTTAATAAATTTATTGAAACTATATAATTTTTTCCGCTTAAAGTCCTTATCTTATCAGCCTTTATTCCCCAAAGTATTTTAAGAGGTCTCCACAAAGCTCTCATACGCATACGTAGATTCTTGAAAAAGAAACGTAGCATCCTCCAAAATAACATGAGCAAAACGGATGAAGACTTCCTCGGCAATGGGATTATTAATAGAGAAGCAAATGAAGAAGAAAACGGAGGACTGGATTAAAATGTTTGAGATATAATTACCGGAGCGGTGGAGCCTAATGAAGTGAGCCGGTTCTATATGAGTTGAGTAATTGGCTGCGAGTGACGTACGGCCTGCGGGAACAGGGCCAAAACATCATCCGAGCGAGCTTCCTCTTTAAGATCACGGAAGGTCTTTGTCATCTACCGGAGTATCGGGCGGCGGTTTGCCATCTGTGTATGTTGTAAAGAGTGGAATAGATTGTGGATTGGAAAAAAATCATTTAATAAATCTAACGATTAAGCCATAGGATTTATAGGGGAGACGTTAGTTGAGGGTGCAGTCAAATTAATATGCAATTAATTAGAAACTTAATTTAATATTTAACTAAATTTCAGTCCTTCAATCGCCCTGAAAAATGCATGAAATTTAGACCGAAACGTAGGCACAAATAAATTAAGTTTCTAATTAATTGTGTGTTAATTTGACTGCACCCTCAACTAACTTATCCCCTATATACACACATTCAACCCTTTTCACTTCACATAGGATTTATAGAGGGAGTAAAAAATCCTTGGTAATGCCGTTATTAGGAGGTGACGTAAAATGGTGTTCCTGAGTTTCTATGATGTCAGGTACTCATTAAACTTGGATAGGCCAAATATATGTGACTTACTGTAGCCACATTAGCATCAAGTGAAGTTATGAATATATAAAAACTATGCGAATTACTACACAATGGTTTATTATTCATAATAACTATATTATAATATGATTTTTTATAGACAAATAACTAATATGAAAAGCAATAAATAATTATTAAAAAAATAGTCTATCACCACTACTTATTTCACTGCTATCTTTTCTATTTTTCAACCGATTTCCGAAATTCGAAAATAACGGTGTTACAAACGTATATATGGGCAAGATTTCATATTTTTTTACTTTTATTCATTTTATTTTATTTTTTTATTAGTTGCGGTGTCCTGATCCTAAAACTTTAAACAATTTTATCTTTAAAAACAACTAACTGATTTATGGGTAAAGTTTCATTTTATTTTTTCCTTTTTTGTGATTATTCGCGATTTCTTCAAAAGAAAAGTCTAATAACATTTTTTTAATTTGAATTTCGTAAATAACGGAGTTACAAGCATATATATACAGACGACCTTACATTTTGTTTCCTTTTCTTTCTTTTTTTTTTTTTTTTTCATTCGTCACGGTATCCTGATCCTAAAACTTCATAAAATTGTATCTATAAAAATAAATTATTTAAAAGCGTATTTATGGGTAGTTTCAATTTCTTTCATTTTTTTGTGATTATTCGTGATTTCTTCGTTAGGAAAGTCAAATAACATTTTTTTTATTTTTTTTTAAATAAGCGAGTTACTAAATTAGTCACTTTGGATCGCCTGATTTCAACGTCTATGTATTAAGATCATCGTTGGATGTCCTAATATTTTTGTGCCGAATTTAAAAAAAAAATTATCAAGTAGTTTTTGAGAAATGCTGCTGACTGCCAAAGGCGGGCTAAATGGATTTTTTTTATTCGTTCTTCGGATTCCACGTACATTGAAACGTGAGCCCTCAAATTTTTGGTTAGATTACAATGTTTTATTATTGAAAATAATAAAATAAAAACGTACATAATTATCACAATTTTAGTACTTTTTAACCATCATAGCCATTTAACAAAACTTAGTGATAAGTTGATAACTATTAGGTTGTTTGGCTATATAATAGTTGATTAGGAAGTTAATCCACTCATGCCTATTTACTCTCGAAAAAAGTATCCACCAAAACAAACTACCTTTAGATCGGTTTATTACATATTTTACCACCTGAATTACGAATTATTTTCTTGCAACGATGTTATGCAAACCAGATGGAAGATCTTATTATCTCGGTCAATGCTTCATTCAAGATGAGATCAGCTTTCAAATAAGGTTCGCTATGAAATAATTGGAACCGCAAGAGGTGAACATCGGCCATTGTTACGAGGAGGTATGGAAAGCATAACGGGTGAAGCGGGCCAGAAAGAAACCGTTTATTGGCCATCTGGATAATCCGCGGTCCATGCGGAGCAGCGGGAGTCGCCGGTAGGAAGATGAATATACAATGACCGCGGACCTCTTCGCCATTATGCACTTGGACAATTGACCCTGACAATGAGAGCATTGTGGATGTGGGTCCGCCGCTGGAGAGGACCGTTTTCAAAACAAATCCATTAGTAGCAGCGGGAGGGGGTTCAATTGATTTCATGGCTCGGCGGTCAGCTGATTGCTCTGCTGGGAACAAGATCCGGTGCACCACAATGAGCCGGCACGCTCTGCCCAGCGAGTGGTGCCCGCCGAGGGGATTCCACAAAGCCATCAATTATCACATGTCAACACCGCACTTGAAGTCACCCCTATCGCGGTCGATCAACCAGATGGCGGGACCATGTAAACAGTCTGTAATGGTTCCTCACCTTCAAACATCCATCTTTTTTTTTTTTTTTTTTTTCCAGGTGTGTTTTAAAATCATCTACAGTCTAATTCCAAATCACGTTGGTAATATTTAAATGACATTTCTGACCTATCCATGATTAGTTTTTAGGGTCTGTTCAAACATCACATCACAGATTACTTGTTAAAGATCTCTATTGTAATTAAACCTGAATAGGCAAAACTGACATTTTCAAAGTCTTTATATTATTGGGTTGTGTCACATGAAATGTCCGTTTTCAAAGTAAAGGCTTTTTATTAAAAATACGATATGAAAACACGATAATTTTATTCGAAGTATTTACCTACTTTTTTACACATTTTTCCCAACGTGACACCAACTTTTTTATCCCCGAACTGAAAACTCTGAGCTTTGAAGTGAAACAAAATCTGAAAACACACTTTTCCCTTCATCATCATTTTCAAAATGTTTTCCTTTGACAAAGTTGTCGAAATTCCCGAACAGGTGGTAATCTGTTGGAGACAAGTCGGGAGAATATGGTGGGTGCTGAAGAACTTCGTAGAACAGTTCTTTCAATTTTTGCACGGTATGTTTTGAAACATGGGGTCTTGCAGCCGCTCAGTGAGATCATGAGGTACCCATTTATCGGACTTTTTTACTTTCCCAATATACTTTAAATGTCTGGAAACGGTAGATGCACTTGCATTTAGTTGTGCTGAGAGTCCTTTAACTGTTTGGTAGGGATTTCCTTCTAGTGTATGTTTGAGGACATCGTTGTCTATTACGGACGGAGGTCTTCCTCAGGGCCAGTTTTCCAAGTTGGTATCCCCAGCTAAAAACTTAGCAAACCAACGGCGAATGGTCTGTTCATTAACACTCCCTTCCCCAAACGCCTTGCAAATATTTTTCCATGTTCATATTTGGAGGTATACTAAAAAGTGGGTAATTGATTGGGAAGCTAATGTTTATACTACAAAGGTAGATGATTAGTAAATGTTTACTTTAAATATGTAAACATTCGGAAGAAAACAACAGAGACCTGCAAAATCCTTTATGTATTTCAGAAACAATAAAAACGGACATTTCATGTGAAACAACCCAATATTATGTTTTTTTGGTATTCATTTATTAATTAGCACCTGTTAGCGTTATTGTGACAAACAGCAAATGTGATGAAAAATAATATGTAAGGCATCACGAAGGACAGTACCCAGGTTTTTTTATCCATGTTTTCCAGCTTTTTTCACATAATTGAGTTTTAGTGAGCTGTGCGAGGTCTTGGAGAAGGCTCAAAGGGGGCTGGATAAGGTTATTCAACCCTCTTGTTATTTTCAAAATTCCCGATAAATTTTCACCTGAAGACGGCTGCTGAGGATTTTTCCTCCACACACCGGAACCTAATGGTTCGTTGAATGGTGATCCATGTTGTCGAGTCGGTGCTCTCAGCTGCTGTACTTGTAACTTATTATGTGTAGCATTATTCTGAGCTGGTAGCTGAATTGATGTTTTATAACGAAGATCTGGAAATTTCTCCAAATTTGGTGGTGGAGGATGAGATTGTTCAGAGCGGGATGTTCGTGAAGTTCTTTGAACCCTCAAGTTCTCCAGAACTTAGCTCCCACGATAGTTGGCTGGATTATGTTAATTTATCTCACTATCAATTGTATATTAGATTTTTTTCCATTCATTTAACGCCTAATTACAATTTTACTCTGGTATATGGGGCGATGGTACAGTGGGAGTCCTAAATTTTATCTATCCAGCTTTAATAAGGATAGGGATCATTAAGAAGTACCTAGCAATGCACAGGCTCGGAACAACCATTATATTCCCTCTCCGATGGACAGCAAAACCAAGGATTTTTCACTCTCTTTGACACACCGGTACCGATTTTCATGTCCTTCGTTATAATGCGACACTCGAATGTATGCTGCGTTTCATCTGGCGGCGCGCGATTATTGCCTGTTCAAAGTGTATAAGAGATGTATTTACTTTTGCTAAGAGTGAGTGCTTATTTTGCAAGTTGTGTAGCTCGTGCGGTTTTTAGTCTTAACCTCAGATATCTGCTAGTAAGTTTGTTATTTTATTAAGATATTTGTCTTTTTACATTATCTTTTACACCTTTGTATATAATTTTTTTTCTTTTCTAAAATCCTTAGATTTCCAACGGTATATTATATACATCAATTGCTGTTAGGTTTAAAAATCCCAAAATTATATTTACAAAAATATGTTTGCTCTTTTCTCCTTTAGTAGTAATCAAATTTTATATTTAGTCGTTTTTTATCAATCCTAATAATTGAAAAATAATTGATATGGGTAATTTTTCTGAATTTATAAAATTAAAGATACTTTAGAATAAGAACATTTAAAAAATCGGCATTTAATCCCTGTCAAACTATTTAATCAGGATGAAACCCACACGATATCAAAGCCTATAAAATTTTACATCGATATAGGGAGTTTTATCCATTTTACTTTCACTTACTATATATTGCGATCTTGAAAATTTTCGAATTTCAGTTTTCAACAGAAATACACCTTTTAGGGTCCCCTGAGTCCAAATAACCAAGTTCCGCAAAAATATCTGTGTGTGGTAACTCCCTGGCGGAAACGGTAAGTCCAATGAAACTAAAATTTCATATTTAAGACAAATATACGCCCGAGACGTTACAAAATTTTTTTCATCAAAATAAGCTTACCAGAAGAGCCACTTTATACCATACATTTTGCACCTTCTTTCGATTTTATGGAAAACGGTCCCAACGATTTTGATTAAACTCGCTATATCGATGTAAAATTTAATGGGCTTTAATATCATTTAGGTTTCATTTGCATTAAAATGGTCAGACAGGGCTTAATGTGCAGATATTTTAAATTTTCTTCTTCTAAAGTACCTTTAATTTTGTTGATTCTATAAAAATGACTATATTATTTTGTTATAAATGATGAAAAACAGGTAAATATATAAATTGAATGAATTCGATACCCAACTTAAGGAGAAAACAGAAAAAATATTTTTTAATGCAATTATTTGTTTTTGAACATAATAACAGTAATATACATGTATGATACACCGTTGGAAAGCTAACGATTTTAGGAAAAATATTATCTTATACACAAGCTTGTAAAAGTTAATTAAGAGTGATAAAAAGCCGATAAAACTAACTGATTATTTTAGATAATAATATAGTTTTTAATAAAACACATGTTTCTATAAAAATTCCATTTAATTAATTCTTTAATGGTTTCACTAATTTTTATGTCTGAGTGTATTTGAAAATTTTTTAATAGATTTTTTAAAAGGAGGTAAGTGAAAGTCGTGCGTTGCCCGCACCAGATGTTTTCCAACCAAAAATCATTAGAGCCATTTTCCAGAAGTTCGGAACAAATTGCAAAATACTTAGTAAAAAGTAGAACTTTTTAGAACCAGCCGATTTTGGTGAAAATGTTAATGTAACATATCAGGCGTATAGTTATCTTAAGTATGAAATTTCAGTTTCGTACAACTTTTCGTTTTTGTGCTCTAGACTTACCTTACACACTGTGCAAGACTTTGTTATTTTGACTCATGGACCTTACATTGTGTATTTCGGTTAAAAACTGGGATTTGACTTTTTTTACGACAGAAGTACTTTCCCTTACTTTATATTTCATATGTATGTAAATGAAAGTAAAAATAGGTAATAAGCAAAAAATTAAAAAAAAACAACATAAAATATAGATATCAGTAAATTAATTAACATATATCAAATTAAAAACGAATAAAACTGAAGAAAACAATAATGACAGATATCTTCATTAAGACACATAGCCTCATTAGCGACGAATCTCTAATGAACATGCGTGTTATATGCAAATTATTTACACCTCCAAATCCTCTTAAAAAAAATAAATTAAGATCGCTTAAAACAAAACGACAATATTGATGGCCCTACAAGCACTTTTTATAAAAACTCGTGAGCGTGGGCGAAATACATTCATCAAGAATCAGATTTATTTAAGTCTTTTGGGAATGAAACAAAGGAAAACCATTAACTTAATTAATTATTTTCGGGTTTCCACGTAAGGTTATTTTAGTTGTAGACACATGCTCAACCATAAATAAAACATGGACGAGGCTTAAATATATTAAACTCAGCCAGCAAGTATTCTTAAAGGATATTTATTAGGCCTTTTAAAAAAACAAACAATGAATATCTATTTCAAAGTTTAATAATAATTTTTCCAGCGTATAATTATTAGTTTCTGAATTTTAATTAATTTTTGGTTTATTATTTTCAATAATCAATATTTGTAATCAAACAAGAAAAAAAAATTAATTACTCCGTCCACGACTTTTCCCCAATACTTCTGGACCGATTTTTCCAAGTAGGATATGCGATGACGATTGATATCAACCGCTTAGTTTTAAAATGGTGGCCGATTAATAATGTTTTAATTCAGTAACTGAGTTATTTTTGAAAATAGAGAAAAATATGTAAAGAGTTTTGAAATCAGGATACCACGCCTAATTATACAAAAAAAAAACAAAAAAAAAACGAAATTTCATTCTTTTATACATACATAACTCATTAAAAATAATTTAAAAAAAGTCTAGTAAATAATCTTTGTAATCGAAGAAGACAAAACGCTGCAAATTATTATACACTGGTTTATTATATCCAAATAATTATATAACGGTATAACAATTTATACAGCTGTTTACAGTCAATTAAATTATATGTATAGCGAAAAATTAACTAGAAAAATGGCCTATCACAACTGCTAAGTGTTCTGTGTGTAAGTGTAAGTGTGTGTGTGTGCGGTTATTTTGTGCAATAATAACCGAGATTTGCGCGAATTACAAGTCTTATAATTTTTGACTTGAGTATACAGATAATTTTTATTTATAATGTTCATCGCGGTGTATCAATCCGAAAATCTTTTCGTTTTTTGTCTACCTTCAATAATAACCGAGTTAAAGAAGCATACGTGTTATATTAATGTTATGGACATTTAAAAAGTAACTGAGTTACGGGCGTATATACAGGTAAAATTTCATTTTTTTTCCTTTTCTTTTTTTATAATTGATCGTGGAAACAAAACTATAAATTTTGTCTGTCTATAAAAATAACTAAGTTATTGAATGAAAACATTTTAAATTGGTCGCCATTTTAAAACTAATTGACTGATATTAACGTCGAACTATGTTGTCCTCCGGAGCGGACGGAAAGCGGCGTTATCTCACGGTGTTTACATATAGAGAGGTGGGCTCGATCTAAAAGGGGCAATTTGGCGGGAAATCCTTATACGTCACTGGTCCTTAGTTCTTTGTTTTTGTTATGGTTTTGTTTGGTCTGAGTAGTAGATCAGTGAGCTGTTGAGGTGTTTAGAATTCGTTTTATTTGTTATTTAATTGTTTTATGGTGTTCTTTGAAAGGCTTAAACTTAAAATATGTCAGGAAAACCTTGTGCGGCTGCAATTTGTAAAAAGGAAAATTATCAAGTAAAACATTTAACATTTTAGGTTATGGTTGGAATATAATAAATGTTTATAATTTATTGTGCATAATAATTAATAGAAACTATGCACTTTAGAATTATTTACACAATTGAATAAAATGTACGGATAAGAAAATAAAAAAAGGATTCTTTGGTTAATTTAAAGACTCTTAAAGATGTATACAATCATCTCTAACTTTCTGTTTTATTTTTATATATTATGGATTATATTGTTGGCATAAATAAGTGCATAATTTGTTTATCATGCCCTATTAAATGTAAACATCAAATATATTCCAATAATCTTACTTTAACTGTGAAATGAAGTACAATTTATTTGGTGATACATCCTATTTTATGCAGTGATTTGTTTTTGTGGTGAAATCAAAAGTGAAATTAGCTGTAGTTATTATTATTATATTTAACTCTTTTTTATTTATAACTATTGAAATTAGGTTTAATATACGTGTGTCCCGTAAGTTTTTCCTCACAGAATATTTTGAAAGTTAGTCTCAATAATTTTGGAAAGAGTGCATAATAAGGCTTCCTAATTGAAGAAGTATTAGTAAACAACAAACATTGCCTATTAATTTTGCAAAAATAAAAATAAATAAATAAAAAAATTTATAGAACATCCTACTATAATTAATTACTAACCATGTATTATTGATAAGTATGTAAATTTAATAAGTAATGTCTTAGCAATTGAAATAATTATTGCCATTCTGCTTATATAATTTGTTATAAATATATTTTTTCAATTCTATATAAACAGTTCTTATTTACATCAAGCATTTTTATAAATCCAGTACTTTTTTTTCTGTTAATTTTCTTGTTTCTCCCAATAAAGGTGACTAGTTTTAATTAATTTATTGATTTTTAATCACAAAAGACTCCTAACACATCTATCCAAGTAACATAACAAGGAGGAGGCGGGGTAGCCGAGTGGGTTAGCGCGCGTTGCTTTGACGCACGTTGTCTAGCAACCACAGAGAACCAAAAATTGGAAACCAAAAAATTACGAGTTCGAGTCTCGGACCGGGAGGACTTTTATCTCGGCATTTCAGGCATTCTGTTTCAACGGCTTCTTCCACACGCAGAAAGAGAATTAGGCTCTTACCAATGTGGGTTTAGAAAATGAAAATCCACAACAGACCCAAATATTTTGCCTCAGGACTATATTGGAAAAGGGACATGAGTTTCGTATAACCACCCATCATTTATTCATAGACTTCAAAGCGGCATATGATAGTGTGGATCGAAAGGGTCTCTACGAAGCCTTGAGACAGCTGATCGTACCTGAAGGCCTAATAAGACTGATCAAGATGACCATGACAGACCTCGAATGCGTTGTACAAGTGCAAGGCGATCGCTCAGAAAGTTTTTCGTCCAGAAAAGGAGTGCGCCAGGGTGATGCCCTAGCATGTCTACTGTTTAACCAGGCTCTAGAAAAGGCAATAAGAGATTCAGCAATTCAGACTACAGGGACTATTATAAATAGAACAGTACAGCTCCTAGCATACGCCGACGACATCGATATAATTGGACGCACAAAGAAGTCAGTCGAGGAGGCATTCCTAACTCTCGCAGAAGCAGCAAAAAAATTTGGTCTAGTGGTGAACCATGATAAGACCAAGTATATGATTGCTGAACAACGCCCAAGACATCCTGGGGAAAAGGTGAAATTTGGAAATTGTCTCTTCGAATGGGTCTCTGAGTTTACATATCTTGGCTCAAAAGTCACATGCGACAATGTCATGGAAACGGAGATCAATGGAAGGATGTTGGCCGCAAACAGATGTTACTTTGGTTTGAGACAGCATCTGTCAAGCAGGTCAGTGACCAGGAAAACAAAAGTCACTCTGTACAAAACATTGATTCGCCCAGTCCTTACGTATGGAGCGGAGACATGGACCATGGCAAAAGAGATGTACCAGAGGTTGGCCGCATTTGAGCGAAAGATACTCAGAAAGATTTTTGGACCGGTGTTGGTTGGTGGAGAGTGGAGGAGAAGAAAAAATTAAGAGGTTTACAACCTTTTTGGAGAGCCTGACGTTGTTTGCGTCATCAAGCGACATCGCCTAAGATGGGCTGGACATGTGACCAGGATGGAGGAACACGAAACTCCTAAAAGATTATTGACGGATGTAGTACATGGCCAGAGGAGATTGGCCGCCCCCGTCTTCGATGGAGTGACTGTGTGGCCGCGGGTGCGAGGAGCTTAGGAGTCCACAACTGGATGGCTGCAGCACAGGACAGAGAGTTCTGGAGGTTGCTGGTTGAGGAGGCCTGGACGCGTCAACGTGTTGTAGCGCCAAACCAATAATAATAATAATTTTGATAAATCCAGTACTTTTTTTTCTGTTAATTTTCTTGTTTCTCCCAATAAAGGTGACTAGTTTTAATTAATTTATTGATTTTTAATCACAAAAGACTCCTAACACATCTATCCAAGTAACATAACAAGGAGGAGGCGGGGTAGCCGAGTGGGTTAGCGCGCGTTGCTTTGACGCACGTTGCCTAGCAACCACAGAGAACCAAAAATTGGAAACCAAAAAATTACGAGTTCGAGTCTCGGACCGGGAGGACTTTTATCTCGGCATTTATACCCCGCCCTCACTCCCTGGTCCGAGAAATCCCCGTATAGCCTTCAAAGGCGAGGTAGGGGTGAAAAAAAAAAAGTAACATAACATAGACCAATGACGTTGACCAAAAAGTTGTGCGGGTTTGCAGATCAGAATGAGCACAACTTTCTATATGTTAAAACCTTGGCGTTATCTGCCAATTTCAGTAACTCGTTAAAGATCACTGACCTAATTAAACCTGGATAGGCAAAATTGAGGACTCCCACTGTAGCATCGTCCGATTAGCCACAGCACTATATAGTGCCATTAAACGGATAAACAATCAAACAATTGTTTATATCATGAGTGTAGATTATGTTTGCCCCTTAGGGACGCGTGTACCCCCTCTCTTCAATAGCAGTGGCCTGTCATCTTTATTTAATTCTATACTCCAGTGGTTCGCGGCCCCTGGGGTTCCACACATGTCCGGGGGTCCGCGAGATGACATTGGAAGATTATTTTAAATAAACTTACTGAAATATATTTGGTAAGCCTTGACTTGTTACAAAAATTAATCTGACATTGCACACATACATTAAATCTCTTGTAGTATTTAATGGATAATATTCTTGATAGGAGATTTCAATAACGACTTTTGACAAGAAGCATTAAATCAAAGATTTTTTAAAAGACCATATTGGATTTAAAATAAATAAACAAACAAACAACGAATGTACTTGGTTATTTTTTCACGGAAATATAGAATTATTTAAATAATATATTAATAACTTTTCATATTTCTTTTATTTACGTTATGAAAGGAAATGTTTTAGTATGCTTTAGAACAAGTTTAAAAATGAACATCGTATATTTTAGATAGGTAATTTTAATTCGCTTTTCAAGGAGTTTCGTCTTTGTAGTATTATGATATTAATTTTAGTCGAGTTTATATATATATATATATATATATATATATATATATATATATATATATATATATATATATATATATATTATATATATATATCCCGATCTTATAAACTCGGGGATCTTCGAGGATCCTTGTCACTGTGCTAATTGGATAAAAAGTTGCAAAAATGTTTTTTTAAGAACTACTGCCATACTCGATGGAGTTAACCCTGTTAATTTAAACGCATTTGTTTACACGGCTTATTTGCTATTTGAAAAAGTAGAATGGCGGAGAACTTTCCATACTCCATTATAAAGTAACTCTTCTGGTTCTCACATGGATAGACGGGAAAAAAATATATAAATAAAAAGATTGGAGAGCCGCTAATCGATTGGCATTTCGGAATACTGCTCAGAGGCGGGCGATAAAGGCCCGTAAAAGAGATAGGGATAGAGACAGAGACACATTAAGAGAGAGAGAGAACAACTGTGGGAAGAGGAGAGAATATAATAGCCCGGTAATGGAGACATAATGCCCTCTCCTTTTTTCACCTTTCCTCTTTTCTCTTTCTTAGCTCCTTCGTGACCCGAGCGGGGACAAAGCCGGCTCGCCCTCGGCATCGTAATGAGTCCCGAGCTCTATGTCTCTTTCTCTCTCTCTCTCTCTCTTTCTCTCTCACACACACACTCTATATCTATCCTTTGCTCTCATTTTACGTATCGCTGTCTACACTCCCTTGATTTTATAGCCTGTAAGTGTAATATAATATAGGACACAAATCGGTAGTGACTACCCTTGTATGAGAATCCTGAAGAGATTGGTAAATGTTCTACTGAAGTACAGAGGTTCCCTATAAAAAAAATTTCCGAGACCCCTTTATCCAATCATTTCAATGGCAAAGACGCCCTAATTCTAAAAATATAAATCCTAAATATTTATATACATATATATATATATATATATATATATATATATATATATATATATATATATATATATATATATATATATAGATAGATAGATAGATAGAAAATAATTTTTATTCTTGGGCTGGGTCTCTTAAGAATAACAGGTTTGTACAGTTGAAATATACATGTCTGGACAACAGACATAATGAACATAATTAACTAATATTTACAATTATGGATGAGTATTTATACAACAAAATAAATAAATGAAATAAAAACAATCTAATAAAAACAGAAGCTAATTACGTTGGACAAAATGAGAAATAAATGAATTGATAACCGAGTCTAAACATAAAAGTAAGAACAAAATAAAAATACAATAAATAAAAATAATTAGTAACATTATTCTAGTACTTAGTCTTCTATGAATAACATTAGCTTTGAAATAATAAAGGATCTATAGCCAAGAATTAATAAAAGAAAACCAAACTAATACAAATATATATTTTAGATTTTTAGTAATCCATACCATAAAGTCGTGGTCATGGAAATTGCTTTAATTTTTTAAGGCAATGAATTTGATCCAATCGAATATATTTGTTTTTATACTTATTTATATCATAAGCTTAATGAAATAAAAAAAATCTGGTTGCGGCGACACACGACTTTCACTTACCACTTTAAGAACTATTAAATAAACTTAAATTCGAAAAAAGTTATGTTAATTTATATAAAAAGTGTATTCAGTTTCGTTATAAACATATTATTTAGATTAAATGATATAACAAAATTAATTTTTTACGTCTAATAACCAGTAACAAGTTTTTGCACCATTAGTCGCTTTACATTCCCTTTTACAAATTTCGTTTAAAATCTTTTTAAATATTACTGCTCTTAATATCAAAAAGCCAAACATTACACTAAAAAATATATTTGCTTTTTTCTCCTAAACCTGATTATCAAATTCGTTTAACTTTTACGCCGTTTTTTTATCTATACTAATAAGATGATATTTTTTATTTTTTCGAACCTACAAAATTCAGGGTATTTTAGAGAAAGAAAATTTAAAATACCGGCATTGAAGCCCTCCAGACTATTTAAATCAGAATAAAACCTACATCATATAAAGCCAATTAAATTTTGTATTGATGTAAGGAGTTTAATCAAAATCGTTAAAGCCGTTTTTGAGAAAATCGTGAAAAAGGTACTAAATGCATGGTATTAAACAAAATGGTATATTTGAATCTTTTAATGCTAGAGTATTACAATGAATACCTACCTATCTTATGTAAGCTTTACATTTAGTTTAGTTTGTATTCATTTAACATCATGTTTATCCTGCTTGGCTAATCGGACGATGATACTGTTGGAGTCCTAAATTTTATCTATTCGCTTTTATTGTGATGTTATTTAAGGAGTAACTGTACATAGGCTCGGTATAGCTATTTTACGTCCGCTCCGAGGAACGGAATAGGCAAGGATTTTTTACTGCCTTTAAATAATATATTTAATAAACTTGAGGAAGCTCCATTCTTGTTTATATTTTAAACAATTTAAATTTAACTAAGCAATCAATTAAAAAACCGATGTTGAATTTAACTAAGCATTTAATTATTCCAGTCATTTTTTATTCTTTTAACAATATATACCCGACGTTTGTAGTTTTTCCTGCATTTTAAATAATAGTTTTCCCCCAGTTATTAAAGGAATAAAAAGTGGCTGGGAGAATCAAATGCTTAGTTAAATATATAAACTATAAATTTATTTATTTCTAATATTTTTGTCTACAAATTTGTAAGTTAATATTATCATAAGGTGAAAAATATTAACTTTATGAGTCGAAAGAAGCGCTGAATAGCGTTATTTAATTTTTAAAAGTAGAATAAATGAAATTGGGCATTTTAAATTCAAGAAAACTGGTATTGAGAGTTGGCGGGTGTTTTGTTATTGAGTTATCGTCAACACTGATACCAAGAGTACCTAACATAATATGTCAAATGAAAATGTTTACTAGAAGCTTATAATGTGTATAACACTTCTCATTAAGCTAGATCTTTATAAAAAAATGTCCATTAACATTTTCATTATAATTACATTTGAAAATATATTTTCTCATATAAATCTAGGAACCCCTTGTTATCATTCGCGGCCTACCTTCTGGTGACCACTGAACAAGTAGTTATTATAATTATTGAAAGAGAATATGGATTCTAAACTGTACAAAAACAAAACATAAATATAATATAACATAATAAAAAGTAATATATTAAATTTTATTAATTTGAAGTGTGAAAGGATGGTACATACAAATAATTAAAAGCTTAATTAATAGTTAACCAATTTTCAGGAGAGGATCTAAATTTCAATTATTCACCATTTAGTTACTTTTCGTAAACAAACAATCTCGTTTCAGTTACAAATGCTGAAAATTGCATCAGTGGATGTGGCGGGCTATTACCCAACTAGCGATCTCTTGTGGCACTTCTGCTAACTACGTTACTATTCCTGTGAATTCATGTCTTATGTTTAAAATACTTCACAGATTTCAAGTTGATTAACGGTTGAATTTTAAATAACTGCGGAAAGTAACAATATGGATTCAGTTACCTAGTAAGATAGAAAATTGATCTAATTAAAGTAGTATTTACTTTTATTTGGTATATTTGAGACTTATTACCTTTATAGTTTGTATTCATCTATTTACTCTTTTTTTTAAACTATATGTATTTGTTATTTCACTATTTACCCATGTTGATTTAATAACTCATCACTTTATTAGTGTTATTATTCCCCCTTTATTTTTCTCTCCTTTTTTTTTTTTTTTTTTTTTGTTCTTGAATTTTATTGTATTAATTTTTCTAAGTTGAAAGCCTATCTCTGTATCTTACTATGTTTTATGAAATAGGAACAAAATTATCAGAAATAATTAGAACTTTCATAAATATAAATCCATGATATCCAACAACTCGGCCGCCATTTTGTTTTTTACAACATTAGTATCAATTATTGTATACTTCTAAAACATAGCTTTATGAAAACGTAATGTAAAACTTTATATTTGTACCAATTATTTAGTATATTATCTTTTAAGATAATATCAAAACATCAGAAATACTAAGTATATAAATTAAATCCATAATATTCAACATCCTATCCGCCATTTTATTTTTTTATGATTAATAGCAATTAATGAATACTTCTGCAACATAGGTTTATAAAAACTTTATATAGGTACCAATGATTTAACCTAAATCACATTATAATAAATAAAAATATATTAACTATAAATATTATCTAACTATACATAATTTCTTGTGTATTGTTAAGAACATATGTACATAGAACAGCTGAGAAATCAACTGTAATGATTTACAAATGTAATCTTACATAGCAATGCTTAAAAGTTCTAGATTCAATGTCGTTGAAGATTATTTAGAATGGAATAAAATAATACTTAGATTAGTTATTTTGTAATGTGTAGATACTTGTTTAATTTTGTATTCAATTCGATTATTTTTGTTGAGCATAAAATCAACTTCGTATGATACTATGAGGAAAGTTTTGCTTATCTTTGTATCTCTCATTGTTTTGTTTACTGGACCAATACCAGTAAATAAATATATCTATGTATTTAGATATATTGTCTTATAGTTTTTTGTTTTTTTTTTTTTTTTTTACTTTTACTTACCTATATAAAATATATAGTAAGGGAAAGTAATATGTTCTGAAATTTTTTTAATTTAAAATTTTCAACAGAAATACACATTTTAGTGCCCTCTGCGTCCAAATGACCAAGTCCTGCAAAAAGATCTTTGTGGTGATGTTACACCAACTTTTTCACCTAAATCGACTGACCGGAAATGCTAATTTTATACCATGCATTTTGCACCTTTTAATGATTGTCTCAAAAAGGGCCCTGACAATTATGATTAAACTGGATATGTCAATGTAATCTTTAATGCACTTTAATATGTTGTTGGTTTAAATAGTCTGACAGGGCTTAATTGCCTCTATTTTAAATTTTGTTCCTCTAAAGTATCTTTAATTTTGTAGAATTGAAAAAATTAAAGATCTCATCTTATTATAAAGTGATAGGAAAGGGCTATATATACAAGTTAAATGAACTTTATTACGAGCTAAAGAAGAACAGCAAAAATATTATTCTAGGTTTTTTTTTTTACGAACATAAGAATCACAATATAGATGTTTAAAATACCGTTAAAAAGCTAAAGATGGTAGAAAAAATGTTATTTTGTATACACATTTGTGGAAGGTAATATAAAGTAAGGAATAGAGCATAAATGTTGATGATTGTTATACAATAAATTTTATACTACTATATTATTTAATCTGAAATATATGTTTTTAACGAAACTGAATGTAATTCTTTTAGCTTTTCTGAAGTCTTTCTTTATTTAAAAGTTCTTGAAATGATTTCAACTACCAAAGTAAGTGAAAGTCATGTGTTGTGTGCACCAGATTTTAAAAAAAATAGAATATCTATGAAATATTTTGCAGAATAGGACGTCAATAATATAAACTTTTTTTTTCAGTGGCACGACAGGCCGTGTAGGCCCTGAGCCTTGTGGTGTAATCTCTTGGGAGATTACACTCACATTTCTCGTTCCGTTTTGTAGTGTAGGGTCATCACTCCCTACGCCTAATTTTGTGATTAGCCACCATTTGGATGACGGGTCTCACATACCCGGGAGAGAGGTTGTGAGTGAATCCCCATTTAATTACATCCTTATAAAAGTCCGCCTGGGACTGAGATTCGAACTCACAACCTTCAGCCTGAGAGATTAGCCACTCAGCCCCGAGCTCCCCAATAATATAAACACACTTCACTAATATTATTTGTCCATTTTTTAAATTTAATTTATTGGTCATCGAATTCTGTTTTCTTTTTTTGATGTATGATTTTTCTTTGCATTATTCAAAATATATTATTTTAATCTTTTTGAATTTTCTATTGATGAACTATTGGCGTTTAAGTTAAAGTCACAATGGTCAGTTAGTGAATTTTATTTATTCAAATGTACATGTTTTTGAACTATAAAATCTCAAGTAAATAGGATGTAACTATGGAAATAATGATATATAGAGAACAATCAATGATAGTATTTCAAACAAATTTTGTATGACAATTGAAACAGCAAATTACATTTCATCCCTCCAGTAACTCTGGGGTATGGATACCCTCTTGGAGCACATCCAGCCTTTACCCGAAAATTAGAGAAAAATATAATGGTTGAGTGATCTAGGCCTTGTAACCTACTTGCATGGCTATTGAACGTTTGTTTGTTTAACGTCACTTTTATGCTACTTTGGCTAATCGGACAAAATTAGTTTTAATAACAAAATTACATGATTACAAAATTATATTGAACGTGAAACAGTACTAATCTATAAACACTAAACACAAGACCCTTCATGGGTTGTAAAGGAAGAAGTTATTTTTTTAATTGTAAAGTTATAATGAAGTGTGTTTTTATTATTGATGTTCAATCGTGTAAATGATTCCAGAGCTATTTTAATGTAAATTGTTAGGTCAGCTCTGCAAACCGCCAGCGAGTCTTGGCTTCCTCCACTAGCAAGCATCCCTATCTTGGACTTTAATTGTAAAAACTAATAGACTTAACATATCTAAATATCTCAGTTCCAGTCAATACTGTTATTATATTGGTTTGGCAAGTAAACAAATTATAAATATAAAGAAAAACATGACTTTCTTTGCAGTCTCATTTGAAGTTGATGGTATCCTCAAATAAAAGAATCAATTTGAACACAAAATGAAATGAATCTCCACCCTTTACAATAGAACTTATCAAAATATTTTTTTTTTATCCCATTCTAAATAATCTTCAATGATATGGAATCTAGAACTTATAAACATTGATTTATAAATTAATGCAGTTAATTTCTCAGTATTTTTATGTAAGTTCTTAGCAACACACAAGAAATTAAGTTTAGTTAAATGTCACTTATAGCTACTAAATTGGTATTTGTTATAATGTGGTTTAGGGTTAGTCATGGATACAAATATAAAGTTTTTATTAGCCTATGTTGCAGAAGTATTCATAAATTGCTATTAATCATAAACAAATAAAATGGTGGATGGGCTGTTGAATATTAACGATTTAATTTAAGTACTTAGTATTTCTGATATTTTGATATTATCTTAAAAGATAATATATTTTCATTGCTTTCTTAAAGCAACCAATCTTATTTTTTTTAAATATCTACATGCTAATTCTGTTAAAAGTGTAATTTCATTTCATGTTTAGCATCTTTTAGTAACTAAATATAATAATTGAACCAAAATATTTTCCATATAATGTAACTAAATGATTATTCATTAACTGTGAAAATTCTTGATATAAAACATATTTTTTTAATGAATGTAAATATAAATTGTTGCCCCTCTGAAAATAATGAAGGAAGATAGCGTTGATGGTGATAAAAAAAAATGATGATACATTTTTAACTATTTAAAAAATATTTCATTTAAGAAAAACATTTAAAAAACCTTTTTTTTTTTTTTTATGTAGGTCCAACTCTATCCTGCAGGGTCATTAGTGTCATCATAATAAATTCATTGTATCATTGTAGTATCCTACAGTCTACATCAATGACCTCCCTCTCCAAATTAATCACTCTAAATACCACCTCTATGCTGACGATTTCCAAATATACCTCTCCTTCCCACCTTCCGACCTATTACTAGCTACAAAAGATTACAAGAGGACATAAATCGAATAAGCCACTGGGCTGAAGTGAATAAGTTAAATGATGTGCTGGTACCTATAACAATATAATATTTATAGCTCTAAATTTTATTTACTAACTCACATTTATGATTTCTCAGATTATTGCATTGGTTGGTGTTTGGCTGTCAATGACTAGGACTAGCACACTATAAGAGTCCGTCATACAAATCCAAGAATTTTTTTAAGAGTTGGCTATACATTTTAGATTTCTCAGTGCAGCAGTGGCTTCCCCTGAGAAGACAAAGTTCCCTTCAGGCAGTTTAAACATGGGTTGTTGTTTGTTGGCAAATAAGCATTGGCACAAATAAATTAAGTTTTATATTTAATAAAGTGTTTATTAGACTGCACTAGGAATCAACTTCACCTCTATGGGTTGTTTATCTTTCCTGCAAACGCCACAGGCAACACTGTCTTCTATTTTGGAAGCATCAGTGAATAGAACTTGAAAGTTCTGGTAATTTTCTAATAGTTTGAAAAAATAGTTCTATATTTCTATTGGGAGTATTTTACTTAAATAGATGTAATATTAGGATAGGGATCATTAACCAGTACCTGATATTTAACAGATTCGGGACCTCCTTTTTACATCCCCTCCAAATAATGGTTTAATAAGGATTTATTTCTCCCATTAAAAGATCCTAGGGCCACCTACCAGGTTTGAACCCATGGCCATGGGAATATAAGGCTGTTATGCTAGCCACTACACCACAGGTGACTATTCATTATTGTAACTATTATATTCATATAATGAATAGCCATGTAACAATATATTATGATCATATCATTAAGTGTTTTCATTTGTTTAATATTCTATATTTGTATATGGTTCTCGGTTCCCTTATTAATAGATAACATGTTTGCTTATTGCAAATAATTTTTTTGAATATGGCAAATGATGATTTTGCTAAAACATTTATTCCAAATAAATAAATATTTGTATTTTGCTACTAACTAAAGTAATTTTACATTCTTATTATTTTATATATAACCCCAAATCTTCTTCTGGAGTATCTCTTTTTCATGGGCGCTACAACTCATCACTGAGTCTTGGCCTCCTCTATTTTTTTGTTGTTCAAGAGCTAATGTGGAGCTCCAGGTCTATAAAATGATAAAACATTCCATGTTCCGAGGTTAAAGTCCTTTACACAGTTCAGGAGTCGTTGCCATTGAGACCGATCAGTGTGCTCTAGTTGAGGTTTTGATATGAATTCAATTTTGGAGACATTAACCCACTCCGCACCATAGGCTGATGGTAGGGCTGCCTGCCACCTCAAAGCATCCGGTCCTACTAGTGTTTTAGTACCTACTAATACACTAGTTACCTGTGTAGTTAGTTAGTACCTGTCCTACTAGTTAGTCCGGTCCTTATAGTGTTTTCTTTTGGTCAAAACATTTTATCTTTCTTAGAAATCAAATTTCTGAAGCTTGGATGTTACTTTAAAGCTTTCTATTTATTAAATTTGATTCAGAGGTGTAAATTAATATGGAGAGACACATTTAAATTTATATATTTTCAATTTTGAGTTCTTGGACACTCCTGTTTATTCAAAACTTTTACTCAGAGTTGCTATAAATTATTTGTATAAATGCTAAATTAAAAAGATCTTGTAAAAATGCGTATGATTAAGTAATCCCAGCAATACTGTTATTATCTTTTGTTATCATTCGATATTAAGACTAATTAATATGAGGTAAACCATCTTTTCCAACTTTTGTTCTATATGGTTTTGATTAAAGTCAGAATATTTATGAATGGTAGCGTTTTATCCTAAAACACTTGCAATCAAATATTATATAAGATTTTTTTCAGCATCCAATTCCAGTTTGAACTTATAAATTATCTTTTCCATGTTAAACCTTTTAAATTGTATTTCCGTAACTAATTCCGTAGGGGAATAATAGTTAATTAGTTAGTAGAAGAAATTTTTAATTCAGCCTTAATTTATTTTGTGATGGCAAATGTAGGCTGTGTGCTTTTTTTTGTTTGTTTATTCGTTTAATGTTACTTACACTCAGTGACAAAATGTTAAACATATCCATTGAAATTGAAACAACCTTCCATGTTTTTTTTTATTTTTGATTGACATTTTTTAGAAAGTACCTACACTTTAAAGTATAAATTATGATATTAAAATGGGAACAATCTCAGACCTTGGGAATTATTTAAATATCCAATATCAGTAAATATTGACATCTATATGCGTCAAAATGATAGACACACTTGCTGTTGATTACTATTTTCTTACTCCTCAACAGTTGAAATCGTAAAAATACCATTTCTACTTCAGTTTAGTGTCGAATAGTTCGCAATAGTTCGCAAATAGTTGCGAGTCATGGGGAAAAATAAGTGTTTCTCCGAAGAAGAGCGCCGTTTGATTACTTCACTCCACAAGCACGATAGGGGCATAGGGAAATAGCCTGCTGAACCAAATGGAGTTTTTCATCGGTCGCAAAGTTTATTCAGTGCGGAGAGACATATGGAACCCACTGTTCTTCTGGGAGGCCTCCTGTTTTGACATTAAGGGAGAAACGGAATATTCTTCGAATCGCAACCAACTCTTGCAAAGCAGCAAGAGCGATTTCAGAGGAAGCTGGAGTTCAAACAAAACTAAGAAATGTTCAAAGATTATTAAAAAAGTAAAAAACAATAGTTAAAAAAAAAAGGAAAAAGAAAACCAGTTTTGACTACGCGTCATAAATTAGCCCGGATGGCCTTGGCTTGAAATGCAATGTTATGGACTGAGGAGTGGAAAAAGTCATTTTAGTGATGAAAAAAAATTCAATCTCAATGGGCCAGATGGATTTTCCTGTTATTTTCATGACTTAAGGAAGGAAGAAAAAAAGTATTAAGGTGTCAAATGGAAGGAGGCAAAGTTATGGCTTGGGCATCAATTGGTTACAAAAAGAAAGGAAATTTGGTATTTATTTTATCAAGAGTAAACTCAACAGAATATAAAAATTTGTTAGAGGAGCAAAAGTTGACATTTAATGATATGTCTGAAGGCAAACCAGCTTTGCAGCATGATAACCCCCACTAAATTCAGCGAAAATTATTAAAGACTGATTTACTAGCAACAAAATTGCCAAATTAGACTGGTATGCTGTCTCCCCAGATCTGAACATTATCGAAAATGTTTGGGGAATTCTTTCAAGAAGCGTGTACTCTGAGTCAAGACAGTTGGGAACAATCAAAGAGTTGAAATCTGCAACTCTGGCTTCATGGGAACAAATTCCTCAAGAAAGGATAAAACAATTGTACGATTCATTAACAAACAGAATTTTTGAATTAATAAATGGTGGTGGAAAGGCCACGAAGTATTAAAATGAGTTTTATTTATTTTTACCAGGGAGTGACGGGCCTTAACTTTAATTTGAAATTTAAAAAAATGTATATATTTTTTTTATGTATTTATGTAAACAAGCAGGCTGCTGACCAACTTCAGGTGAGTCTTAGATTATTTTAATACTGTTTTATGGATGATTTGAAAAGAAGGGAGGGCAGGGATAACAATATTTGCAGTGTGTCTAACATTTTGACCCTGAGTGTATTGCTGCTGTGGCTGATCGGACAATGCTATGATGGGAGTTATAAATTTTACCTATCTAGGTTTAATTAGGATAGCGATCTTTGACGTTTATATGACGTTGCAGAGGCTTGGAACAACCATTTTAAAAGACGGCATGACTAATAGCCTGTTATACTAGCAACTGCACCACAGGTGGCCCTATACTGTGTGCTTTATCTCGAAGTAAGCAATGAGGGTTGTTGAGGAAAAGTTTTTAAGAACTCTAAAATGGCTACAAGTATTGGTTAATCCAGATATAAATGGTATGATTGTTGGTCAGTGTGGTCGGAAAGTTTTTTATTCATGCAACTATGTGTAATCTCTTCTATATTGTCATATTGAATACTTATTTAGGTGGAAATTAGCCATTTATTTTACTTTGTATTACATTTTTTATTTAGGTTTAGAGGCCTAGGTCTTTGTATTTCAACTATTACCACATTACTAAAAAGTATAACATGATTTCAATACAGCACTTGCTAATAATCCAGAATAGACTTGCATAAAAAGATACTTGTTAATTTTTTTAGCTATTCATTTATTTTCCCTTAAATAGTTAATATCTTGAGAGAAATTTTATTTATGGATCTGCACTATTCTTGTTTTGTTCACTTACACTAATCCAAGACATTGAATCAAATTGTTTGTTTGACTCAGAAAAAAAATATGTTTGTTTCATTTTTCCTAATGGATAGGAATCAATAAAATATTGTATCCTCTCTTAGTCATGAAAAATTAAGTTATAATAATTACCAACATACTTCTGAAGACCTATAGATAATTTTCAGGTTATTTGGTGAGATAGATGTTATGCTATTGTCATGTCAAAGCAAGAGTTAATTAAGGTAACATCCTGAGAATTGGATAATTAACATAAAAACATTTATTTAAATTTATGATTAGCTTATTAAACAGTCCATTAATTATTTTTTTATTTACTAATTAGCTAATATTTACTTTTCAAATACCTTTTTAAGATTATGTAATGTATTGAATTAAATTTTGAACTTAATTGAATGTTAACTATTTTTCAGGTTTTGTTCTAATTTTCAAAGTGTAGTGAATAAATTCGGTTAGAACATTCTTCGTAAGCACTTCCAGCAGCTGCACCGCAGTAAGCTTTATTATTATATATTATATAATACATTGTTTATGAATTAACTTTAATGTTAAAATTACCAAGTTTGTGCCATAGATGTATGGGAATATTTATTAATGAAATATGAATGAATGTTGACTTATTATTCTTTTTAAAACATGTAACTCTCCATAAAATTTGCCTAACGAATAGTTATCTAGACTCCTGAGTAATTTAAAAAGTTCAATATAATTGGGATACAAAAAAACTGTGAATGTTTTTAATTCTTCCCGGAAACATTTTTATTTTTTTTAAATCTGGTGCTGGCAACACACGACTTTCCCTTACCTCAGTTGTTAAAATCAAATCATTAAATATACTTCAATTTGAAAAATATTTTAATAAAACTTTTATTCAATTTCGTTGGAAACATATGATTTACATTAAATAATATAACTATATTAAATTGCTAATCAATAATAAGGTTTCAATCCCGCAGGTGGTCCTAGGATTTTTTAATGGGAGTAAAAAATCCTTAGTTACGCCGTCCTTCGGAGGGGACGTTAAAAGGTGGTCCCGAGCCTGTGCGATGTCAGGTACTCGTTAAAGATCCCTATCCTAATAAAACCTGGATCGGCAAAATTTAGGACTCCCACTGTAGCATCGTCCGATTAGCCATAGTAGCATAAAGTGACGTTAAATAAATAAACAAATAAACAAACAAATAATAAGGTTATTTCCTCTTTGTCACTTTATATTACCTTTTACAACTTTGTTTATCAGGTAACATTTTTCTAAAATCTTTCTCTTTCTAATGGTATAATATACGTCTATATTACTATTCTTATTCTTTAAAACTCCTAAATCACCGTCGCCACCTACTTCCATTCGAAACCCGTAGGCTTCTTATTTGTTCCTCATCATTCCCCCACTTTGACTACTGGTGTTCGGTGTATGGGGGTGTCTCTGGAGATCTCGAAGCAAAACTTAAACGATTATATAACTGCTTCATTCGCTTTATCTTTGGGATATCCAGGGACACTTCTGTTACCAGATTCTACAAAGAGTTGAAGTGGCTTTACCCTTCCTACAGTTGTAAATACTTCCTGGCAACCTTCCTCTTCCAAGTTCTCCAATCCCGCCGCCCATCGTACATCTCAGATATGTTATGATTCAAATCCTCCATTCATTCCCATAACACTCGTTCACGGCCTTCAGACCTGTATATGGCACCTCATCGAACCACAGCTTTCGACAGATCCTTCCTAATCCGCTCCTCTTTCGTATGGAATTCCATCCCTTCACATATTCGACATTCTGATACTCTTCAAACCTTCAAATCCCGTCTATTCGATCACTTCCTCTCTATTCAATTTTCAAAGAATCCTAAATAGATTTGCCAATTCAATTTAAATTAGTTAAATAAAACATATAGAAACAATTAATTAAATATAATATCCTACATTGTGGTGCACTTTTATATTTAACTTTATTATTTCATTAATTTTACATCAATACAGTTTATGCAAAATTTTATATATATGCACATATGTTTCTTTTTTATCTTTTGTCTAGTTTTGTTATTAATCATTATTATTAGAAGCTACCTTTTAATTTATCACTATTGTTCACTTTCTATTTTATTTTTATTTCTATTATTATTTGTTTGTTTCATGTTTGTACTCTAAGACACTAAAGTTCTTTTTCTATGTTTTGTAAAATTATTCAAAAGGGACTTGTCCCAGAATAAATAAAGTATTTATTATTATTATTATTATAAAAAAAAAAATTATATAAAAAAATAGTTTTGCTCTTTTATCCATTAGTTGGTCATCAAATCCGTCCAACTTGTACATTTAGCCGTCCTTAATCATGGTGTCATTAAGATGGTATGGTTAATCTTTCTGAATGTACAAAATTAAATGTAGTTTATAGGAAGAATATTTAAAGTAATGGCATTTAAGCCTTGTCAGACTATTTCAATCAGAATAAATCCCACATGATATTAAAGCCCATTAAATTTTATATCAATATTGCTAGTTTATCAAAATCATTAGAGCCGTTTTTGAGTAAATCGTAAAAAGGTGCTAAATGTATACTAAATAGATGATATAGTTATTTTCATAGATTCTACAAAATAAAAGGTACTTAAGAAAAAGACAATTTAAAATATAGGCATTTCAGCCCTATCAGACTATTTCAATCAGAATGAAACCTACATGAATATAGGGAGTTTAATCAAAATCGTTCGTTGTTTTTTGGAAAATCCTAAAAAAGTGCTAAGTTCATAGTATAAGTGACTCTTCTGTTTGGATGAAAAAGTTGCTATATCAAACTACCAGTGGAGAGCATATCCCACGGGTAAGTGATAAGGCAGCAGAGATGACCACACCGTTGTCCCGACTGATGCCAAATGTAGGAGGACCCAGGCACAATCGTAGACTTTTAATATCTAACTTTATAACATCCATACTGCTCTATGCTGCTTTGATATAGGAAAGGGCCTTGAATACACTCAGCTATAGAAGTCCCATGGTTTTGGTCTATTGCCGTATTGCCCTAAAAGCTACAAGTGCTTTCTGAACTGTCTCTTATGAGGCAGCATGTGTCATTGGCAAAGTGCCACCAATAGAGCTAAAGAGCGAAGATGCTCATATAACAAAGTGTTCCGTAATTCCAGGACTGAGGAGAGAATGGAGACGATTAGAAATGGCAGGGTCGTTGGGATGCTGCAACAAAAAGAAGGTGGACCCACAGGCTGATTCCCCAGATTCAACCCTGGGTCGAAGATAGACTAAATAAAAAAGCAGGGTGAGATAGACTTCTGTCTCAATCAATTCTTAATGGGTCATGGTTGCTTCCGTACCTATCAGCATAGGTTTAAGTTAGATGATACAGAAGAATGTCAAGTGTGCCCAGGAGTAGAAGAGAGTGTGGTCCATGTTTTCTTCTGCTTATCCCTGCTTCCAGAGAGAGAGGAGAGGGTACAAGCGTATCTGTGGCACTGAACCAATGGCCGATAATATCATTAGTCTAATGCTGCACTCGCAGGATTATTGGATGGCCAGCTAACGTATGTCAACAGATATGAAGAAACTGAGGACCGAAGAGAAGGAAAGAGGAGGTAGGAGTTAGCCTGCGACAGTGAGACGGCACATAGCCAGTCCCCTCCACGATGTAATGCCTAACGGCAGTCCCATGGTGGGTGAGAAACAGGTGTAGGGAGGTTGGTTTTAGTGGCTAAGAAGCCCTCACATGGATAGCTATGGACCTATCTGCGTCTTTTGAAGATTTCCACCTACCCTCCTAAAAAAAAAAAAAAAAAAAAGTAAATAAAAAAGTCCCACACTCACACACCCACACTTTTTTGCGGGACTTGGTCATTTGGACTCAGGGGACCCTACAAGTTGCATTTCCGGTGAAAACTGGAAGTCGAAAATTTTAACGATCACAATACTTTCCCGTACTATATATTTCATACTTAGGTTAGTGAAAGTAATAAAACATTTTAAAAAATGTATTATTATCTGCTATCAAAAGGGTTCCCTATGTGCCAATCTATATATTCCATTTTGTCATTAATTATAAAAAATTAAATAGTGAAGTAAAAAGTTTTAAAATTATAGTAGGAACAGCATTGCACAAGTTCTTTGTTGGCTACTGGAACATGGCTAGACTAATTTAATTACATATTTTATTATATTCCCTTGTTTTAAAATAATATGGTCCCCCACAACATCTTCTATATCTTTAATTTTTTTATGGCCATATTATTTGTAACTTAGTTGTCTTGAATCAGTTTTTATATTAATATTTTTGTTTATACATGGTGTCTCATAAATGTCTAGTTATATTGTAGGAGCAGATACTGACCCTGAAGTGGAACAATAAAGTTCATATCACCAATATATGGAGTTCATATTCAGGTCTCAATGGTTAGAGAGGAAAATCAAATTTTGTGTTTTTGGTGGTAGCCACGGTTTTCATTATAAAAAATCATATATATCCTCTTGATATTCAAGGATGTAAGGAGATAATATAATAATTAAAAAATTTGCTTAATTAAAAATGTTTCTCAGAAATGTCTTGTCATATTATGGGAGCAGATAATAGACTTTAAGAGAAACAAAAAAGTTCATATTAACCATGGTTCAATTTTGAATGGTTAGAGAGGAAAATCAAATTTGTATATAATGTACCTTATAATATAAGAGAGCTTCTTATCAAACAAACAATTTTTAGAAATCTGAGGTATGCTACTAACCCATCCTATCTTTATGAAATGAGTAATAAACATTTGATCTCAATAAGGCAATTTACAAAATATTAAAATTTAATTTTCTACATGACCTTATGCAGCACTTTCCTATAATCCTATTACTATTGGGTTGTTTCAGATGAAACGTCCGATTTCAAGGTAAAGGATTTTTATTAAAAATACGATATGAAAACAAGATAATTTTATTCGAAGTATTTACCTTCTTTTTCTACACATTTTTCCCAACGTGGCACCAACTTTTTTATCCCTGTACTGAAAAACTCTGAGCTTTAAAGTGAAACAAAATCTGAAAAAGCACTTTTCACTTGATCATCATTTTCAAAAAGTTTTCCTTTGACGAAGATGTCTAAATTCCTGAACAGGTTGTAATCTGTTGGAGACAAGTCGGGAGAATATGGTGGATGGGGAAGAACTTCGTAGCCCAGTTCTTTCAATTTTTGCACGGTATGTTTTGAAACATTGGGTCTTGTTGCCGCTCAGTGAGATCATGAGGTACCCATGTATCGAGATTTTTTACTTTCCCAATACACTTTAAATATCTGGAAACGGTAGATGCATTTGCATTTAGTAGGTTTCCTTCTACTTTATGTTTGAGGACATCGTTGTCTATTACGGACGGAGGTCTTCTTCGGGGCAAGTTTTCCAAAACTTAGCAAACCAACGGCGAATGGTCCGTTCATTAACACTCCCTTCCCCAAACGCCTTGCAAATATATCTAGTGGCCTCAGCTGCTGAATGGCCGAGTTTAAACTCGTACAAAAATATTACTCGAAAATCGCGTGTTTCCATGTTCATATTTGGAGGGATACTAAAAAGTGGTTAATTGATTGGGAAGCTAATGTTTGTAATACAAAGGTAGAGGGTTAGTAACTGTTTACTTTAAATATGTAAACATTCAGAAGAAAACAACAGAGACTTGCAAAATCCTTTATGTATTTCAGAATGTATAAAAACGGACATTTCGTGTGAAACAACCCAATATCATCTAATAATCTTAGCTCTGGGAAAATATTCCCATCTTTCATTTGGTACTACTTATTTTTAAGTGCATGGTAGATATAATTCAGTTTTTCAAATGAAAACCATGGATGACATAAAAAAAAAAAAAAAAAAAAAATCCTCATTTTTGTTTCTCTTAAGGTCAAGTATCTGCTCCCATATTATGGCTTGACATTATGAAACACATATAAAGCACAACTTTCTTTTGCTCATATTTTTTTTATTCTTGCGACCTCACTTAGTTGATTGATCAATGAAGGTAGGATTATTATGCACTATTTTAAATATACTTAAATAAAGAAGTTTTTTTGAGATCCGGAAATTAAGATTAAGTAAGAATGGTACTCTACTTAAAAATGTTTCCTCCATGTTTAAAGTTCGGGAATTTAGCCTGTTCTTAATTGGGGAAACAGTCTTTATTTCATTGATTATGTTTATTCATGTAAATCTTCACTTCTAGAGTATGTTTAAATTAAAGAAGGGCTTTAATTACTTATCTGTTATTTTTATTATTTTAGTTTCATCTATCTTGGAAAGATGTAATTGTATTATTATATTCTAAAACACATGTTAAGCAACCACTAAAGTTGATTGCCATTTCCATTGACTATTGTATTTTATTTTTATTTTATTTTATTTTTTTTATATGCCTTTTTACTTTCACTTAAAATAAATATATGAAATATTTATTAAGGGAAAGTATTGCAATCTTCAATTTTTTTTTATTTGAATTTTCAGTGGCAATAGACATTTTAATCTGAGTCTAAACGACCAAGTTCAGCAAAATTGTCTGTGTTTGTGTATGTGGTTATTCCAGCTCAAAAATGAAGATTCTGTATGATTATAAAATTAGATATTAAAGACAAGTATATGCTTGGAATTTTGCAGCAAATTTTTCACCCTCATTGATTGAGCAAAGAGCAACTTTATACCATCCATTTTGCACTTTTTTACTATTTTCCTGAAAACAGCTCTAATGTTTTTGATAAAAATCTCTATGTTAATGCAGAATTAAATGTTATTTATTAATTTTACCATACATAATATGAATTTTCAGGCCTTTCTTGCCCAACATTATGTCCACTCCTTTTCAAACATATAATTAAGTTTTATTGTAATTTTAATTAATTCCTTTGTAATATTTAAATTTTTTTAAGGCTAGCTCTTTTGACTTTTTTTATTATTTTTCAAATGAGTGTCTCAGAGTGGTTTGGCTTGTTTAATGAGGTATCGATCTCCCATCTCCTTCAATAACATTTGGTGGTGCTTTATAATTTATTTGATGGACTAAGGCGGTCTATTGAATAGAGCACTGGTCTACTGTTCTCTGGGTCTTGGGTTTGAATTTTGGCTGAGGCAGAATTATTTATTCTGTTATTTCAGCCTTAAGGCGATCTTTTGGTATGTAGAACCTTCTGAGGCACACTCAGCTTCTTTAAAGTGGGCACCCAAAAATTTGGGGAAAACTTGGCAGCTAAGTGTGATCTAGGCCTAATCACCCCTTGTACAGACAGCCTTTGACCGTGTGACAGTTCGAGTCTGTAGAAGTACTGTACCCAAGACACTTTCTGGGTAGTGGAAGTAAAGATAACCAACTTGATACATAATAAATATTATTTTTTATTGTCAATCTCAAAATTTTAGAAAAATGTATTAATCAAGTCATGGAAGTAAATGGAGAGTGACGAAAACCTATAAACTTAAGTTTGTTATAAATAATTTCTATTTTAGATTATTTCATGAAAACAAAGGAAATTTCATCAAATACTGAGCTTAAATGTAAAATTTTTTTTTCAAATAGCTTTGTGAAAAAACAGTAATGAAGTGTCAAGTAGTAAGTGAAAGTTGTGTGATAAGCGGCCCAGATTTTTTACTTTTGATTGGAGAGAGATTTAGTAAATAGTGAATAATCTGTGAGCTAAGAAGTCCTTCCACGACCATCTTTATCTTCCAGGTGGAAGTCTCACCCTTGAAACTTTTTGAACCCCCTTGAAAGATGGACTGCCTAATTTTACCCTTACTCCACATTGTTGTTCTTGGCCATTTTAAACCCAGTTCCAGCCGAGTTTAAACTGGTACAGTAAAATTCACACAAAAATCATCCTTTGACATCTTAGTAAAGGCTGAATTTTTCCCAAGCAGCAAAATGCTACAGAGATAATCAGACATTTTCTTTTAGAAGATGATTAATGAGTGTTGACATTTATATTAATGAATAATCCAGAAAATATAAAAATGTTTTTAATGCTTCAGTCACTTTCTTCTACTATTCACTATACGTTCCTTGTATCCTCACTTACTTTCCCCCACTTTGACTATTTCTGCGTGGTATATGCTGACCTCTTGACTGTGCTTGAGGACAGGTTAAAGCAAATTATGAAGATTTTTGAAATTTGTCCTCAGTAATCCGAAGAGGTCTCATGTACATGTCTATTTATGCAGAGAGTTAAAGTGATCCCTTCCCCCTTTTGCAGAAAATATTTCCTATGATCCCAACCATTAACTCCCAGCACCCTCCTTACATCTACAATCTTCAGCAGTTTAAATTGTCAGTTCACTCCCTTAAAAAAAGGTTGCACCATTCGTACCTTTACTCACTATAAGATACTCTCTTTTTAAAACAAACAATTATGGTTTTAGTTGAAATATCAAATAATAATATTAATTAAAATAAATAATGAACTAATAAAACAAATAATACTAATACAAATAATAATAATACACTAAAACAAATAATAATAATAATACATAATAGAAAATAATGATATTCATAATAAGTAATACATCCATAATACATGAATACATACATACATATAGTACATAATAAACAAATAATACACTAATAAATAATGTCAGATACGCTCATTTTAGAAAATGAATTTAGAACATATATATATATTTTTTTTATTTTTTTATTTATTTTATTTTTTTTTTGGAATATTAAATAATAATATTAATTAAAACAGATAATAAGAATAAGAATAATCTATAATGAAAATAAATATGACAGCATTGTAAAAAATAAACATATATCAAGTTATATTAGTAGACAATATTCAACGATGGAAAAATAGATAATAATAAAAATAAATGAAGATAAATAGAAATAAATAAAGATAAAGTAAGTCATCAAATCCTTTTATAAAAGTCCGTTTCAGAAAGGAGGCACATTAATTGATCAATTCTATTCCCATCCTTTCCTAATGCATTGTGTGGTATTCCTTTTTGGTCAAGCTGTCTAATGTAGAAGGGACAACCTCGAACACATGAGTAATTGTCAGGGCTCCCCTACAATGCTGACATCTTGGGGGCAACTCTTTACATATTAAATGCCCATGTGTTAACCTTGTGTGCCCTATTCTCAGGCGAGCCAAGACTACCTCCTCCCTGCGGTTGCTGCGACTTGAGACTTGAGGTTTTCCAATACTTTACTTCTTTCTTAATGGTTTCAGTTTGCTTGGATAACTGTTTTTCCATGCTTCATCCCATTTCTTCCATACATTTTCTATTAGAGGGCGTGCTAGCTCTGATGGTGTGAGCAGTGCCCTACCACGACCAGGGAGAATGAGAGCCTCTTTGGCAGCCTTATCTGCCATTTCATTGCCTCCTATCCCCATGTGATCTGGTATCCACACATAATTGACTCATTTCCCATTTTCGACCATTACTTTGGTTAATTCCAGGATTCTTAAAATTTCTGAATGACTGGAATGCATATTCTCTAGTGCTTTTAGAGCGCTCAATGAATCTGAGGCTATGATGAAATTCTCTATTGGGAGTGTTCTGGAATAATCAAGGGCCATTGCGATCACATTCACTTCAGCTTTATTTATTTTTTGGAGGTATTATTACCTTCATTAACAATATTGATGTAGTTTTGACTTGTAGGTGCATTCTGATGCGATGAAAGCGGAACCAGTGGATGAGTCTGATTTAGAACCATCCGTGAAAATTAATTTGTGGCTGGGCAATGTGCTGATTATCTTCTCAAAGTGGTCTTTTTAATTTGGAATTTTTTTTACTATATTTAGCCAACTCAAGATATACATGGGATTTCAGAAATGTCCATGGTGGTGTTAATGTATTGATTAATTTTAACTCGTTAACAACGGACGACATTCTTTCTGCTAATGGCAAGGTTGGGTTAGTCTTTAGTTACAATTTCGCCGAATATTTGGATTTAAAGATGTATGCGTGAGCAGGTGAGTAACTTGTGTGATTAATTTTGTGATATAGTTTATGGCCAATTTATTGCGTCGGTAGAATAATAGGATAACCCTACGCTTTTTAGGGTCCTCTGGGTCCAAATAACCAAGGCCCATGAAAAGGTTTGTGTGTGTGTGTGTGTTGCGCAAACCACTTTATACCATGCATTTTGCACTTTTTTATGATTTTCTTGAAAATGTTCTATTTGAATTAAAATCGCTGTATCGATGTAAAATTTAATGAACTTTAATATCATATGTGTATCATTCTGATTTAAATAGTTTTTACAGGGCTTAAATGCCGACATTTTAAATTCTATTCCTCTAAAGTACCATTAATTTTGTAGATTCGAAAAAATTCACCATATCTTTCTATAAGCATTGATAAAGAATGGCTAAATATACAAATTGAAATTTTGTTCTTTTATAATAAGAACAGTAATATATAATGTTACATTATATGATATATAATGTACCGTTGTAAAGAGAAAGATTCTAGAAAAAAACATCATCTTATACTCAAAGTTGTAAAAGGTAATGTAGAGTGATGAAAAGTTAATTGTTGCAGATAATAATATAATAGATTATTTAATGAAACTTTCTATTGAAACTCAATGTAATTAGGGTTACCTGTAGCACAGTGTTTAGCATCACAGCGTCCTATGCCAAAGGTCACGGGTTCAAACCCGCAGGTAGCCCTAGGATTTTTTAATAGGAGTAAAAAATACTTAGTTATACAGTCTCGAGCCTGTAGGATGTCAGATACTCGTAGAGATCCCTATCCTAATTAAACCTGAATAGGCAAAATTTAGGACTCCCACTGTAGCATTGTCCGATTGGCCACAGCAGCATAAAGAGATATTAAACAAACAAACTTGATGTAATTATCTGTTACATCTCTAAATTTATATAAAAGGTCAGTGAAAGTCATGTGTTACATCAGATTTTTCAGTTTTAATTTTGTTTAACATATTATCGATTTAAAGTTATTTAGTTATTTTATTCTTTTGTTTTATTGTATACCCTTCTATCGCTCTGTCTTTTTCTTCTTATATCATGTGAATAAGAATTAATTTTGATCCCTTGGTCCTTTGGCCAAACACATCGTGTTTCTTAATTTTACATATATATTGGTCTTAAGGAACCCTGTTCCAGAATAAAAATTATTTTCTGTTCTATTCTATAATACAAACTATGGTTAGAAGATGTTTTAACTTCCAAGCATTTTCTTTATTTTCATATTACATTCACTTACTATATATAGTAAGGGAAAGTATTGCGATCGTGAAAATTTTCGAATTCCAGTTTTCAAGGGAAATACATGTTTTAGGGTCCCCTGAGTTCAAATAACCAAGTCTAGCAAAAAGGTCTGTGTGTGTGTGTGTGTGTGTGTGTGTGTGTGTGTGTGTGTGTGTGTGTGTGTGTGGTAACTCCTGGGTGGAAACGTAAAGTCCTATGAAACTGAAATTTCATATTTAAGACACTATACGTCCGAGACGTTACAAAACCTTTTTCATCAAAGTGAGCTTACCAAAAGGGCCACTTTATACCATGCATTTTTCACCTTTTTTCGATCTTCTCAAAAACGGTTCAGACGATTTTGATTAAACTCACTATATCGATGTAAAATTTAATGGGCTTTAATATTATGTAGGTTTTATTCTAATAAAAATAGTCTGGTAGGGCTTAAATGCCGATATTTTAAATTTTCTTCTTCTGTAGTACCTTTAATTTTGTATATTTTATAAAAATAACCATATTATCTAGTTAGCATTGATAAAGTTGAGCAAATTTGAAAAGTAACTAAAGGAGAAAACTGAAAAAATATTTTTTTAATGCAATTTTTCATTTTTGAACATAAGAACAGTAATATAGATAGATAGATAGATAGAAAATAATTTTTATTCTGGGACTGGGTCCCTTTAGAATAACAGCTTTGTACAGTTTAAATATACAATATGTCTAGCCAACAGACAAGATGAACATGATTAACTACTATTTACAATAATTGATGAATTAGTATAAAACACAAAATAAATAAAATAAAAACAATCTTCAGAAGCTAATAAATGTTAGAAAAAAATGAGAAATATATGAGTTGATAACAGAATCCAAATTAAAAAAGAAACAAAAAAAAAAAAAAAAAAATTAAATAAAACGAAAATAATTAGTAACATTGTACTAATACTTAGTATTCTTAAAATAACATTAACTCTGAAATAATAAAGAATCTATATTAGACCAAGAATTAATGAAAGATAATACAATTAAAACATAAATAAAAATAAAAAATACAAATATAAGAAATGAAATCTTTTAGTAACAAAAATAACGATATAAAAAAACTTTAACAAATAATGTAAAGATTGAACAAAGGAAAAAAATATATTTCATATTTAAAATATATGTCAGGCAGCGTCATTTTGGGATGTTAGAAGGTGCTGGAAAAGAAGGAATTTAAATGTAGAAAGGGAAGGAGCATGGCGGATGTTTGATGGAAGGGAATTCCAGAAACTAGTAGAACGGGCCAGAAAGGAGCATTCGTATTTTTTTGTTCTGTGGGAAGTGATATAAAGGTTGGAAAAACGGGATCTAGTCTCTAGTGGGTGAATTGTGGGTTTGAACTGTAGGAGATCGTAGATATATGGAGGGTGTTGTGAATTAATTGTTTGGTATAGGAAAGATCCAAGGAAATATTGCCTACGGGTAAGAGGAAAGAGCCATTTTGATTCGGTATAGAGATGGGATACATGAGACCGCCTCGATGTGCCAAAGACAAATCTTAAAAAACAGTTCATAATTAACTTTAATCGTTTCTCTAGCATCATCGAGAGGCCATCATATACCATACATCCATAATCAAACTGAGGGAAAATTAGAGAGGATACAAGGAGCTTGCGAGTGGAATAAGGGAGAACATGGCGGGAACGATGGAATAGTTTAAGAGTACTGATTGACCTTCGGGAGATTTGGGCGACATGTGGTTTCCAGGATAAGGTTTGGTCAATATGGATGCCTAAATTTTTTACCGAGGAACTGAATGTGATGGGATGGGCGTTCAGAAATAAGGTAGGAAGAGAGGGAATAGATGTAAGGAGGGAATTGGATCCAATAATGATTGCCTGAGTTTTCTCGGCGTTTAACCTTAGTTCGTTCTGATTCTGAATATGAATATACATGTGTAATATACCGTTAGAAAGCTAAAGATTTTAGAAAAAATATTATCTAATACACAAGAGCTTGTAAAAGTTAAAAGAGAGTGATAAAAAGCCGATAAAACTAAGTGATTGTTTTACATAATAATATCATAGATTTTTTAATAAAACACATGTTTCTATAGAAAATCCATTTAACTAATTCTTTAATGGTTTCCCTCATTTTTATCTCTTACTGTTTTTGAAAATTCTTTAATCGATTCTAAAAACGGAGGTAAGTGAAAGTCGTGTGTCGTGTTGATATTTTCAACCCTCTAGTGCCTTTCTCTCCCTTGTCCACTCCTAATGAAAATTCTGTACCCTTCCTTGGAACAAGCCTTTTAGCAAAAATGGCATAAAAAACAAAAAAAAAAAAAAAAAATATGTATATATATATATATATATATATATATGGGGGAAAATTAAAGGTGTTTTCTGAACTAAATTCCTTTATTAAAGTTCATTTAAACATTTATGATATGTGCTCAACATTACTAAATTGTCAATGTAAAACATCAATTTTATAAAAAAATGTAATAGAGCTAGAAACTTGAATAAATAAAACAACTATACATAAGAGTCTTCATAATTAAGACTACTTCTATTATTGAAAGCCAGTTATAAAAACTACTATATATAAAATCAATGTTGTCATTCTGATAGTCACAATTCAAATATAGAAAACCGTTTTATTTCATTCTGACTAGTTTTGTTCACGATAATGAATCATTTAGTCCTTTATAAAATTTATCATTTATACATAAAATCAAATACAATCATAACAATATATGAATAAACATCTAATGAATACATTACATAGTTAAATATTACAATAATTATATTTACAATTATTATACAATATGGTGAGATAAAAAGGTATTCGTAAAAGCTATAGAAGATACCTACTTATTTTATAAACACATGATTCACATTTTTTTTTTTTTAAATATTGAATTAAATTTAATAATGATTCACAAACACAATAAATATTGTTGATTATTAAAAATAATAACATTACATAGTACATTATATCATGTTTCATTTTATTTACAAAAGACATTTTTCAAGATTGGAAAAAGTGCTAGAAAGCATATAAGCAATATAGATTTATATTACCTCTCTAATAAAGGGATGTTTTTATGTTGAATATTTGCTAAAATTAAAATTAAAAAGTAAAAAAAAAAAAAAAAAAATTAAATGATTGATAGACCAGCCATGATTATTTAAATTATTGTAATAATATTATATTTTTTATAATGATTGAATTATGTTGTGATCTTTTTATTCTAGGATCAAGAGACATCGAATTCGCCTTGAACAGGAGGGAATTCATAAAAGGTAAGAATTTCAGTATATTTTAAAATTAATATCCTAAATTGATTTGATTCAATTAATGGGAACTCTAAATGGTCAAAAATATTGTTTGTGTTGCTAAATGAAGCAATGTATTAATCATGTTTATAATCATAGTTATGATTGTTCTTTTAAATGGCAAATTTAAATAACATACATGATTAATCATATAAAATGTATTTTCTTTCTCCAGATCTCATATCATTGCCAAAATAAATAAAAATTCAATCAGATTTTAAATTCAAACTTTAAAATTATTATGTCTCCTCAAAATTCAGTTGCCAATCATCCTGTCAGAATTAATTAATTGTGCCAAAATATAGGAGAAAAAATTGACCATTAAGATTTCCCATCATACTGCCTTCTGTTTGTTTTTTTGCATGCTATGCCATCTAGTGCACAAAATGGTAAATATTTTATCAATTTAAAAAAAAAAAAACATAAATATTTTACTCATTCAGATGTATTATCGAATATATAAAACTAAATTTTCTTGAATTATTTATGATATTTTAATTTTAAATATATGGCAAATATAAGTTAAAAATTATGCCAAATTTAGTTTTATAGATTCTAATACCTCATTTCGATGTTTAGAAACTACAGTTTTATTAGTACTATTAGTTTATTATATGGATTAAAAAAATAATTATTAGTATCAAATATACCAATATAAAATCAAATCTATATAGTCTGATTGATGTATATTTAAATATATTTCAAACTTTTATTTGAGTTATACATACTTAACATCCCTTATTATATTTTTTCAAAAATAATTGCACATATTAAGGCAGCTAATATATCACATAGATTTTTAAATCCTTTAAAATATATCTATAATACATGAAGTTATGTTTGATACATAACTAATAAGTAAATATGACATTGCTATTGTGTTTGTGAGTTGGGATTATTTTTCTTATTGATTTATTAAAAAAAAAAAAGTAATAATAATAAAAAAAACTCTGGGTAAAATATTAAAATGATTGTATTAGTGACATCCTAAAACATAATTTCAATTTTTTTGTTTTTTGCCTAATTTGTAGTAGTACTTATTTTGTTCTTAAGAAATACCTTTAGAATCCCACATTACTAGATTGCACTTTATATGGCCTCTTTTTTTATAAAACGTTATTGTGTGCATGTTTTAAGATTTTTACAAGAATTCTGATACATTCGAAATTTATTATATCTAATAAATGTATTATATTTCATATGATTTATTTATTGTTTTCTTAATATTGAAATTAATATTTGAGCATTAACCCACCAGAGATGGTTGAGTTAGCATTCCGTTTACGTTGCTTTAAAATTTCTTCATATTTTTTTTTTAAGTTGATTTCTGGTTTGTATTTTCCATTGTGGTTGCCAATAGGAAAAGAGGACTAAAAATTGTCTAAATCCTTAGTAGGGAGCCATGAACTTAAGACTTGCAAAATATCAAGAAGGACATTATGAAATATAAATTATTTCTTGTTTGGAAACTAAAAAAAAATAAGTTGAGTAATTTATGGTCACTTGATTTGAATACTCCTTAGTATAGCCTGTCAAAATATTCAATATAGTTGTGGCTCAAGAGTCATAAAGATGAACTGTGTTGGGTTAAAGCTCAACAAATATTTTAATTTAATTCTCGGCAGCATTTGTAAAATTGAACAAAATAAAAAGTATATTAGTTATCCAAAGTTTAAACAAATAAATATATCCATGCTTAAATTATTATAATACTGAAAATAACTCTTTTATTTTGAAATTTACTATTATATATATACTTTTATTTGTGAAAAAGATAATTATTTATATCTACTGACATTTTCCAGTCTATTTTTCAATAGTTTAAAATGTGTTATATGTGTTGATATGTTTAGATTTTTTTAACTTAATAGAATCGCATTTATTATTTTCATTATAATATTCTGTTGTTTCTTAAACATACAACTAAGTAAATTCTTGCCAAAACACACCACACAAACAGAATATAAGATTTTTCCATTTAGGAACATTAATCTAATTAACATAGATATTCTATGCTAAGTTCATAATTGAAAATATTACAACATTTAAAGAAATATTCAATTATTCAATTCTGTATATAGTTACAGAACTCATTTGAACTATGATTATATATAAATTACACACATCACTTATTATGGAAATTGTCTGAGACTCATCCGATTGGGTCCACTCGGTTAAGAATATTTTCTTCAAAGAGATTGTTTTTCACTCTTTTGTGCTTTGAAGCAAAAGCTAAGCACCGCACATAAAAATTAGTTTTATATCACATTTTATTTGGCTTTGTGTTTACTGAAGAAATATGAACACTATGTCGAAGCCATTATCTTGTTGCCCAAATAATCTGTGTGCTGCATGTTGTACATCTGCTGGTTGTGGTAATAGTGCTCTGTTAGGTGGTCACCGTAGTGCGTTGGTCCTGGCTCAGACTTTATGCTGCTCCCTCCAACCAGCAGTGAAGTATGTCCGAGGTATGGTCTTTCGTTAGTTCCGCTGCTTAGAAGCTTACTCGAATCTGAAAGAAAATAAAAATAAACATTATAAAATATATAATCGTTATCAAAAATATCTTTTATATAAACTATTCTAGGAAGAATAGTTAAGACTTAGTCATAAGAAGTTTTTATTATATAAGCCAACTGTTAGGACCAGAGAGGTCATCTTACGGATTGTCTTACACTTGAGGTGAGTTGATTCGTAGTACTTGACCTCTAGAATTAATTTCTTGGTTGATAGTGGAATAAATAGGTAAACGTTTTAAACCATATGATATTTTTTCAAAATAAAAAACAATCTTAATATTTTATAATCAATAATTGGTACATATTACAATATGCTTATTTTTATAAAATTATTCTTTAAAGAAAAAATTAATTATCACAATATTTACTTAATTAATATTCAATTTATCTCTCAGGGTATGGTATGGGTTCTTGACAATCAGGCGCAAATGTTTATACAACTTTTTAATCATAACAATAACTTACAAAAATAACTAACAATATGCAGGCTAACCAAGATCCCTCTTCATATTCAGCTCCACACTCTCCAAGTTCCCAGTCAAAACTGACCCACCAGTTATCAAGATACCTACCAATTTGTACCTGGTTCATTTTTACCTGGTAAAACCCTTGCATCCAAAATGGATTCTATGTTTACAAACATTCAAATTGGAGCTGTTAATTTTTATTTTTATTCTATTTTGAATCTAATTGTTAGCCTGCCTAACATAATATTTAAATAATAAATTAATAAATAATTTTATACTTTATAAAAAAAAAAAAAATGGGTATATTACAATATAGTATTGCATACAAACAACAATACGTTATTTCTTCTGTTCTGATACAAAACCTTTCAAATTTTTCATATAATTGTTAATAATTTTTTCATTCTACTTAGTATTATTTAAGTTATTATTAGTATTACTGTTTGAAGACAGATTAATATACTTGAAACAAAAATAAAATTATTTTGAAATGAAATTAGTTCATTTTAGCTAACCATTGTCATAGCCAACTAGTCAAAGATAAATTTTATGAAAATGAATAACTCCCCTGTTCTGAAAGTTTACATATCTCTGTTAGGAAAAGTTCTGCCGAATAGCCCTTATCAGGATGGCTATTCAGTTTTATGTTAGCTGGGAAGAAGTTGGTTGGTCAAAAAATGGTCGGTCTAAGTTATTTGCATAAAGATTATCTGTCAATGCCTTCTACTCATTTTAAAGAAGAAAACAAGTCATAGCTCTAAATATTTACAAGGAATAGTTAGTTATCTAAGGATAGGGAGCATCTTTCTAAGATGTTTTTGGAGGGAACTTACTGAGAAAGAAACTGCACTATTCTTCCAATGGAAAGGATAACAATGAGGAGCATGACAGGACAGTACACAGGATACTGTCAGCTTAATAAGCATCTCCACAATACGGTGTTAGAAGCCTACTAACTTGCAGATTCTGCTAGAAGGAAGATGAACCGGCCTATCATGTGATATGTAGTTGTGAAGAGATAGCTAGGATATAGTTTTACCATTTTGGCAATGTCCATATTTCAAATCCTTAGCTTTGTGAACTGATCATTCCTTACAGATTCGTCAGATTCACTAAGGCAATAGGCCTGTGTTAACAGGATAATAGACAGCGCACAATAAGCCTATTTGAGGCTGCAGTGCAAGAGGAATAAGTCAGGAAAAAAAATTAAAATATTCTTCACTGGCTAGAGATAGGATTTTAAAACACATAAATCAGGAGGACCATTTTTGAATTAACCGACTACTTCCATGGGATCATAGAATCGCGGTTGTATGTATTGCCATTATACTCTTTTAGTTGTGGAATCATAGCGAAATAGTGGTGAGTTAAGTTCCAACAAATGTATAACAGAAACTTAAATTTTAGGATCTTGAAACTAAAAGTTCTGTATTATAATGAACTTCCAAAATAATTAATGATTTCAATAAACATTAAGCTAACTTTCAAGTCCTTGTTTATTCATATGGTGTTACTTTACGTTGCTGTGGCTAATTGGAGGATGCTATAGTGGGAGCTCAAAATTTTACCTTTCCAGGTTTAATTAGGATAGGGGACTTTAATTACTACCTGATGTAGCACAGGTTAGGGACTACATTTTTATGTTCCCTCCGAAGAACGGCATAACTTAAAATTTTACACTCCTATTAAAAAAAATGTGGGCCACCTGCCAACTTTGAACATTTGGAATAGAAGGTTGTCATACTAACCACTATACCACAGATGAACCCACTTTCAAGTTTGGTTAATAGTAAAATAATGTTATAAAATGGATCATTATTCCATGAATTATTCATTAATTTTTAATTATGAAAATAATTACCCGCATGAGATGCAGCTTGGCTGTTTGAAGAAGTACTCTCTTGTGCCGATTTCTTAGGTTTTCGCTTTCTGGTTTGGATCCCGTCTTTTCTCATATTCTGAGGCCTATTGACACCGTGCAATTTGAAATAGAGACCACAAGCATTGCACACCGGCTCTCCTTCGTTATTTCGTCGCCATAATGTGGTAGTACCAGTGCCGCAGTTTGTGCAGCACAAACCAAGCCGTCGGGTGGCAGTCTGTAAATAAAATAAATATTATTTGGAAAGTTCTTACAAATTTTCAATATAAACTATACAAGTTCCAGTTGTATATGAATGATTGAATAAAAATAATTTTTATTCTGGTATTTTGTCCATAAGAATAAAAGAACAATGAATATAAAAGGTCCAGTTTGTCTGGCATCATTTAGAAAGATAATTACATAGCCAGCAATTACTATGAAATATATAAAATTAAAATAAGGAAAAAATATAATTAAAAAATATGAACAATTTATAATTAAGTCGAGACACTTTACATGTGTGGGGAAAGTTGATGTTTTAGAAGGTGGAAAAATTATTACTACTTGAATGTGATTAGGGATGATACTTCACGAAGGGAGATGGGTAGTGAGTTCCAAAGTATGGTAGCATAGGATGATTAAAAACTTTTCAAAGAATGCTGTTCTGTGAGAGGTATATATAAATCGGTTGCCTGAGATCTTCTATTTTGGGTTTGTAAGGAAAATGAAGGAGTGAGGTCAAATGTATAGGAAGATTTTTGCATTACAACGATTGGAATGAGAAAATAGTATTGTCTTAGGTATGTCTTTGGCAATGAGGATAATAAATAGTAAGAAAGTTCAAAACACATCTTTTATTGGTTACTAAAAAAAGAAAAAATTAAAAAAAAAAAACCTATTCCACTACAATGCCTGAAAGGTCTTGGGCTAAGTTAGAGGTAGGCACTGTTTTTAGGCAAACTGCTGTGCAATTCAGTGATTAGGTTGAGATCTCTCTCAGCCGTCTGTTTTTTCCCCATTTTTGAGTATCCACTTTATAGAATTCGGGTGCCCTAGGAGGGCCTCCATATCCCATGGTCACCCTATGGCTTATATATTTGTTTATTCATTTTATAAATAATATCAAAAGTAAATATTAAACAAACATATATGATGGTAGAACCTCATACTTAAAGTTTTTTGTTTTCTACTCGTAACTCCATTTCAACCTTCTATAAAACTTATATATTTTTTACGAGAAACAAATTATTGTGAAGGCATATACAATAAGAATATAAAATACATCTATGAAGGATGAATTTGCTTTGTAATCATATATTGAATATACTGTAAATCTCTGTCTCTTTTTCCTGAGATATTTTAATTGTGTTATATGAAAGACGTTATGGACTGCACGTAATAATTCTCTGGTTAATAATGTTTTATAGCCAGAGAAATTCGGATTTCTGATTGAGAAAATAAAATACTATTAAGATCACAATTTGAGCATCACATTTGTTTCTTTTCTATGATTTCCATAGTAGGCATTTTATTAGAGATTCTATAATCTGAAACATGTAATTATTTTTCTAAAGGTACTAATTTCACACTTAATTTTATTCCAAATCAGAATAAAATATTTCATTCCATAATATTAAAATAGTGTTATTAATATAGGAAAAAAAAAAGTCTACATTTTAATGCGGAGGAATCTAATAAGTTGGTTTAGTAATATAGTAATGTGAGAGTTTTTGCTTCCTGTAAAATTTCCTAGAATAGATATAGTACCTTTTGGAACTCAACGTCTCAAATGTAGAAATTAGTTATATGTGTCACTCATTTATTCTTGAAGTTTAAGGATTTCTATAAATAACGATTTATTTGTTTTTACAAGATTTTGTAGAGGCTCGAAATGGATTTGAGAGTTACAAGGTTTCATACTTTAGCTGACGGTCTATACGGAACAAAAATAGGGGAAAAATATGGCTTGAATAAGAGTGATTTTTCAAGACAAAGATCCTGTAATTGGAAAATCGCTTTGCATACTTAAAGTTTATTCCTCGACGAAAGACGTTTTATTTCCTTTCGAAGGCTTTCAGTATACAAGTAAAAAAATGGGTAAAAAAGACTCGTATTTCATTGGAAACAACGTCCGGGAAAGAACATTGAGCTAAATAAGAGAAAATGTAAAATAAGAAAATGAAGAATGGCTGACCATGCTTACAGTGTGAGTACTGACTAGCCTCTTGACCGGTTTTACAAGGGGCCTGTTCATGCCGTTCATCTTGTGGTAGAGGCCGCAGGCGTTGCAGAGGTAGTGCCCGGTGCCGTCCCTTCTCCACAGCGGGGTACTGATCGCACCGCAGTTGACGCACTCTCGTCCCTCGCCCATCTCCATCCCACTAGAGTCTGGAAAAAAAACAAAGTATGATATAAAAAATAAGCTTACAATTTACAAAACCTTCGTCTGTTTGGTTTAAGGCAGTGGTTGGCAAACTTATCAGTCAAAGAGCTAAATACGAACATTACAACAATTTAAAAAAAGAATTGTAAAGTAGTTGGGCTCTGTGATTATTATATTGGGTGTCCATAAAATTCGTGGAGATTTTTAAAATAAAATTTACCTTTTATTTTGTCTACTAAAAATGAATCACATAGCTAATGTTATTTATATGCTTTAAATTAAATCCTAGTGGAATTAACTATGTTTACACACTGAATTCGTCATTATTAAGGCTCAGTAGTGTAGTATATTGCAAAGCAACATGAGTGACGATTCAGTTAATTTCGGAATCTTATCCTGTTTTTTTTTTTTTTTTTTAAAAGGGAAAAACGCAGCCCAAACTGGAAGAAAGATTCGTGCCATGTATGGCAGCGATTCAATTGCTGATAGAGCGGTTCAGAAGTGATTTTCGCGGTTTAGATCAGAGACCAACCCCGGGCTGGCCGGATTCAACTCTTGACATCGATGATATTATGACGGTCATCGCAAGCAATCCACGAATTACTGTCCATAAGATAGCTTCGGAGTTAAGAGCCTTCAATTCGACCGTTTTTGGTCATCTAAAGAAGGACGGGTACGTCTGTCGTTTGGGTTTCCCAGGAGCTCATTGAAAGGAACCTTATTGAAAGGATTTCATATTGTGATTTGCTGCTAACAAAAAATGTGGAGGATCCATTTTTGAAACGAGTTGTTACTGTTGACGAAAAATGGATTTTTTACGTCAACACTGCCGAAAAAAATCTTGGGGTTGCCTGGAACGACGCCGCTCGCAACACCGAAGGCCGCCTTGCATCCATGAAGGTGATGCTCAGTATTTGGTGGGATTGGAAGGGTCCCATACATTTTTCGCTCCTTCCACAAAACCAAACTATAAACAGAGACTTTTACTGCGCCCAGTTCGATCGATTGAAGGCAGCAATTGAAGAGAACCGGCCAGAGTTGGCAAATCGGAAAGAGTGCTATTCCACCAAGACAACGCTAGGACCCATATGTCTTTAAGGACTCGGCAAAAGATATTAAGCTTCAGATGGGAGGTTTTACCTCACCCGCCGTAATCTCCTGACATTGCTCCTTCGGATTTCCATCTTTTCCGTTTCCTCGAAAATTGTCTACAAGGTAAACCCTACTCTTCAGAATATGACGTCAAAACGGACCTTTTATGGTTCTTCAGGAGTAAGGACAGTGCTCTTTTGAAAAAGGGATAATGGACCTTCTAAGCCGCTGGGAAAGGGTAATCGCTAACGGTGGTGGGATCACTTGTAGCTGGGTGGCTAGCGTAACAGCCTCCCATGCTAAGGGTCTCGGGTTCAAACCCGCAGGTGGTCCTAGGATTTTTTAATGGGAGTAAAAAATCCTTAGTTACGCTGTCCTTCGGAGGGGACGTTAAAAGGTGGTCCCGAGCCTGTGCGATGTCAGGTACTCGTTAAAGATCCCTATCCTAATAGAACCTGGATAGGCAAAATTTAGGACTCCCCCTGTAGCATCGTCCGATTAGCCATAGTAGCATAAAGTGATGTTAAATAAATAAACAAACAAACAAAGTTAACGGTGGTAACTACTTTCTAGATTAAATAAATACATTTTAAGCTGTTTATCAATTTTAATTTTTGTCCAAATTTCTCTACGAACTTTTCGGACAACCCAATATATATGTACATTTAGACATTGGTACATTGGTAACTTCTTATCATTTTAAGCAATATTGCTTCTAAACTGCAAGTCCTAGCGACAATATTTGTGTAATAAAAATATCTCCATTAAATTTCGTAGGATATACATCAATTCGAACAACGATTGAATAATCTAATCTCATATACTCACCACCAGAAAAAAAAAATTATCATAAAGAGAGAAATCCCGAATTCGAGATGCTCACTTTCGCTGAGTTGCTACGAATACACATCTAGCTCAGTAGAATTAGCTCAAAAAACCGATTGCCCTTATCTTGGAACTATAATCTTAAATTTTGAGACAAAGATAAATGATTTGCTTTTTCTTTAGACGATTTATCTAGGTTCATTATTAAAATAATAAGCCAATTCTATCTGTTTGCCAGAGCATTGGTTTTCTTCCAGGATTCCGCATGTTAATAATAGATTATTTATATTTACATTGCCTGTTTTAATATTTATATTATAACACGTGGAGATGAGACATAATATAGAGTGGACTAGAGGAGTGAAGTACGCCCTAGCCCCGGCAGCACCCACACATATCTGGTTCCCTGCCACATGGATCTGTAATCACTATTCATGGGGTCCAAACTTGTTAAGATATATAGTTCAATTATTAATGAATGCCTTGTTGTGCATAGATTACCGGCAGCGGTATCGTCTAATTCATTATTTAAATTAATCTTCCTGAAACGCCGACAACTTCTTCCCCCGGGCTAATTTAGGCTCTGGTAGATAACTAATCATTCGGATTTTATTGAAAAAGATATTTATTTGAAGAAACTAATGGGCTTTGTATTGAATATATTATTTAAAAAGCTTAAAAAAAAATGTCTACGACTATTCCTTATTTTAAGAATGATGACTTCCTCACTACTTAAGAAGATTTTAATATATTTCAATAATTAACTGCTGAGAGATGCAGGAGGAAATTAGTTAGAGTATAGCTACGAGAATATTTATTTTTACTTTCATGAAATATATAGTAAGGGAAAGTATTGCGATCGAGAAAATTTTCGAATTCTAGTTTTCAACAGAAATACACGTTTTGGGTACCCTGGGTCCAAATGACCAAGTCCCGCTAAAATGTGTGTGTGTGAGTGGTAACTCCCGGGCGAAAACGAAAAGTCCTATGAAACTGATATTTCATATTTAAGACAGTTACAAGCCCGAGATGTTACAGGCATTTTCCATCAAAATCAGCTAACCGAAGAACTACTTAATGCCATGCATTTTGCACCTTTTTACGATTTCCTCAAAAACGGCTTTTACGATTTTGATTAAACTCTATGTATGTAAAGTTAACGGAGAGTGATGATAAACGGATAAAACAAACTGATTGTCGTTGATAATAATTATTAAATGAAACACATGTTTCTATTATTTTATTTTATTTTTATTTATTAGGGTTTTTCAACCACAAGGGTCATTTGCATCCTATTTTACAATTTCCGTTCATGTATTCCTAATTAAAAGTTGTAATTTAAATTTCTATTACAATATTCAAATATTGTATATCAATATTTAAATATTCTTCATGTTTCTATTAAAATCGAATTCAAATAATTCTTTAGCAATTTATTTTCGGTTCTAAATTTGTTTAAAAATTCTTGAATTGATATAAAAAATAGATATAAGCGAAAGTCGTGTGTTGCGCGCACCAGATTTTTTTGCTAACCTTACGAACCACAGTTTAGTTCATCATCAGGGCTCCTTCAGGAAACTCTCATTTGAGACTCATTCTAGGTATCTTTCTTAAGGTTCGATGATGACCTGAAATGTGGATTGAATCGTTCGCAAGACAATGAATATTTTAATAGTACAATAAAAATTCTTTATTATTAACTCCACCACTTTATTTAAACTTTACAACCTTCATGTTCCAACAATTTTTTCTCTATGGTTTATAGATACATTAATAATGAAATCAAATTATAAATGAATGCGATGCGTACCAACCGAAACGTGCAATTTAGAAAAAAATGGTAGAGTTAATAATTCACCTTTTTCTTTCATTTAACTACAGATATAGTAAAAGTATTGAGTATAGGATTGTGATCGCGAACATTTTCGAATTTCAGTTTTAAACAAAAATAAACGTTTTAGGGTCCCCTGAGTCAAAAAACCAAGCCGCGCGAAAAGGTATATGTGCGTCTGAGGCAAGTCTAAGAACGAAAACGAAAATTCGTACAAAACTGATATTTCATATTTTATACAACCACAAGCCCGAGATGTTGCAGAAATTTTTCCGAAAGTGCTACGATTTCCTCAAAAACGGCTCCAAAAATTTTGATTGAACTCGCTATATCCAAGTAAAATTTAATGGGCTTTAGTATGATCTTGGTTTCATTATGTTTGAAATAATCTAAGAGTACATAAATTGGAATTGCTAAGTTCTTTATTTGGCTTCCTTCAAACCATTTTAGCATGATAATCGTCATCTGTAAACATATTAATTCATCAAACTCCCTTTAAAAAAATTTGTTGTCATTCAGCCTATTCTCTTATTGTCTTGCCTCCTGAAAGACTTTTTCCGCACTTCTTTTACCATGTTTTTCTTTGCGTCATATTTTTTTAGTAAAGAAAAAGGTAAAACACTTATTGTCTATCCAGAAGTTTTGAAAAATTGAGAAGTAAGGTAAGGATTACTCATTCAAGGAATATTTTTTAGACGGTCACCTTTTTGTTTTTGTATTTAATTATTGCATCATCCACACTTTACTCATTCATCCACATATTCTTGTCTATATATTCTTGTTTTTGTTTTTTTAATTCTGTCTATTTCTCTGTAAAAATGATTCGAAGCCATAGTTTCTTCGTTAATTTTTTAGTTTAACGCCTTATTTTAAAAAAAAAAACATTTTTATCCAAGGTCCGGTAACAATTACATGAGGAAGAAGAATGGTTTAGAACTTAAAATTATGTTGAAGGTTAGTGAGAATATAAACATTTGAAACCATTAAACAACATAATATTACGATTTCCGAATATTTTTGAGACTAAATGGTCTTGTAATTTTACATTATTAATCGTATATTTTTAAAAACAATATACTATTCGGTTATCTGGTTAGTGATTTTGCTTTATGGGGAGCCTCTTTTAAAGATCAATTAGTTAAAAAGAATAATATATATTAATAGTTGTGAAAAATACGTATTAAATGAAAAGAAATACGAATTTCGAATACTTTTGACACTCAGTGTATATTTTTTCATTTTTTATGTCTGATTTTAGAAAAAATACAACGTACCGAATTGTAAGTTTTTAACATTAACGGTAAGCTGTTATAAATCCATAAACAACCATTGTAATAAATTATTTCAAATTCAATACTATTTCATGAAAACATATCTTTCACTGTGAACGAAATATGATAAACATTTGACTTTTAACATTTAAATAGTTCATTTGAAATATAAAAAATATCTGGTGAGCGCAACAGACGACTTTTACTAACCTTCGTTATTTATATCAATTGGAAAATTTAGATAAAAAATTAAAAAACGAAAATAAATTATTTAAGAATTATTTACGTTGGATTGTAATGAAACATGTGTTTTCTTAAATATTCTATGATATTTTTATCAACAACAATCAGTCAGTTTCATCGGCTTTTTATGACTTTCCATTAACTTTTCCGATTCTGCGTATAAGATAATATTTTGTCAACAATCTGTAGCTATCCAACGGTATATTATACATCTATATTAATATTCTTGGGTTCAAAATCGCAAAAATTGCATTAAAAATATGTTTGCTCTTTTCTCCTTTAGTCGTTTCTTAAATTCGCTTAACATGCATATTTAGCCGTTATTTAACAATGCTAACAAGATGATGTGCCAATTATTTTTAAATATACAGAATTAAAGGTACTTTAGAGGAAGTATATACATACATCCCATTAAATACAACGATATAGCGAGTTTAATCAAAATCCTTTGAGCTGTTTTTGAGAAAATTGTAAAAAGGTGTAAAATGCATGGTATATAGTGGCTCTTCTGGTCAGCTTATTTTGATGAAAAAAGTTTTGTAACATCACGGGCGTATAGTTGTCTTAAATATGAAATTTCAGTTTCATAGGACTTTTCGCCTTACTATATATTTGATATATAGGTAAGCGAAAGTAATATTAATAAACCGAATAAAATAGAAACCGTTGTTATTTCTATAGTTTTTGAATAGGTACATAGCATTCAAGTTTTTTTTATATGGGGAAATTAAATTTTCCATTGGCTGTGCTTATATTACGTATATTAAAATAACAAACAAATAAACTTAAATAATATTGATTTATGTTTTTCATCTCTGCCGATGATTGAATATAATAATGAATAGACGTTATAAAATAAACATGTTTTTCTTGCTAATTGCACTTTTCGTTACGGTTAAACTAGAACTCCCAAAGCGACAAACCCTAAATCCGCCAGAGAGATTTTTTTAAACATTAATGACACTTCATTCAAATTGTACCCGTGCGGAGCAGGGAGGGAGGGGTCTATTCCTTGAAAATGTAAATAAATTTGACCTTCTGTTTTTCTAAGGTGGCTATCCGGCCTAAAATCGATATAAAAATAATATTTATACCTAATAATAATCTTCTGACGGTTTTCTAGATTTAACTCGATGAAGTAAATCTGTTGAAATAGGAAATGCTCTTTGGTGCTATTTGAGAAAAAAAAAAAAGGTCTCGGTCTAAGTGGGGATTAAGGAATTAGCATACGGTATCCAACCGATTATTAGCATACGGTATCCAACCGATTATTAGCATACGGTATCCAACCGATTATTCCATTATCAGGACTGGTATAAACGTCAAAACATGTCACGAAATAGCCGTCATCAAAACAATATAGAAAGTGGAACGGGATATTTCAAATAAACTAATATATATATATATATATATATATATATATATATATATATATATATATATATATATATATATATATATATATATATAAGTTTGTGTTGTTCTTAGGTTGCAGTCAATGAATAAACAGTTTTATCTATGCGACGTTTCGAGAATTTATTGTTCTCATAATCATGCCTTAACAGTGGAAAAAAACAGAACATTAATATTATTGTACAATAATTAATATATGATGTTATTGTTAAAGATATAAAAAAGAGTACATTGAACAATGAATATTAATACAGTAGGTACATAGATATTTTAAATTAGGATTTACATTATTATAAAATTACTTACAATTTTGGACAAAATAGTGTCTTAATTAGGCATGTTAAGCCTACAAGCTTTGAAAGAACACTGAAAAAGTAAAAAAGGAATCGTTCAAGTATGGAAGATTTTCCAGGAATTTATGATGACGTCAGGTGTCTGGGGTATTCTCCCTCCTATTGTTGAGTTGTTTTCGTTTTATTTCGTATTATTATTAAGACGTTTATTTTATTTTTTAAAATTTTAATATGTGTTTATCAAATTCGAGTAACATGCATTTAGGTTTTGGACATCCGATTTTTTATTTATGGCGCGATTTTTATATTTCTCTATGGTAATCATTTCTTTAAAATTTCGTTTGAAGCTGTTTTTTTCATAATGAATAATTTTCGGTGAGTGAAATTTAAATGAATGTCCCGTTTTTCTGAACGGGACATTCAGTTATTCATTGACTGCAACCTAAGAACAACACAAACTTAAATTATCAACAGTCGAGAACTGATCAAACAATATATATATATATATATATATATATATATATATATATATATATATATATATATATATATATATATATATATAAGCAAAGATATCTGCTTTGTTATATTTATTATTTCTCCATGTTATGGAAGAAAAATCTGATGCGCGCAACACACGGCTTTCACTTAACTCCGTTGTTAAAATCAATTTAACATGAAGTTGGGGATAAAAAAATGCGATGCGGGCAACATACGACTTATCTCGAATGTTATAATCAATTTAAGAACTATTAAATAAACTTAAAGTTGAAAAATGTTTTAGGTTAATTTCAATAAAATGTTTATTCAGTTTAGTTGTAAACATTCATTAAGCTTTAAACATCGAATTAAAGCCAATTAAATTTTACATCGATACAGCGAGTTTAATCAAAATCGTTAAAGCCGTTTTTGAGAAAATCGTAAAAAGGTGAAAAATGCATGGTATAAAGTGGCTCTTCTGGTTAGCTGATTTTGATGAAAATTTTTCTGTAACATCTCAGGCGTTTAGTTGTCTTAAATATGAAATTTCAGTTTCTTAAGACTTTACAATTTCGCCTTGGAGTTACCACACACACACACACAGACCTTTTTGCGGGACTTGGTTATTTGGACTCAGGAGACCCTAAAACGTTTATTTTAATTTTCACGGTCTGAATAATCTGAAAATACTTTCCCTTACTATTTATTTCATATATACGTAGGTGAAAGTAAAAATCAAATATTTTTGTTCTATTCTTCTTTGGTTGGTTATGAAATTCGTTCTAATTTTATATTTATACGCTTCTTGTGAATATTAATAAGATGATATGGTCAATTTATTTAAACCTAGAAAATTTAGAGGAAATAAATTCAATGATTCGGCATTTAAGTCCAGTCAGATTTTTTCAATCAAAATGAAACCTACATGATGTTAAAACCATTAAAGTTTACATCGATGTAGCGAACTTAATCAAAATCGTTATAGCTGTTTTTAAGAAAATTCTAAAAAGGTGCATAATGCATGGTATAAAGTAGCTCTTCCGGTTGCCCGATTTTGATGAAAACGTTGCTTGCTGTAACATATTGATCGTATAGTTGTCTTTAGTATGAAATTTCAGTTGTGTACGATTTTTCGTTTTCGTGCTAGACACACACACAGATCTTTTTGCAGGACTTAGTTATTTGGACTTGGAGGACCCTAAAACGTGTTTTCCTGTTGAAAATTGGAACTTGAATATTTTCACGATTGCAATACTTTTCCTTACTATATATTTCATATATAAATAAGTGAAAGAAAAAATAAATTTGTATAAAAATATGTTTGCTCATTCCTCCCTAAGTTGGAAAACAAATTCATTTTGTTTTATTCATTCAACTTACATATTTATCCGCTTTTTATCCATCCCACCACTAAAAATCCTCGTTAAAATCAATTCAAGGCCTTTTGAATAAAGTATAAGAGAAGAAAGGTTAAAGAATTATATTTTGTTTCGATGGATTCATGAGTTTCAGATTAGATAATCTTACAAATTGTTACATATGAAAATTATTTAATTTTATCAGCTTTTCACCACTCTTCGTTACCTTATACAGTTCCGTATGTTAGGAAACATTTTTTCTAAAATATTTAGCTTTCCAACCCTACATTATACATCTATATTACTAATTTCGTGTTCGGGAAAAATAATTACCTAAAAAAATATTATTGATTTTAAAAAGGCCGTCAGAAACTATATAACATCATGATTGAACAGGGAATACCTAGAAAGTTAGTAAACCTAGTAGAGATGTGTTTGTCGGAAACATTTCATAAAGCTCGAATCGGTCATAATTACTCTGAGAGATTTGAGGTGCAATCGGGTTTGAAACAAGGTGACTCCCTTTCACCTGTTTTATTTAATATAGCATTAGAATATCTCATAGAAAATGTGATGTTTACTGAGAAAGGCTTAAATATGAGTGACAAGATTCCGGTTTTGGGGTATACCGATGATTTGGTACTGCTAGGTGAAGACACGGAAACCATACAGCTAAATACAAGTGTGTTAATAAAAACCGGTAAAGAAATAGGACTCGAATTAAATACCGATAAAACGAAATATATGATTAGTAGCAGAAATGGTGGCGATCTTGGTGATATTGATATATCAGGGCATACTTTTGAATTCTTAGAAAAATTCAAGTATTTAGGTTCAATGATAACAAGAAAAAATTAAATCCAGGAAGAAATAAAATCCCGGTTAAAGGTGGGAAATGCGTGTCATAATTCACTTGCCAAGTTACTTAGCTCACGGCTTCTATCTAAAAACTTAAAGGTTAGAATTTATAAAACTATTATTCTTCCAACGGTTCTTCACGGATGTGAAACGTGGCCGCTTACTTTGAGGGATGAACAACGGCTTAAGGTTTTCGAAAATAAGGTGCTGCGTAAAATATTTGGTCCGAAGAAGAATGAGGGCACTGGAGAGTTTAGAAGGTTGCACAACGCGGAATTGCGGAACTTGTATGCTGTGAATATAATTGAATTTATAGCGTCGCGGAGACTCAAATGGGCGAGTAAAATTGTTGCGCTCGGTGAGGAACGGATTCCGAGAAAGTTGGCATTTGCTGATCCGACTGGTAGGCGTCCGTAAGGTAGGCCGAAGCGGCGATGGGAGGATTGCGTTAAAGCTGATCTCGGGGACTTGGGCTTGACCGGCGTACATTGGACGAGCCTGTGCAGGCGAAGTTTGGTGGTATCGGCATCGAACCTTCGGGTGCGGTAAGCCTATTATTATTATTATTATTATTAAAAAAATATGGCAGCTCTTTTCTCCTTTAGTTGTTCAAATTTATTTAATTTGTTCAACTTATATATTTACCAGTCTATCAATTGATAATATTGGTTAACACTAATTTTAATATGTTTTAAATATTCATAGATAAGTTTTAGTGATATACATATGTATATAAATTTTAAAAGAAGGAAGAGGATATCCCCAATTTTGATCTGCAGCTCAACTTCGCTGAGTTGCCATGACCACACAGCATACTGGATCATTCCTGATGACAACTTCAAAGAAAAAAGATAGAGGGAGATTCTGCCAAATAGAAGTACATATACTTTACTGCTTTCGAAATCGATCATGGACATATACAAATCCCAAACTAGCTATACTAATATATGTGGTGATGTAGGATTCCCAGCGAGTCCAAGATTATGGTCTCCGCCATGTTTTGCAACCGATTTTTTTCGAGTTCATAATTCTCCAAAAATGTTCTAGTGGCTACTAGGATGGCCACCCTGCTTCCTAACCAAAGTCCCACGACTGTATAGTCCCTCTCGCCGAACTCCCTAAGAAATGTTTCCTTCAGGTATGGAATACATTTCGTATATATGCTTTCTTTCTCCTCTTGAATCTTTTTGCCTTGTTTCTGGGATCCACTATCAATGCTTCATTTTTTGTGGCACGAAATGCCAAAATATCCACAAATCTGGTTGACCCATCTGTATCACGACAAAAAACCTCTTGAAAACATTTGTACTTTTTTAGTTCCAGAAGTTCTGCTACTTCCTTCTTTATGCGGTTGTGTCGGCGGGTAACGAGAAGCATGTTATGCTGACATTTTCCCAACACATATTTATTTATTTTAAATTGGACTATACGCGGACATTTATTTATTTTATTTAGTAGTATTACGTTCAGTCCTATAAAGGATAATGGCGAGTGTGATAAAATACTTCATACACTAGTGTTGTAAAGAGCTGAGCCATAAGCCCTAAAGGCTCGACTTTCCACGACTCGAGTCTTCAGGGCCTTTTGAGCCCTATGAGCCTTATAGCCTCATAACAAAAGGCTCGAGTCTTATCTTAATTTTTATGAAGCACCGTGATGTGGCTTACTATATTTTCTTAAATTAAAAGTTTTCTAGACTATTTTGCTGTACATTAATCATAAAAAATCCCGAAATTTCCCTTGAAATGAAAATTAGCATTTAATTTTCATTCGCTTTTCTGGCTGTATATTGTAAACGGATCCATTGATTTCCACAATTTTCTGACTATTTTGGGGTAGCCTGATACCATAATTACCATGTAGTTTTTCCAAGAATTTCCATTCGCTTTTCCGGCTCTATCTCATGAACGAATCAATGGATTTTCACCATTTCGAATATTTTCGAAATATTTTAAGGTAGACTGGAAATCTTTTTATCCTTTTATCCGTTCATGAGATAGAGCCGGAAAAGCGAATGGAAAATCGTGGAAAACTACATGGTAATTATGGTATCGGACTACTCCAAAATAGTCGGAAAATTGTGGAAATCCATTGATTCGTTTACAATATACAGCAAGAAAAGGGAATGAAAATTAGCGTAAAATTAAATGCTAATTTTCATTTCAAGGGAAATTTCGGATAATTTTGACGATTATTTTACGACAAAATTGTCTAGAATACTTTTAGATTGAAGAGAATGTATTAAGCCACATCACAGTGCTTCATAAAGGTTGAGATAAGACTCGAGTAGTTTGTTATGAGCCTAGAAGGCTCGAGTCTTTTACGCTGAGGGCTTGAGCTTTTAAAGCCCTATGGCTCGAGTCCCTAAGCCTTCAATTTTGGAGACTTTCCTTACTACAATATCATACACTCAAAATTTACAAAATAAAATAAATATAATAGTTAAAAGAAAGAAAAATACTAAAGTAACGCGAGCAAATATAAGTTAAAAATTAATGAAAATTTTAAATTAAATTAAAAAGATTCAATATTTCATGATATAGCTTAGTGAGAATTTCTTTAAATTGTCTTAATCTATGTAATTTAAACTCATCTCTATGCTAATTTCTTCTTCTTCCATTGGCGCGACAGGCCGTATAGGTCCTGGGCCTCGTGGTGTAAACTCCTGCGAATTTACACTCACGTATCACGATGCAATTTTTAGTGTAGGGTCATCACTCCCTACGACTAATTTTGTGAGTGGCCACCCTTTGGCTGACGGGTCTCACATGCCCGGGGGAGAGGCTGTGAGTGAATCCCCATTTTTTTATATCCTTATAAAAGCCCTGCCGGGACTGGGATTCGAACTCAGAACCTGTAGCATGAGAGACTAGCGCGCTAGCCACTCAGCCACGGCCTCCCCTCTATGCTAACTTAGAGAAGTTTAAAAAAATAAGTGAAAGTCTGCAATGTAACATGAATCTAGGGAATGATCTAAGTAGATATTGAAAAAAAAAAAATAATAGAAAAAATTACATCAATAAATACATTTTTTTTTTCCACTGAGAAGTATAAGATGAGAATTTTTTTTTTTCTTTCAATGACGAAAGAAGGGCAGTATGTTAAGTATAAATGTAGGTCTTTTTTTTTTTCTTTCACAAGTAGGTCCCCAATTTTTTCGTCAACAGTTGTTTGCAAAGAAGTCTCTATCTACTGTCACTTAATGTGAACAGCATGTAAAATATGTGACCTATCGTGACTCTTAAACCGATACTAAAAAAAAGACAATAAAGATGTTAAGGCTTAGTTCATGCACCACCCAGACATCATCCGGTTAAAAGAAAACTTTATATTAAAAATTGAAAAATGAGATATTTTTTTATGTCGCGTCTTCAATTGTTTTCTGAAACTTATATACCTTAACCTGAATATTTTATTAATTTATATTAGTTTGTAAACACTTTATTTAAATAACCTCTTGTTATTTGAGTAAAGTGTTAGCCATTTTGTAGATATGTCCGAAAAAAATAGCGATCTTTTAATACATTTTCTATGTTTTCATTTTGATATTTTTATATAATTTTAAAATCTCCATTCGTCCGTTGTTTTCATTTCCTTTTATCACTTAAGATTTACCTGCCCTACCTTTGCTATTCAAAGTACTTTTACTGCCTTAGGGTACTCACTACGTTTGTTATAGATGCTATTGTGCTATTTTGCTAACCGTCGAGTTTCTACAGTATTTCTGTATAAAATTGATGGTTTAGCACAATAGCACAAATAGCATGCTATAGCAACGTAGTGAGTACCCCTTATAAGATTTTAAAATGGCATTGCAATGTGTTACAGCCAATATTTTTAAATTCGCTTAAATTCCTAATGTTCTCTTGACAAAAATATAATGTACATTGTAGGAGAGTCGTTGCAGCAGCTTCCTAAATCTTCAATTTTTTCTATTACATTTCTTACAATTTGTGGGTATTAATCTCACTGATGGAGCGCACTGAACACAATTTTTCCAAAAATACCATAACTTCTGAAATTTTGACTGTCCAGATTTAATTAGGATAGGAATCTTTAACTAGTAACTGGAAATTGCACTGGCTTGGGACCACCTTTTTACGTCCCCACACTTTTTCACTACCAATAAAAAATCTTAGGGCCACCTACTAGATTTGAACCCACGACCTTGGGAATAGAATGCTGTTATGCTAGCCACTATTTAACAGGTGACCCCATAAACCTATATAGTGATATATATTCGTCCGAAAAATACTGTTAATGTTTTGATATTTCCATTTTACGGTTCAATCTCCATTGATCCATTGTTTTAAATTAATCTTGAGATTTTTTTTTTCTGTCTGTAATGGTTAAATTTATTTATTATTACTTTCACTTACTATGTATAGTAACGGGAAGTATTGCGATCGTGAAAATTTTCGAATTCCAGTTTTCACCGGAAATACACGTATTTTGAGTCCAAATTACCAAGTCCCGCAAAAAGGTCTGTGTGTGTGTGTGTGTGTGGTGTGTGTGTGGTAACTCCCAGGCGGAAACGGTAATTCCTGTGAAACTGAAATATCATATTTAAGACAAATATGCGTCCGGACGTTGCAAAACCTTTATCATTAATATGAGCTTGCCAGAAGATCCACTTTATACCATGCATTTCGTACCTTTTATCGATTTTCTCGAAAACGGTCCCGACGATTTTTATTAAACTCGTTATATCAATGTAGAATTTAATGGGCTTAAATATCATGTAGTTTTCATTCTAATTAAAATGGTCTGACAGGGCTTAAATGCCGATATTTTAGATTTTTTTCCTGTAAATTACCTTTAATTTTGTAAAAATAAATATATATTATCTTGTTACCACCGATGAAAAACACATAAATAAACAAGTTGAACGAATTTAATATCTACAGTGAGTGTCAAAAGTATTCGGAATTCATTACTATTCTGTAATTCACATGTTTTTAACGTATTTTTTATGTTTTTAAAGACTTATTAACCAATTAATAATGTTAGAAGGAGGGTATACAAGAGTTAAAACTAAAAATTACGACAACAATCATTTTATTATTAACGTACTGAACGTTTATTTACGAAAAAATTAGAAATAGTGTATGTTAATGGTGTCAAAAGTATTCGGAATTTCGTGGTTTCCTAATTATACTAAGGCAGTGATCATAACTAAAATTCCAGTTCGTAAAACTGTTTGTATAATTATACATTTTAGCCTACTAGGAATTGATCTTACTAATTAATTAATTGTTTAGTGTGAAATATTATCCCACTCGAGCACTTATTGTATCTTGAGGCCATTTTCATTTTGAATATAGTATTTCCTGATTTTCCTTTTTAGTAAGACCCAAAAATAGTTAATTAAATTTGAAAGAAATAATGGAAGAGGGATTTCGAGAACTCTTTGAAAATTTTGCAGCAACTAAATATGAATAGATAACGTATATATGTCCAGAGTGATGGTCGCTGGCATGTTAATAATTTGATTTATTCCTAATTTTTCTTCTACTTTTAATTCTGGCTTTTCATATTTAAAAAATACACAAACCTATCAATAATTCTGTCCATGAACCCAATGTTATCAAACTTCTTCAAAGAAAAACCCACGTAAATATCACTGACCGCTCAAGGTGTTTTACTATGGCATACTAAATTCTTTATTTGGTTTCCTCCAAACCATAATCTTTTCATAAGAACCATGTATTTTAGTATGGGAGTCATCTGTAAACATTTTATTTCACCAACCTTCTTTTTAAAAAATGTTACAAACATTCAGCCTATTCTCTTATTTCCTTGCTTGCTGATAGACGTTTTCCGTTCATCTTGTACCATGTTTTCCTTTTCGTAAAATGTTTTTAGAATGCGGCGAACAGTTGAAAAATTTATTGTATATTCAGAAGTTCTGAAAAATTCATAAATAAGTTAAGGTTTACTAATTTGATGTATTGTTTTCTAATTTGATGAACAATCAGTCTTTCAGTTTTAACATTTAATATTTTTTTGACGCTTACTTTTTTGCTTTAATATTTTATATTATATTATCTACACTGTACATAGCCATCCATATATTCTCATAAATTTTTTTCAACACCTCAACTATTTCTCTTTAGTGTTAACGTGTGAACGTGTTAAAAATTATTCGAGGGCGTTGTACGATCGTTGAGTTTTTATTTTAGGACCTTATTTAAAAAAAAAAAAAAATTTTAATGGTTGGTTATATATTACATAAGAGAGGAGAATTGTTTAGAACATAAAATTAAGTCGAAGATTGGTGAGAATATTAGAATTTGAAACCATTAAACAAGAGGTTACTACGATTTCCGAATACTTTTGACACTCAACGATCTTGTAATTTTTCATTATTAATCGGATATTTTTAAAAACAACAAACTTTTCGGTTATCTGGTCAGTGATTTTACTTTTTTGGGAGCCTCTTTTAAAGATTTGGGAGTAAAAAAGAATTATATAAATTAATAGTTGTGAAATATACTAATTAAACGAAAAGAAATACGAATTCCGAATACTTTTGACGCTCATTGTAACTAAAGAAGAAAACTGAAAAAATATTTTTTTAATGCAATTTTTTCATCTTGAACATAGCAAATGTAATATACACGTATAATATACAATTAGAAAGCTAAAGCTTTTAGAATAAATATTATCTAATGAACAAACTTGTAAAAGTTAATAAAGGGTGCTGAAAAGCCGATAAATCTGATTATTTTAGATAATAATAGAATAGATTTTTTAATAAAACACATGTTTCTATAGAAATTCAATTTAATTAATTCCTTAATAGTTTCACGTATTTTTATCTCTAACTGTTTTGAAAATTCTTTCATTGATTTTAAAAATGGAGGTAAGTGAAAGTCGTGTGTTGCCCGCACCAGATTATTCTATTTGTCCAAGATCTGTCGTATGTTGGCTATATCTTTAATTAGGTTGATTAGTGTGTTAATAGGGAAAGGAATCCTTGGTTTCATGGATAGGTGTGTGTATTTATTTAATTTATACATTTTTTATTTCTATTAAAAAGAAAAAAAATGAAACCTTTTCGTGGTTTTACATTCAGAGTTGAAAAACTTTTTTATTCGTGTGAAATAGCTTATTATCTTTTTCGGTTTTTCTGAATAAGGCTAATTCCAATTTATTCTCAGTTATTATTGCAATATTTCCAGTATTTCTTCTTCATTACCATTTGCCTCATCTTATTTTGATTTTATCACTTCAGCGGTTCTCTTTTAGATTCTATCCACTCTCAAAACCTGATTTTTAAAAACCTCACTTTCCATAATTTTTCTTGTTTTATTGTATTCCAAATCTTTCCGGGCCTCTTAAATATATTTTTCAACCTTTTTTCACAAAAGAGCCGGCATTATGATTTATTAAATAATTATCTCAATTCTATAAAGTTTTATATGTGACTATATAATATTTTATTTTACGTTTAAGGTGTTATAATAAAGCTGGGTCGTAAAAGCTCGAGTTTAACTGATAAAGAACGCATTTTGAGAGAGAGAGAGAAAAAAAAGAACAAATGATAGGATCAAATCGGGGTAAATATTTATTTATTTTCCATCTTACACTACTATTGAAAAAAAAAAAAAAAATGGAATCCGAAATAGAGAATACCTGTATTAGACTGAACTTCCCTAGTTATTTGTTTGTAGTTTATTTATTCAACGTCACTTTATGCCGCTGTGGCTAATCGGACGATGCTACGGTGGGAGTCCTAAATTTTGTATATCCAGGTTTAATTAGGATAGGGATGTTTTACGAGTACCTGACATAGCATAGGCTCGGAACCACTTTTTTACTTCCTCTCCGAAGGACGGCATAACTAAGAATTTTTGCACTCATTAAAAAATTCTCGAAGCAAGTGCCAGGTTTTTTTAACACTTGATTTAAACAACCCATTTTTATTTCAATTAAGTGTTAGCCATTAGTATAGATTTGTCCGAAAAAATAGCGATTTTTACTTTCACTTACCTACCTATATATATGAAATATAAAGTAAGAGAAAGTATTGCGATCGTGAAAACTTTATAATTCCAGTTTTCAACGGAAATAGACGTTTTTGGGTCCCCTGCGTGTCCAAATGACCAAGTCCCTCAAAAAGATCTGTGTGTCTGTTTGTGTGTGTGTGTGTGTGTGTGTGGCAAATCCAGTGCATAAACATAAGACAGTTATATGCCCGAGATGTTACATCAACATTTTTTATCAAAATCAGCTGGTTAGCTAAACAGGAGAGCCATTTTATATCATACATTTCAACCTTTTTACAATTTTCTCAAAAATGGCTCTAACCATTTTGATTAAACTCGCTTTATCGATGTAAAATTGGACGGACTTTAAAATCATGTAGGTTTCATTCTGAAACAATACGACAGGTCTTAAATGCCAAGATTTTAAATTTTTTTCCTCTAAAGTATCTTTCATTTGGAGATTTTATGAAATTAACCATATTATCTGATAAGTAACACTAAAAAATAGGTACATATATAACTTGAACGAATCCGATATCTAACTAAAGGAGAAAAAGGCAAAAATATTTTTTAATGCATTTTTTTGTTTTTGAAAATATGAACAGTAATATAAATGTATAATATACCTTTGGAATGTACCTTTAATTCTGCAGATTTGAAAAAAATAACTATATAATCTAGTTAGCTATGAAAAAAAAAAAAACCAGGTAAATATTTAACTTGAACGAATTCGAAATCCAACTACTCGTAAAACAGAAAAGAGCTAAAATGTTTTTGTATGTAATTATTAGTTTTTAAGACATAAGATTAGTAATATAGACGTATAATATATCGTCGCAAACAAAGATTTTAGAAAAAATATTATCTTATATACAAAGTTGTAAAGGGTAGTGAAAAGCGAACAAAACTAACTGATTGTTATAAATAATAATATAATACATTATTTTATAAAATACATGTTTCTTTTAAAACTTAATGTAAATAATGCTTTTAACTTTTTCATCTCTAACTGTTTAAAAATCTTATAACTGAATTAAATCACATGTTTTAACATACAATATTATATTTGATTTGCCAAATTCTTCAAAATGTGGCTATGGAACCGAATTCATAGTGTTTTCTAATTTCGGAAATTATTTCCGTAATAAATAAGAAAAAAAAAAACAGAAAAAAACCTTCCGTCTATTTATAAGCTGGCTGGAACGTTTTATGATATTCAAACGTTAGCTGTAGAAACTATGTCCTTTTAAGAAGTTAAATGTTTATTGAGATGGATATATTTACACCTTTGATCTATATTATGTGGCAATACATATGTTAAGAATGTTGAGAAATGATAATGTACTGTGATGTGTTTAAGTATGAGGCCGGTTTTATTGTCCAAGTTCACTCGGGTCTAAAAGCACTTTTCTGGTCTTTAAGTGCCGCCCTTGTTGAATATTGATGCCGAGAAAAAGATATGAGGATTTCGAAATTAAGCATATGACGGTGAAGGGTCAAGCGAACGGAAGATAAAAAGAGCTTTTAAAGATTATCGCCAACCTTTTCATTATTAATTTTATTATCAATTTTTGTTTTTGCTTTCTTCGAGAAATAGAAAAAAAATTATATTCTTCCTTTTTAAAAAAATATATCTGTATATATACATATAAAAAAAAACTTAAAATATTATCAAACTTCCTAATGACTCTTAAGTATTTAAAATGCCAGAAAATCACAAAGTAATTAACATTTAGCACGATACAGGTATTAGGAGATTAGTCTGTGTTGAACCGTTTGGAGTTAATTGCTGCCTCTAGCTTTTCGCGGATTTCGACAAATATGAAATAAACAGTAATTTTATTCTGCGACGAGTAGTCCTCTAAGAATAATAAGAAAAGTACAATATAGATTATAATTGTCTGGTCATTAAAGACTTCAGTTTAACAATAAAAGACAGATTTTGTGACAATGGATACTTATCATCTATAGCTTTTAAATATTATATATGTTGGGAAGATTGATACTTTAGGAGATGGAGAAATAGTTGGTGTTTGAAAGTGGATAATGGTAAGGCTTTACGAATGGATACAGGCAAGGAATTCCGAAATAGAGTAGCACGAATGACAAAGGATTTTTTGAAGGAAATTAATGGAGCGAGGAACAAGTGGTAAGCATATCAAGCATATAAAAATTTCTCTCTCTTTCACCTTTCTTTTTTTTTTTTTAATTTTTCGAAAGACTTTACCACTGATTTATCAAGAACCTGGCTTTTATGAATTATTTAAATAAAATTTATTCGCAATGTATTTTACTTTAAACCTTTATGAATAAAAGCCCTAAATGGTAAAGATAACGTCTCAAAACCAGTCGCATAGGTTTAGAAGTTCGCGAAACCCATTTTGTCCCCTCCATCTAACGATTTTAAACAAATTGGATCTCTCCTTACAATTATCATGTGTACATCCTTACTTGTTGCTACTTTCAGTTCCCCTCTGGGTAAAAATGCTAGCAAATTTCTTGTAGTAAAAAATCGACTACATAACTGTGAGATATATATACATAAAGCTATTACTTACCGTAGTGGGAGCGGTAGTGGTGATCGTAGGACCTCCACATTACTGCGGGGTAGAAGGTGTTGGCCGGGGGTGTGAGCTGGTGGTGCTGCTGGTGGCCCTGGTAGTCCTGCCACCCCCGGGGCGGCACGTACACAGGTCCGCCGCCTCCGCCGGTCCCGTACATGTCTGCAATAGAGTATGCTCGTTCATTATGTCATATTTATAATAACACTAGCTGACACGGCAAACCTTTTGCCATATAAATTCATTCCAGGAAATTTCTAGTGTAGAAAAAAATTACTAACTTATTGTAAGGATGTGGTATATGAGTGAAAGAGGCATTGAGCGCTGTGAACAATGAGAAAATATAAAAATATCAAAACACCAAACATTGTTTTTTTTATTCATTATAACTTATTCCTTAAAATTTTATATATATATCACTAGCTGTAACCCGCGGCTTTGCTAGCGAATACTTTATTTTGTCTTTATTTAAATTTGCATAAAAGCGTTTATGAGTAGTAACTACAAAACGCATATGATGGAGCAGTTGTTTCTGGATGTGATAACAAAGAAACTACCAATAAAACACACTTGTTACATTTTTTTCTTACTGGTGTGTTTTCTTGGTGGCTTCACCCTCAACCAACTTCTTTACCATATAACCATAAAACGGTCAACAAATACTCCATTATTATAAGACGTATACATTTTCATGAAATATAAATATTATACTTTTAACAATTGCATTTATCAAAGTAGTTTTCAAGTGAAAATATTCCCATTCGTTGGATCAACGTATATCAATCACATTTATGTTGTAAACGTGACTATATGTCACGATTACGTTACAGCTAAAATATATTGTGAAGAGAAGTTAGAGAATAGAAGTTTTTTTCTAGCCAATACTTTTTTTTATTGTCGCAGCCGTTTTAAGTCAGCTTTACGGGCAAAAACATGTGATGGGAAAATCTTCCAAATTCCTGTAATTTTTTAGATATGAAATCAAAACAAAAATTAACAATAAGATAAAGACATGCTTTATATTTTTTGTCCTTATAACTCATTCCCTGAATAGTGAAGAATGCTGTTGAAAAAATTCTCGAAAATGAATAAAAAGACTCATGTTTGATTATTTTTTTCTTTATAGCTTAGTCATAGTCCTACTTGCTGTAAAAATTTCGATCTTGAGAACTTTTTTTGTATGTGAATTTTAAAAATTGGCAAAAATTCATTTTTGGCGAAGTTTACACGGAAATATCTCAAAATGGACTGAGTGAAAAATTATGAAACTAATACAGATTACCTATGTATACGATGTGTTTAAGTGTTATAAATTTGGTCTTTGAGATTAAGCTGGTTCCGGAGTTATAAAAAAATATTAACTCCGGTAATTTTGCATATTTAAGAACTGAACAAAAACTAGAATGATTATTAGAGTATTTTATATAATTTTGGTCCTTACAACACATTACCTAAGTAGCCAAGAATATAGTTTAAAAAAATCACGAAAAATTACATGAACTGAAATCTTTGGCGCACTACAAGGAGGGAGGTTAGAAATGATTTTCATGCTTAATTATTTTTCCTTATGTAGCCCTATTTTTGTTATGCCTAAGTATTTAACTGATTTAGACCGGTTAATGTGGACTGAGTTTAATAAAAAGTAATGGTTCATGTTCGGTCTGCGCTTAGTAAAGATTATAGCTTCTGACTTGTTTGCATTTATTTTTAATTTCCACATATTGCAATATTTTTTTATTTTTTTTAAGTTTAGCTGTAACCTGTTAACTATGGTATCGATGCGCTATGATGATGTATATATGGCTGTATCATCAGCGTAAAGAGATCGGGGTGGCTTGGAAAATCGGATATATATACATTAAATTAAGTTGGCGAAAGGCAGGAACCTTGAGGAAGGCCGGCCGTTACAGAGAGTATACTGGATGTCGAATTATTTACACGAACATAAAATCGTCTATTGTTTAGAACTCTTGATATTGTTGTTATCCCCCATCAACGTCGACGAAGAAGGTTGTACACGAGAGCTAGAGGAAAGCTAGGGGAGCAGAACAAAATGGTGGCCGAGCATGAAATATGCCCCAGGGGGGAAAGATGGCGCCCAAGCGGAGAGCAGATGCCCTAATTGATGATAAGATAGTGCCTTGCTTTTATGTTAATAGTCTTCCGAGCTGTCTCTATTTATAATCAGATGCTCTAGAGCTGCTTCATCTCATATCTATGTCCAGGATGTAAGTCGTCATGGCAGCTCGTGTTCCACCCCGTTCCTAAATAGAAGAATATATAATATATTTATTTATATATCCAATGAATTCCCATCTTGTTAGTTTGTAGAAACCTCAAGGCTCGTCCCACGGAGTTAAGGAATCGGCTGTCGAGGCGTTAATTATAGATAATAATAATAATTAGTCTTATTGATGTGAAAATACAATACAATCTATTGGATTGTGTCACATGAAATGTCCGTTTTCAAGGTAAAGGATTTTTATTAAAAATACGATATGAAAACAAGATAATTTTATTCGAAGTTTTTACCTTCTTTTTCTACACATTTATCTCTACGTGACACCAACTTTTTTTTCCCCGACCTGAAAAACTCTGAGCTTTGTAGTGAAACAAAATCTGAAAACGCACTTTTTCACTTGATCATCATTTTCAAAAAGTTTTCCTTTGACGAATTGTCTAAATTCCTGAAAAGGTGGTAATCTGTTGGAGACAAGTCTGAAGAATATGGTGGGTGCGGAAGAACTTCGTAGCCCAATTTCTTTCAAATTTTGCACGGTATGTTTTGAAACATGGGGTCTTGCTGCCGCTCAGTTAGATCATGAGGTACCCATGTATCGAGGTTTTTTACTTTCCCAATACACTTTGAATGTCTGGAAACGGTAGATGCACCTGAATTTAGTTGTGCTGAGAGTCCTTTAAATGTTTGGTAGGGGTTTCCTTCTATTGTATGTTTGAGGACACCGTTTGTTCTATTACCGACGGAGCTCTTACTCGGGGCAAGTTTTCCAAGTCGGTATCCCCAGCTGAAAACTTAGCAAACCAACGGCGAATGGCCCGTTCATTAACACTTCCTTTCCCAAACGCCTTGCAAATATTTCTAGCGGCCTCAGTTGCTGAATGGCCGAGTTTTAACTCGTACAAAATATTACTTGAAAATCGCGTGTTTCCATGTTCATACTTGGAGGTATACTACTGCCCCAGGAGGGTCTCCATACCGCAGGATCGTCCCCCGGCCGAAATAACAGAATAAATAATATTCCGTCACAACCGGGATTCGAACCCAGGACCCGGAGTAGACTAAATTAAAACCTGATTATAACCCTTTATTATTATTATTAGTATTTATGCCATAATTTATTGTTCATATTATCAACTCCATTAAACAAATACAACAAGTAAATGTTTAGTAAAGATACATACCATGAAATTGGCTTATGAAAGAGCTACCCATTCATAGCACTTCAATAACTATTTTAAGTGTGTATGGTCCGAGGCCACGTTCTTAGAGGGTTATCAGGAATTAGTTCGAATGATATGTTATGAAAAAATGTGTGTGTTTTTTTGGAATGAAAAAAAGAGGTCTATTTCGGGCTCTGTAAAAAATTAACCATAAGATCTTGTTACCATTGATAAAAAACAGGTAAATATACAAGTTGATAACTAACTAAAGGAGAAAAGAGGAAAATTATTTTTCAGGTAAACTTTTTTTTTCCAAACTTGAGAATAAAATATATGTATAAATTATACGGTTGGAAAGCTGAAGATTTTAGAATTTTTTTTACCTCATAGATATAGATTAGTTTTGATAGCATTAACGATGTCTACACCTCTGTATATTCATTGAGAGTAAATTATAAAATTATTAGTAAAACTTTAGTAGATAAGCTTGTTCTTTTTCATGTTGTCACAATTGATATTTCACTGGTGTTTTCACTGATAATCCTCTGAATATAAAAAAAAAAAAAAAAAAGAAAAAAGATGTGCATTTGTTTTAATAATTCAAGAGTAGCCAGTTATGCGTTTGGGTGTTGAGGGCTTTCAGAAAGTAATATATTGTGCACACCAGATTTTTACTTTCACTTACTATATATAACGTAGTAAGAGAAAGTATTGCGGTCGTGAAAATTTTCGAATTCTTTTTTTCAACATAAATACACATTTTAGGGTCCCCTGAGTCCAAATAACCAAGTCCCGCAAAAAGGTCTGTGTGTGTGTGTTTGTGTGTGGCAACTCCCGGGCGGAAACGGTCAATGTCAAATTTCAATAGACAAATATACGCCCGAGACGTTACAAAATTCTTTTCATCAAAATGAGGTTTCGAGAAGAGCCATGCATTTTGCACCTTTTTTCGATTTTCTCGAAAACGGTTCCGACGATTTTGATTACACTCGCTATATCGATGTAAAATTTAATAGGCTTAAACGTCACGTAGGTTTCATTCTGATTAAAATGGTCTGACAGGGCTTAAATGTCGATATTTTAAAATTTCCTTCTCTAAAGTACCTTTAATTTTTTTATTCTATAAAAATAACTATATTATCTTGTTAGAATTGATAAGTAACAGCTAAACATGTAAGTTGTGCGAATTTAAAAAACAACTAAAGAAGAAAACTGAAAACATATCTTTTTGATGCAATTTTTTTATTTTGAACATAGTAATTAATATAAGTAAGTAATATACACTTATAATATACAGTTGGAGAGCTAAGGATTTTAGAAAAAAAATATCTAATACACAAGAGCTTGTAAAAGCTAATAAAGAGTGATGAAAAGCCGATAAAACTAATTGATTCTTTAATAGTTTCACGTGTTTTTATCTTTTAACTGTATTTGAAAATTCTTTCATTGATTTTAAAAATGGAGGTAAGTGAAAGTCGTGTGTTGCCCGCACTTTTTTTTTTATTATTAATATGTCGTATCTACAACATTTATAAATAATGTAAGTCATAACATTAATTTTGTTAATTGTTTTTAAAGACATAAGACTTCTGTTAGTGCAATACTGTTATTCTTAGGGGACTGAAAGTCACAGAATAGGGTTTGCTTTTCTTTCTTTTTTTCTTTATCACAAACTAACGTTATTGAGACTATGCTTGAGAGGATTCATCAAAATTATTTTATAATTAATATCTATAATTAATTAATGATTAACATACTATGACCAGTGGTGTCCATGTAGCTTGTAGAGGCCATCGTGTTGGTACCAGGAAACATTGTACTGCTTTACGAAATCTTCTATTTCAGCTCATCTCCTCTGTCTAGTGATATAAAAAAAAAATTAATTATAATCTTTATTTGGCATGAAGAAAATCATATTTGTAAGGATAAATTTAGTATTTAGGCAAGAAATATATCTTAAGAAGTATTTTAATAATTACAAAATATTTTGATAATATTAATCGAAGTATTATTTGTTTTTACTTTCACTTACCTATATATGAAATATATAGTAAGGGAAAGTATTGCGATCGTGAAAATTTTCGAATTCCAGTTTTCAACGGAAATACACGTTTTAGGATCTCCTGAGTCCAAATGACCAAGTCCCGCAAAAAGGTCACCATTGATAAATAATAGGTATATATGTAAGTTGAACGAAGTCGATATTCAACTAAAGAAAAAAAACTGAAAAAATATTTTATTTAATGCAATTTTTTGTTTTTGAACATAAGAACAGTAATATATATGTATAACATATCGTTGGAAAGCTAAATATTTTAGAAAAAAAATTATCTTATACACAAGCATATATGTAAAAGTTAATAAAAAGTGATAAAAATCAGATAAAACTAACTTATTATTTAATAATATAAAAGATATTTTAATAAAACACATGTTTCTATAGAAATTCTCGTTTTTAAAAACGTAGATAAGTTAAAGTCGTGTGTTGCCCGCACCAGATTTTTATTAATAATTAGCTGACCCGATAGACACAATTCTGTCTGAACTATGAATGTATTTATCTGGCATTGGTAATAAGGAACTTGTTAGATGATATGTTTGATATCAAATCTACAAAAATAAAGCGATAGTGAATTGATGTGATATGGGATACTGTATTTTGAATTACTTGTACCACTATGTAACTCATAAAATATATTGTCAGCACTGATAATATCCATCAACACTTTTTAATCCACTCATTTCTGTCTGCTTTTAGTAATTCAGCCAGTTACGAAACTGATTTAATTCCAATTTTAGTATATATATATTTTTTTGGTTTTTGTTTTGATTCTCCTTAGAAAAACAAACACAGCTAAAAAAATAATTAGCCGTTGCGTAAACGCGCTTGCCAAAAAGAGGTTTATTTTAACTTTGATTATTTATTATTATTATATATTATATATTATTATTATATATTATATATTATTATTATTTATTATTATTTGATTATTTACGTTACCGGGGGTTTGTATAGTGATAATACTATTAAAATTAAGTACGCTCGACCAAGTAGATGTTTATTTTGACTTTATTGTTGAATAAATACGGAAAAGTTCTGATAAGTAAAATTAATTCCTTAGTCGAGCGGGTGTTCATAAAATCAAAACTAAACAAACCCACTACAACTAAAATACCAGCCCTATTATCGGAAATGTCTTAAATGCTAAAATTAATACGATTTTCTTTTTTAACAGTCGGTAAAAAACAATAGAAAACCTACTAAAACGATTATTTTTATTTTTATGTAATTTGACTTTCCTTTTGTTTATATTGTAAATGTTGTATGAATGTGATCTTTTAGCAATATTTTTATTGTCCATAGTGACTACTGGTAATATACCAGAATAAATAAATTCCAATTTAAAAAAGTTTCATTTCAACTAAAAACCCTCAAACAAGACTGAAGCGACAAGGAACTGCTGGAAGATGTTTACTAAAACACTTACAAGACAAACGTTCAAAACTTCCAGTATATTACAAAAGACTCATTTACATCACTATTATCAAACCTATTTCGACATAAGGAATCAAGCTTTGGGGCTCTACTAAACCATCTAATCCCTCCCTCATCCAATCCTTTCAATCCAAAATCCTGAATGCTCCTTATTTTGTCACAAATCAACTCCTCAATAACGACCTCAACATCCCATTTGTTGCAGACATAGCCCCTCATTCATACACCTCTTTTCATTCTAAACTCCCTGCCCACACAAACCCACTTGTCCGTAATTTACCTTCCTTAGATATCCCTGATATCCCTCCGAGGCGATTGAAAAGAAGGTGGCCTCGGGACCTACTGCCTTTAAATAGTTAGTGAAGTGCTACCAGTTAGTTGTTAGCTGGGTAGTTTTTTCACAAGACATTTTCATGACTTTTCTTCATACTGCATATTTACTTATTGTGTTTTTAATACAGCTGTAAATTAAAATAAATAAAATTTAAATAAAAATAAATAACTAAAAGATAGATGATATTGTTAATGCAAAAAATTATTTGTCATTTTTGAGAAATATGGTTTAGAGACATTTTAAAATTTGGCTACAAAATTACTAAAACAATATAGAAATAATTTCAAAAGTACGGAATTGAAGTGAGGTAAGCTATAGTTTAATGTATTATGAGCCACTCCTTATTAGCTTGTTCTTAGATTTCTCTGATTTAAAAAAATATAATTTCGAAATGTAGTTTTATTTTATATATTTCTCCCTATGATGAGGGATACTTATAATATAACGAAAATAAACATAGGAAAACATTACTATATTTATATTCTGCAGCAGCTAGATAGGAGTTAAATTTTAGTTCAGAGGTTTAATGTTTTGTGAAAAGTTTTTCTATCGTAGCTAAACATCGGTTGTATTGTAACGATAAATCGATAAAAAAAAAACCTGGAAACATTTTTAATATAAAAGGATACTCAAATATATTACATGAAAACTATAAATAAAGTATTCCTTCAAATAGAATATAAATTTAAAATCAGTTTTAAGGAATAGTTTAATAGATAACTAAATAAGTTCTTGAAAATCTGACAAAACTCTATTGAATATTAATATAATATTTATGAAACAGGTTAGTTTTTGGTTTATGGTTCCAGATTTGTGGAAATCGATCAAGAATGACAAATAATAATTTTGTAATATTAAAATTAATATAATATTTAATACCAATTTAGCATATTACCAATGTCTATACATGTATGCATACATAGACCTACACGCATATTTCAAATCAAGCAAGATGTCATGCAAATGCATATTAAATAGTTTCCGTTCTGTTAAAAAAAACATGATCTTTTCTCACGCAAGTTATATAACATAAACGCACAAAAAAACAAAACAAGAAGTTTACCAACTAATCCTGCATAATGAGTTGTAATAGGATGGATTTTTTTTTAAATCGGAACTTGTAAGCTATCGAAAAAATATTATAAAAATTTACCTTTACATGCTCTAGCTGACTATATGTACGTTAAGCCAAAAAAAAGGGTAAATACAAATATGTCAATTTTTAAAAAAGTTAAACATATAATGATGAATTAATATTGACTTCAACTAAACACAAACCTTTTAAATATAGCATTTCAGAAAGCTCAGTTAAGTTATCTACTTTTATTTATTAGACCGATAATTAAGTTTTTAAATTAGGTTAATTCTTTGAAAAAATATTCTTACTTTTTTTTAATTGTATTTAAGAAACTTAAATAAAAAGTGAGTTTCAATGTTAATGGAAGTATAGAAGACCACTAAGTACACTTCATGTTGTGTCTTTATAAAAACACGCGTCATTGGACAATCACTTTATTATACAAATACAAATAGAAGAATATAACAAACAGTATACGGCAAAAGAAAACAATTGACATGTGGTTTTTGCCGCTAATCGATTTTCCAAGGATGTTCCATCATATAGACCTAAGTTTGGTTATAACACTTTATATTTATTTGAAATTTTGTATAAGTTTATAAAATATCTGACGGGAATAATTATCAATACAATTATTGACCTATGCTCATAGATGATAGATAATAGATGTTTTCTTCCTAAAAAAAATATGGTGAATGTCCCAAACCTACAACAGAATTGTTTATTTGATTTTAATAAATAAAACAAGTACAAAAAAGAAGTTTCCTATTAAAAAAAATGTATGGCCTATTGAATAATAACTAATTTATCCTCTAAAACATGTTTTTCTTTTTTAAATCAGTAAAAGGTTTAGTGTAAATAAATTAAAACGTCTCATTATTATTTTTTTTGTTTATTTGAATATTCAACTGGTCTTTTATTTTTTTATAGGGAATGTATATTTATAAAAACACATACTGTCAGAATATGAAATACCAGCTATTTGAGCAATATCGATAATAAGTCAATTGACAAGAAATTAGATCGATTTTTACCTATTCTTATTTCGATTTATCGCGCAATATTTCAATTCCTTATCAGATAATTTTATTACTGCAGATAAATTTAAAAAATAACGTCGTAAGGATAGTTAGGAAATGTTATAACTCGAGGGCTGATAGTGAGACTGAAACGACACTAAAAGCTGATATAGTGTATAGATAAAAAAAAATGGCCGTGATAGCACTTTGAAACCTGGTGATAAGGAAATGATAACGGGTATGAGGGTGTTCCTACCTGCATGCTTTTGTCGCTATGTCTGTTTCTTTTTTAACGTAATACAAAATAGAAAGTGAATTGTTATTGTTAATTGTAATTATTGTAAGGGTTTATTGGTAAATTATGAAGGTGTAGAAATTAGACTATGAGTGCCACTCCTCTTTTTCTCGACTTGATTTGAGACGAAATAGAACATTTTTTGACAAATTAAAATAATTTAAACTTGTAGAAGATATTATGGATAAATAGGTTTTTTATTAAAGTCGACATATATTTAAGTAAAGTTTATTTACTCCTGTAAAAAAATTACGATTAGCTAAATATTTGAACACTAAGGGGGAATGTATCTTATCTTATCTATAATTTTATTTTCATAAGATTTTACAAGTGGCTACAAGCCTTAATATTTATAAATATTGCCGTACTATACCTTAATATCTTCTTCTCTGGCGCGACATGCCGTGTAGGCCCTTTGCCTTGTGGTATAATCTCCTGGGAGAATATACTCACGATTCACGATGAGATTTTACATGGTAGGGTCATCACTCCTTACGCATATTTTTTGTGAGTGACCACCATTTGGCTGACGGGTCTCACATACCCGGGGAGAGGCTGTGAGGGAATCCCCATTTAATTATATCCTTATAAAAGCCCCGCCGGAACTGGGATTCGAACTCAGAACCTCTAGCATGAGACACTAGCGCGTCAGCCACTCAACCATGGGCTCCCCATATGGATATGGTACCTTTTAGTAATTCTTCCTTAATTCGAAAAACAATAGATCATAGATACATTCTATAGTTTACTGCTTTTTACAGAAAAAAAAAAAAACCCTGTACCACAACGACCCATGAAGGGTCTTGGATTCAGTACATTCGTACTGTTTCATGGCCAACGACCGTGCAATTAGGTGATTAGGCCTAAATCAAGATCGGCCGGAAGTTTTTTTCCCCCAACCTTGTGTACCGACTTTATAGAGGCTGGGTGTGCCCCAGGGGATCACCATACCCCAGGGTCTTCCTATAGCCGAAATAACAGAATAAATAATTCTGTTTCAGACGGGATTCGAACCTTGGACTGAATCGATGAAGTATAGAAGGTAAATAAAAGAAAAAAATCTACAAACAACATCGTCTATGTACATTTAGACGTAAATAAATCGTCAACTTTTATCATTAAAACCATACATAACTTCTAAACGTTAGGTTCTAGCGATACATGTTAAATAACAAATAATATTCTTCACTAAATTTCTGACACAAAAATGTACTTAAAGTTTTCGATCTGAGCAACACTAACAATACAGCCAGAGTGTGTCAAACTGAGGATGAAAAAACCGTTACTCAATGAAAGTTACAAACCCTCAGTCGAAAGACATGTTAATATGACATGAGGGAGATAGTACCTAGTTTTACATCCTCCTGACTGAACTATATTTTTAGGTCAGGAGGTCCCTTTTCCAACTATTCAACCTACGCTGACGTTATGTGAGCCATATTTGAACTTGTTTGTTAATGTGTCCAGGTAGTTTGTAGTAAAACTGCGTTATAAGTCAGTATGAATGGTATCGTCAGAAACATATGGCGGTGAGTTCCTTGTTAGTTTTAAAAATCTGGTGCGGGCAACACACGACTTTCACTTACATAAATTTTTAAAATCAATAAAAGAATTTTCAAATAAACTTAAAGATAAAAATACGTGAAACCATTAAAGAATTAATTAAATTGAATTTATATAGAAACATGTGTTTTATTAAAAAATCTATTGTAGGTATTATTATCTGAAATAATTAGATCTGCTTTTCATCACTCTTTATTAACTTTTACAAGCTCTTGTGTATTAGATAATATTTTGTTTCTAAAATCTTAAGCTTTCCAACGGTATATTACAAGTGTATATTACTGTTGCTATATTCAAAATAAAAAATTGCATTAACAAAATATTTTTTTCAGTCTTCTTCTTTAGTTGCTTTTCAAATTTGCTCAACTTGCATATTTAGCTGTTGTTTATCAATGCTAACTAGCCACACACAGACCTTTTTGCGGGACTTGGTTATTTGGACTCAAGGGACCCTAAAATGTGTATTTCCGTTGAAAACTGGAATTCGAAAATTTTCAGGATCTATATATAGTTAGTGAAAGTAATAAGCGGGATTGAAATTATTACGTTTTGAGAATGTGTGTCTTTTTAGCTGTTCCGTAAATTAAGCAAGCATAAATCCATGCAGTATTTAATAAGTATGTATATACGCTAAGTTTCTGCCTAATGTGTTATTTATGACGTCTTCAATATAAGAGTATTAGTCGAGAGTTTAACGTTTCTCATCGTCTTGACGAGTTAACGTTTTGGACTGATTTGGTTAACTATATTTAGTGGATATCTATTTAAACTGGAGGGCATGTTCTGTGTCTAATTCTATGTGTAAATATAAGATGTGACTTTTTATGGTCCATTGTTAATTTCCTTTTTTTGAACCTTATCTGTATGTAAATAAATATAATAGATAAGAAATCCAACTTCTCTCCGGTAACAAAAAAAAAAAAAAAAAAAAAAAATATATAATATATACATATATATATTCAGAACTTTTGTGGTGTAAAAGCAACTATCTACAGCAACTATATAAATATTGTAGTGACCAAATCAAAGTTATAAATGAAATCAAAACAAGTTAAAAATGAAATAGAAAAAGAATTTTTAGAAAATTATATTGCAGAGATTATACAATGTAATATTTACTAAATAACAATGCAGTGTGGTAAAATGAGAACCCGTAATAACATAACGTAAAAAGTAATTAAAAAGAGGTGGATTTACCAACTTGAGTATAAAACTCTCTATTTGAAAAATATGAGTGGTGGGAAACTATATGTCATCAATTTGTATGAGTCCGGTGTGCCAATCAGTATCAAATGTACTGAACCAAATTGTTAATCTATTAATAGGTTATTTTTTGTAATATGCTTGTTAATTTGTTTGAGTATTACTTTTTCCAGAGTTTTAGACAATATAAAGTATGTAGAGTTTTAGTTGATTTATTGGATTGTAGTTTAGAAACCCCTGTTTACGGGTTTCTGTCTTTCATCGCACAAGATTATTGTAAGAATTTGGAGTAAGATCCTACGATGTTCAAATACAATGAATAGGGCAATTTTCATTTTGAATTTATCGATTATGAGCACTCTTTTGTATCACAAACAATATAGTCTAATTTACCATCATCAAGTATATTATTGGGTTGATGCAAAATTAATGCAGGTTTTTAGTAGGTATTGTAAATACGCCATATCTTTACTTTAACCATATGTATTTAATCAAAATAATTTCCATCTGAATCAATGCACTTTTGCCAACGTTCAACAAGCTTTCTTATTCCACCAGAAAAAAAATCCGAATCCCTGGACTCAATGAAATCACGAAAAGAATTTTCAATGTCGTCCTGGTTTTGAAAATTTTTCTCCCTCAAAAAGTTGTCCAGATGCCTGAAAAAGTGGAAGTCTGTAGGAGAGAGGTCAGATGAATAAGGCGGATGTTGGAGAACTTCGTAGCCCAACTCGTGCAGTCGTCGAAGCGTTGGTTGTGCAACGTGTGGTCTGGCGTTATCGTGGAGCAGGATCGGCCCCTTCCGATTCATCAATGCTGGGCAAAGACGTTGCAATTTTTGAGTTCCGAGTTCCGCCGCCATTTCTCGTGTGGTTTTGGTTGGGTCTTCTTCCACTTTTGACCTCAGCTGGTCGTTGTCCAGAGCAAGATGACGGCCCCGACCTTCCTTGTCTTCGAGGTCGAAATCTCCTCTGCGAAACTTCTGGAACCAACGCTGCACCGTGCACTCATTAATAGCCCCCTGACCCCACACTTCATTAATATTACGAGCCGTTTGCGCAGCGCTGCGCCCTAATTTAAATTCGTAAAAATAAATTTGACGAAAATCGCACTTTGACATTTTCGATTCAAGACCTTTGAACACACTGAACAAAACGATTTTACTAAACAAATTCATGGTGAAAGAGAGGGTATTAGATTCGGTTTGTTTTGGTATAATAATGATCAATGTTAGGATTAGCTTTGTTTACACAATTGGAATTAATATATTGCAATAGAGGAAACCTGCATTAATTTTGCATCAACCCAATATTTTAGTTGAACATATATGTCCAAACGCAATTGTAAGACTTTGGCTGTTAATAAAAAGAAAGATTCTTGTAAGATATTCAAATTATTTATACCCGATCATCAGTTTGGTTTAAAAAAAAAACATCATTCTACTGTACAACAATGTCACCATTTTTTTCTTCTTCTTTTTTTCATCTCCAATTCATTGGAATCAGAAAATTATTGTTCAGGCGTTTTTCTTGACATTAGTCAGGCTTAAGACAAAGCTTGGCATGAAGGATTGATTTGAAAACTGAAACTTCGTTATTAAGGTAATCACTTAGACAAAAAACTGGCCTGGAAAACACACATTCGGCTGAAACGTAAAGAATTTAACATACTATACTGTAATTTTTCTATGTTACTTGACAGGCGCTCTAAATGATCGTTAACTCTTGAACTAGCTTCGACTACGCAGAAGGTGGGAAAGAGATGTGCTGGTCATCGTTTGTGTATTTTTTGAGAAAATCTTATTAAGTGGCTGTTCTGTTTAGCTCATTTTGATGAAAATGTTGCTGTCACAACTGTAGGAGTATAATTGTCCTAAATATGAATTTTTAGTTTCTTACGACTTTTCATTTTCGTGCTAAACTTAAAACAAACGGACACACCTATTTATTTGACCTATTTCAGAGACTTGGTTATTTGGACTCGTTGAAAACTGTAATTTGAAAATTTTCATGATCGCGATCTTTCTCTTACTATATATTTTTGATATAGGTAAGGAAAAGTAAAAATCAAATTCCATATTTCATGGTTAATTAATAAATATAGGATAAGGTTTTTAATGTTCTTGAGAAGATGGTCATAACTCGACTCGTGTTTCTCTCCTTTTTTTCTTTTTTTCCTGTTATAATAATTATCCCTTACGGATAACTGTTGCTTACTACGATCATTTTGAACATAATTGGAGATTCCTGACTCTCATTCGCTTGTATGAGCACTCCAGGCAGGCATAGAAAATAACGCAGCCGTTGGCGTCGATAAGCGCTCCCGAGTGACTTTTTCTTTTGGTTAAAATAAGGCGTTAAGAGTTGGGAAGCGATTTGAAGGAGACGGAGGGGAAAGAGAAACACCGGTAGCCTCTTAGTTGGGAGAGATTAGCATCCAAATAACTGTCGATACTTGGCCTCCTGCTTCTTTAGGCGGCTCCCGCAGCCGCGAAATTGAATAAATTTACTTTGTGCTCTTTCGGAAGCTGCTCTAAGTGGGAGGCTTCGCCTTGATCCATTACCTCCAGCTCGATTTCCCTTCCTCGCCATCCCTCCCGGCTTACCGAAGCAAGAAGGAGAGTAAATGACCGCGGCGAGGAGGAAGTCGCCAAGTAAAGGAAGAAACCTGTGCCTGAACGATCGTACAGTAGCTTATACTATATTTAAAAATCTAGTGCGCTCAACACACGACTTCCACTCCCCTCTGTTGTTCAAATCAATTTAAGTACTTTTAGAGTTAGTTGAAAAAAGTTTAAAAGATTGCATCAGTTTCGATGTAAACTTGTGTTTCAGATTAAATAATCTAACTCTGGAAACTATTATCTTCAACAATCATTCAGTTTTATCCGATTTTTATCACTATCCGTTACTATATACAACTTTTTAAATAAGATCTTAACCTTTTCAGCTGTATATTATATATTTATATTCTTATTTTGAAAAAAAAAAACCATACTTAGGAAAATATTTGTGCTCTTTTCTGCTTAGTTTTGATAACCTCACACAAGACTCAAACGACAAGAAACTGCTTGAAGATATCGTTTTCTACAACACTTACTAGACAAACGTTCGAAACTCTCAGTATGTTACAAAAGACTCATTTACATCACTATTATCAGACCTATTTGGACATATGGAATCGAGCTTTGGGGCTCTACGAAACCATCTAATTCCTTCCGCATCCAATCCTTATAATCCAAAATACTGAATGCCCCTTTGTCAAAAATTAACTTCTCTATAATTACCTAAACATCCCATTTGTTGCAGACATAGCCCGTGATAGATACTCCTCTTTTCATTCTAAACTCCCTTGTCCTTAGTTTATCTTCCTTAGATATCCCTGATGACCCTCCGAGGCGACAGAAAATAAGGTAGCTTCGGCACCTACTGCCTTAATAGTTAGTGAAGTACTACCACTGGGTAGTCCTTTCTCAAGACTTTTTCATGACATTTTTTTTTTTTTTTGTCATTCTGCATATTTACTCATTATGTTCTTTAATACGGTTGTAAATTACTATAAATAAATAGTTTTAATAACCAACTAAAGAGAAAACTAATTGGTTAAACTAATATAATAACTTATTTTTGAAGTGAAAACTTCTTTAGGCGTGTTATGCGATTTGGCTGGGATAAAAGCTGGGTAAAAAAACCATAGTAACGTCACCAATATGCTCTAGACTGGCGCATGCGCTCTGTATGTACCTGTATATTAGAGATAGGATAGCGATATCAATTTCCGTGAATGAAATATCGGCACAAAAATGTCGATATTTATAATACTTTATTTCACTATTTAATTTTATTAAAATCAGTTGCAAATAAATGAGTAAAGACATGGTAGTTAATGAGTATATAAAGTTAATATAATGAATATCTTAATTCTCGTGAGTCTAAAATATCGATATTTGTAAATGTTATTTTTAAAAAAACTTCTATACAACCAACTCATACAGTCTACTGTCACATTCAGATTACGATAACATACTTCAAGATGATATATCTCTACAGAGGGATGATGTTTTACAATTATATGAAACAATAATAAATGAAAAACATACATTCTCAATATAATCTGCTTCCTTGAGGAACTAAATCTTGCGATCTTCTTACTAACCAGCCGAGGACAAAAATAGAAAAATTTACGACCCCCATATATCTTTCGGAGCCTAAGGGGTCGGGGGGTTAGGTGTGAACATAATTGCAGCATGTTGACTCCGCTGCACCCTCGTATCAATTAGGCTAACTACCGGCTTCGGCTTCCCTAACCGCGCTATTTTCGGGAACCTTCAATAAATCTTCAAACCTAAGAACAACCTAATTACTACTAACCAGCTTTATTTTTGGGTAATAAAATTATGTGCCGAATGTTCGACACCATAGGGACCAGTACTAAAATTAAGTAAATTAAGTACATGTAAATGTCTTCCTGAAATAGAAAAATACGCAGTTTATGATTCCTGGGTTTATTAGGGTAACACTGCCATTTTTAGCAACATGAAAACTTTATTCGGTTTTCTAAGACTGTTTATTTGAAAGAAATTTAAGTTACGTTAATGATTTTTTTTTTGTTTTGGAGCTGCGTGATCTAGTGGGATGTAGCACTAGTGTACTGTCTCCGGGTTTGAATCCCAACTGTGACAGAATATTTATTCTGTTATTTTAGTCGTGAAGCGCTTCTAGGGTTTGGAAACCCCTGTGGCAGACACAGTCCTCTATAAAGTGGGTGCTTAAAGATGGGGAAAAACCTGGCGGCTGAGCCTGATCCGGCCTAATCACCTTGTACGGCCGTTGGCCAAAAAACATCACGAATCTTTACAAGTACTGAACTCAAGACCTTTCATGGGTTGTAGAGGTAAATGTTTCGTTTAAATAATTTTTATATTATATTTTTGCTATTTTGCTCGCAACTATTTCATTTTTAAAAAATTTAAATGAGCTATGAGAGTAGCTATGTATACATTTTTTGCAATCAGTCAAACAGCCTTTAACAAAGAGTTTATAACGAATGAAGTGTAATTTTTTGTCTAACCTTAATTCTGTTCTGCCAAATTTACAACTTTACTGCCATATTTTAAATTTTCTGAAATTATCTACTGTAAATTGTTTTTTTATGGAAGAATTTAGTTGAGGGTGCAGTTTTGACAACATTGTTAATTGCCATCTGCAAAAAAAAAAAAAAAAAAAAAAAAAAAAAATTGAAATAATAGCAGTAATGATCCCAATACACTGCCTTGTGAAATTCCTGCTTGGACACGTTTAATACCAGAAAATGCGTCTCTTAACAATAACGTTGAGTGTCTGTCAGTTAGGTAAGAAAGTAGTATTAGTAAATATAGTAAGTCTGAAGAAGCAGGGTTTTGAATTTGGACAATAATTCTTAATGTCACACCTCATCGAATTCTTGGCTTATATCGAGGAAAATATTTGGGTAAAAATTTTTTAGACACTCAGGCATTCGAAATTTAATCTGCTAACTAAGTTGTTCCCAACTAGTGGTACGCACACCCCTGTGGGTCCGCAGACGATGTCTAGGGGGTCCACGAGGATGTTTTTGGAAATAACTTATAATCGCCTTAAGAAAAGTATTTGTGAAGCCTTCAATTTGAATAAGAATCGCACGCTATATTTAGAGAAATGTAACATTATAAGTGATTAATAAATTAACAGATTCACAATATTAAAATTGGTCATTTTCTAGCATTTTGAGAATAATGAGCTTAAAGAACGGAAGATGTATGGACAATATTTGATTTATTTTTGAATATTTGAATGAATGCCTCTATTATAAGTTTTAAATTTTAGGTTATTTTTATTCATTTAACGTAATTTTATGCTTTGAGTGGAGTTCTAAATTTTTCCTATCCAGGTTTAATTAGGAAAGGGTCTTTAACGAGTGCCTGACATGCGCCACACTCGGGATCACCTTTTTACGTCCCCACCATATCCGGTTTGAACCCTTTGGCATAGAAGCTGCTATGCTTTACATAGGTGATCCCTAATCATCTATGTACATTGGTAACTTTTTCCATTCAGACCAATATAGCTCCTAAACGCTCCTCAAGGTTCTAGTGACAAATTTTATATAACATATATTAAAATTTTTGAAACATGATCTGTCGTTAAATGATTGATCCGAGCAGCACCAACAGAACTACATCGTGTCATACTGAGACTGAAAAAACGTTACTCAATGAAAGTTATAAACCCCTAAAAAAAAAAAATATTTAAATAAAATGCCATGTCATAGGCATGTTACGATAGAATCTTAAGATTACTGTCATAGCTTGGAATATTTTAGCCTAAATGTGAAGTTTTTATGTTTAAAAATCAGTATTTCCCATTAAAAATTATTTTAGTAATCTAATCTATTTCGGATAGTCTACCAAATTTTGAGCCTGATTCTTTTATATTCATTTTCATAGGCGTTCTGGAAAACATTTCGTTAGAGGTATTTTGCTAATGTAATTTAAATAGTCCTAAAAATAGTAATATACATCTTAATATTTAAGATAGGACTCCCATTCACTACGATGAATTTTATATCGAAATTACTGTAAAGTAACTTTTTTTATTTCAAACTAATTACTTTTAAATTATTTCATAAAATATTGCCTGCCGTGTACAAGTTACTGAAGTTGTAATTGAATTAAAAGCCAATAAACATTCATGCGGTATTAGTTCCTATCTCATATATGCTCTATCTTTTTTTTTCAAAATTATTCGAAAATAGCAAAATAGCCTTATTATTCGAAATGTTTTAATGACCGCATCCTCCAACCAACTGACCTGTAATTATCTCTACGATTGTCGATTCGTCAGTATTTTTTCTTTACATTATCTGAAGTTATATCTGAGCTTTAAAGGGATATTCCTAAACCGTTCCAGGACATTCCTTGATTGACTGTTCCGGGTATGGACCCTATTAAGGGCTGCTCTAGATAAGCTACTCGAATAAGAAGTAGCTGGAGGAGGAAGGGGTGACATGTGTTCCCTCCAAGTGGCCGAATACACTTGAAGCACTTAGCCGACGCTACCGGGATTCGCTCCCTTTCAAGTAGCATGTCTCTCAAGTGCCATGTGTCCCCTTGACAACACAAACACAAAAAAAACAATCCTCCTTTCCCTCAAAGGCAAGCGCCTCCTTCACGCTTTGTTAGGTCCGCCTCACTCTTTCTTGCTCTTCTTGCCCGCAATTAAGGAAAACAGTGTTAGGGGCATTAGCCTCCTTTAAGCGTCGCTGATTAGTTAACAAACAAAAGCTTTTCCTGTCAAAAAAGGCCCATTTATTTAATAAATTATTCCATACTAAACTTAGGTAAATTTAGTTACCAAATAACCATTGTTGACACAAAAATAAGGAGTTTTTAAGGAAATTTGACCAATATTAAGTGATATGGATTTTTGGAAGAAGTTGGTTTAAGGTACAGTAAATAAAACACATAATTCAGCATAAACTTATTTTACTGGTACCGAAGTGCAATCAGAACCATTGCAATTCTTCAAGTCATTCTTGAGTAGTGATTGCATTTCTTCACAATTATCTGAAGTTATATTTTAGCTTTACAGAGGGATGTTCTTAAACCGTTTTAGGGCACTCCTTGATTGACTGTTTCAGGTAATGGAATCTATTAACACAACTGTTGTGACGCTTGCTCAGCTTAATCACCCCAAAGAAGGCCTATAATTTAGGCCGAAACGTCGGCACCAGTACATTAAGTTTATACTTAATAATATGTTCTATTGACTGCACCCTGAACCAGCTTCTCCCGTATAAACACACACTTATCCATTTTTCACTTCATGATATGGATTTTTGTAAGTATTAATAAAATACTTGTAATTTTATGCCGTGTAAATATTGTATGAATGTAGTATGTATGATATCTTTCAGCACTACTATTAATGTCCAAATTGGGACAGATTGTAATTTTACTCAATAAAAATTGTTGTTGAAAAAAAAAAAAAAATACTAAAAAAAAAAATATAATGTGATATAGAATTATTGAATTATAATTCACATTATTGTTAATTTGTTGAAGATGTAATCTAATGTTGAAATTTTTATTAGTAATTGACTAGTGATTCTGAAGATGAGGCATATAAACCTCGAAACGTTAATGTAATATTGATAAATCAATAAATAATATTTAAAAAGAATAGATTGTTCTGAAGAATTTATTAAATATAGTATTCTCTTCATAATTAGAAATTTAATCTAGAGGCCTACTTATTTATTGGAATATTTTTAGTGTCAAATTTAAGTTAAACAAGTAAATATACAGTACTCATTCTCAACATACCAAATTTTACATCGTTATAAGCCCGTACGAGTAAATATTATATTTTTTAATTTTACTTCCTGTATATGACATATATACATACCTAAGTATATGGACTCTGCTGAGTCCAAATAACCAAGTCACGTGAAAAGGTCTGTGTGTGAATAGTTAATAAGGTCTGTCAGGAAAACGAAAAGTCGATCGAAACTGAAATTTATGATTCCAAAGTATACAGCAACTTTTTCTTAAAAATGGGCTAACCAGAAGAGCCACTTCATACTATGCATTTTGCACAGTTTACGATATTCTCATAAACGGCTCCAACGATTTTGATTAAACTGGCTATATAGATGTAAACTTTAATGAACTTTGACTATCATATAGGTTTCCTTCTGATTGAAATAGTCTGACAGGGTTAATATGCCATTTTTTGGATTTTCTTCCTCTAAACTACCTTCAATTTTGTAAATTCGAAAAAATTAACCATATCACCTTGTTATAATCGATAAAAAAAACTTCTACGTATACAAGTTGGATGGATTTTTTTTATTTTTTTTTTTATTTTTTATTTTTACATCCACACCTGTCGCTGCCCGTGACAATAAGCAGATTGATATAAAGGGCATGTCAGGCATATGGGAGGTCGATACCTATTGGCATCTACTCCTAACTTGAATTTCAAAAGAGTTTACTTTAAGTTGGATGGATTTAATAACAAAATAATAGATATTTTTTTATTGTGTAATTTTTGGTATTTTTCAACATAAGAATAGTAATATAGAGTTTAATATAGTACACCGTTTAAAAGCTGTAAATTTTATAAAAAATATTTTCTTATAGATAAAGTTATATTAAATAAAATAAAGAAAAGTAAAAAAAGAAATAATGGAAAGAGATATATAGAGGAACGCTCTGTACAGGCTGAGACATATGTTCTGATGGGTCAAGCCAGCAGACTTGGACTGAAGGTTAATGAGTCCAAAACGAAATATATGGTAGCAGAAGAAATTCTCATGCTAGGCGAGACAGTCACTACCGCGCTTCATAAGTATGAGATGGTCTCAGAGTTCACATATCTGGGATCAGTGGTCACGCAAGATAATAACCCTGATATTGAGATGAGAAGAAGAATAACTGCACCTAACAAATGCTACTTTGGGTTAGGCAAGCAGCTAAGCAGGCGGATACTCTCCAGACAGACCAAGCTCCACCTCTATAATCGTTCTGTACTGCTATATGGATCAGAGTGTCGGGTGACTGATAAGGAACTCCTTATTTTTGAAAGAAAAGTTCTTCGCCGTATTTTTGAAGAAGTGAAAGTTGGAGAGGAGTAGAAGCGGCGCACAAACAGGACTTCTACGATATTTTTCGAGAAGCTGATGGGGTCCGGACAATGATATTGAGGCGCTTGAGATACGCAGGGCATATTGCCAGGATGGTAGGTGGAGAAACGCCCAAAATATCGCTCACTCAGCCGACCCATGGGATAAGAAGATAAGAAGAAGAGGAAGACCAAGGCTGAGATTGTCGGATGGTGTGGCAGCGGACGCTCGCAGCATGCTGGAAGTAAGGAGCTGGATGGCATCGGCTCAAGACCGTGACGATTGGAGGAAACGGTTGGAGGCCAAGACCCGTGACCGGGTTGTAGCGCCGTGAAATAATAGTAATGAAAAGAGGATAAAACTAACTAATTGTTGCAGATAAGAACTACAGATAATTTGATGAAACTCGGTGTAATCCTTTAATTATTTTTCAACCTTATTTTTATTGAAAAATTCTTAAATTTATTTTAACAAAGGAGGTAAGTGAAAGTCGTGTGTTATGCACACCAGATTTTGTATTCCCTGATTTCATTTATCTATTTATAGATCTACGTTGTCTGTTTAGTGTATTTAAGACTTCAAAAATAATCTTTATACACAATTATATTTTAAATTCTAACTGCCGTTGTAAAATGAAAAAGTAATGCTTGCCTTACAGTTTCATGCTATGCTACTGCATCGGTTCCAACAATTTTACTGTATTTATAGAGGACAGGTAATATAGATAAATTAAAACAAAATTAAATTAAATATTATAATACTTTTACATTATGATTTCCCTCAGTTAATATTTTTTGAAATGTAAATGTCAAATGAGACAAGATTGTGAAAAATCTACTTACCATCATACTTTTATTTCTTGATAATTATAATTTATTTAATTAGCAATAATCGATTAAATGAAATTGTTCGGTATTTTGGTTTTATTTTATTTCAATTATAGTTTATTTTATTTAGGATTTCAAGTTTGTATTTCATTTTGAATTTTCCGCCTTAACCGTTACCGAATATAGCAATCGCTGGGCCAACTATAGGGTTATCGGTTGCATCAATATGGCATTGGAATGGTTTAGGAAATCGGGTGTCAGCCATTTTTTACTCACTTTCATTTTTTATGTCGAGCTGTGAGCATCGAACGTGTAATCTCGGCTTTAAATCCGCCGATGTTAATTGTTTAAAATCTTGGTTAAGGTTTTATTTATTTGTATATCTTGGCTATCAAATTTATAATTTAAACAGTTTAAAAGTCTTTTATTCGACCCCCATTGGCCGCCGCCCAGTGGGGCAACTGCGGATAAAATTCGATTTTTCGGATTTTTTTATTTTGATCATCTGGCTCGTGTTTCTTTACGTTGTACATTAGCCACTGCATCTAGAAATAGCAAAAATTTTATCCAGACTACTGTTTAGCCCCATTTATTGAGGCTTAAAGTCAAGATAGTGGAAGTTTTTCTTAAATTACACCTAAATTTCAGAGTTAGCTTTATAACTAGGAAAAATATTGAAATAATTCTAATGTTTTATTCCTGTTCTAGGATGTTTAAATATGTCACACATAAGACGAATTGGCCAACAAAATATTTTTGATCACGTAACCAGACCAAAGTTACGACGTACCGTAAACATTTTGAAAATGTAGTGCAACAAAAAAAGCTCCGGCTTCCTCCGGGATGGGAAAGGTATTTTCTTGTTAAAATAAAGAGTTTGTTTGTTTGTTTATTTATTTAACGTCACTTTATGCTACTATGGCTAATCGGACGATGCTACAGTGGGAGTCCTAAATTTTGCCTATCCAGGTTTTATTAGGATAGGGATCTCTAACGAGTACCTGACATCGCACAGGCTCGGGACCACCTTTTAACGTCCCCTCCGAAGGACGGCGTAACTAAGGATTTTTTACTCCCATTAAAAAATCCTAGGACCACCTGCGGATTTGAACCCGTGACCTTTGGCATGAGAGGCTGTTACGCTAGCCACCCAGCTACAAGTGATCCCGTTAAAATAAAGACTTGTTAAAATAAAGGTTATAATAAAAATCATCTGCCTTTATCTGCCTATCCGATCTTAACACCGCAAAAAAAAATGTTATAAGAGTACTCCTTTGTTTGTACCAGTATTTTGTTCAGCCAGTTGGCTCAGATAATACATGTCCCAACGTCAAAACACTTTAAATTCTAGTTCTGTCTAGTTGCTAGCCATGAGCTCTATCGAAATTAAATAATTATGAGAAACAGCCTGCGGTATAACTGATGATTGCACAGAGCAGGAAGAGGTCTGGTAGGCTAAGGATATCGTTGTTGAAAAAAAAGTATTTGGAAATTAATAATGCAGCTAAGCAACTGTTAATATAATTTCCTTGAATTTGAAATTGTAAGTTTCTTTAAAATTTGAGAAAGCTTTGACTTTGAATCTCTAGTTTAATTATTTACGAAATTCTCCAGGTTTTTAAAATTACTTGAATTTTTATTTTTGAGTATTATTTAATTTCAATATACTTGTTTTAACTGGTTTTCATAACTGGAACCCACTTCGAAAATATTTTTCTTGCCATTAGGCTTTAATTTTCTCATTAGGTATATAATCTTCAAAATTTCAATAAATACCGTTGAACTTGATGTATTTTTTATTCTGAGTCGAATGAGACCAGCCCCAGGATTTTATGCTAATCCGTTTTCGAGATATTGAACTGTTTCCACTTTTTGGCCATTCGGCTCCACTGTGCCCCGCTGTCTGCAAATTAAGAAGGACGAGCAACATGTGAAAATTTCTTTCATCCTAAAATATCCTTCTAACACCTTTTACCCGATTATTCTCATTCCACCCTTGTCCGTATCAGCGTACTGCGAAAGCTTGGTAAGTTGCATCAAAGATTTACTTAATGTTTTTACTTTCACTTACTATATATAGTAAAGGAAAGTATTGCGATCGTGAAAATTTTCAAATTCCAGTTTTCAACGGAAATACACGTTTTAGGGTCCCCTTAGTCCAAATAACCAAGTCCCGCAAAAAGGTCTGTGTATGTGTGTGTGAGTGAGTGGTAACTCCCGGGCGGAAACGGTAAGTCCTATGAAACTGAAATTTCATATTTAAGACAGATATACGCCCGAGACGTTACGAAACCTTTTTTATCAAAATGAGCTTACCAGAAGAGCCACTTTATACCATGCATTTTGCACCTTTTTTCGATTTTCTCGAAAACGGTTCGAACGATTTTGATTAAACTCGCTACATCGATGTAAAAGTTAATGGGCTTTCATATTATGTAGGTTTCGTTTGGATTTAAATGGTCTGATAGGGCTTTAATGCCGATATTTTAAATTTCTTTCTCTAAAGTACCTTTAATTTGGTTGATTCTATAAAAATAACTATATTATCTTGTTACTTCTGATAAAAAACAGGTAAATATATAAATTGAATGAATTCGATACCCAACTAAAGGAGAAAACTGAAAAAATACCTTTTTAATGCAATTTTAATATACCGTTGGAAATTTAAAGATTTTAGAAAAAATATTATCTCATACACAAGCTTTTAAAAGTTAATAGAGAGTGATGAAATGATTATAAAACTAACTGATTATTTTAGATAATAATATAATAGATTTGTTAATAAAACACATGTTTCTATATAAATTCAATTTAATTAATTCTTTAATAGTTTCACGTATTTTTATCTCTAACTGTATTTGAAAATTCATTCATTGATTTTAAAAATAAGGGTAAGTGAAAGTTGTGTGTTGCCCGCACCAGATTTTTATTGTACAGTTCATTCAATTTTTTTTAGCTCACCAGAGCGAAATAATTTGTTTTTCATTTTATTCTGTTTTTTTTTTTTTTTACGTCTGTGATTTTAACTAGATTAATTATATTTTTTTCCCTTTTTTATCTTTGTTAAAATTATCGTACAGAAAGTTTGGTACTTCAAGAAATATAATATTTGGAATTATAACTTATTTTATTCGATAAAAGAAAGTTTTATTTTTTTTTTTTTTTAGCCGGTAACCTTGAGGCGGACGGGAGCAGGGATGTGATAAAGTGCAATAGGGCCCGCGGATGGGTCGTTAATCAGAAGTAATCCCCCGGTTTACAATAACTTGCCCTAAATCAGGCTGAGGAATCGAGGATTATATAGGTCTCTGTAATCCATCTTGTCTTAATCACCTTCTCTGTTGAGAAAATAATGATATAGTAAACACATTCATCCCGCGAGCATTCTCACACTTCTCTTCCAATAAAAACATTTTTTAAATTCGCCGTGCTTTGACTCTTTCGAAGTATACGGTCTTCATCAGCGCATCAGTACAGCATAACAAAATATTTAGATTTATATTTGATATTATTTATTTTAAATGAATAATTTTAATTTTAAATATATAAATCTAATAAACAACTTTTTCATCAGAATCGGCTTGCCAGAAGAGCATCCCTATACCATGCATTTTGCATTTTTTTACGATTTTCTCAAAAACGAATGTAGGTTTCAATCTGATTGATATAGTCTGACAGGGCTTAAATGCCAATTGCTGAAATTTTCTTCCTCTAAAGTACCTTTAATTTTGAAGATTTCATAAAATTAACCATATCATCTGATTGGCATTGCTAAAAAACGGCTAAGTATACAAAACTAACTAAAGGAGAAAAGATCAAAAATATTTTTTTTAATACAATATTTGTTTGTTTTTTACATTAAAAACAGTCTTAAAGATGTATAATATACTGTTAGAAAACTTGTAAAAGTTAATGAAGAGTGATGAAACGCCGATAAAGCTAACTGATTGTTTAAGATAATAATATTATAGATTTTTTAATAAAACTCATGTTTCTATGGAAATTCAGTTAAATTAATTTATTAGTTTCACTCATTTTCATCTCTAACTGTATTTGAAAATTCTTTAATCGATTTTAACAACAAAGGTAAGTAAATTTGTGTGTTGCTCTCACCAGATTGTTTAAGTGTTCTAAACGACTTATATATTCAGTCGACTAACATAAGCTTTCCACTAAGTAGAAAGGTGGCATTTTTTTTTCTGTACCTGTACCTCTACAAAGCATGTAGGATCTTGAGTTCAGTACAAATAGAGATTCGGACTGTTTCACGGCCAACTCCCATGCAAGGAGGGGATTTAGCATAGATATTCCTCGCTCAGTACCAAGTTGTTACCCTCAACCTATTCTTCCAAATAAAAACCCATTGTTTCAAATCTTACTCTCTTTTCGAATCCCAATGACCTGGAAATCTTTCTATTGTTTATTGCCCATATTATAGTAGACAATTTTAGGTTTCACGTTTCAAGATAAGTAATATCAAGACATCGAATAAATAAAATAAATGCATCTGTCCACTGTCTGTAGGAAATTAAATTACGAAATAATAAACCATTTTGTAATAATTCCAGCGTTTTTAAATGTTTATATCTCTCTTTACATATAAAATGGTGTGGCGATTCTTTGGACGGATTTGGACATGATTTTTATTATGTTTTTATTCGAAAGGAAAAATTAAATTTTCTGTAATCTAGTACTTAAATTTTTTTTTAATTTATTTATTAATTGATATTTACAACTGTATAGGAAAAAAAATACAACAAGTAAATGTGAAAAAAAAGAAGTAACAATTGGCTTGACAAAGTCTTGTGAAGAAGCAACCCAGCGGTAGCACTTCAATGTTTATGTAATTAGCAGGTCACGTGGGCACCGTATTTTTTCAGGCGCCTCGCAGGATTATCAGGAATATATGGAGATGAGAGGATACGGACAACCGGGTTTGAGTGGGCTTGTAGTTTGGAATTAAAGGAGGTATATCTAGTTCTGGCTAAGTCTGTAACTAACGGAATATTCAGGTCTTCGTGGATAGTTTTATTAGTGACAAAATACGGATTATTTAGGATCTTTCGGAGGATTTTGGATTGCAAGGATTGGATGCGGGAGGAATTTGATGGCTTGTTGGATCCCTATAGCTCAATACCATATTTCCAAATAGGTCTAATAATGGCTATATAAATTATTTTTTCGTAGTAGATTGGAAGCTTTGAACGTTTGTCAAGTAAGTGTTGTAACAATCGGTATCTGCGAGCAGTTTCTTGTCTTTTCAGTCTGGTGTGAGGATTCCAAGATAGACATTTGTCAAGGTGGAGTCCTAGGTAGCGGATCTGTTCAACAGGAATCAGTGGGATATTACCAAAGAATACAGTGGAACAGGAGGTCATAGGTTTGCGACGAAGGATAAACGTGATTTGATGGGATTTGTTAGGATTGATTTTAATTCTTCATTTCTGAAACCACTCTTCAATGGAGTCGATGTGTGATTGAAGGTTTTGTGATGCGACAGTTGGGTCATTGTTTACTGATAACACACATGTGTTATCAGCATACGCCTTTAAAAAAAATTATTCCTAAATATTAGTAGTAATATTGGCGTATAATATACCGTTGGAAGGAGCAAGATCTTAGAAAAGTTCGTACAAGTTAATAGCAAGTTTTAATAAGTCTATAAATTTATAAAAAATTTCTTTATTGTTTATTTATTTAACGTCACTTTATGCTGCTGGGGATAATCGGACGAAACTACAGTGGAAGTCCTAAATTTTGCCTACCTTAATTTAATAAGGATAGGTATCTTTAACGAATACCTGACATCGCACATGCTCAGGACCACCTTTTTACGTCCCCTCTAAAGGACAGAATAACTTGGGATTTCACTCCCATTAAACCCGGGACCTTTGATCATAGAAGGCTGTTATGCTAGCCACTATACTACAGGTGACCCCTGATAATTTCTTCTTTTATAATTAACTGATGATTCCAAAACGATAAACCTTAAATCGGTCATAATTTGTTTTCCTGAACATTAATGCATTTAACAACTGTAAAAATCAAGAATGTGAAGCTGGGGAGTTGTTATTAGGTATTACTTAATATTAACTGAAATTTTTCATTTTTTTTATTGTTTATGCTTGTTGATTCTATTCCGTATGCAAATAAATTATTGATTTCTGGGACATCACTTTCCGGACCATCGATTAATTTTACATAGAATGAAGAAATAAATATAATTTTGCCACGTCATGTTCACTAATCCCATTTTGCTTTTCACCTGTCTGTGAATTTAACATTCCACTAATATTTGTTAGACTATGAAGTTGTAATCTTGTAAGAATTCTCGATTTAACTAAAAGACACTTTGGTCTCAGAGGGACAAGTTTCCATAAGATACGACTGACCTAGGTGGGGAAGGAGCACTTACGTTGAAACAGTTTTGCATGATGTCAGAAACAGGTTGTAGGAGTGGAAGAAATTACACGGAGAAACCATTGAAAGAGTGATCTTAAAACGAAAATAAAAAGAAGATGGTTAAAAGAATGGAAGAATGGGAGTGCTGGGGCCTGGAAGTGCTGGAGCCTGGACAACCGGTCCAAGCCATTACCCCGTCCTTCCAGAGAGCGGACCTTTTAGCTTTATTTATGCATCCCGCTTCCAGCCCATATTTCACTTTTGGATCCCTTACGGGTTCTGATGGCATTATTTCGTTTTCCTTATCGACATATTTTCTCCAGTTTAATGAGGAAAAAGTCTATCTTCCTCTCATTGGGGTTTCTCGAGGGAAGACCCAATATTTTTTCTTGCTCGAAGTTTGAACTTTTGAATTTATTTTTCTTCTCGGTAAAGTTAAGTTTTGGTTGGTTGAGAAGGGTGGTAGTGGAAAGCGAGGAGTCACCTTAGTAAGATCGAGACTAACAGCGCCGATTAAAATCCTTCCCCGGCAGAGATCTTCTTATTTGTTTTATATCACTTGTGTTCCAAACTAATATAAATAAGTATTCCATCCTTAAAATGGTGTTTGAATTTAATGAATAAGGACCACTAACCGCCAATTTAACAATTGAGAGTCTCTGATCCAATCCACCAATTCAATTTTATTTAAAAAAATATAATTTAAAAGGAGAGCCCATCTATGGTATGGTTTAGTGACTAGCATAACAGGCATCTATACCTAAGGTCTCTGGGTCAAACCTGGCAGGTGACCATAAGATTTGTAATTTGAGTAAACAATCTTTGGTTATGTCTTTCTTTTGAGGGAACGTATAATAGTGGTCTCGAGTCATTTTCTCCACAAGTAAGGTAAAATTTAGGACCTCCACTATAATCGCTGAGCGTAATTTAATTTCAATAAAGAAATGAAATTGAAGGGAGACTTCCAAAATAAATATATCTTCCTCAATAAAAAATCTTAATTTTTATAAATATTACGTTTTTTTTTCTACTACAATCAATAAAAAAAGGATAGTTTGTCCTTCTATTTACCAAAATATTCCTGTCACAGAGGGAAGGTCTAAATTAATTCAGTGGGATTAAGAGGAAATAAATTTGAAATTTGAAGTTTCTGGGTTTTTATTTATTTTTTTAAAATTCTCTCTACGTTTTATTTAAAATACTATAATTTTATATCAGTTATTGACCATCCTAAGAGGAAAAAAACAAAGCTAAGGTTGGCTTTCTTTGTAATGATTACTACGGGTATTACCTACAATTTATAAATAATAATTTGGTCCAGAAAATATAATTTAAATAATTTGTACATTTTTTCATAATTGTCCCTGTTTATAAAAATATAGTTATGGGGTAAGAAAACTCAAAACTTTCACTTATATCCAAAATCGATTTAAGAACTTTTAAGTAAAGTTAAACTTGAAAAAACGTTGATTAATAAAATCAAGTCTTGATGGGTGTATTTCAGATCAAATAATAAAACAATAAAAATTACTGTGGATGTAATTAGTTGACCGTTGAGAATTACTGGAAGGAATTAGTCCGGGTGGGGTCATTAAATGAAACAACTAAATAGTTGAAACTATTTAGTTGTTTCATTTAATGACCACCACCCGGACTAATTCCTTCCAATAAAAATTACTTTTTACAATATTCTTATTTTCAACATTTATGTCGTTTTCGTCTTCTTAAATTATGTTTTACAGCTTTTTGTGTAAGATGATATTTTTTTTTTTTTAAACTCTTTAGCTTTTCAAAGGTATATCACACATCCATATTACTATTCTTGTGTGCGAAAAAAAAAAAAAATTACCCTGAAAAGCATATTTGCTCTTTTGTCCTTTATTTGGTTATCAACGTCTAACTTGTATATTTAGGCGTTTATTATCAATGCTAAAAAGGTGATAAATTTCATTTTTATCGAATCTACAAAATTAAAGGTACTTCGGAGGAAGAGAATTTGGAATATCATCATTTAAGCCCTGTCAAACTATTTTAATAAGAATTAAATCTACACGATGATGAAGCCTGTTAAATTTTACATTGATTTACCGAGTTTATTCAAAATCGTTGGAGTCGTTTTTTAGAAAATTGAGATAAAGTGGCCTCTATTTTGCCACATCTGTTCTGGTTTGCCGTATTTGTTGAAAAACTTGTTATATCTTCAGCATAACCCTCCTAAAATATGAAATTCGATAAAACTTATCGAGATAAACTGACCACATACACACACAGACTTTTTTGCAGGATTCGATCATCTAAACTCAGGAGACCCTAAAATATGTAACCCTAAACCTAAAGCTGGAATACTTTTCCTTACTATTAGGTTGTTTCAAATGAAATGTCCGTTTTTATAGTTTCTGAAATACATAAAGGATTTTGCAGGTCTCTGTTGTTTTCTTCCGAATGTTTACATATTTAAAGTAAACAGTTACTAATCCTCTACCTTTGTATTATAAACATTAGCAAACATGAAAAAGGAAACACGCGATTTTCGAGTAATATTCTTGTACGAGTTTAAACTCGGCCATTCAGCAGGTGAGGTCGCTAGAAATATTTGCAAGGTGTTTGGGGAAGGGAGTGTTAATGAACGGACCATTCGCCGTTGGTTTGCTAAGTTTTCAGCTGGGGAAACCGACTTGGAAAACTTGTCCCGAGGAAGACCTCCGTCCGTAATAGACAACGATGTCGTTAAACATACAGTAGAAGGAAACTCCTACCAAACAGTTAAACGACTCTCAGCACAACTAAATGCAAGTGCATCTACGGTTTCCATACATTTAAAGTGTATTGGGAAAGTAAAAAAGCTCGATACATGGGTACCTCATGATCTTACTGAGCGGCATCATGTTCCAAAATATACCGTGCAAAAATTGAAAGAACTGGGCTACGAAGTTCTTCCGCACCCACCAAATTCTCCCGACTTGTCACCAACAGATTATCACCTGTTCAGGAATTTAGACAACTTCGTCAAAGGAAAACGTTTTAAAAATGACGATCAAGTGAAAAGTGCGTTTTCAGATTTTGTTTCATTTCAAAGCTCAGAGTTTTTCAATTTGGGGATAAAAAAGTTGGTGTCACGTTGGGAAAAATGTGTAGAAAAAGAAGGTAAATACTTCAAATAAAATTATCTCGTTTTCATATCGTATTTTTAATAAAAATCCTTTACCTTGAAAACGGACATTTCATGTGCCACAGCCCAATATATATTTCATTTATAGGTAATTGAAAGTAAGAACTGTATACTATAAAATGAAATAATGATGATATTATTAAGCATAGTGTAGGCATTTGTTGTTAATAACAGTATGTGATACAGTATAGTTAATGTAATGCTACGGTTTGATTCAAAGACACGAGAAATAATCAGTAATTTAACATCCACTACAAGAATGCTAGTTAAACTTATGAGATCTTTGAACTGTATTTATATTATTTCAGGTGATTTGTATTTTATTGTTACGCCCTATGAAATAAAACGGCAATATATCTCGCTATGCTCTAGCCTACTCAAGCTTATTTGTTATTCAGTTCTACTTCTTTGTCCTCTAAGTGCAAAAACGAAGAAAAAAAAAAAATAGAATGTACGCGTAAGGTTGAATCATTTTGTTGATATGATACTTTTTTTTGGATTGGAAAAGTATAAATTTGTGTAGACAAACGCAATTATATTTTATTCTACATAAACCTAAAAACATTCGTGGTTTTCCTTTTCATGTCTTAGAAACTACCCACCTCTTGAATATGTTATTTCCACCTTATTTAAAGCAGGGTGAATTATTAAAAAATTACGTTACGTTTCAGGCTAGTAACATTATTTTGCCAAATATGGAAAATACAAAAAAAAATTAAAATAACAATGAAAATAAAGAGTTTAACTTTGCGATAATTGGTGTTTAAGATATTGAACTCTCTTTAATGGATTAATAAAATTAATGAACATCGTTTGCAGTAGTAAGAAAGAGTTAAGATATGATGGATTTAAATGGTAGGGAAGGAGCATGGTGAATGTTTGACGGGAGAATATTCCAGAAGACAGTGGACAGGGTTACAAGGAGTGCTCGTATTTTTACTGAATGGAAAGTGTTATAGAAGTCGGAAAGCGTATTTTCATTTTCTTTTGAATGCATAAAATACATAGTTTTATCATTCCTAATCATTTAATTTGTTTGCATGATTTTTATTTGGTGTGGTGATTATTACTTAGTCAGACTGGTCCTCCTCCAAAATCTTTCGCCAGTCCGAAACAGCTCTCCAGTTTCGGGCTCCAGTAAAACCCATACTTACGCTGTCACTAAAACCTCCCATCTAAAATTAGTTTGCCAACTTTTCTTTGCCCATGTATCCGTTTCGTACAGCATCCTCCATGGTATAGCAGGATCATGCATAGGTGCCACGTGCCCGTGTTGAGTGGCCTTTTCTTAATAAACCTGACCAGATCCATATCATTTTAAAGACAGCGAGTTCGATTTCTCCTACTTCTCCACATTTCACCCTCTCTAAAGGGACCAAAAATCCTTCTCAGGATTGATATTTCTAAGATCAAAAGTCTGTCTTCATCCTGTATCTTAAGGCCCATGCTTCTGATCCATAAGTTAAAAAAGGACCAACCAAGGTTTTGTAGAGTGTGATCTTGCTCCTGTTAGAGAGGAACCTGCTTACTGAAATCCTTACAGGCCAACGTAGCACCACCTCGCCGTTGTTGCTATCCGCCTGTTGACTTCTCTAGGATGTCGTTTTCGGAGTTGATTTCAGACCGAGGAACAAAGCTATTTACCTTTTTCAAATTATTGGCCTGTCACAAAGGTACTGGTATGCCTGTTGGTCCTATGTCCTGTTCCTCACTTGATCTTAGTTCATTATATGTAGCCCACGTTTCTTCGCTGCATCTTCTATGGCCAAGAACGAATCTCTTGGCATCACCTGATGCATGGTGGCTAGTCACAACAGCCTTCTATGCCAAAGTCACGCGTTCAAACCCCAAGGTGGATCTAGGATTTTTTAATGGGAGTGAAAAATCCTTAGTTATGCCATCCTTTGGAGGGGATGTAAAAAGGTTTTCCCGAGCGTGCAAAGTCAGGTACTCGTTAAAGATACCTATCCTTATTAAATTAGAATAGGCAAAATTTAGGACTCCCATGTTGTATCGTCCGATTAGCAACAGTAACATAAAGTGACGTTAAATAAATAAACAAAAAAAGAAATTTTCATAAATTTATAGGGTTATTAAAAGTTGATATTAACCTGCACGGCTTGTTTGATTGAATGTAAACTTTTCTAAAATTCTTGCTCCTTCCAACGGTATATCATACGCCTATGTTACTACTAATATTTCAGAAATAATTTTTAAGAACTTGATTACTCGTTAACGATCCTTAACGTAATTAAACCTGGATAAGCAAAATTTAGAACTCCCAAAGTAGCAACGTCCGATTAGTGACGTTAAATAAACAAACAAACGAATCTCTTGAAGCACGCTCCGATCTAGCAGCAATATCTAAGTAATCAGCGTATCCTAGAAGCTGAACTGTACTATTAAGGAGTGATGCATGGAATTGGATTTCGGACATACGCATTGCTTTCTCTGTCGCGAAGTAGTCAATGATCTTGTTGTGCAAAATATCGAATGATTAAAAAAACATTTTCATAAACATGTAAAAAACACAGACAGAATATAATATACACAACAACCATTCGAACCCGGCAGATGGTCTTCGAATCTTTTAAAGGGCGTAAACATCTCTTGATTATGGCTTTTCTAAGGGAACGTAGAGTAGTGGTTCCGATCATGTGCGATGTCATTGACTATTTAAATAACCTTAATCTAATTAAACCTGAATAGGTAAAATTTAGGACTCCCACTTCAGCATCTTCAGATTAGGTACAGTACCATAAACCGGCCTTAAATGAATAAACAAACACATATCACCATAAGGAATATTATTGAACATTATTTGTCCCTGTTCATCGATGCAGAACAGTTAGAGAGATTAACCTTATCATCTGAGTCCTGTCCAGATAGTTCAAAAAGTATGTATATAATTTCTGTTGCGGACCCCTATCTCACTCAGTGTGTCTCTAATCAGCTGGTGATAGCGTATCAGCAAGGACGGTCTCTATGCAAGCTACCTACATAGTAAATTAAAAATAATAATTTCGGTTTCACAAGCAGACACACACAATTTTTAATTAAAACACAAATTAAACTTATATAAATATGATTGCGTTTGGCACAATCAAGATTTTCTAAATTCCAGTCTCGTAAGACAATCACCAATCTAATTATAACAACTTTCTCACTTCTGCTGTTGTATTTAGAATATTTTCAGGTTTTTATTTTATTCAATGGTTTTCCAAAACATTATTATTATTGTATGATTCTTATGACTGCAAAATTATCGAATGTATACTTGATCAGTTACTTCATTTGTTTAGATAATACCCGAAGATTCGGGGTCACTTGTGGTATAGTAATATTAATAGTGTGACATATTATACAAGGAGCATAACATGCCCAAGGTCGTAGGTTCAAACCTGGCTGGTGACTTTAGGATTTGTTATTGGAATTTAAAAATCCTTAGTTATGCGGTCCTTCGGAAGGGTTATAGAAAGGTAGTCCGCAGGTACTCGTTAAAGATTCCTGTCCTAATTAAACCTTAATAGGTAAAATTTAGGACCTCCACTGTAGCATCGTCCATTTAGCCATAAAGTAACATTAAACAAATAAACCACACATATATATATATATATATATATATATATATATATATATATATATATATATTTATACTAAAGGGTCAAAAGTATTGAAAAATCTTCAGAAAAATCGATTAGATGTGGAAAGTTTTTTTTCTTTTAAGCTAACCAGAAATAAAATTTTATAAAATTATTATTACTCTCCCTAGTCAGCAAAAAGTAAGGTATATAAACTTTGGGCTCCTCAAATCTTTATTAGACCACTTATTTTAATTAAATCTGAAACATGATTTTCCGATATATTAATATGGACATAAGTATGATGTTAGCACGCAACAGCGTTCAAACCGACGGTTCTGGGATTTTTTATAAACAAGTAAAAACTCTTTGGTTATACCGTCTTTTGAAGGCGACTTCGAAATAGTGCAGTGCCAGGTACTCGTCAAAGATCCTTATCCTAATTGAGCCTCAATAAGCAATATTTAGGACTCCCACTTTTCCATCTTCTGATTAGCTACAAACATATATAGTGACGTCAAATGAACACTAAAAAAAAAAAAAAATTAAAGAATAAGTAATATTTAAAAAATTATACTCTTCTTGAAAATTATTGATAATTACTAACAACCTTTACCATCCCCATTAGTTACGATGTGTGAACTTGAGGTATTTTGCATAAATTTCCGGCTTAAGGGTATTAATGCTGAGCTCAGTGATATGCGATTAAAGAAGATATATTGTAATCCACATAAATTTGCAATTTTTTAATTTTAATGAGCCACAGTTTATCGTTTGATGGTATGGATGGTATTCAATGTTTTTAAGGTCTAGTTCTGTTTATTTACAATGAAAAAATGTTTAAAAATTAGGGATTCGTTTCACTTTTTTACTGCCCCTTGCCGATATTTTAAATATATAGCAAGGGAAAGTATTGCGAACGGGAAAATTTTCGAATTCCAGTTTTCATCGGAAATAAATGTTTCAAGTTCCTCTGAGTCCAAATGACCAAATCCCACAAAAAGGCAAGTGTCCCTGTGTGGTAAGTCTAGCGCAAAAAAGTCGTATGAAACTGAAATTTCTTATTTAACACAACTATACGCCCGAAGTATTGCAGCAACTTTTTCATTAAAATCAGCTGACCAGAAGAGCCACTTTATACCATGCATTTTTCACCTTCTTACGGTTTTCTCGAAATCAGTTGAAACGATTTTGATGAAACTCGCTATATCGATATAAAATTTAATGGGCTTTAATATAAGGTAGGTTCCACCCTGACTGAGATAGTCTGACTGGCCTTAAATGCCGATATTTTAAATTTTCTTCTTTGAAAGTGCGTTTAATTTGGTAGGTTACATAAAACCAGATATATCATTTTGAACGAATTTGATAACCAAAAAAGGAAAAAAGGGAAAACATATTACTTTCACTTACTATATATAGTAAGGGGAAGTATTGCGATCGTGAAAATTTTCGAATTCCAGTTTTCAACGGAAATACACGTTTTAGGGTCCCCTGAGTCCAAATAACCAAGTCCCGTAAAAAGGTCTTTATGTGTGTGGTGTGTGTGTGTGTGTGTGTGTGTGTGTGTGTGTGTGTGTGTGGTAACTCCCGGGCGGAAACGGTAAGTCCTATAAAACTGAAATTTCATATTTAAGACATCTATACGCCCGAGACGTGACAAAACTTTTTTCATCAAAATGAGCCTACCAGAAGAGGCACTTTATACCATGCATTTTGCACCTTTTTTCGATTTTCTCAAAAACGGTTTCCGACGATTTTGATTAAACTCGCTACATCGATGTAAAATTTAATGGGCTTTAATATCATGTAGGTTTTATTTAGTTAAAAATGGTCTGACAGGGCTTAAATGCCGATATTTTAAATTTGCTTCCCCTAAAGTACCTTTAATTTTGTAGATTCAATAATAATAACTAGATTTATCTTGTTAACGCTGATGAAAAACTGGTAAATATATAAATTGAATAAATTCGATACCCAACTAAAGGAGAAAACAGAAAAAATATTTTTTTAATGCAATTTTTCGTTTTTGAACATAAGAGCAGTAATATACATGTATGATATACCGTTGGAAAGCTAAAGATTTTAGAAAAATTATCATCTCATACACAAGCTTTTAAAAGTTAATAGAGAGTGATGAAATGAACATAAAAGTAACTGATTATTTTAGATAATAATATAATAGATTTTTAAATCAAACACATGTTTCTATAGAAATTTAATTTAATTATTTCCTTAATAATTTCACGTATTTTTATCTCTAACTGTATTTGAAAATTCTTTCATTGATTTTAAAAATGGAGGTAAGTGAAAGTCGTGTGTTGCCCGCACCAGATTTTTTTTTAATGAAATTTTTTGGTTTTTTAAATAATAACAGTAATATAGAGGTATAATATACTGTTGGAAAGCTAAAGATTTTAGGAAAAATATTATCTAATACACACAATGGATAAAACAAACCGATTGTTGTAAATAATAATATAATAGATTATTTAATAAAATACATTATTTCTATTGAAATTGAATTTAATTATTCCTTTAATAATTTACTTTTATTTCTAAATGTATTTAAAAATTCTTAATTGATTTTAACAAAGAAAGTAAGTGACAGTCGTGTGTTGCGCGCACCAGATTTTTAGCTAGTGTACTTTTTTTTTTTTTTAGTTCTATAAGAGTTATAATACATGTAAGCTTGAAGATTTCACAGCACCTGGTTATATTCTGTTATTAATTGGTGTATTATTATAATAGCCATTATAATACATATAGATAGGTAGGTATAAATTGTATATATCGTATTGATTTTTTATTGTAAAACCTAAGAAACAGTGTCCATATAAAAGGAAATTCCGAAGTGACCGAGGAACCCACCGTTAAGAATGGGATCCGATCGTAAATTTAAGTTTTATTATCGAGGGAGCCTGCTTGGTTAAATAACTTAGGGTTCGATTGATATCAATTAAATTTATGATTATTTACCTCTACCTTGACTCTTGTAATGTTAATTAGTTTGCCGTTTTAGTATGTAGAAAGAATTTACGAACCTATACGGCAACAAAGTTTTAATTCGCTTTTCTCTGATGTCTTCAGTGGGGTATTCTTTTTGTACTTCGTTGAGTTAATACACAGTTTATGAATCTTATTACAAATTATAATATGGTTGAGAATATTTTGAAACGAGCTGTAATTAGTCCTACAGTTCTTGATTTTGTGTATGTTATGTTATTTGATATTTTTGGGTGTTATATATCAAAATGGGGTTATCCTTCGTTGAATATAATTTTGTAGAATACAACATGAATACTACATACATATAATCCTATTCACTAAGAGAAAAATAGTTTTTGATTTCTTAATTTATTGGTTCACGGAAGCCGTGACTAAAGACTTATAAATCTGAGGAATAGTTTGATACATGATAAAATAAAGTATTGAGATGTATGTAATTGATAGATAAATAAATATATGGATTAAATTACATCATTTTTTTTTTTTTTTTTTTTTTTTTTTTTTTTAAGGCCTTAAATTTCACTTTCTGAGGTACTCATTTGTAGAACTCAAAAGATACTTTATTTCCAGAATTCTTCCGGATTTGCTATGATAAATACAAATACAAAGAAGCTTATAGAATGTAAACTAGATGTGTTTTCAAATAGAAATATTTTCATGTTAAGGCTTTAAATTTTACTCTTTCTGATTTATCCGTTTGTAGAATTCGACAGCATCTTGATGCCCTTCATTTTTAAGTTGTTTCGGCTTTGTTTTAATAAATAAAAATGCCTAGAAAAATGAATTTCTTTGGTATATATTTAAAAATTTATAAAACGCGAAACAAGATGAGTTTGCAAGTATATAAGGTTTTTAAATATATTTTAATAAACTGGCTGGTTATATAAAACCAATTATCTACAACCTATAAATAAATAACATACTTAAACATATCGTTAAATATTCTTTAATTATAAATTTGTCTATTCGACATTTTCATAAAATGAAATTATTATAACTGTAAGGCTAGAATATGATAAGAAATCACAAAGAAATTAAATATGTAAAACTAACTGTTCTCTGTTATTATTCAGTATAAATTAATACAATATATTGTACACACTAAATAAGCCGTTTATTTTGAAAATCGTCCAATTACATTTATACTTAAAGTCAGATAATATTTGTTTAAATTAAATTTTTTATAACCATACTACAAACTGAGGTTGGGCTTTAGCCACTTATAAAATAGGCGGCCCATTTATTCAGTATATTGAAAAATTTAATGTTAAATATTTGTTAATGAAATGTGGATTAGATGTTTTAAATTTTAACGTTTTAAAAGAGATGTATGTGTAAAATTTATCTATTAATTTTATATTTAAAATATAAGAATAATATTTTTAGCAACTTCCACATACCAGAATATATACCAGTTAAAAAAAAAAGTTAAATATTTAGGCTTAATTGAAGTTATATGCCTTTAATTAACAGGCTGTTTAAGAATTCAAATTACATAAAAGCTATTTCGTGTAGATGTGTGTGGAAAAAATATAAATGTTTAGTTAATTACATTTTTCTTATTATTAATATTATATGATTGGTCTCATTACCAACCATTTTATGGATCAATAACATTAAAGTCTTAAGACTATAAATTGTCTTTTTTCATTTCCTCGACCTATAGGTGGAGAAAAAAAAACTCTAATAGGGCTGTTTAAGGAATGAATGAACAGAGCAGGTAGAAGTGACTAAGCTGAATGGGATCCGTAGTAATGTGAATGGAGATTTTAACGTTAGATAAGGATGGGAGGTTGGGTCTGAGGCGGTGCCGGCGAATCACCCCTTAGTTCCCGACACTTCGACCCGACAATCTTCCGGGGTTTTTTGTCACTATTCCTAAACGGATAATGGATACCAGCTGTAGTATTTATAAATATTATTTTTTAAATGACAGATTAAACGTGTAGGTTAGTTGTTCAAGCATTTAGAGGAGCTTATTTCTTTGGTTTTAGATAAATATCTTATCTTCCTTATACATAAAGAACCAAAAATTTATTTTTCAAACTGGTTGTTATTCTTAAATAATTAGGTTAAAGAGGCATTAAGTGCATTATTTAATTTATGATGAAGTATGAAGAGATGAAGTATATATTTAAATGGTTGCAAAGGTATTTTTACTTATTAATTTATTGTTAATTATTATTCCGAGAAAATATTATAATCTTATGGTAATGTTCTAATTATCGAGTAATCCTTTAATCAGGATGTCTTGTAATATAATTAATACACATATTATTATTATAATGTTTGAGATTGCTGAAACTAATAGACTTCAGTAAAGAAGCGAAAACATTAACAAACAATGAGTATTCATGTCATTAACCAAGGAAAGCAAAATAAAATAGTTATTATTTTATTTGTTAAAACATTTAAATGATAGACAGATGAACATCAAATAAGAAATTTCAAAATATATGGATATTCTTACTTTTAGGAGATTTAAATGACCATTTAATTTCAAACTGTATGGTTCTTGAAATATTTTAACTAGCATATTATATATTTTTTTAAATATATTTTATCGAGCTAGAAGTTTTATAAAATTAATTGGCTAAAGATTAAGTTAAAGTAAATCCCCAATGACATAAAAATTTGGTGCTAAACATAAATTGAGTTTATAGACTGACTATCAACATTTTATCCGATTTTTATGAACAGTTATGGTACTAATCCTTTTTTTATTTATTTTAATTTCTTATAATAAGGTAAAATTTTGTGATCTGAACCTTGTCGAATATGTGTATATAGCAGGTCAACATTAAAATACGGTCTTCTAAAAAATAATTAATATTGAACTAATATGTTCCGATTATATCTTTTACAATCAAATTTAAGGAGTCATAAAGAGTAAAAAGTAATTATACAGATTTTTTTTATTGTTAAGAAATTGTAATTTGTTTCCAGGGTGAATTATAAGTGATAGCTTCAGCTGATTGCTTGTATTGACCAACCATTATTAAATGTTAATCAGGGAATTAGTTTTATATGTATATAAAAGACTAGATTCAAGTTGATGCCCGAAGCGCAGGCCTTTCATAAAAAAAAAAAAAAAAAGTTTGTAATATTTTTTTCAGTTTGACTTTTTCAGTTTGATTTATTTATAGAATGAAATAATTGTTAACAGCGACTGAATATTTTGGAAATAAATTTTATTATATTGTTTTCCCATGCAAAGAGTCTTTTGATGTCTTCTTTTAAACCTCACTCTTTCGTTTTGATATATGGTTCGTTTTAAGAACTTTCCTTCATTTTCTTCTACATTAAAGAGTTACTCAAAAGTCGTCCTAAAACCTTTATTTGTCAGGTGTTAGGGAACGGACCAGGATTTAGAGAGTTGAACATGTCCTTCAAAAACTTCAAGGTGTCAAAAAACTTAGTGCCCTCTAGCATGGTTTTTACTTTTGTTACTTTAACATTCTAGTTTCTCATGTTATATCGTGTTATCCATAATTGATTACAATGTTATATTATCTTGTTCATAAATGTTACCTTTACGACTTCAATTAATCTCAGCTCCATATTTTCCGTTGTCTTTATATATTTCTAGTTGATGTTTCACCAGTGGAAAAAAAAAAAAAAAACTTCATAGACTCACACATGCTATTGTGAAACTTTTTGAGTCATACTAAAAACGTGTAAATTAAAAAAAAATATATATAATATATTGTTTCTTTAGGTATCATTGCACAAAAAAAAAAAAAAAAAAAATTAAAAAGGCACTTAAAAACAAATAAAATAAATGTATTTTTCTTAAAGGCTGTTATTATTAAAAAATGTTTTCTCTTTCAATAATTTTAAATAAAATGTTAATTATATCCCAGAGCGAGTTCTTAAAAATGAATCATACAAAACCTGAACTGAAACCATCTGGTGCAGCACATTTCCTGGTGAAGTTTAAAAGCGTATAACAGATGTCAATTTTTATTTCTTTCTGACTAAGCTTACAGTAGTTTTCACTTCATCTCTTGTACAAAAATATAATACATGTTTATGTAAATAGGAATATTCTTATTTTATTTTTCTCCATTTAAAAAAATATAATATACTTATATCTAAACATATTTATAGACTGCTGGAGATTTTTTATTGGTTGGATATATCAGGTTAGTCTCTAAACGAAAACCGAAAGTGCCACTTTACTATTTATGTCGTATTTTACACTTTTTTTTTTTTTTTAAAAAGCTTCTAGGATTTGATTAAACTCGGTGTATAAAACAATAGAAAAAATTCAGGAACACGCTAGTTTTTATTTTTTATTTTATACATTTAAAATTATTAATATCTTTTCATTGTTATTTGTGATGAAAAATAGGAATTAGAGGATAAATTAGTTTACCTAGTTTTTCTCATTTGCTTTACATATTTCTTAATTTATCTTTATATTTCTTCTCCCCATTCATTTATTTTTGTTTTTATTTCAATTTCTTTGTTTATAAGAAGAAAATGGAAATTTAGAGCCCTAATGTTTATTGCTCAGAACCCGATTGAATGTATTATACTACTAAAACAATGTTTTGGATCGCTTTAACTTCAATTTTTTGGTCATTTGAGGTGTAGTAGGCTTGCATAACAGCCTCCTATTCCAAAAGTCGCAAGGTTCCGAAAAATCCTTGGTCATGCCGTCCTTCGGAGGGGACGTAAAAAGGTGGATCCAAGCTTCTGTGATGTCAGGTACGATTTAAAGATCCCTATCCTGATAAAAGTTAATCATTTGATAGGAAAAATTTAGACATCCCACTGTATATTATCCGATTTTTTCCATAATCATAAATTTCTATAATTAATTCTGGTTGATGTTCTAGTTTTCATCTATTATATTGTACTTATAATTAGTACAAAATTTGTTTTTCAGTTGTTCTTAAAGAAAAATTATAATTAAAAGTGTAAATCATGAATCTCATTTATGTCAGTAATGTACATCTTATAAATATTTTCTCTTATTTGTCCGGAAAGTAAATATTATAATTTATATAGCCTTTTAATAATTATTTTGGTCTGTTTATTGTCTAAAATATGATAGAAATAGATTTCATGATATGAGAAACAGATATCGGGAAAATGAAGTTCTATCATGGCATAGCGTTGACTTTATCTGCACTGTTGATCTCGGTAGCCATTGAAGAGGAGGTACTCGGAAATGGCGTTAATAACCGATGGTTATGATATCGGCGCAAAGGTGGGAAGGGATGTCTCACTTAGTGGGACTTTTTTGTCCGTTTTTTTCCCTCTACCAACCCCCATTTTTTCCCCTCGTTGTTTATTTTTTCCCCTCTTCCCCACCGCGGCAGAAGATAATTACCAGATAGAAGATAGCGACTGGCGCCAATTAGTTGAGCCGGCAGACAAATTGTTCCCTCTCCTTCTAAAGTAGCCGCCATTGATGGCTGTTTGCCTTTTACAACCCCCTTTGTCCTTCCATTTACGTAGTAATTAGATGTAAATCCGTCGGATTTTAATGTATGATATGTCCGAGAAAATTCCAGGGCAGCTGATTCACAATTGGAAGCAGGTCTGGTGTCTCAGGGAGAATTTTTATTAATATACTAAGCCTTTTTTTATTGTTGTCATAAATTTTTCAATTAGTTTCATTCATATATGTAAGTAAAAGATTTCAGTTAATTATTTAATAGTCCTTACAATATTTTTTATATGAGCGTTTCCTATAAATAACTCAAGGAATCGCCTGTTGTGTAGAGGATAGCATACCAGCTTTCTATGCCCTAGGTTTAATGGAAATAAAATATTCTTGCTTAAGCTGTTTTTAGGAGGGGACGTAAAAAGGTGGTCCCGAGCCTCTGAGATGCCAGGTACACAGGTAACACTGAGATCCCTATCCTAGACTTCCACTGTAGCCTCATCTGATTAGCCAGAGCTGCTTAATAATAATAATAATAGGCTTACTGTACCCGAAGTTTCGATGCCGATACCACCAAATTCCGCCTACACTGACTCGTCCAATGATCACCGTTCAAACCCAAGCCCCAGAGATCATCCTTAACGCAATCCTCCCATCGACGCTTCGGCCTACCTTTCGGACGCCTACCAGTCGGATCAGCGAATACCAACTTTACAGCTCCATAAAGTGAGCTAAATCAATAAACAACAAATAACATATACTAAATAATATTCCGGGATATCCTAATTCTAATTGATTATCATTAATAATATGAAGAAATTTCCATTTTTAAATTATTTATATGATATATCATGGTCGTTTACATGAAGATATTTTATTATTTTACATATATTTATTACATAATATAAATATATATATATTATATATTAATAATATATATATATATATATATATATATATAATATAACTTCCACGTGATTTTTATTGTTGAAAAGCCACACTATTTGTAAAACAAATAAATAATCGTTAAAAATAAAACAGTTATTTATTTAAATACGTTTAGTATAAGGTTTTGAGACCAAGAAAACGGTCGTAATTAGACTAAGGAAACTCTTATTTAATAAAACAAAAAAAACCCAAACAGACCGAGGGGAAAAAAAAGTTATAACAGTCGCCTAATTTATTTCATTCAAATTCATCTGAAGGAATGTTTTTTAAATAATTAATTAAATTTTTTTTTATTCTTACTGAAATTCATATTTAATTAATTTTTTTAATACATATTTAGTGATTTTTGATATTATTTTTAGGATCGGAAGATGGGTGAAATTCCTCTAAACGTTTATAAATTATTCTTCAGTAACATTATTTTATATCATCAAAGTATGACAAGTAAAACTGCAATAAGATTGTTAAGAGCACCCTGTAATGATTTATGGTGTAAAATATTATTAATAATAAAATAATATAAATAAAAAATGTGTAATTGTATGATTTCGTGAATGATTTAAAAAAATGAAACTAGATTTTTCAAACATACAGGCCTAGACTTGTTATTTATTATAATAACGTATATACAATATACTATTGAAGAAAATAAATCATATCAATAATATTATGAAAATAAAAAATTAATGTATATTTTATACTATAACTATATGACAAATTATACCAAAATAAATATATGTAATAATTAACTTTTATTTGATTTTATTAAAATGTATTATAAATAGAAGTATTTCAAATCTTCAGTTATTCTTATTTAAGTTTTACATAACCTGATTAAGCAATGGGTTCTTTTCTATGCATTTTTTTAAGTTGTACGTTTCGGGTTTTCCCCCGAATCCTCAGGAAATAACTTTCTAAAGCCGAGGTGCGCCCGTCACAAATAACTTTGTGTAGGACGTGTTTTCTAAAACACTGCTTCCTTCCATACCCATCTCTCTCTTTTTTTCATTTATGGAAAGGAATCTCACCAATGCTTTTAACGGTATACTACATCAACCTTCTCTGATGGGTTATTATTATTGTCATACCGTGTGTGTCACAAGGAAAAACAAATCTATTTCATTATTTAACTCTTTTATTTCCATTATTGTTAACATAAGTTAATCATGAGATATTTTAGAAATAAGCAATAGAATATTAAAATAATAAATTCGTTAAAAAAAAGAGGAATCAGGTAAAAATATTTTTCATAATGAATAGATCATGTATTTAATATTATTTTAACTTTTAATAGCTTTCATGGTTTATATAAGATACCGTTTTGTAAGTATTCCCAAGCTCTGTAAAGGTAAACGAATTTTAGTCAACTGGAGTTGAAGGACGCGATTTCCACATGCGAACGCAAGCTCATAGAATTTTAAAGGATATTTATTATCTGTTTTTTAGAAATATTTGATATGTATATATTACATAATCATTTGTTTTGTACTAAACAATCAACGTACAATATTAAGAACAATTTTGAATCGAGAACTACTCACTCTTTTTCAAATAAGTCTTTTTCTACTCATTTAGGTCTTCATTCATTTTATATAAATAATATACTAGGAAAGATTGATATCGTGAAAATGTTCGAATTCCAGTTTTCAACGATATAACTTTTAGAGTCCTTGATCCAATAATCAAGTTCCACAAAAAGGTCTCCATGTGTCCATGTCCTTGTGTGTAATATGTCCAGCACGAAAACGAAATGTTGTGCAAAGTTGAAATTTTATACTTAAGATAACATTAACCCACTTTCTCATCAAAATCGGCTTAGCAGAATTGTCACTTTATACTATTCATTTTGCACCTATTTACGATTTTCTCAGAATGGCTGTAACGATTTTGATTAAACTCGCTATATCGATGTAATTTTTAATAAGCCTCAATATGTTATTTTTCATTCTGATTGAAATATTCCGACAAGGCTTAAATGCCGATATTTTTAATTATACTTTACTTTCTCTAAAGTACTTTTATGTTTGTAGATTCGTAAAAGTTAACTACTTCATCTTGTTAGTATTGATCAAATTTGAGTAAATATGTAAGTTGAACGAATTATATATCCAAATAAAGGATAAAAGAGCAAACATATTTTTTATGTTATTTTTGTTATATACCTTTGGAAAGCTAAAAAAATTTTAAAAAATATTACGTTATATACAGAATTGTGTAAGTTAATGTAGTAAGATGAAAAACCGATAAAACTGATTAATTGTAGTAATATAATAGATTTTTAAAAAACATTTTCAGTCGAAACATAATTTAATTAATTTCTAAGCTGTTTACATTCATTCACTTACCTGTATATTTAATCTTTTACTGTATTTGAAATTTCGTAAATTTATTTTAACGTGATTTAAAGCGAAAGTCGTTTGTTGCGCCTGATTTTTTTTTAGCAGTAATATGAAAAATATTATCTTATTCACAAAGCTGTAAAATGTATATAAAAGCAAATAAAAGCGGACAAAACTAACTGAATGTTGTACATAATAATATAACCAATTATTTAATAAAACACATGTTTCTATCTAAACTAAATGTAATTAATGCTTTCACCTTTTTTATATCTTAACTGTATTTAAAAATTCTTAAATTGATTTTGAAAACTCAAGTAAGTGAAAATAGTGTGTTGAGGGCTCTAGATTTTTTTTATTTTTGTGGTAGATAGTCTTGGGCTTATATTCGGACGTCAAAGTCCATTTTAGGTTTCACTATTTCATATAAATTTATCTCTGCCTATTCCTTATAGAGAAAGTGAAATCGTAACACTGAAATACTACGGGGACAGCTAGAATGGTGTGTCGATTCGGAAACCGTTAGTTGTGGCAAGAAGGTAGAGGACAGGTGAGAAATAAGGATTAAAACAGGAGGCCATGCTCCCACCTTGCACCTGCCTTCCCATAGTCTGCTCCGACTGCTAATATCTTTGGGGATTAATTAACTAAAGTTAATGAGGAAGCAATTAGGACGAATGTCAAAACGTTTCATTAGCTTACCTCTCAAACTTGGTTGGTCTGAAAAAAGGAATAAATCGCTTAGCTTACCAAATTCTGAAATCATGAATCATGAAAACAAAAAACTAAAAAGGATTCATATGAGTTTACGTGACTGTTGAGAATATTAGGTAAGGAAGAAGGTCAGGGGCGCGGATCATAAAAAAAACACACACATAAACAAGTAGTACTTATTTTAATAGTGTGCCGATGTTTCGGCCTACATTGTTGGCCTTCATCTGGGCCAAAGGAAACAGATAACAACCCAAAGCAATCAGAAAATTAATAATAAGTTAGGGTACAATAGTAAGGTGACAGTAAAAAGGATGAAGCAAACATAAAATTAAGATGATAATATTGCAAAAATAATTAAAGAATATAAAGAAAAACTAAGAAAATAATAAATTTTAAAAGAAGAACAATATGTGAACAATTAACACTTTTAAATATGAACAATTTTGAGTTGGTATTTGACAGTAGTACATAATGCTAAACTAACAATTATATGAGATGATAATAATGGAAAGAGATATGAATAGGGAAAGATAGAGAAATAATAAGTGCTGAAAAGAGAACATATGTACTAAGAAATAAGCCCTGATGAAGGCCAACAATGTAGGCTGAAACTTCGGCACACAATTAAAATAAGTACTACTTGTTAATTTGTGTGTTGATTTTATTATTATTATTTATTTTACTTTTTTATGACCGCAACCCCAACCATCTTTCTATCCAAAACTAAATAGGGTAGTTAACTAATATGACTATAGAAAAAAATATGGTGCCTACAACACACGACTTTCTTTTACCTCCGTTGTTAAAATAAATTTAAGAACTTTTAAATAAAGTTAGAGATGAAGAAATAATTAATTTTAAAAAAAACAAAAAAAACATGTGATTTATCAAAGAATCTACTATATTAGCATCTATATTACAACTTTGTGTATAACATTTTTCTAAAATCTTGCCTTCTAATTCTAGCAATTCTTATCTTTAGCATTCTAACAGTACATTATGAACCTATATTACTGTCCCTATGTTCAAAACAAACATTACATAAATGTTTTGTTCATGAGTGTTGATAACTTAAGGTGAATGTAAAGAATTCAATCGAATATTCTTTTAAAAAAATGAGGTTTATTATTAGAATTACCTACGTACCTTTAAGATAAAAATTATTTTTGCACCTAAAAATGGCGTTTTAGCTGTATTTGTGAAGTAGTATTTTGTCTCCAATTTTCTATTTTCGCCGTTTTCTCCTTTAGTTAATATTAAATTCGTTTAGCTTTCATATTACTCTATGGTTAAATTTTTTAATCTACAAAATTAAAGGTACTTCAGAGGAAGAACATTTTAAATAAAGCCATTTCAGCCCTTTCAGACTGTTTCAATCAAAATGAAAGCTACATTGTATTAAATCCCATTAAATTTAACATCAAAATAGAAAGGTTAATCAAAATATTCTATTACGTTTTTGAGAAAATCGTAAAAAGATGCAAAATGCATGGTAAGTGGTTCTTCTAGTGAGCCGATTATGTTGTAAAAGTTCCTGTAACATCTTAGCAATATACTCTTTTTCAATATGATATTTTAGTTTTTTTAAACTTATCATTCCGAGCTAGAATGACCACATACACATACAGACAGTTTTTAAGGGACTTGGTCATTTTGGCTCAGCAGTACTTAAAACGTAGTGTATTTTCGATGAAATGAATTTTCCCTCAAAATATACTTCACATGTAGGTAAGGGGAAGTAGTATATAATGCTATATTTAAAGGACTGCATGTATTAAATAGCTCATTTATTTAGTTATTTTTATTTTTTTGCAGGAGTAGGGTAATAGCATCTATACATGAAGTTCATTAAACTAAAAATATAATGAAATTTTACTAAATTAAATAAAAATAATGATTTTTTTATTTTTCTAAATCAATTAATTTCAAGATCTTAATTTCTATCCATTATGCGAACAGGCATTTCTTTGGATCTTTGATATTTTAAGAAACTACTAGTTTGCTGTTTAAGGACAATATAAAATTCATTTTCCTCAGTAGTCGTAAACTTTAGAAAAAAGTAAAATTTACAAGAACACCGAAGTGTTTTTTGTTTTTAACTATAAAAATATAAATAGTGATTAAATTACATTATTTATTAGACCCTGTTAATAATTACAAGGGGTGATTATAAGGAGCTACCGTGTTTGAGAGATTATTGATGTCTTCAGGTAGTGGATTAGAAGTGTCGGGGTCCTCTCTGATGGGTTTTTCTAACAGTTTTTTGTCACTCTTGAGTTACATAATACCTCTTCTGTAATTTCCATTGAAAGGACTTACTTAATTTACAGTTAAATTTACAAAAAAAAAAAAACAATATTGTTTAGTTAAATATTCGGAAAAAGAAGAAACTTCATATAGAAAAACTTTACGATTCGGGGAAAATCCCTATTCTTCCACCATTATTATTGTATTAGGTTATGAATTTATAATATTTTTTTTCTTGAAGTTTTGATAAAATTTGTTAACAAGTGTCTTATTATTATGTCATATACTAAAAAGAGGTATAAATTGGTTGATGAAGACTATCAATCATTTTTTTTTTTAATTAGGTTAAAATTAGATGAATACCAACCATGAAGGGAACTTCTGGATTATAAGACCTACTATCTTTAATTTGGTCTGTTTAAAGTTGTTAGCATTTTATTAAATTTCATCTGTTGCTTTCTCTTATGCATTGTCAAACGTCTTTTCCTCGACCGTCTAATTTTCAAAAATTTCGATTTAAAAATTACTCTATTTTTTTATTACTTCCTAAATTAATTCAAACAAGGAATAGAAGCTAATATAAAAGTCCAAAATCTTGACATTTAAAAAAAATACATTAAACCATTATTATACAAACTTAAGGGTTCGAATAACGGCTGTGGTAGAATAATTATTTATTTATATTGGCGAGAACATCCTGAGGCACACCCTGCCTTTATAAAGTGGGTAACCAAAATTTGGAAGAATAAACCTGGTGGCTGAGCGTGATCTCGGCCCAATCATCTCATTGCAAGTGGACCTGGAAACGGTCTATGTATATATTATATATATATATATATATATATATATATATATATATATATATATATAATATATCTAATATGCAACCCAAGAATATTTTTTTGTTTTTGTTCTTTTCAAAGGTAACTTGATACAATTATGTGTTGCTGTTCTCAAACCATGATTCACTATTTTGTAGGCACCAAAACATCAAATTCCTCCCGCATAAAATTCAAAATCCTAATTAGTGATTACTCACAAAGACCTATATATATATATATACACATAAAGATCCGTAAAGACCTAAATATTCCCTTAGTTGCAGACATGGCCTGAAATGGATATACCCCATTTAATTCTTTAATTCCAAACTATCAGCCCACTCGTCCTCAACCTCTCATCGCCATTTGCTCCCAATAATCCTCTGAGGCACTTGAAAAGGCGATGGCCCTGGGATCTCCTTAAATTAAATAAACATTAAAATGATACCGCTGAGTTTACCTTGACGACGCTATTTCATGCCCATTATAATTCTTTTTCTACGTTTTGTATTATATTGTTAGGATATAAGTTTCGATATCAAGTTCGTATTAAGGATACGGAAAATATATTCCATGTAAAATACAATTAAAAATAAAATTTCTTTTCTCTTTTAATTTTTTTGGAAGTTTTTCTTATATAAACACTATCATAAATATCACCCATCATTTTATTTCATAGCACACTGCTATTTGTCCTTATTGATGTTAAAAAAAAAAAAATAATAAAAATAAATAGAAACAGTGAGCCAATGAACACCAATAAGGACAAATAGCAGTGTGCTATGAAATAAAATGATGGGTGATATATGAAAAATCATTTATATAATGAAAAAAATAATTCTTGAAAATGGAGAAACAGCTCCGAAACGTCGACAAATATGAAAAGCTTATGAAATAAAGTGATTAAGTGACAAATGGAAGTCAATGTGTGCTCTTTTAAGTGTTTAAAAATAAAAGAAAAACAAGAGAAAAAAATGTATTAATGTATTTGTATTTTGTTTCTAATAATTTGTAATCCTAAACATCCTGTGAGGACAACTTATTATGCTATTTTGAAGGAAACCCATTAAGTTGGGAAGCACCGCTTTATGTATAAAGTGTATATCTCTACCTTTGTAAATATCAATAAAATATATTTTAATAAAAATTGTAGGAATAAGGATAAGGTTCGATAACTCTGAACTGGTCTGTGTATACAGTTAAGGAATACATGTTTTCAGGTTAGGTTATAATAGGTTTAGATTAATAACGGGTTTTAAGGAATTACGATTTAGTGAATTTTACTGTAGTAAGCTAAGCGTTTTTCCTAAGTGTCCGCAATATAGTTTTACTATGCGATGTTACCAGGTTAAATATACCCGATCGTCGTATTTGCGGGGCAATGTACGCTTACCGGTGAATTATGCTTAAGAAGTTATGAAAAGTATCGTAGGAATAAGATAAAGGTGAATGAAGTGAAAGACTAGCGGATTTATGAGATAGAGTTGAGTCTACAAAGGCTGGAGATATAATTGGAAGGGAGCTCATTAGGGAGGCAGGCGCCAGGGCTGCTTCATATGCGCACCTCACCCGGGGGACAAGGAATATCACTTTAGCTACCGTCCTCCACGTCCCTACCTCCTCTGTCCCGCTCTATTGTAGTTGTCTGCGCTGTATCCGGGATAGTCTTCGGATCACCGGGGTATCTAAAGTGGGATAAAGGGAAGAAGTAAGAAAATATAGGATATTAATTAATTAATTAATACGTCCGTTCTCTGAGTTTAAATCAGAACTTGTAACAGATCCGATAAATGATAGCTGAAGCCAAATATCGTGTCTACTTCAAAGAAAACATTTAAATATGGAACACAATGAAGGATGAGATGATGAGGTGATGTTCAGTGAATAGTGTAGTGTTTTATTATAACTATTAAACTGACTTAATTTTATATATATATATAAAATATATATATATATATATATATATATATATATATATATATATATATATATATATTTAATATAAACTTCTCAACTAGTTAAAATTATATTAGATGAAATAAAGGGAATTAATACAGCTTTAAATATATCAACCAGGAAAATAGCAAAACCCTAATTATTAAATTTTATGAGCATATCATGCAATATACGTAGATATATATGTACTGAATTGATATGTTGATTTCCAAAAGGTACTATATCCACTTTGGACAGTTTTACAGGAAACGCAAAAATCTGTCATTTATTTATTATTGGACCAATTTACGTGATTCTTTTTTTTTTTATTATTAAAATTTTTCCAAATTATTGCACTTTCCGATGACTTATCCTATATAATATGGATATAGTTCTTTTTGGAATGAAACGTTGATATAGTACTTTTTGGAAAGAATTAAAAGGGATATAGTACTTTTTGGAAGAATATAACGCTGGTAAGTTGGTAACAGTCGCTATAACCTTCATCATACATTACCGATAACTAACGTCTTTATATCGTTAATTACTAAGTTATGTATATTTCCTTATTCTTCTTCTTAGAAATATCTTTCTTTGTTTATCTATATTATTAACTACGTGTAAACAATATTTACTTTAAAAAAAAAAATCTACTATTAAGTTAGATCAGGCACGGTTTTTTCTCTCTCATGTTTAAAAAGTTCGTGGAATGCTAATTCCAACTATTTGCTGGGTCAAATATCATTATTCTATTGAAATGTGAGTTTCTAAAATCTGTTTAACTAAATTTATGCTGCTGCAAGAAAAAATTCTATGAAAAAAACGTAATTTAATTGACAATCTACAAGAATCAAAGCGATGACTAAAAGCTGATTATTAGGTTTAAACTATTGTTCCAAATAATAGCAGTGATTCAAGACGTGCTAAATGAACCAATACAAATACAAATTAAGAAAACAATAAATTAATGGTGATATATTACGGGGTTAGATGATTCTGCTGTATAATAGGAAATATAGTACCTTTTAAAATGAAATGAAAGGAAAGGTTATATCTGTTTACAGAGGATATAGTACGTTTAGGAAGGAAATGTTTTTAGTACCTTTTGGAATGAAATGAAATGTGGATTTAGTACCTTTTGTAATGAAATGCAATTTTTAAATATTTGTCCGATTAGCTATAATAGCATGAAGTGACGTTAAATAAATAAACAAAAAACAATTTTTAAATACGGTTTTAAAGGATTTTTATGTTTTTTAGATAAAATCTGATGACGGATCTAGATAAAACTATACCATTAGGATACTAATATATTAAAATATCAATATGTTAAAATTAAAAAAAAAATGCCCTTTAGTACATTTTGGAAATCAACGTCTCAATTAATGACCAACACAAAATAGTAATCAACGATTGAACAAACAACCGCAAACGTTTCCCCGAAACCGTAACTTGGTCAATATGAAGTTTACCTTCATGGACTATTTCATTAAATAATATTGACTTCCTACTAAATTTAAAAGTCAATTTAATTCGAAATTAAGTGAATACTTTCAATCGAAATTAGAGGATAGGTATTAGGCATTTTGGACCTTTTTACGATTTTTTTAAAAATCGGACCTAACGATTTTGATTTAACTCGCTATATATGGATGTAAAATTCAATGGGCTTTAATATGATGTAGGTTTCATACTGATTGAAATAGTCTGATGGGCTTAAATTCTGATATTTTAAATATAGATGTCTAATATACCGTTGGATAGCTAAAGATTTGAGAAAAAATATTATCTAATATACAATCTTGTAAAAGTTAAGGAGGAATGATGAAAAGCCTAAGAAACTAACTGATTGTTGTAGATTAATAATAGATTATTTATTAAAACACATGTTTCTATTGAAATTCAATGTAATTAATTCATTAACAACTTATTTTTATCTCTAAATGTATTTAAAAATTCTCAAATTGATTTTAACCTCAGAGGTAAGTGAAAGTCGTATGTTGCGTGCACCAGATTTATTTGTGATGTGATCTAGAATTTTTTTTTATATTGAGATATATTACAATTTATTTCTATATTAACATTAGTAATAGTGATGTAAGATCCCATTCACACAATATATATAGTATACAATGATAAAGTCAAAATCCAGAAAATAACCGAAAAATATGGGTTAACAAATATTGTGAATATCTCTTGTAAGTATGAATGATTACACCATAGAGCTGTCTGAATAAAATGCATTGGTCTGCGTACTCACGTTAATAATCTGCGTTTAATGAGTTTGGATACTTTAGCGGAAAAAAAAACTAACACAAATGGTTATACTTATTATAAATTGTTTATTATTTCGAAAAAATGTTCACTATACTTATTTTATTCTTCGAACTTGTGATTTTAGAAACAGACAATATATGTTAAGGTATAGAAATAAATTAATCATACTTGACAATATGATAAGTAATAAATAAATATATTATTAAGAGATTTTTTTTCCCTTGAATATTATCTAACATTCATTTATCTCAAATAAACTTATACATATATTATAATATCTTTTAATATTTCAACTAATACTATTTATCTTAAATTAATCGTCTAAAATGAATATATCTGTGGCACTGATGACCGCGATGTTTTGTACCATTAAAATTTTCAAAAACCAACCAACCAACAATATGATAAGTAATATTAAACTGTGTTAAATAAGTCAAATTAATGAATGAACTTACTTCTTAAAATTTAAATTTGATGATTCCTCTGCATTTTTCAATTTGTAGCATTTGAGAACCTGTAACAAAAACAAAAAAAAAAAATTTTTTTTTTAACTGTAAAATATAAAATTTTACACGAAACGCAAAAAACTCATTACAATATTATTAAACACAAACTTAAATGAATCAAATACTTTTCGCATTTGATCGAACCTAGAATTTTTTTTTACTATATTAATAACACCATATTAAGCTTATGAAATGAAATGTTTTAGTATGATTTGGAACGAAACTGAATTGTGTAATTAGTACCTTTAGAAAATAATAGCATTTCTAATTCGCCTTTTTAAAGGACATGAGTGTTCATTTGATAAAATCAAATATAATATTTTGATAAAACTAAATGTGCCAAAATATTAATTTCGTAAAAAATGTACTTAAGTACCTTTTAGATATCAACGTCTCATTTAGTTTCAGTATCTAGAGATAAATATTATATTATTAGATTAGATAGCCATACTAGTCAAATATATTTTAATGTGACTTTCTTATAACCTACAACTTTATTACAGAACTTGATCAGTGAACATTTGTTTAAAAATACACCTATAAGTAGACGGTTGAGTTTCATTAATAACAGAAACAATATTTGAAGTTTTCATGGGTGATTCTTCTCTTCCAATACTTTGAAAACTAAAAAGTTGAAATATTTTACACAATATAAACGTGAACGCAGCATTTTCGTTTGGGGAAGGGCCAAGTTTGTCGACAATATAAGTATTTTTTCAGACACTAATGTTAACATATTAATTTAAAAATCAATAACCACTTTGAAATAAAAACAGCCTTTAACTAAACCTTTTATCCTAATAAATTATTTTAGTATGATATAATTTGTATTTGCCTTACCAACCTTTTCTCCGTCCATGCCGAATTATTATACTGAAAATAATATTGTTACCTTTAAAGCAAAGAAAATGGAACTTTATCGATGTAATGCTGTTTCGATCAGAAAAATAAAATTGTCAAATTTCAATGTAGATAAAAAAATCAAAATGTTCATCATTTTTTGACGTATTTAGGCTTTGTCCAACTTCAGTGAATTTTTGTTTCCCTTCATTGAATATGTAAATGGTTTTGTTTAATTAGGTTTTTTTTTTTTTTTTTGCTTTTTCGTATGTCTGAAGATTCATAAAAGAAAATTCATATTGTGAATATAATTAGTTGACCTTTGAGAATTACTAAAATGAATTAGTCCTTGTAGCGGTTGGTGAATGAAACAATTGAGTAGTTTCAACAGTTTATTTTGGCAACGTTTCGACCCCCATTGTGGGTCATCATCAGGACGTGTTGTAGGCGAATGGAAACTCAGTTTTATTTAACTTTTTCATCAAAATAAGCTAACCAGTAGAGCCGCGTTATACCATGCATTTTGGACTTTTTTACGATTTTCCCCAAAACGGCTCTAACGGTTTTGATTAAACTCGCTATATAAATGTCAAATTTAATGGGCTTTAATTTGATATAGATTTCATTCTGATTGAAAAACTCTGACACGGCTTGAATGCCAATATATTAAATTTTGTTTCTATAAAGTACCTTTAATTTTGTAGATTTCAAAACATTAGGCATATAATCTTGTTAGCATTTATAAATAACTGCTAAATATGGAAGATGAGCGAATTTGACATACAGCTAAAGGAGAAAAGTGCAAACATATATTTTAATGCATTAGTGGGTTTTTGAGCACAAGAACAGTAATGGAGAGTGATGGAAAACAGAATAAACTAACTGATTGTTGTAGAAAAAAATAAAATCGTTAATTTAATGAAACACATCTTTCTATTGAAATTAAATTTAAATCATTCTTTAACAATTTATTTGTATCTCTAAATTTATTTAAAAATTCCGTAATGCGAATTAATAAATACAAAAAAAATAAAATAATATAAATAGCAGATATTTAATTTCGCTTTGAACTATAAATAGCTATGGTGGTTGACCATTTTTCTTGAATATAAATTATAACTGCATTGTTTAATTTATCGCTATACCTAAAAGTTATTTACCTAAACAGCTATAAAAAGTTGTCAGACCCTGACATAATTATTTGTAAATAATAAACCATTGTGTAATTCTTTGCACCGCTTTTATTATTAATATTTTAAAAATTTTTAATTAAATTTAATATTCCTAATATCTATGACATATAATAGTGTTGTTAAAAAGTTTTTTAACAAAGCCTGGAGAGTGGTATTACGTTATTTCTGTGGGAGTCATGTTAAGGTAGTATTGGCGCCAGTTGTCATCGATCTGATACGATCTGTGGCGGAAATGGCCGAACGGTGAGTTGGTCACTAAAACCTTTTCCTTGTCCCAACTTTAAAGAAGCTCTTATTGTCTTTTAATTTCAGGTGTCCTAGAAAAACTTTTTTTGTTTAAGTAACTACCATATTAGAGACAAATGATTAGCCACGGGTGATCCATTAGCCTAACTAAGTCATTGTAAAAATTAAATTATCACTAAACAGTTTGGTAAAATTACGTTTTCGGAAAAAAATTCATTCATATTATTATTATAAATGAAGTAATTAATTATGTTACGATTTGTTTCCGGCCTTATTATTTATTCAACCAATTATTTTTTTCTTATAACGGGGCCTGATGATATTTACCTTGGAAAATACAGAGAATTCAGCCAATTACTAAACTAGTAACATGCTATTTAGAAAAACAGGGAGCGACATGGTCTTGTTGATAGAGCACTAGGCTCCTGTTCATGATCATAACATGAAGAATAATACGATTTTTAATATTACATAAATATAATATTATTTTCACTTACCTATATATGAAATATATAGCAAGATAAAGTCTTGCGATCGTGAAAATTTTCGAATTCCAGTTTTCATCTGAAAAATACGTTTTAGAATCTCTTGAGTCCAAATAACTAAGTCCCGCAAAAAGGTCTGTGTCTCTGTGTGTCCGTGTGAGTGGTAAGTCAAAAACGAAAACAAAAGTCGTACAATACTGAAATTTCTTATTTGAGACAACTATACGCCCTAGATGTTACAGCATGTTTTCATCAAAATCAGCTAACTAGAAGAGTCACTTTATACCATGCATTTAGCACCTTCTTACGATTTTCTGAAAAACCGTAACGATTTTGACTAAACTTTCTATAACGATGTAAAATTTAGTCGATTTAAATATCATGTAAGTTTCATTATAATTGGAATAGTGTGACAGGGCTTAAATGCCGATATGTTAGATTTTATTCCTCTAAAGTACCTTCAATATTGTAGAATCTTTAAAAATAACTATATCATCTATTTATTTTAAAAGTTATTTCCAGCAAGATCAAATAAAAATGAAAGTTGAGTTTTTCACCATATTTTTACTTTCACTTACTGTATTTGTGTTTAATAAACGATTAGTCGTACGAAACTGAAATTTCATAGTTAAGATAACTATACGCCTAAGATGTCACAGAAACTTTTTCACTGTCCGAAAGTGCTACTTTATACCATGCATTATGCATATTTTTACGATTTTCTCGCCATATCGATGTACACTTTAATTGGGTTTAATATCTTGTACGTTTAATTCTGATTGAAATAGTCTGATTGACTGAGATTGAATGCCGATATTTTAAATTTTCTTCCTCTTAAGTACATTTAATTTTATAGATTCAGAAAAATTACCCATATCATCTTATTAGGATTGATAAAAAGCGGCTAAATATAAAAGTTGAACGAATTTGAAAACTAACTACTGGAGAAAAGAGATTAACTATTTTTTAAATGTAATTATTGTTTTTTGTTTTGTTTTTAAACCTACGAACATCAACATATATTTATAATATACCGTTGGAAAGCCAATGATTTTAGAAAAAATATTATCTCATATACAAAGTTGTAAAAGGTAATGTAAAGTGACGAATAGGGTATACAGTTATTACTGATTATTACGTAACGATTTTATGTTAATATATTATTTAATTTTAATTTAAATTTATGTTTATTTAATTGTTCTTAAATTTATTTTAACAGCCGAGGTAAGTTAAAATCGACTGTTGCTCGCACCATATTTTTAATATATAGACCACAGTATTAGCATTACAGTATTTAAATCAGGATGCATGAATATCAAATAAAAACATTAAATTCGTCAGCAAAAGAACTAAACTAAATTTAAAAAGCCTCTTTACATCCAGTATTATTATTCTACTTTAAATGTAAGTGACTAAGTAATTTAAAACAAAATGACTTCTTATTTTCTCTTTTTTCTTCTCTTTTAGACGTACTCAAATGTAGGATACAATGACAAGAAAAGGAAAAAAAAAAGCGATAAAAGATAGGAGGTTGAGTGGTACCTTGAGATTACAAAAACTTGTATTACCAAATATAAACCGGCACGAGTTGTCGCACCGCAGTTGACCGTTCACTGTATTCCGATACCTTATTCAGCGAGATCCTCTGCCTTCGTCTACGACTAATATCGCGTTTAATAGTAGATGTAAAAAATCTGGTGCGGTTAACACACGACTTTCACTTACCTCAGTGGTCATAACCAATTAAAGAATTTTCAAATACTGTTAGACATAAAAATGAGGGAAACTAATAAAGAATTAATTAAATTGAATTTCTATAGAAACAAATTTTGTATAAAAAAAAATCTTTCAAATTATTATTAAAGTGATCAGTTAGTTTTATCCGCTTTTCATCACTATTTATTAACTTTAATAAGCTTGAGAATAAGATAATATTTTTCTAAAATCTTTAGCATTCCAACAGTATATTTTACATGTATATTACTGTTCTTAAGTTAAAAAACAAAACATTTCATTAAAAAAATATTTTTTCAGTTTTCTCCTTTAGTTAGATATCGAATTCGTTCAACTTATACATTTATTTGTATTTCATCAGTGGTAATAAGATAGTATAATTATTTTTGTAAAATCTACAAAATTAAAGATACTTTAAAGGAAGAAAACTGAAAATATCGGCATTTAAGCCCTGTCTGACTATTTCAATCAGAATGAAACCTATATGATATTAAAGCCCATTAATTTTTACATCGATATATAGAGTTTAATCAAAATCGTTAGAGCCGTTTATAAGAAAATTGTAAAAAGGTGCAAAATGCATGGTGTAAAGTGGCTCTTCTGGTTAGCTGATTTTAATGTAAAAGGTTCTGTAACATCTCGGGCGCATAGTTGTCTTAAATATGATATTTTAGATTCATACGACTTTTCGATTATGGACAGGAGTTACTACACACTCACACTCAAACCTTTTTGCGGGGCTTGGTCATTTGGAACCAGGAGACCCTAAAACGTGTATTTCCGTTGAAAATTGGAATTCAAAAAATGTTCACGATCGCAATACTTTCCCTTACTATATATTTAATTTATAGGTAAGTGAAAGTAAAAAAAAAAGAAAAAAGTAATATGATCAGGGTACAATATCTTGTCCTTAATAATACTTTATATGATCATAATTTATCATACATACTTATTAATTTATTCCAAATTTCCAGTACGGCTTTCAAAAAAATCCTTCAACGATACAATAATGTTACCGATAAGTAGATTGTATTTATTTTATGTTAGAATCAAAATATTACCGTCTGGTGGTGTTTTGAGATATGAGTCAAGCCTTAAACAGAATATGGCACGATTTTGGATGGCATGGTTTTCTAGGTTATATTTATTTATATATCTGAATTTCTTCCAAATTTCCCGTACGACTTAATTGTTAGCATTTAACGAAACAACAGTGTTACTGGTTAGTATATTATATTTCTTTTTCACTGATATCAAAATATTACTGTCCAGAAGAGTTTTTAGATTTGTGTCAAGTGTTTGACGGAATATGGCACTCTCAATGAGTTAAAAACAATTATTCCTCCAATATATTACCTGATCCTACAATTGTTCTTAAAAGATAGGTTCTGACCGAGGATTAGCTCAGATTACGCTGGTATAAAACTAATAAAAGCAGGAGTACCTCAAGTCAGCGTATTAGGTACTACACTGTTCAATATATATTTCTAAACATTCCGCAGCACCCAGAAACACTTACATCTACATTAGATGACGATCCAGAAATTCTGACATCCTACAAGATACTTCTAAGGCCCCTCAAGCACTCCAAGAAACGCAAGCTGACGTAGCTTACTAGTCTAAAATGTGGAAAACCAAAATGAATGAGCCTAAGAGACTGTTCGTCGCATTCACCCTACCGATACACTTCTTTATTTAGGCTTTAGCAGTAAACCAACGATGGGCAAGCCAGCTCAAGCAAAAAACAAAATAAGCAATCAACCAATCAACGATATGGACTTTGAGTTTAACTTTAAGAGTTTGATCAAGACTAACTCCTAATTTCTTAACATATGAGTGAAAACGGATAGGAGTAATCTTTAGGAAAAGGTTGGAAGGGCTAGAATTTAGGGGTGAGCATAATCGAATGAATCATGTATCCCGAAAGACAATATGGTACAATTCCCCCCTCTATGATTACTAAGCTTAGGTGCAAATATGCATATAATTTATAGAATGAGCAAACAAGAAAAACTTTCCTTGTAATTGTCTTTACAAAATTTAAACAAGATAATAAAATATTCAATCATTCGATTATGCCCACCCCTAATATTTTTATGTATCTTTGAATATATATTATTAAAAAATTGAGTTCAAATGATCATTCGTTTCTCTAGACCATAATCGAATTATTCGAATGATTGAAATAATCGAATGATCTGATAATCGTCATTCGATTATGCCTACCCCTACTAGAAATAGATTTAAGGAGAGTGGAGGATGCTATCAGGATGGCTTTCGTTTTTCGAGCACTTAACAGGAGTTTGTTGCTATTTGCCCGGTTATTTATATTGTCCTCATGTATTTTAAAGATAGCGTCAGGAAAATCATTTGGGTAAGGGAAATATTGATCTGAACATCGTCGGCATAGAGATGGACAGAGTGCTTAATGGAGAGCGGAAGATCATTTATGAATATGGAGAAAATGGTAGGAAACCTTTTGTCAGAGGCAGTGTGTCAGAGCGGGGTTTATTGGTGACTACAAAATACTGGGAACGGCCGAAAAAGAATGATTTAAACCATTGAAACCTACTGAGAGTCTATGGAGTTTAAGTAGGGGGATATTATGGTCGACAGAATATAAAGGCTTTGGAGAAGTCAAACAAAACGAGGGTAGTTATTGTATGTTGGTCTATGGACTTGTGGAGATATTGTGAAATTAGGGTATGAGCATAGTGAGTAGAATAGCCGGGTCGGAAATCAGACTGGAAGGGGTTCAACAATTTATTTTTCTCGAGGTAGTGGGATTGCACCAGACCGCTCTAAGGTTTAGGATGGGTTTGTTCGGAATTGCCCTTTTTATGTATCAAATGAGACTTTGACATTCCGTTCGTCATAGCTACCATTGATCGTTACAATAAAAGAAAAGACAGACTTACCCTAAGTTCAAACCCACTGAATCAGAACCTATCCATTGCCACAAACCCTTAAAATCCTTCCAGAAGACTATCTAGGCGCTGGCCGAGAAACTTGATATACTGATAGCAATTTGTTTTTTATAATCTAGTTAACCTTTATAGTCTTTATTCTTGAATATATCTTCATTTGTTCGTATATATATTATATTTGTTAGCATCCATGCTTATTGCATAAAAAAAAAAAAAAAAAACTGTACCACTACAACCCATAGAGGGTTTTGGGCTCAGTACATATAGATATTCGTACTGTTTCAAGGCCAACGGCAGTGCAATTGGGTGATTAGGCCTTAATCGCGCTCAGCCACCAGGTTTTTCCCCAATTAATTTGGGTACCCACTTTATAGAGGCTGGGTCTGCCCCAGGAGGGTCTCCGTACCCTAGAGTCGCCGCCCGACTGAATTAACAGAATAAATAATATTCTGCCAGCCGGGATTCGAACCCAGGACCCGGAGCACAGCAGACTAGCGCTCTATCCACTAGACCACGCCGCTCCCTAAGTGCGAAGTGCCCCTGAGTCTTGAAACTATTGCATAAACAGATAGGAAATTTTTTTACTTTCAAAACATTAAATAAATATATTAAAAAGTCCTAAAGACAACCACCGAGTAACTAAAATCTCAAAATTTGATTTTCTCACTAACCAGAGAATGGGTCTTATGAAATTTTTTGTTCCACTTAAGGTCTACTATCTGCTCTCACAATATTACGAGACATTAATGAGAAACTCTGTATAATTTAACTTAAGAAGATTTTTGGCTTGCCGGTTCTGTATTCACCGTTGCGACTATAGTTATTTTTTCGCTATAAAACACACCTTGCCTGACTTTTTGTTATTTTTACATTACGTTTTCTTTTAAAATTCGATCCTAAATAGCGAAGGGAAGAACTAAAAGGGGAATGTGTGAGTTGAAGGTTTCCACCAATAAATCTCAAGTGGCTGAGCAGGAGTGTGTAATGTGGTGAGCCTGTGGGAGTCTATCCAACGCCTACGGTACCCCCTTACCCTACTCTGCCATTGCTCTCTTCTTTATTTAGTCTTAATATTGTTTTAAATTTTATTTTGAAAATAATATCTATATTCGAAGGATAATGTTAAAAAACATTAACCATTATAAAATAGTAAATAATAATATCCTTTTATAGGGAGGAATCTTACAACTTCCTTTCCTACGAAGCTCTTAGTCTCTCATATCGCATTAGAGTATTAAAGAGCAAGTCATGGATGATAGGTTGTTAAACAATGGATTTCAGTCTTGAAAAATAATTAATAATGAGCTTAATTTTTTGTGTTTGGTATAAAATATTAGCTAAAATCTTCTTTCTGTTTATTTATTGAGATATATTACATTTTGTTTCTATATGAACATTAGTAATAATGATATAAGATCCCATTCACACAATATATACAGTAACTAAAATCTAAGGAAGAACATTTCATTTTGTGTTTTAAGTTTATATAAAATAAAAAACAAATATAATATAAATTGAAACTAAAACTGACTATATGATAAGATAAATAAAATTCATATACAAAAAAGGACTTCAAGATCGATATTTTTACAGTAACTATGATTATGACTAAGCTTTAAAAAAAAAAAAATACCTGTACATCTACAACTCATCAAAGGTCTACGGCTTAGTACATATAGAAATTCGTACTATTTCTAAGCCAACGGCCGTGCAATGGAGTGATTAGGCCTTGATCACGCTCAGCTATTTGAGAACCCACATTAAAGAGTCCGAGTCTGCCTCCGGAGGGTCTCCATACCCTAGGTGAATTAACAGGATAAATAATACTCTGTCATATCCGGGATTCGAACCCAGGACCCGGAGAATAGTAGACTAGTGCTCTATCCACTAGACCACGCCGCTCCCACATCGTATCTAAGCTATTAACACACTATGACTAAGCTATGTAAGAAAAATAATCAAAGGTGAGTCTCTTTTCCTTTATAAACTTACTCTCTAAAAGTCTCGTTTTTTATTCAATTTCGAGATATTTTAAAACTACTTTCTACACTATTTTGGTAATAGGTGAGGACAAAAATGTAAAGTATATCTTACATTATTGTTTGCATTCGTTTTGATTCGATATATTAAAAATTAACACGAAAAACATAGATTTACTTTTAAAGCATTCCATCACATTCATTGGTAGTTAGGATTAATTTATTTATAAACCATGGAACTATTACTCAATTACGTAGAATTTCTTGAAAGTGCAATATTAATTCAGAGTTTTTAAAACGCGAATATTACGTTTTTCTAGTTTCGGAAGTAAATTTAAGAAAGTTTGAAGGTATTAAAAAAAAATGAAATAAAAAAAACAACTTATTTTAGAACATAATAATAATCAGATGTACAATGAAAAAGTTATATTTTTATTTTCTGTTCAAATTTCAGTGTAAGTAGGAGGAACCTGAATTAAAGTATAATTTTATAACTAACTAGCTGTTGCGCGAGACTTCGTCTGCGTCAATTTCAGTTATTATGATCGCTATTAAGACGTTTTTAAAAGAATATATTGGGTTGTCCGGAAAGTTCCTAGAAAAATTTGGACAACAATTAAAATTGGACAGCTTAAAATTTGTTTATTTAATCTACAAAAATGGGGTTGGTGTTCCAAATTTAAGACCCTCTAAACCGCGAAAACCACTTCTGAACCGTGCTGTCAACAAATGAATCGCTGCGATACTCAGAACGAATCTTTCATGCAGTTAGGGCTACGTTTTTCCCTCTTTTAAAAAAGAACAGCATATTATTTCGAAAATGAGCTGAATCGTCACTCATGTTGGATTGTAATAAACTACTCTAAATATAGTTAATTCCATGAGGATTAAAGACATATAAATAAACATTAGCCTCGTGATTCATTTTAGTAGAAAAAACAGAAGGTAAATTTTATTTTTAAAACCTCTACCAACTTTTCGGACGACGCAATATTTTAAAGTATTTCTGCTTAAATAATATTTTTGGTTTTATTTTCTTGTGGCAGAAGAACATACTGATTTTTTCCGCGACAAGATCTGGACATAAATCGATTCCTACGTGTTTAAATGCTTGCCCATGTGATTTATTAATTGTTATGGCAAAAGATAAATTAACGGGACATTGAATTATTTTAAAATTAAAAGGTAAATCATTTGGAATCGTTGGGATTCGAGGTCAATTTTCCCCTTTTTTTTTCCATATTTTCCACTGATTCTTCGGTCCTATCGCAGCGTGATGTTATATAGCCTATAGCCTTCCTCGATAAATGGACTATCCAACACAAAAAGAATTTTTCAATTTGAACCAGTAGTTTCTGAGATTAGCGCGTTCAAACAAACATACAAACAAACAAACAAACTCTCCAGCTTTATAATATTAGTATAGATGAATTCATTAAAATACGTGTATCAAATTTAATAAATAGGGAACAGGGAATGCGAATTCCGTCCTTCGGAGAGAACGTAAAATAACCTGGACAGGCAAAATTTAGGACTCCCACTTTATCAGCGTTCTATTTGCCACATTTGTAACAAATTACGTTATGCAAACCGATGATTAAAAACAATGTGCCATTGGAAACCAAGTAAAAACGAGAGGTATTGAAAGTTCTTATATCCTAGAAGGACAAGAAGATCACTATGTTTATCATTCTCTTATTAAAGACTATTTTAGTACGCATGCGCCTTAAAAAGCATTTGGTTATTGAAATAAAAATCAACTTACGACATAGTGCACTATCATCCGGTACCATAAAACCTCGTCCAAAGAAGCCTGTGGTAGATGGAAAGTACTCGTGGTAATTACCACTCAGTGAAGGGTTGTACCGCCACCCACGTGAATTCCGGTCCGAACCATGACGCCCCCTCCACCAAAAGCTGTTACCGGTACAACGCGTCGTGCTCTAGTGCGTTGGCCACGCTCACCGGTTACTGTTCAGTGTTGACAATCGTAACTAAGCCGAAATCTGGTAACATTATCTGAAACCATCTATAATCGCTGATGGCAGTGACGTATGCAGGATTTTCGTTAAATCTTGGCCATGTAGGTTGAAATTCGTTCCTGGAGGTTAAGTGTATCGAAAACATGAGTCCTTTCGGTTCATTATTTTCAATAATGGACCTTTGTAATCGAATTACAAAAAAAAAAAAAAAAAAAAAAAAAAAACCCTCCCTCTACAACTCAAAATTTGAAAGCTTACGTGTCAAGATACGTTGAACCCGAGTAACGAAAAACTACTGGATATTTTTTTTAATTCGCCACAAAAATACTAAGGCACCCAACCATCTTCCTAACACTTAGACGGTTATAACAGCTGGTTATTTTTAAAATATCATTTAAATCAATAATTTAGTTATTTTTGAAGATAAAGAAAAAAAAATCTGGTGCGGGCAACACACGACTTCGACTTACCGTTGATTAAATCAATTAAAGAATTTTCAATTAAAGCAAGAGATAAACATGAGTGAAACCATTAAAGAATTAGTTAAATGCAATTTCTATAGAAACATGTGTTTTATTTAAAAAATCTATTTTATTATTATCTGAAATAATCTTTTAGTATTATCGGCTTTTTAGCACTCTATATTAACTTTTAAAAGTTTTTGTATGAGATAATATTTTTTCTAAACTCTTTATCTTTCCAACGGTATATTATACGTGTATATTACTGTTCTTAAGTTAAAAAACAAAAAATTGCATTAAAAAAAATATTTTTTCAGTTTTATCCTTTAGTTAGATATCGAATTCGTTCAACCTATACATTTATTTGTTTTTCATCATTGATAATAAGATAGTATAGTTATTTATATAAAATCGTGACACCAAATTTTTTATCCCCGAACTGAAAAACTCTGAGCTTTGAAGTGAAACAAAATCTGAAAACGCACTTTTCACTTGATTATCATTTTCAAAAATTTTTCCTTTGACGAAGTTGCCTAAATTCCTGAAAAGGTGGTAATCTGTTGGAGACAAGTCTGGAGAATATGGTGGGTGCGGAAGAACTTCGTAGCCCAGTTCTTTCAATTTTTGCACGGTATGTTTTGAAAATGTCTGGAAACGGTAGATGCACATTTAGTTGTGCTGAGAGTCCTTTAACTGTTTGGTAAGGGTTTCTTTCTACTGTATGTTTGTGGACATCGTTGTCTATTACGGATGGTTAGGGATCGATGGAACACTCCCTTCCCCAAACGCCTTGCAAATATTTCTAGCGGCCTTAGCTGCTGAATGGCTGAGTTTAAACTCGTACAAAAATATTACTCGTGTCTCCATGTTCATATTTGGAGAAGTAGGTACTAAAAAGTAGGTAATTGATTGGGAAGCTAATATTTATAATACAAAGGCAGAGGATTAGTAACTGTTTACTTTAAATATGTAAACATTCGGAAGAAAACAACAGAGACCTGCAAAATCCTGTATGTATTTCAGAAACTATAAAAACGGACATTTCATGTGAAACAATCCAATATAAATTTGAAGATTGAAAAAATAAAAACTGGATCAAAACTTTCCCATGAAAATACTAACATGACTAGCCTACTGATGTTGAGAGAGTTGAGTGATTCACTAAGTTTGACTCGAGTCTTTTGTTATGAGGCGAGGAAGGTTCGATCCTTGTAGCTGAGGGCTCGAGCCGAGCGTTCAAGGCTCGAGTCACTGAGCCTTCAATTAGGCGAGCCTTTTTTACAACACTAGCTGTAGAGGTCAACTATGATGATGATGATATTTTGGTGAATGGTTTTGAGAACTGACTTAAAATGCCTAAATCACATAAAATAATATTGATTATAATTATTTTGCGAAGTGTCCTCCAATACTCCTCCCACGTCATTGGTATTCTATTCGGAATAGTCAACTCCATTACCTATAATGAAGTCAACCGCTGTACTCACCAGTTTAAAGGAGAAATTAATAAGACTATTGATTGGAAGAATCTTGAGAACCGAGTAACTTTAATTACCCGTAAAATGCCGAAGAAGTCATTTCAAAGCTCTGTCATTAATTAAGGCCATTATTTTTGTTAATGAACTGAACATCATTGCTTTTCCTCAATCAGCTCATAGAGAATACCGTTAGATATTATATTTGAAACTCTTCGTGAGCAGTGTGGGACCCGATGATGAGTCAGTTATTCAGGGGAAATAAATAGATGTAGTTATAAAGAGCTAATAAGTTACAAATTTTATTTTTCGGTTTATATGTAGAGGTGGTTCCAGAGATAGTTTTTAGGGATAAGGACCTTTTTGTAGGAGGAGGTAAAGAAGAGAGTTTTCGCCGTCCTTACTTTGATTAGGGAGACGAATCTGTCATACTATTATATTGGGTTGTGTCACCTGAAATGTCCGTTTTCAAGGTAAAGAATTTTTATTAAAAATACGATATGACAACAAGTTAATTTTATTCGAAGTATTTACCTTCTTTTTCTATACATTTTTCCCAACGTGACACCAAATTTTTATCCCCGAACTGAAAAACTCTGAGCTTTGAAGTAAAACAAAATCTGGAAACGCACTTTTCAAAAAGTTATCCTTTGACGAAGTTGTCTAAATTCCTGAACAGGTGGTAATCTGTTGGAGACAAGTCGGGAGAATATTGAAGGTGCGGAAGAACTTCGTAGCCCAGTTCTTTCAATTTTTGTTCGGTATGTTTTGAAACATAGGATCTTGCTGCCGCTCAGTGAGATCATGAGGTACCCATGCATCGAGCTTTTTTACTTTCCCAATACACTTTAAATGTCTGGAAACGGTAGATGTTTTCTGGTAGGGGTTTCCTTCTACTGTATGAGCAACTTTTCCAAGTCGGTATACCCAGCTGAAAACTTAGCAAACCAACGGCAAATGGTCCGTTCATTAACACTCCCATCCCCAAACGCCTTGCAAATATTTCTAGCGGCCTCAGCTGTTGAATGGCCGAGTTTAAACTCGTACAAAAATATTACTCGAAAATCGCATGTTTCCATGTTCATATTTGGAGGTATACTAAAAATTGGGTAATTGATTGGGAAGCTAATGTTTATAATAAAAAGGTAGAGAATTAGTAACTGTTTACTTTAAATATGTAAACATTCGGAAGAAAACAACAGAGACCTGCAAAATTCTTAATGTATTTCAGAAACTATAAAAACGGACATTTCATGTGAAACAACCCAATAGTAATTATATAATACCCTATAATTCTTATTGGAGCTTTAACGGTTATCATTATGAAGACTAATTACTAGGGCGAAAGGTAATGCTAGTTATGATATATTGTGGTGTAGAGCGATAGATGCTTCATTATATGGTCCGCCCCTAATGGAATGAGCTTTAAGATAAACCGCAAAGACCTTTCTAATTAAGTGGTAAGTAGAATACATGCGTCTGTCCCGACTTTGGCTTTCGTGGCTGCATCAAATAACTCTTGCATTTAATGTAGTTATGTCACTTTCGAGGTAGTGCTTACGAAAATACATTATTTCTGAGGTAGTTTAATGTTTTTATTGGGTTTTCCGAAAAGGGCGTAGAGATTTTAAAATAAAATTTAGATTTTATTTTTCTACTAAAAATGAATCACAAAGCTAATGTATATTTATATTCCTTTAATTCTCATGGCACTTACTATGTTCACACACTGACTTCGTCTTTATTAAGGCTCAGTAGTGTTGTTTATTGCAAACCAATAAACTATTGATTGCATCCAAGAAAGGTGATGCTCAGTATTTGGTGGTTTTGGATGGGAATCATACATTTTGAGCTTCTTCCACAAAACCAACCTCCAAACTATAAATACGGACTTTTACTGCGCCCAGTTAGATCGATTGAAGGCAGCAATTGAAGAGAAACGGCCAGAGTTGGGAAATCGGAAAGGAGTGCTATTCCACCAAGACAACGCTAAGCCCCATGTATTACTCTCCTGATATTCCTCCTTCGGATTTTCATATTCCATTCCTTGGAAAATTGTCTGCAAGAGAAATCCTACTCTTCAGAAGATGACGCCGAAAAGGACTTGTTATTGTTCTTCAGGTGTAAGGACAGTGATTTTTTAAATAAAAGAGATAATTTACCTTCCAAGCCGTTGGAAAAGGGTAATCGCTAACGGTGGTAACTATTTTGTAGATTAAATAAATAAATTTTAATTTTGTCTTTCTCTACGAACTTTCCGGACAACCCAATATTTCTCACCTTCCAATTTATTTTCATTCACAAAGATTTATAGAATGATAAGATGATTCTTAGTTTTCGCTAACTCCATTTAAACCTTGTAACAGGATTTGATATGTTGTTCACTATCATTTAAGGCATTATTTCCTGAAGGTTTACAAGTTAAATACAATGCAATAAAGTTTTTATTTAGATATTAAAATTAAATTTTCTGTAATCAATGCATCGAAAAATCTTTCCTAAAATATGAGTAGTAATATAGATGTATAATATACTTTTGGATAGCGCAAGATATCTAAAAAGTTAATATGAAATAAAATAAGCCTTACAAGTAAACAGAATGTCGTCATAACCCCATAAACTTATAAACATATGTTGTTTGTAATGAGAGAGGTTATGGGGTTCAGTGTCGTACAGTATCTTACAATTATATTCTTACAATTACAAATGATTTTTGAAACAATATTTCGTACCCAAGCATAAGTTAGTGGTAAAACTAAATGGAAAGTTGTATTAAATCCATAAACTGGAATTGTTGTTAATTATTTCTACTTTAAAGAGTATTTCATGGGTATACTCGTCAGTCGTTTTAAAATATTTTAATTTTGCCGACGTTTCATCTCAAGTTTGTGAACCATCATCAAGGCATGCTTGAGCCAAAACGTCGGCAAAATTAAAATATTCATTAAAATACTCTCAATTATTTCTACCTATGATAATTTTAACAGTCGACTATACGTCCTCAATAAAAATTATTTCATGAAAACCGAGGTTTCCCTTTAAACTAAATGGGAGTTTCATAGAAAGAAAGTAAATTGAACTTTTTATATGCATTTCAAATAGTTTATTAATAATAATAATAATAATAAATCGAATAAAATGGGAATCATTATTATTTATTTTATTGTTTTAATACTATAACCTCGCTGGTGTAAGAAAGTATAATTTGTTTATTACATTTTTTTTTTATTTCATTATTTTAAATGATAGGTTGTCCATGAAAGTTAGTATTGAATGAAGGATGAATACTCTTAAGTCTCTTTTTCTCCTCTCATAAGTCATCTGACGGTTCTTGGTTTCTGCAATAAATTCTAAATCGTCCAAACTACACTGTTTGAACAATTATAGAATTTCAAACATAAATGGCACCACATTAAAATTGCACATTAGCGAAGCAGGGCGGCTTGATATTAATACATAGCACCAGAGAAATAAAAATATTTTTAATAGAAAAATACCTACTATGGAAATAACTTGAGATTGTTTTCCGTAGTAAACCTATTACATTCTACTCTGAAGTATTCTTCTCTTTGTCTCTTCCAAAGGACGTCATACGTTTTACTCCCTTTAAAAAATCCTTGAACCATCTGCCGAGTACGAACTCGCATCTATAGCATTTTGTGCAATGATTACAAAAATTCTGTTGTTTCTCTGTTATGTAGCGTTAACCCACGAAACGTGTGATTGGACTGTGTCTAGGCCAAACCTGAGTTTAGTTAAAAAAAAAAAAAACTAATCTTTTGTATTGTAAAAAAAATTGAATTTTTGTTTGTGCTACTTTTGTTATATAAAAATTGCGTTTGTTTACCTTCTGAAACAATATCATCGAACTCAGTCCCGTTATATTTAAGTTATACCTCGATGCAACAATATTGTAAATTTTTCTAATCAGACTTGAGCAATATTACACAATAGGGCATTGTAATAGATACAAAGTTAATGATTGTTATTGAAAATATTATTGATGTTGAAGATGATAAAGTAAAATAGAAGCATTGTCTATATCGAGGCCCCTTAATATCTGTCTAGGATATCTGTTTACAAAAGAAGAACAAAGTAGTCATTGTATTCTTTAAATTTATATTTTTCTATTAGATAGTATTGCTGGTGTAATTAAGCTTCTGTTCTAATGTCGAAAAGTAGTAACAACCAGATTAATATTTTAAAAATAGCTAATAAAGAAGTTGATTTGTCATGTTATTTAATTATTTTCTATCTGTAAACTTATCATTGGGGGAAGTCTGTAGCATTGTGGCTAGCGCGCTCCTCTAATACGCCAAAGGTTGTGAGTTCGAATCTTAGTCTCGAGGGGACTTGCCACACCCGTAAGCCAACCGGTGGCTTCTCACAAAAATAGGCGTAGGGAGTGATGACCCTATACCCTATAAAGTATCATCGAGCAAGGAGATGTGGGATTTTAATAACCATACCAAAGGTCCCCAAGGCCTGTCGTGCTAACCGAAAAAAAAATGTATTGGATAGATTATTATTGATAATAAATAAATGGATTTTGGGCCACCATTGGAGAAGTAGCATAATAGACTACTATGAACAAGGTTGCGTGTTCAAGCCCGGAAGATTGCTAGATTTATTTATTTAGTAAGAAAGTCCTTTATTATGCCTTCCTTCGCATGGGACGTAAAATGGTGGTCCCGAGCCTGTTCTCCAATGTACGAGTTTCTATACTAAAAGGGGTACATATGCTACTGCTCTACCTACATATATATCCCTTGGTACACTTGATAATTGTGTTGTACCCCTACACTTTCTTCTATTTTTTTGAACCTATGTCGTACTTAATATAAAGAATAGCATACATCAAAATAAAGAATATAAGAAAATATGTTTATTGAAACATAACAAAGAAGTACTGTCTGGCCTAACTTGAATATTCAATTCAATTCTTAGACTTGCTATTAAAAGTGGTATAACTAACCCATATAGAGACAAGCTTCCATTTGGCTAGTCATGATATGGTTTATGTTGCAAATATCGTTATTCGCAATAAAACTACGGCAGCAGTCATTGCAGAATGTTTTAAATCGCCGGATCCACCAAATACTGAGTCTAGTATCCAATAAATACGAAAAAGTTATAATAAACCCATATTTGAACGAGCGCGATTAAAATTAATAGTGTAATCGGTAACGAATCTTTAGGAACGCAGCTACTGAGCCTAGTATCCAATAAATACGAAAAAGTTATAATAAACCCATATTTGAGCGAGCGCGATTAAAATTAATAGTAAAAACGAATCCCTGCTAATCCGATTACCAGACCTTGTATCGAAAATGTCTAAAAATTAAAGTATCGGTTATACTTTAATATTATAATCGTGACTAATTATATGTAAAAAGGCCCCTGGGAATATTTAACAAGCCACAAGGGTTAAAAACATAATGTGTAATTAAAATAACCATAAAAACATAAAATCATGTTAATTTGATTTTTATTATTTTTTTTAAATCGAGAAAGGTTGAATTTGAAATGGAAAAGGTTGAATTTGACTTGGAAAAGGTTGAATTTGCCTTGGAAAAGGTTGAATTTGACTTGGAAATGCTATAATAACAGAATAAATTAATCTGCCTCAGCGAGGGTTCGAACCCGGGACAACAGCAGAGTAGTGTTATATCCGCTAGACCACTCCGCTCTCTGAATATTATAAATATATAGGGATTGCAATTAAGCATCATTTTCAATCCGGCTCGGATCCTGTCGAATTGTCATCAATCCGGCCGGATTCGGTCGCAACGTCAAAATTAGGATGATCTTCGGTTTCAGTCCAAGATGAACTATTAGTGAGTTATTCAATCATTATAGGAAGTTTATAAAACACACACATATATGATCAACTTAATTTTCAATGTTAGGATTAGACATCTAACGAACCATTAAAATCTAGTAGTTCAGATAACTATTAAAATTTTAACGACAGTTAAAACAGCCTTCATTTGATGATTATTTGCTGACAATAAAGCCGACAAGTGTAGAAGGTCGAAAGACCTTTTCGGCTGAAGGCAACATCTGTAGCGCTTTTACAAGTCGACTGGAAGCAGACGCGATTTACAGTATTTGTTTTAAACGTTTCTTTTTTTAAAATCAAAATTGATTTTTGATAATATACACTAAAGTACTAAAATACTATTTAAAAACAAATATTGTAAGAAGAAGAATTTAATGAATTATAATTATAATACACGCTCATTATTGTGATAATTATGCCATTCATTAGACACATTCATCAAATGATGATGGTTTCTATCATAAATATAAAACTTGTTTGTTTGTATTTTCAGATCATTTAATAGTATTGTAAATAGTATTCCCATCTCAGTTAATGACGCAAGATTAATTCTATTAGATTTTATAAAGTTACCTAATAAAGTTGATTTATGTATATATATTATTTTGTATGTTTTTGTTTGAAAAATAAATGGAGGATGAGAAAAAGAAACAAAAAAAAAAAAAAAACTCCTAATAAATTGATTGAACTATCTGATTAAGTGAAATATATCTAGCAGTGACATAGCCCAGTCTTCCTAGGTATCAAAAGATATGTGCTGCATATAAAATTCAGTACTTTACACCTTGTCATAAGAGAGAAATTTCTCTAAAACACACTTTTAAGGTTGCTTCAAACAGTTAACAGGGTCGATCTCTTCTGCATACGGCCTCTATAGCAACTTACATGTTTTGCGTGTAAAAACAAAAAAATAATACCTGTTTACTTTTATTTTGGCGAAGCACCGACAAAGCAAAAACACATGCATTGTCTCGCGAACGAATGATACAGAACTGAAATGATAGTATGATGCAATTTGGAGTCGAACAACTCCCCACCACACATGCACACTAATGTAACGCATTTTACGTACCTACTTATTAAAAAACGTTTTTTATTTTGTTTGTTTTTTTCAAAAAATAGCTAGTTTCGGATCCGGTTACCAGGTCCGGTAAACGTTTCACGATGCCGAATTACCGGATCCGTTTTTCCGGATTGCAATCCCTACAAATACACATAGAATAATAACAAGCTCTCCTGGATAGAAATTGTATATCGCTTTTATTGTGTCCAACTGCACATTGCACTTTGTGAGATCAATTAGCCGCATATCAGGAACCGAAATTAAGACGGCAGTACTATTTCGGACTGTAGCAGATGGCTGCCATGTTGGGCATATTTCACCCAAAGACTAAGAGAAATGAGACGAACAGAGTTGGTTGGTCCACTTAGGCCGATAGCTGACTATTTATATGCTAGTTTTAGAGCGCTCCAACCTTCGTCTGATTTATCTGAATTTAAAACTCAAAGATTTTATCATAACAATAAATACAAACTTAAACAAATTTAAAAAAAATTATTAACAACGATTAACAAATCGCACACGTACTTATTCTTGTACCTGTTTTTATTCTACTACAGTTATATGTCGTTAAAGTACTGTAAAATGAAGTTACTGTATATTTAGGTAGGAATTTAGGTATTGCTGTTTTCATTGGTTATGGCTGAACATACTTGAGTATGTTGATTTGAAAAAAAAAGTATTAATTTTTGTAATACTAATATATGTTCCTTATAGGTTTTTTTTTTATCCACAATCATTTTCCTCACCAATATTCTCAACGGTCAGCTAAACTCCGTTGTTGATTAATTTTAAAATATTACCAGATCTTCGGTGCCCTTGCACGCTGTAAGTATAAATCTCTCTCAAACGGTGCATTCCATATGTCAATAGGCTCATTTTTTTTTCCTGAAAAGTAGATCTTTCCTATAAAACCAATATATACCGATTGGAAAGGATTTGGTCAGATTGTGAGTAATTCAAGCTTGTGCATACTTATTAATGAAAGCTAAGAGATCATGTCGGTAGTAATTTACACTGTTTAATGATTTCAAGCTTTTAAGCAATAAATTTTGGAATTATTTCTGCGTCTGCGCTATCGACGCTCCAGAAACAGAAGTCTTTGTAACGCTATAAATTAGAAGAGGAAGGACATAATTTTCCGTCGGACGTTGGGGATAGACCACTCATTAATTAGGTGATCGAGATCATTCGGAAAGAGCAGTAAAATCGAGATGGCACTGTAAATATTACTGTTAACGGCGAACCACTTAGACCAATGGCCGTTAGCTTCTGGCTTCCAGCTTCATGTAGCTTCTTCTCCATAAATTTTATGTCCTTTAATACTCGCAGTTTGCAACTAAGAAATCTTTCCATCAAGATGAAATACCATAAAAACTTTCCTGTTTACGTTTAATGGATATATTGGAAGTAATAACCGTTAGCTAGTTTCTTTATACTGGCTGGTAACATGAGTCTGAAACATTTTCAATGAAACCCAACTCTAGACACCTGTAAATATTTTCTTATCAATGTTTCTGCGCTCTCTCACTTTTATTCATGCTCAGATGTTTTTTTTTTTTTTTCTTTTTTTCTGTCATGCTTTGGTATTGAATCTAGCAACTGAATAGTTGATTTCCGATTGGTATTTTTTGTTTGATTAGTAGGGCTTCTTGGCACAAACTCCAAGGTCATCGGTGCACTAATTTTATTCATTTTATTTTTTTTTTGTGCCTGTTTTAAATTTATGCTCTCGAATAAATACACACACACATATAGATCAATAAATGCATATATATACATACATACCACACACACACACACACACACACACACATATATATTTACAGACATACATAAACACACGTATACATATACACACTTTTTTCATTTGATCTTTTTGTTTTTTTTTTTAATCAAGATATCGATGTCTCTTGGAAGCGAAAGGGGATTAGTGAATATAGTAATAGTAAAATGAAATATTATTTATAGATATGTGTTTAGAATGTTGTTTTCCTTTAAAAATGAGATGACGGGTTTAAGCTTGGATTCATTGTTACGCGAGAGCCTCGGTGATGTTTGCTCGGGAGGCCTAATCGGGCTAGTCTTGAAGTATAGAAGGCACTCCTGAAAGAGGTGCTGTACGGTTCCAATTGGTTTAAACCCATTCTAGTAAATTATACAAGTGGAGAAATGATAAAATTCTAATAAATTTATTATTAAAATTTACTAATTCTAATTTTTACTGGAAATATATTTTTTGTGGTCTCCTGAGTCCAAACGACCAAGTCCTGCATAAAGATCTCTTTGTGCGTATGTGGTAAGTCTGATGTTACTGCAATATTATTGTCGTTGGACTAGAAGACCGCATTTTGCACGTTATTACGAATTTCTCAAAAACGTCTCCAACGATTTTGATCAAAGTAGTTATATCAATTATAACTTTAATGGGATTTTATATCATATAGGTTTCATTCTTGTTGAAGTTATGAGACTTCCTCTTTACCAATGGTTCTCAACAAAAAAATTTCGCGGACCCCTTCAACCAATCATTTCAATAACAAGTACTCCCTAAATTCTAATTCTCTAAGTCTTTTTTTTTTTTTTTTAAATATATTTATTGGTATTTACAACTGTATAATAAAATACATTTAGTAAATGTGATACAAGATAAGTTGACATGATTCATATGTAGGGATACTACCCATTGGCAGCTCCTAAATCGTAAATGTTAGATATATCGTAAGATTTTTAGTGGGCTACACCGTAACCGTAGTTCATCCGTAATACCACTGCTCCCGAAACTTAGTATGATAGAAGTAATCGAAACGAAAAGAAAAAGAACTAGGCTTTACTTCAGTCCGCGGAACATGGAACTACTCAAACTTAAATCTAATAAAAGAAGGGTGTTTCTTCAAATACTTATAAAAAATTTGAATATTGTTGATTATTTTATGGGACATATCTATCCTTCAAGACCATTATTTTCAAAATGTTAGAATATTACCGATTTTAACCTTTAACATCTAGTCTAGCGTTGTCGTGTAAGAGTATAGGAACCTTCCGATTTACCAATCCAGGTTGTTTTTTTAATAATTTTGTGTGCATTTGGTCAATTTCGTTGCAGTACGTTGTAGAGGTAATGGCTTCACCTCTAGGTAAAAAGGAATAATGAATTATCCCAGCCATGGACCACCATACTGTTACCATCAATTTTTTTGGATGCGAATTCGGTTTTGCCATTTGCCCCGGGGTTTCGTCGATGTTCAACTACTGCCCTGACCGACGCTGATTGTCATATGCGATCCATTTTTCATCGCAGGTAATTATTCTTTCAAGGAAAGACTCGGTTTTTTGCCTCACAAGCAAAGAAATGCAGGTCGCAAGGCGATTCAATTGCTGCCGCTCAGTGAGATCATGAGGTACCCATGTATCGAGCTTTCTTACTTTCCCAATACCCTTTAAATGTCTGGAAACGGTAGATGTACTTGCATTTAGTTGTGCTGAGAGTCCTTTAACTGTTTGGTAGGGGTTTCCTTCTACTGTATGTTTGAGGACATCGTTGTCTATTACGGACGGAGGTCTTCATCGGGGCAAATTTTTCAAGTCAGTATCCCCGGCGAATGGTCCGTTCATTAACGCTCACTTCCCCAAACGCCTTGCAAATATTTCTAGCAGCCTCAGCTGCTGAATGGCCGCGTTTAAACTCGTACAAAAATATTACTCGAAAATCGCTTGTTTCCATGTTCATATTTGGAGGTATACTAAAAAGTTAGTAATTGATTGGGAAGCTAATGTTTATAATACAAAGGTAGGGGATTAGTAACTGTTTACTTTAAATATGTAAACATTCGGAAGAAAACCGCAGAGACCTGCAAAATCCTTTATGTATTTCAGAAACTATAAAAACGGACATTTCATATGAAACAACCCAATATTTAATTCGTAATTTCACGGACGTAATTTCATATTATTATTTTTCATGCTTAAAATAAATGAAAAGACAATGAATTATATACTTTTTCGTTTATTTATAGTTGGATGTACAAATACATAGGTTAACAGGTTAAGATAGTAGGGTAAACCTGACAGTTATTGACACCCTTAAGACTACATTTCTGAGCTATAAAAAAAAAAAAAAAAAATTTCATGAAGGGATCGAATTGAAACTTTCTATAGCTCCTCTTAATCTATCCTCATAAAGACTCAAGAGGTATTTTTGGTCAAAAGTTTAATAAGTTTTCATATTGAGGATGTATACTCGACTGTAGAAACTATTATAGGTGGAATAGTCAGGAATGCCCTGATGATGGCTCACAAGCTTGAGCCGAAACGTTGGCAAAATTAAAAACTTTTCAAAAAATGACTGATTCCTGACTATTCCACCTACAATATATTAATAAGTTTTCCTTATGGTAAAAAGTGCAAAAACTAGTAATCGACACCCTCTGGATGGGTTATTGACATCCCTCGTCCCCTAAACTTGAATCTTTTTAGTTAATTTGAAGTTATAATTGGTCAATGATGGAGTTTAGTTGACTTATGAGAATATTAGATGAGGAGGATGGTTGTGGGTACGGTCTAAAAAAACAAACAAAAAAAAAGAAACACTATCAAGTAGTACTTATTTTGATTAATTAATTACGTCGGCACACAATTAAATGTGTTGTACGGCCCAGATTTTTACGTTAAGGATATAAATGTGATTTGGAACGAAACTAAATGTGTGATCAGTACTTTTTGAAAATAAATGGATTTCTGAATCGCGTTTCACTAAAGGACGCGAGTGTTGTTGAGTGTGTTAGATGAAATTGGATGGCGGTTTTGAATAAAACGAAACGATTAGTATATAAATATGTCAAAATACCAATTTCGTAAAAAAAATTTTTTAGTACCTTTTAGGAATCAACGTATTAGAACACAATTTAAAAACAATACAATCGAATCTTAAAAAAAATGAGAATTAATTCTTTAAGATAAGATTCATTTCATATATAACGCCATATCCTGCGTTTTCCCCTACAATATTTTAGTTTGTGATGATTTAAGTTAACATATATGTGTTTTTATAGTTGGGTTGAATTATAGGTATAGCTTCGATACTAGTGAATCACTTATCCTATCAACTATTTTTATGTACAACGAATAAAATTATTATGTAGTGCCAGATATTAATTGTATTCAGATAAGTTTACAATTACCAAGCAGTAGATATAATCTTATCTCTATTCAGTCAATATGTTTTTGTTTTTTAACATAATTGTTTCAAGCGTTCCAGCGAATATTTTCACCTAAATTATAAATGTGTTTATATATACATATAACTGGAATAACTGACTTACCAGATTTACTTTGTTGAGGATTGAACAGCTTAAGTCACCGAAGTATCTAAAAAAAAAAAAAAAAAATTTAAAATACTATTTTTTACAACAGAAACTTTTTTTTGTTATTAATATTTTATAAAATCTGTACTTAATGTGTATATTTTCCACGCTTTTCCGCCTTCTAACAAGGAACCAGCAGGCTCGGGTGTGAGGAGGGAAATACCACAGCAGCCCTCTTCAGGTGAAAATTCATTCCAAATTTCATCAATAATTAGAGGGTTGAATAATCTTATTCAGCCCCTTTTGAGCCTTCTCCAAGAGCTCGCTTACTTCACTCAAGCTATAAACGCTCCAAATGGTCCCTAATCGTATAATGATAGCCTTATTAACAATCCGACGTAAAATAAAGACTTCAATCATTTAAAAAATGATGGACACCATACATGAAAAAAAAACCTGACGAGAAGACGTGCTGCTGGGTACTGTCCTTCCTCATCCCTTTACTGTCATTATTTTGTTTATTATTTCATCATATTTGCTGACTTGTCACATACTGCTGACAGGTGCAAATCAATAAATAAAGTGAAAAAAAAATATGTATACTTTAAATTATAAATCAATATTTTGAAAGATAAGGGCTAACTCCATGATTAAGTATACCCCAATAAACATACCAGTATTGGGATAGATCTACATGTTTTTAAGTTTTAAAATATACCTTGCTCATAACAGATTTGACTTTTCATTTGATCTAAAAAGTGGTCTAATCACTTCATTGCTCGACCGTTGACCTAGAGACAATACAAGTACCTAAATTTTCTGAACCCAAGACATAATTTAACTGTTAATTCAAAGTGAAATTGGTCATGAGTTTCATACATTGTTCTTAAGTTTTAAATCCGAATTCATTCATATTTTTTTTTTTGTCTCTTCAAAGTGATCATTGATGAATCCCATCTTAAATTATTACTTTCACCTACCTATGTAAGGAAAAACAGTAAGAGAAAGTATTGCGAACGTGAAAATTCCAGTTTTCATTGAAAATAATCGTTTTAGGATCGCTGTAACCAAGCCACGCGAAAATATCTCTGTGTGTGGTAAGTATAGCTCGAAAACAAAAATTCGTACGAAACTGAAATTTCATATTTAAGACTCCTAGAGTTAGAAATATTAAAGCAACTTTTTCATCAAAATTGTCGAACGTGAAGAATCATTGAATGCCATTTTCCGATTTCCTTAATTCCTAACGATTTTGATTATATTCTCTATGTCGACATAAAATTTAATTGGCTTGATATCATGTAGTTTTTTTTTGTTTTTATTGATATATCGTTACAGCGTTTAAATGCCGATTTTTCAAAAAAAAAATTATTCTTCTATAGCACCTCAAATTTTGTATAATTTAAAAAATTAACTTTATTATCTTTTTAGAATATGTAAAAAGCGGCTAATATACTAGCTGAATGAATATGATAATAAACTAAAGGATAAAATAGCAAACAAACTTTTTAGGTAATTGTTGTTGTTTTTATTTGTAGGGCAAAAAACTGCTGATAGTTATTATCGCCTCACATCTTTACCAAAAACAAAACAAAAAGAAAAACGATTTAAGAAAAAAAAAAATTAAGAAAAGAAAACAACGAACAAAATACTAATACAAACAAATAATAAAAATAAAATATAATAAATGAAAATAGTAATGATGATAATAATAAATAATTAAATAAAATAATATTAAGAATAATAATAATTTAAATTGGTGGAAATCTAAAATTTTAGTAAACGTGTTACCTTATTTAAAAAATTTTGAAAGGTAATGTAAAGTGATGAATAGGGTATAAACTTAAGTTATTATTTTACATACAAATTTTATATTTTATATTATTAGATATAAAACATGTTTCAAACGAAAATAAATGTATTATGTAATAATTCTTTAAATTTTTTTAAACTCTAACTTTGTTTAATAGTTAAACTGATCAACAAATGTAAGTGAATGTCGTTCGCTCCCGGCACCAGATTTTTATTTAAACGATTATTTTGGTTAAATTTATTTTTTTTTTTAATATTAGCGATGTATTCATCATATAGGTGCTTTTATTTTTAGTCCTAGGTTTAGCCCTTAGTACCTGATTAAAAAAGAACTCCCTATGGAATTGTGTAGTCTAAAACGCATCGTATAAGTATGGAATATTTTCTTTGAAAGGAGTGCCCTCTGATGTGACAATAGCTCTAGGAGACGAAGAAAATTCTTGTCTTCTTATCGTCTCTTGTAAAGTTATATTCGTTAAACTTTTTCTACAGACGTTTACGACCAACTTACGTATTGCGCCTGCAGAACAGACAAGACCCTTCATGGATTTTAGAATTTCAGATTGTTTAGTTTTTTTACACAATAATGTACTGCATGCTTGGATATGACAAAGGTTTCTTGAGGAAGTTGTCGCTTGGCAGCAAGGACCCCGTGACAAAGACATCCTAAAACAAGACGGGCTGGCGAGGCAGGATGCGCTGAGTTGACCAGCTGATGGCTAGGGAGAGGCGGTCCGTGTAACTTCTTGATGGCTCTTCGATGTCCTATTAATGGAAAAGTATTACAACCTCTTATCTTCAATCCATCTACGCGCGATTCATGTCCTTTGTTCCTCGGTTCGCTTGTGTTGTGAGTGGTGGGTTGTAAGCCAGCGAATAATAACCTCTTGAGTAGACCTTCGGGGCAGATCATTCTTAATCGTAAGATTTTGTTTCATTTTTAGTTCTTCTCTTTTTTTTATCCCGAGACTGTTCCCTTGAGTAGTTTTCGCATTTATGATTATACGACCATTTAGCTATGATAATTAATGCAAATGTCCTCCCGTTACAGTATTTTAAGTGCAGGTATCATATCTTACTTATCATTTTTGTGTAGCTCTTGTGGATAGCGCACTAATGCTTTTTTTCTAATGACCGAGGATATCGTTTTATTAATGATAAGATATACATACTCGTTACAACATTAGGTATAATTAGAATGCCCATATTATACTTTTGTTATTTGTTGGACTGTTCTCTAGATTTCGGGTTCGAATCCGTCTGTGACAGAACAATTATGGTTCAATGGTTTATAAAGGTTATGTAGACATCTTAGCATTTAGTGCCACAGAAAAAGAAATTCCGATAGTAGATTCTACAATAAGATATGAAACGAATGATAGGGAACAAGGCACCAAAATCCAAGAGGAGAACGAAAACATTTATGCAAACTGTATTACCTTCCTGCAGACGTTTCATAAGGAGTTCGGCGATAGAACATTTACTGCCATAGGGCTTTGGTTCGGAAGAAGGGTGACCCTCCGCTACAAGAGCATTTTTCAAAAAGTATTCACTTGAAAGGAATCAGTTCCCGAACATAAAACCATAATCCTGGATTCGCTAGGTATCTTGCACCTCCATATTTATTTGCTAACCTGGATTTGTAAATTTCCAAGACTAATTTCTATATAGGTAATATGGCTATATACGTTTATTGGCGCCATTGAATTAGTCTACTGAATTATTGTTGTAAAAACCTAACATCAGTTTCTAAACTGCTAAATAATGGATAAACATATCAAACCTAGTTTTGTTCATAAAACAATATTCTAGATATTCCAGAGAAAAAAATTAAGCATTCAAAAAGAAAGAACTTAATAACAGTGATTATGATGCATAATGATACTAGCAATACTTTATTTTCATTAAGTTACTATCCATTTTCTATATCTACACGATTTTAGGTACAGAAGTTTTAAAAACTACAAAAGAAATAGAAGAAATGTATTAATGCAAAAAATGAAATAATCCATTAACAAACTTGTGTAAATTAGTGACTACTAAAGACTGATCTGTATCTTTTTTTTTTTTTTTTTTTTTTTTTTTTTTTTTTTTTTTTTTTTTTATTTATTGAGCAATATTACAATCTGTCCAATTCAGGACATTTTTAATAGTGATAAAGTACAACATTCATACTACATTCACACGATATATACAAAACTATAAATTTATATAATAATAATAATAAAATATACATATATACAAAATAAAATCAATAAAAATATATACAATAGTCACTCATACCTATATACAATTCACAAGCATACAGCACGTGAGTGGAGAATCTAGCCAATGCTAGAACTCCAATATACATGTTATAAGAGGTCACGAGGCCACTGCCGTTTCAACCTTCTAGGTGGGTTGTATGGATGGGTGGGGCTGGATAGGGATTGAGCTAGAGGATTAGGATGATGAATGAGATTCTGGTGGAATTTGGAAAATTTGGATGGAATCAGGTCTGAAATAAAAGGAACATTAAGGTCGTGGTGCAAGGTATTGTTGGAAACATAATAAGGAGCATTTACTATTGTACGGAGGACTTTGGATTGAAAGGATTGAATGCGTTTGATGTTAGTACGTTTAGCTGTCCCCCACAGTTCAAGTCCGTAGGTCCAGATGGGCTTCAGTATTGTCCTGTAGATTAATAATTTGTTGTCAACTGTAAGTTCAGATTTTCTGTTGAGTAGTCGGTATAACTGTCCGAATCGTCGGTTGAGTTCTTGTCTTTTAAGTCTTGTATGTGGGTTCCAAGTCAATCTTTTGTCTAATAGTAAGCCAAGATACCGGACTGTATCTGAAGGAGGAATTGGAATGGAATTGAAGTAAACTGGTGGACAGGAATTTCGTCGAAGAGTGAAGGTTACGTGTTTGCATTTGGCTTCGTTCACCTTTATGCGCCAAGCATTACACCAGTCTTCGATAAGAGAAAGGTGTCTTTGCAGGTTTAAGGATGCTGTTTCAGGATTGGAACTGGATGATAGGATGGCGGTGTCGTCTGCAAAAGTTGCCAGAAAGGTATCAGGATGTGTAGGAATATCAGCAGTGTAAAGGATGTAGAGGACGGGTCCCAAGACGCTGCCTTGAGGAACACCGGCCTCAACGGGATAAAGGTTAGAAAATTCACCACAGCGAACGCGGAAGGAACGGTTTGAGAGATAGGATCGGAGAATGAGGTATAGAGACTGGGGTAAATGGGTTTTCAGCTTGAAGAGTAATCCAGTGTGCCATACCCGGTCAAAAGCTTGCGCAATGTCCAGAAACGCACCAGAACAATACTCTTTGCATTCAAGAGCTGAGGAAATATGGTCTACAACTCGGAGCCCCTGTTGAACTGTGGAATGCTGAGGACGGAATCCAAACTGATGGGAAGGAAGATTTTGAGATTCTAATATGGGTAGGATACGTTTAAGAAGAAGCCTTTCGAAGATTTTTGAGAGGATGGGGAGTAGACTAATAGGCCTGTAGGATGAAGTGTTGTTGGAAGGTTTGCCTGGTTTTAGAAAAAGAATGATAGTGGAATGTTTCCATAACAGAGGAAAATAGGTGGTGCGTAGGATGCAGTTGTAAATATAAGTAAGGAATATAATAGCTTTCTGCGGAAGTTGTCGGAGGATCTGGGGAGTAAGGAGATCGTATCCAGGAGATTTACGGAGGGTAAGTTTTTGGAGAAGATATTTGACCTCAGAGGGATTAATAGCTTTAGGAGGTAGGGAAAGTGGAATTGGTGACATAAGAAAGTCTTGCACTGTTGCGGTGTGATTGGCGTGGGATTCCGGGTGAGGAGTGAAAACTTTGGAGTGGTGTGTGGCGAATTCCTCGGCTTTATCTTCATCAGACGCAGCCCAGGAGTCATCACCACGTCGGAGAGGATGGGAAACTTGATGGTATTTTAGGATCTTTTTCGTGACATTCCACAGGGAATTATCACGAGCTGACAGAGAGGAGAGATAGGAATTAAAGGACTGGGAACGGAAGGTCGCCAACTCCCTCTTCAATTGTCTACAATAGAAGTTATAGGAGCGGCGATCTGTTGGGTGTCGGGTGCGCTGCCATAATGATCTTGCTCGGCGTTTGGTATGGATGAGGTCTATAATATGTTGTGGAAAATGATTTTGGTGAGGATTTATATTGGGGTGTTTAGGAGAGGAGGCAGTCCAGACAGCTTGTTGGATGGCGGTGGTAAAGGAATAGACGGAATTATCTAGGTCATCTTGGGTTTTGAGGGTTACTCTGAGGTCAATATTATCGGTCAGGATTTGGCGGAAAAGGTTCCAGTTGACAGGGCCTCGGATGAATGATGGTGGAATGGGTTTTGGAATTGGAGTGAGAGATACTTTTAGGATCAGTGGACTATGGTCTGAGGATAGTTCATCAAGGCGAGTTACAGAAAAGTTGAGGGAGCCTAATCCGCTGTGGATAAAGAAGTCGAGGATGTCAGGATTGCGGTTAGGATCGGTTGGCCAGTAGGTAGGGGAGTCAGGAGGCAGGATATTAAAATTTCGGGAGTTGAGTGCAGACTGCAAATTTCGTCCCCGAGAGTTCGTGGTTCTGGAACCCCACTGCTGATGCTTGGCGTTTAAGTCTGCACCCAGAATGAAACGATTTCCTAAGGAATCCAGGAAGGATACAAATTCGGAATTGGAAATGGAATGTTTAGGAGGGCAGTATGCAGATGTGAGGGTTACCGGAAAGGAAAAAGTCTTGATTACTATGGCTGTGGCTTGTAGGAAATCATAGGTGGGAAGTGGGAGTAAATGATGAGAGAGGGATTGGTGGACAATGATAGCAGAACCGGCATGGGCTTTGCCGTCTGGGTGGTCAGTACGGTATGTCATGTATTGCGGTATTTTGAAGTACTGTTTAGTCGTTAGTCTTGTTTCAGTTATAAGTGCAACATCGATTGTTTTGTCTTGCAACAACGCTGTCAGTTCGTCAGTATGATTTCTAACACCATTCGCATTCCAAAGGAGAATGGATAAGGAGTTAGGTGAATTCATTTAAGGATTTTTCAAGGCAGGGATTAGATTTGATACTAGATTTGTAAGGAGTGGTATAAGCGGCATAACAAGAGATTTGATTTCGGAGATGAACGATGTCATTAGACTGGTAAGATCTGTGACGTTTGATGGTGGAGGGATATGAGAAATTTGATGTTGAGGAGTTTTTTGAAGATTAGGTAAACTTTGAGGGATAGATTGTTGTACAATAGATTGAGAAAGTTGAGGAAAAAGTTGTTCCGGCAGTGCCTCGACTTCATGATTCTGGTTTCCACCTCCAAGCAAGTGGGCAAATGATACGTTTGAATTTACAAGTTTAGATGGTTCTCTTCTGCTTCTGGTTGGTACAGCTGTTTCATTCGGATCCTGAGGTTTTTGGTATCTGGTTCTGAGTTTCTTGTAGATTTCACATCCCTTGTAGTTAGCCGGGTGGTCCTTGAGGCACAGAGCACATACAGCGGGTGTAGATCTTGATCTTGTACATTCTTCTGTTTTATGCTGTTCACCGCATTTCACACAGCGTGGTATGTGATGGCAATAACTTTTGGTATGACCATATGCCTGACAGTTATGACACTGAACTATTTCCCTCTTTGTGTAAGGTTTTTCAACTTTTACACGGGTATAGTACAGTCTACTGAGGTCATAGATTTTTTCGACTCCTGCTGATGGTTCCAATTCCACAAAGAATAGAGGCAGTGGACTTTTATCTTTTAGAACGTTGGTGACTTGCCTCACTTGGAATCCTAATTCTGTCAGTTCTTCTTTGATAGCTTCAATGGGTGTTGAGGAATGTAGGTTTCTGATTACGACCCTTAATGCTCTCTCCTGGCGCAGCTGATAAGTATGAAAGTCAGCTTTGGTCTCAGTCAGATATTTTACAATCTTTCTGTAGGTTTCAGCAGTAGTCGGAGATATTTTAGTATCATTGGTTCTACTTATACAATAATAACTATTAGGATCAGTTACTTTGTTTAAATGCGCACACATCAGTTTAAAATTTTTAATATTTTTAACAAATATTGGTGGAGGTAGTGGTTCCCTGGGTATAGGAGAAGATTCCATGGTTTCTTTTTCATTTTGGAGGATCTCAAATGGATTCGGTGTAAAAAAAAGGGGATTCATCAGTTATTCCTTGTGATGATGTGCTGGGCTGTGGTTCAGATCCTAATGAGGTAGCTGACGCGGTCGTTGGTGGAATTATTTTTTTATTTTGTTCACGGCGGGGTCTCTGTTTTGTAGGAGACGAGTTAGAACCTGCAGATCTAGATCTTTTACTTGCAGACTTTGAGGACATGACTTGGTGAAAATATCTCATTGATTAAGAAAATAATAATAATAAATAAATAATGAGATAAGAATTAAAGATAAAAGAAAGATAAGTTAACGAAAAGCAAGCCCGAGCTTGCCGAGCTAGCGGCAATCAGCTGATCAGTGACCCTCCTTTCACTTTTTCGTGATTGTACAAAGTAAATTATAACTTTGCTTACCGAAATTTCTCCAATATTCACTGCCGTAGTATTCCTGAGGTCTAGTGATGTTCTCCAGACTGAATTCAAGCGAATTCCTACTGAAAAAAGCAAAAATCTGAGAGACGATGTAACGTATGACTGTTATCATCGAGCGCATCCGATCTGTATCTAGAAAAATTAAATTACTAAGATCAAGTGCGGCTTACATATAGCATTGATGCTAAGACTAATGAAAAAATCTGGTGCGGGCAACACACGACTTTCACTTACCTCCATTTTTAAAATCAATGAAATAATTTTCATATACAGTTAGAGATAAAAATTCTTGAAACTATTAAAGACTTAATTAAATTGAATTTATAAATAAACATGTGTTTTATATAAAAATCTATTATATTATTATCTAAAATAATCAGTTTCCAATGGTATATCATACATGTATATTGCTGCTCTTATGTTCAAAAACGAAAAATTGCATTAAAAAAATATGTTTTTTGTTTTCTCCTTTATTGGGTATCGAATTTATTCAATTTATATATTTACCTATTTTTCATCAGCGTTAACAAGATAATATAGTTATTTTTATCGAATCTACAAAATTAAATGTACTTTAGGGGAAAAAAAGGTGCAAAATGCATGGTATAAAGTGCCTCTTCTGGTAAGCTCATTTTGATGAAAAAAGTTTTGTCACGTCTCGGGCGCATATTCGTCTTAAATATAAATTTTCAGTTTCATAGGCCTTACCGTTTCCGCCCGGGATTTACCACACACAGACCTTTTAGCGGGACTTGGTTATTTGGACTCAGGAGACCCTAAAACGTGTATTTCCGTTGAAAACTGGAATTCGAAAATTTTAACGATCGCAATACTTCCCCTTACTATGTATAGTAAGTGAAAGTAAAAATGTTAAAACTAAACATCTCTGAGGTTTATATCAAACCAAGCAGCGAGATGATTAATAGGTTTAATAAGAGCTAACAAATTTTTTCCTTTTAAAATTGTTTTCAGAATTAATTTCGTATGCAGTGTATTCATAGAAACTGGGATTTCTCTCTCTGTTTTTTTCAGCTGTGGGCCGATTGTTCGTTTCTTACATAGTTTGCGATAAGCATGACAGTTGTTTCTATATTCAGGAAAAACATATAAAAAATTCTTTTCTCCACTTCTGCGGCACCTCCTTACAAAAAACGATGCGGAAAATCCCGGAACTTTTTTTTTAATACCAAATTTATGTTTTATTTTTTAAAACCTCTGGTTACTGTGCAATTTTTTTTTTAATGTAATATATTTGCGTGTAACAAAGGGGTGGGAATAATAAACGCAACGGCTGCAAGATGTGGCGCATCCTTATAAACATTTCTCAAGTAAAAAAAAACAGCATTACTAAAATGATTTGTCAAAAACGTTGCTCTCGTTCTATTGCTAGTCAACCGATGATAACTTTGTTTTTACTAATGAAATATATAGTAAAAGAAAATATTGCGATCCTCACATTTTTCGAATTCCAGTTTTCAACGGAAATACACGCTTTAGGATTCCCTTAGTCTAAAAGACCAAGTCCTACGAAATGGTCCCTATGGGAAGACTAGCTAAAAAACTATAAATTTAAAAACACCGAAATTTCAAATTTTCTAAGCTTATTATCTATCTCTGAGATGTTGCAGAAAGTTTTCAACATAATCTTGCACCTTGTTCATTAAAGTCGCTACATCGCTACCGAAGTAAACTTTAATATCATACAGGTTTCACTCCGATTGAAATAGTCTAACATGGTTTATTTTATTTTTGTAGATTAGATGGAAAACCATATTATCTTGTTAACATTGATAAAAATCGGGTAAATATATAAGTTCAACGAACTTGATAACCAATTGAAGAACAAACGAGGAAAATATTTTATAAATATTTCAGATTTATTTTTATAAAGACTCCAAATATCAGGCGACAGCGAAAAGATGTGTGGTTGTGTGATTATTTGTAAGTGTTTGAATATCTGTGTTTCTATGTGTGCTTGGAGAGTCTATCACGAAACTGAAATTTCATATTTAAGACAACTATACACACAATTGAGACGTTGATTTCCAAAAGGTTAGGATATCCATTCTAGGAAACTTTACAGGAAGCGCGAAAATCTCTCATTACTATATTATTAAACTAGCTAATTATGCTCTTTTTGCCTTAAAATTTAGAATTATTTTTTTATTAAAATAATAACATCATATTAAAGTTATGAAATGAATTTTTTTAGAATGATTTGAAACGAAAATAAATGCGTAATTAGTACTTTTAGAAAATGACCGCATTTCTAAATCGCGCTTTTTAAGAACTTGAGAATTCATTAGATAACATCAAATAGAATATTTAGATAAAACTAAATGATGAGAATACAAATATGAAAAAAAATCAATTTCGTAAAAAATGTCCTTTAGTACCTTTTGGAAATCAACGTCTCAATTGAGACGTTGATTTCCAAAAGGTACTATATCCATTCTAGGAAACTTTACAGAAAGCGCGAAAATCTCTCATTACTATATTATTAAACTAGCTAATTTGGGTCTTTTTGCCTTAAAATTTAGAATTATTTTTTTACTATAATAATAACACCATATTAAAGTTATCAAATGAATTTTTTTAGAATGATTTGGAACGAAAATAAATGCGTAATTAGTACTTTTAGAAAATGACCGCATTTCTAAATCGCGCTTTTTAAGGACTTGAGAATTCATTAGATAACATCAAATATGTAATATGTAAATCAGATAGAACTAAATGATGAGAATACAAGTATGTAAAAATAAAACAATTTCGTAAAAAATGTCCTTTAGTACCTTTTGGAAATCAACGTCTTAATTGTTACACCAATTTTTCAACATAGTCGGCTGACCGGAAGTGCTACTTTATACCATGCATTTTGTACCTTTACCCGATTTCCTAAAAAACGACTCTAATGAATTTATTAAACTAGCGAATTTAAAATATAGCGATATCAACGTAAAATTTGATGGACTTTAATTTCATGTAGGTTTCATTTTGATTGAAACAGTCTGACAAGGCTTAAATACTCATATTTAAAATTTTATTTCTCTATAGCTATATAGATTCGAAAAAATCAACAATTATATATTGTTAGCATTGATAAAAAACGGATACATATAAGGACAGAAATATAGATTTAAATTGATAGATATCTGTTATTTTTTATTTTTATTTTTTTCAGCAACAATTTATAAGAAAAACATTAATAGAATTATGATCTTTTAGACCGTCTAGTCCGGAGCCTGCCTATTCAATTTTACAAATTATACAACAGTTACAATATAAGTAAAACATATCTCACTCACTGATCTATTATTTCTTTGCCAGGCTCAAAACAACAAAGCAAAAACAATAAACAATTGCTATTATATATATGATAAGTTTTAAATAAAATTAAATTATTTTATAAATTTGTATCTATAAGGCCATGTTGGTTTAAAATAATTATACACAGCCATCCAGTTTTGCCCATAAGGACAGTTTATTACTTCGGCGATGATGAAAAAATTCTTTCCGAAGCACCTTATTCTAATTTTACACAAAATGGGGCATGCAACAACAAAATGAAACGTATTTTCTTCTTCTCTTCTATTACAAAGGGAGCATATCTCATTGTTATCAGTTCACATCTAACTTTAAATATCCATTTCACCACATCAATCCACTTTCCAACGGTATATAATACGTCTATATTACTATTCTTATTATCAAAAACTATACTATTCGCTCAACTTGAGTATTTAGCTGTTATTTGTCAATGCTAATAAGTTGATGTGCCTAATTTTTTGAAATCTGCAAAATTAAAAGTATTTTGAAATATCGGCATTTGAGTCCTGCCAGACTATTTCAATCAGAATGGAACCTACGCCATATTAAAGCCCATTAAATTTTACATCAACATAGCTAGTTTAATCAAAATCGTTAAAGCCGTTTTTGAGAAAATCGTTAAAAAGGTGCTAAAGGCATGGTATAAAGTTGCTCTTCTGGTTAGCTGATTTTGATGAAAAAGTTGCTGTAACATCTCGGGCATATGATTGACTTAAATATGATATTTCAGTTTCCTAGAACTTTTCGTTTTTGCGCTAGACTTGCCACACACACAGAACTTTTTTCGGGACTTAGTCATTTGGACTCAGGAGAACCTAAAACGTGTACTTCCTTCGAAAACTGGAATTCGAAAATTTTCACGATCGCAATACTTTCCCTTACTATATATTTCATATATAGGTAAATGAAAATAAAAATAATAATAAATTTCTTTTCTTTTTTAATTTTTTTGGAAGTTTTCTTAATATAAACATTTAAAAAAGCACACACAGCCTTCCATTCCTCACCCAATCACTTTATTTCATAAGCTTTTTATCAGTTTTTCATATTAGTCGACGTTTCGAGGCTGTTTCCCCATTTTCAAGACATTCCTTTTCCATTATATCATATTTCACCCTTCATTCCATCTCATAGCACACTGCTACTTGTCCATATTGGTGTTCATTGGCTCACTCTTAGTAATTATATAATGGAAAAGGAATAAGTCTTGAAAATGGGGAAACAGCTCCGAAACGTCGACTAATAAGAAAAACTGATAAAAAGCTCATGAAATAAAGTGATTGGGTGAGGAATGGAAGGCAGTGTGTGCTTTTTTAAATGTTTTTAATAATATTTTAAATTTTAAATTATATTTTATTGAATTTTACAACTGTATATTACATAAATACAATAAGTAAAAGTGATGAATTATAATAAAAGGCGTATAAGGATTGTGAAGAAACTACCCAGCGGTAGTACTTCGATGTTTTTGTAATGTACTTCGATGTAATACTTACAATTTGTCATAATAGACAATAATAATAGTGCTACAGGATCTCACTCATACAATATTTACAATATAAACAAAAGGAAAGTCAAAGTACATAAAATAAAATAAAAATAAATAAACGTATACAATAACAAAATTTATAGACAAAATAAATACAAATAAATGAAGTTAACAAATAAATAAACAAAACATGTCACATTCATACCTATGTACAATATTTACAATCAGCTCGGGAACCCCAGACGGGACTTGTCCCCCCACTTGTGGAAGGACAAGCAGAGTCCAAAGGATCCCAGCGCCTCCCTCTCAGCCGCATCACTGGTGAGAGCCAGCGGAAGCTAAGTAAGGGCGCCACAGCCACATCGATGTTTAATTATGTAAGTAGATCCCGAGGCCATCTTCTTTTCAATCGCCTCGGAGGGTTGTCAGGAATATGCGAGGTTGATAGGTTGCGGACAACAGGGTTTATATGAGTTGGGAGTTTGGAATTAAAAGTGGTATATCTGGTTCGAGAAAGGTCTGCCACAAATGGGATATTAAGGTCGTTATGGATGATTTTATTTGTGACGAAATAAGGAGCATTTAGGATTTTGCGAAGGATTTTGGATTGTAAGGATTGGAGTTTTTAATAATAAATTGATTTTAACAAAGGAGCTAAGAGAAAGTCATGTTGTGCGCTTACGAGATTTTTTGTAATGGTAATTGAAATTCTCCAAAAATCTATTCCGATTTCTCGGTCACCGGTTTAAGTAAGGAGATAGTTTTCCCAAGGTGCATCTAATAATGTACTACCTACAGCTCTCCGATAGGGAAATGGCAAGGTGTGCCTATAGAAGCGAGGAGACATAATGGAAGTATAAAAAGCTAGTAATTGGGACTGTTGACCTGAAAACTTCATCGCGGCTAGGTTAGGCTGGGTATTTGCATTAACGAGTCCTCACTCTACAGAGGCGTACATTTCTCCTTCGAGTAGGTTTGTCATGAATTATTTAAAACTAGCTGCCAGTCTTCGCTTCTGATTCAAGGCAATTTTAATCATTCATAAAAGAAATCGTATATTCTTTCTTTGTGAGTTTTTTTTTCCGAAGAATGGTTTAAAATCCCCTCCATGAATCCTGAGACTTTTGAAAGACTGACTCATCAGATAGTTAACTGTTTCTATGACCTCTCTCGGGCCAGAAATACTTTTATCTAGCCTTTTAAGTTGTAACACGGGCTATGAGGTTCGGTAATGGTTGACGGAGTGGTGTCTTGAAGTCCGAGTCTTAAGTGGTTGTCTCCATCAATGACTACGAGGGGAAATTATTTAATTTTTTACTTTAAGTATTTCATAATTATGATCGTATGATGATGATAAATTTTAAATCTTAGATTATTTTTTTTATACAATGTGATGCATGCAACTACCTATTCATAGATCATATTATTAGAAAACATGTAGTGCGCGCAACACATGATTTTCACTTAAAGTTTGTTGTTAAAATTAATTTGAGAATTTTCAAATACATAAATGGAAAAAGGTTAAAGAATTTATATTACATTGAGTTCGGATAGAAACGTGTGTTTTATTAAATAATCTATTATATTATTATTGACGAGAATCAGTTAGTTTCATCAGCTTTTCATCATCCTCCACTAACTGTTATAATTTTGTTTATACACGTAAGATATTTTTTTCTAAATTGTTTAGCTTTTCAACGGTATATTATACATATATCTTACTGTTCGTATGTTCAAAAACACAAAATTTGCACTAAAAAATATATTTTCTTTTTTATCGTTTATTTATCCTTCGAATTCGTTCAAATTATGTATTTACTCATTATTTATCCATGGTAACAAGATGTATGAATGGTTAATTTTATTAAGTCTAGAAAATTATAGGTGCTTCACAAGAAGAAAATTTAATATATCGACTCTTAAGCCCTGTTTGATCAGAATAAAGCTATACCATGCAGGCTTTATTCTCAATAAACAGGGACCCCCTACTAAAATTCCTAAAGATCAAAATCGTTCAAGTCGTTTTTGATAAAAATCGAAAAACAAGTGCAAAATGCATGGTATAAAGTGGCTCTTCTGGTTTGTTGAAATTTATAAAAAAGGTTGCTGTAACATCTCAGGATTAATATTAAATTTTGATCTTAAATATAAAAAACATTTCCGAACGGCATTTCATTTTTGTGCTACAATTACCACTCACACACAGACACACCCCCGGGAGACACAAACGCACACCTTTTCGCGCGAATTGCTTATTTTGACTCAAGAGACCCTGAGACGTGTATTTCCGTTTACAATTGTATTTATATGTAATAAAATTAAAATTTACAAAATTAGTAATTTTAAAATAATTTGAAATATCTAGATACATTAAGGAAGTAGTTTTTCCACAACCACTAATACAGAACCCCCATACTGATGATCGAGTACAGATTTTTTTGTTTCTCTATTTGATTAAAAGTTCTCTAATTTTTCCTCTAAATCTCTATTTTTTCACACTGAGCGCTGTAAGATGCACAAATATAATTTTATATATAAGCGTCTTCAATTACCATATTTGAAAACATTCAATCCACGTTTTGTTGACGTATTCTCTTTCTAACAGCTGTGATCATATCAAATACTGGGAGGACGGAAATATTAACAGCAGTTGCAAGCTAATTAGCATTAGCTAAGAAGGAAATGACTACTAATTAATATGTATATATTAACAATAAGATAAGAAAGGTGCTAGGCAACATCATTCAATAAAACGCTTGATGAAAAAAATAATAATATACTATATACTATATATTGAGTTAATTATTCAATAATGTATATGGTAGATAGTTACAAAGTTTCAAAACAAACTCAAACATTTATAAGATTTTGATAATGATTTATAAGTCATAAATAATTAGTAGGATAATTATTTTTCTATGTATCACAAATGTTTATTATATAATATATAATATCTTTCACATTGGAACGAGAAATGTACTGACTGCGCTGGAGCCTTTCTAGACGTAGAACATACTTTGGAAAGAGTTTTTCATCCAGGAATGTTTTACAAACTTCGCTAATTCCTCTCCCCGAGAAATATATAGTATTTCTTATTAATCCGTTCCTACCTACTGTTAGGACCTTGCATGTTAACCATAATCTCTCCTACTCATCCGAATTTGCCCAGTTAGCCGGTGTACATCAAGGTAGTATCCTAGGTCCGATCCTCTACACGGTGTATACAGCTGATATTCCTATCCATCCAAGTACTATCCTCACTACCTACGCCGATAACACATATGTGTTATCTGTGAATAACGATCTTGTTGCTGCATCCCGAATCCTACAGAACCATATATTATTTATTGAAGAATGGTGTCAAAACTGGAGAATTAAAATAAACCCTATCAAATTACCTTCACTCTCCGTAGTAAACCTATGGCCTCCTGCCACTGTATCTTTTAACAATATCTTACTCCTGTTGAACAGATCCGGTACTTAGGACTAAACCTTGACAAACTCCTGACATGGAATCCTCATACAAGACTGAAACAACAGGAAACTGCTCGTAGGTACGATTACTGCAGCATTTACTCAACAAACGCTCAAAACTTTCTATGCACTACGAAAAAATCATTAATCAGGCCAATTTGGACCTAGGGCATTGATCTATGGTGGTTCACTAAACCATCAAAATCCCTCTCGCATCCAATTCTTACAACCCAAAATCCTCTATACTTCTCCTCCTTATCTATTCCTGATAATCCACCAAGGCGACTTGAAAAATGATGACCAAGAGACCTCCTACCATAAATTAGACGTTGGATTGCTACCAGTGGGTGGTTTCCCCACAGGACTATCACGAGTTTTGATTATGTATTAATCTTATTCAGGGGGAGCCCGTGGCTGAGTGGCTAGCGCGCTAGTCTCTCATGCTACAGGTTCTGAGTTCGAATCCCAGTCCCGACGGGGCTTTTATAAGGATGTAAAAAAATGGGGATTCACTCACAGCCTCTCCCCCGGGTATGTGAGATCCGTCAGCCAAAGGGTGGCCACTCACAAAATTAGTCGTAGGGAGTGATGACCCTACACTAAAAATTGCATCGTGAAACGTGAGTGTAAACTCGCAGGAGTTTATACCACGAGGCCCAGGGCCTACACGGCCTGTCGCGCCACTGGAAGAAGATTGATCTTATTTACTTATATCGAATCAATACAGTTGTAATTTTCTTTGAATAAATAATAAAATAAAGTTATATTAATGTATGTATTTATTAAATTTATATTTCAAGTTATTGATGTTTGCTATAATCAATTGTTGACTCCATCGTTTTGGATTCTTCAGTTTTCTATTAATGTACTTAGAGCTATATTTTATTATGTAAACTTTAAAACCTTTTTGTCTGTTAATGTAAAAATGACTGTTAATTAATCTACATAGTGATTAAAAATATATTTCTGATAATACAAAAATAAAAAGCGCGCAACAATCAGTTAGGTTTATTCGCTTTTCATCACTACAAGTTTCCATATAAGATAAAAATTTTCTCTGAAATCTTCTATTTTATATTTCATTATCTATTCTTCTAATTAAAAAAAAAATCTTATTTATTTTTAGGTTGGTTATCAAATTCGTTCGACATGTATATTTGCCAGTTGTTTTTTTTTTGGAAGGTGGAAAGGTTACTTTGATTGAATTACGAAATTAAAATTACTTTGGAGTAAGGAGATTTCTGCATTTAAGTCATGTCCGACTATTTCAAACAGAATGAAACCTACATTCTATTTTAACTTAATTAACTTTATTAACATCGATAGCGATATACCGTGTTTAATGAAAATCGAAAAAGTTGCAAAATTCATGGTTTAAAATGGCTCTTCTGGTTCGCCGATTTTGTTGAAAAGGTTACTGCAACATCTCAGAGATATAAGCATCTAATTTTAGTGTTATACAGCTTATCGTTTTCTTGCTAGACCATTTTTCGGGATTTTGTCATTTGGACTCAGGTTAATAATTGGAATAAAACGTTCATTTCCGGTGAAAAGTGGAAATTAAACGTTTTTTTTTTCTATCGCAAATAGTTTTCCTTACTATATTTTTTCCTATTTAAAAATAAATTTCTTATTAATTAAAAAATTTCATTCAAATTTACTAGTTGTATTATTTGTTATAAAGTTGTAAATTCCAATAAACAAATATAAAAAAAAAATGTATATTTATTAAAAAAAAAAAAAAATAGAAACATTTGTTGCGGACAACAAACACGATTTTCTTCGTTTAATAAAATTAATTTAAGAAATATTAAATTCAAGATGTGAAATACGTATAAAGAATTATATTCATTTTCATTGGAAGCATATGTTTTAGATTAAATAATTTAACAAAGTAAATTTTTTACGTATAATAATCACTTAAGCTTAATCGTCACTTTAGCTAAGTATTGTATAATAATAAAGATGATGGAAGAAAATTATACTTGTTTTAATATGGATAAATTGCAATGTATTTTACTTATAAACCTTCTGAAAAGAAAGCCCTAAATGATAATGAAAACCTTATCAAAATCCGTCCAGTGGTTTAGAAGGAGATAACGAAAACCAAGACCCTCGGTATCATTTTATATGATGAAATGAAATGAAAAAACTTCTTTATTATCCTGGGACTAAAGTCCCTTAAGAATAAAATAAAATACATAATTGATGACCGGAACAGTGTGGCTTAGAATTTGTCATTCTCTTCCATTTTGAACCGTATCCTGGTTACAATAAATGTCAATTGTTAAGAATCCTTTCAACGAGAATGGCGACTTTAACTTAGAATGAAAAAAACAAAAATTAAAACAGTCCTTAAAATATGAAAATCGGGCATATCCTTTGAAATAGCAAATTAGTCCTTTTCGGGCGTAACCCACCTCACCCACCCTAATATAGACAGTTAGACTTAAGTTATTTCGAACAGCTTCTTGCATCGGGAAGAGAGTTTCTATATTAAAAAGAGTCCTTTTTAGTATGGTAATCCTAGTTACCATTGATTTATTTCGATTCGTATCCTTTTAAAAGGAGAATCGAGTCAAAAATGGAGGTTCTCTTCCATTTTGAACCGTATCCTGGTTACAATAAATGTCAATTGTTAAGAATCCTTTCAACGAGAATGGCGACTTTAACTTAGAATGAAAAAAACAAAAATTAAAACAGTCCTTAAAATATGAAAATCGGGCATATCCTTTGAAATAGCAAATTAGTCCTTTTCGGGCGATATTCGAAATGGAAGAGAACCTCCATTTTTGACTCGATTCTCCTTTTAAAAGGATACGAATCGAAATAAGTCACTGGTAACTAGGATTACCATACTAAAAAGGACATTTTTAATATAGAAACTCTCTTCCCGATGCAAGAAGCTGTCCGAAATAACTTAAGTCTAACTGTCTATATTAGGGTGGGTGAGGTGGGTTACGCCCGAAAAGGACTAATTTACTATTTCAAAGGATATGCCCGATTTTCATATTTTAAGGGCTGTTTTAATTTTTGTTTTTTCATTCTAAGTTAAAGTCGTCATTCTCGTTGAAAGGATTCTTAACAATTGGCATTTATTGTAACCAGGATACGGTTCAAAATGGAAGAGAACCTCCATTTTTGACTCGATTCTCCTTATATTATATTATATTGCAGCACAAAATATAATTATTCCACATCTTATTATATTTTTTCTAATTTATTTTTTAGGTTTCTTACTAACGTATGAACATATATTTCTTATTTCCTCCCTCATGTGTAACTTTCATTTCCACATATTTAAAATTAACATTACCACCACTGCTTATTTGTTTAACTCTACTTTATCTTACCTGTTTATTTTTTTATTTCTATCTCCTATGAATTATTATTTTTTTAGTAATTCGTCATATTTCGTTTTATTAAGTTTTTCTGTTGCAATTGTCGGAATGGCTTAGAATGACAAATTACTAAACTAGAAAAATAATAGAGGTTGTAATATATATACATCTTTACAAGTCGGACTTACAGAATGAAATAAAAAAATAAAAATAAAATAACGAAAAAACAAAATACAGAAATAGCTAATTCATCAGTGATAATTTAAGTAATGTAAACACACACAAAAAATACAATAATAATAATTGGAATTTATAGCATCTGCAGTTGGAAGTTATTGTCTATTTGACTGGGTTAGGAGAAGGTGGTTGAAAAGGAGCGATTTGAAGGAGGAAGTCGTTCTTACATGACGGATCTCAGGAGGGATAGAATTCCAAAGAGAAGTTGCTTTGGCTAGAAAGGACTTGTAAAAGGCAGCAGGACGGTGAGGAGGAGGGTGAGGTCAGAAAGCCGGGATCTGGTAGAACGGGGCTGAATTGATGATTTAAATTGAAGGGATTGGAAGATGTAGCTGGGACGATGAGTTCTGATAACCTGGTAGAGGAAGGAAGCTAGGAAATACTGGCATCTGTAACCAGGATAATGCCACCTTAACTCGGCGTAATACTGGATTATATGCGTGTCTCTGGTGATCCCGAATACAAACCGTATTGCACAATTCATAATACGCTTGAGTTTTGCTTCGAGCTCACCTGAAAGTCCGCTGTACACCTCGCAACCGTAGTCAAAGTGGGGAAAGACAAGAGAAGGAACAAGGAGTTTACGAATATTGAATGGTAGGAGGTGATGGAAGCGACGGAATTGCTTTAGGGTTGCTATGGTTCGGCGGGATATTTGGGAGATGTGTGGTTTCCAAGAGAGAGTTTGGTCTAGAGTAATACCTAAGTTCTTGACGGATGAATGAAAAGAGATAGGAGTATTGTTTAGGAAAAGGTTGGGGGAACTGGGAAAGGATTTAAGGAGAGCAGGTGATGCTATCAGGATGGCTTTTGTTTTTTCAGCGCTTAGCAGGAGTTTGTTGCTGTTTGACCAAGCACTTATATTATTTATGTCCTCCTGAAGTTTAGAGATAGCATCAGGAAATTCATTTGGGGTAAAGGAAATATGATGAGATTATTTAATACATATAAACACATGTTTCTATCTAAATAAATGTAATTATTTAATCTTTTTCATAAATAACTTAATTTATTTTTTTTTTTTTAATCTTAGATTATTTGAAAAACGGAGATAAGTGTAAGCCGTGTGTTGAATGCACCACATTTTTTTCTTTTGTGAATAAACGATAACAAAATTAAATAAATGTTTAAATATCAGCTTTTGATCTTTCAGTATTCAAATGAAGTTATATTTGTCATTGATTTGGAAAATAAAATCCTGAATTTTGGTATATTCGAGGTAAAAAAGAGCACAAAACTATTGCGTATTCTTTAAGAAAATAACTGTAACCTTTGCAGGCATATTTGAATGCAAATTTAGCCTTTCAGTCCAGGTACAGTGTTTCGAAATGGAAAAACGTTGCTGTTGCCGTGACAATGGCGGTATTAGAAACCCGTTGCTTAAAACTTTCATATAAACTTCTATATCTTTTTTCTCCATAATATGAATTTATTTAAATATAAAATAAGAATAATTGGTAATGGCCACATTCGACTTTTACTAACCTCGATAGTGAAAATCGATTTAAGAACTATTAAATAATGTTAGGATTAAAATAAAGGTAAGTGAAAATAAAAAATTTTAAGGAAATATATTAAGATTCGTTGGAAACATAATTTAAGATAAAATAATATACCAATAATAGCTGTACCAGCAAACGTTGTTCTGCCATATAAATTATTTTGCACCTTTTTACGATTTTATCAAAAAATATGTAAAATTTAATGAACTTTAATATCATGTAGGTTTCTTTCTGATTGAAATATTGTGACAGTGCTTATATACGGATCTTTAACATTTTCTTCCTCTAAGGTACCTTTAATTTTGTCGATTCAAAAAATGAATCATATCTATTTTTTTTTTTTTTTTTTAGATTATCCTATTATGAAGAGTATTTCAATATAAATGAGGTAATTTTGGAACGATCTCTTCTATAGAACAATAAATAATAGATAACTGTCATAATCTCCAACCATTTTGATTTTAATATTTTGATATTTAAAAAATATAATTATATATGCATTGGTTTAGAGGCATGGTGCAGTGGGAGTAAGGTTCTAACTCCAGTCTACTCCTAGCGTAGCCTTATGTAAAATTGTTAATAGAATATGGATGTTTTAAAGAAAATATTAATGTTGTAACAACCAATAGATATAAAAAAAAAAAACTAACCATTATTATTTCAAATGAGGATTTTTAATAAAATAATTTTGACATTATTAGGAGATGTTTTTATGTAAGTAGAGATGTAATACTGTTTAAATTGTTATATTGTGATAATGAATTGTTTAAATTGATATTTGTGTTTGTTGAATGTTTTAAATTAATTTAAATTTTGAATTGTTAATAGTTTTGAATTAACAAAATTCTGAAGATGAGGCATTATTAGCCCAGAAACGTCAATTATATATGAAGAATAAATGAATGTTTATCAAATGAAGAGATCGTTCCAAAATTACCTAATTTATATGAATCATATCTTCTTATTAAAATTGATAAAAATTGGCTAAATATAAAAGTTGTAAGAATTTTATAACTAACTACAGAAGGAAAGAGAAAACCTATTTTTATAATGTGATTTTTTTTTTTTTTTTTTTAACATGAGGATAGTAATATAGATTTTAGAGAAAATATTATCTTATATACAAATTTGTAAAAGGTAATGTAAAGAGACGAATAGGGATTAAACTTATTATTACTGACTATTATATATAACAATTTTATATTGCTCTATTATTTAATCTGAATCATATTTTTCCAATAAAACTGAATAAACCTTTTATCTAAATTAACATTAAAAATAATAAAAATAGGATAGAGACACCTGAACCTAGCCGTATCAAATATACATAAAAAAATTCATGAACATCGGTCTAGCCGTTTTAAATTTTGACCATTTCAATCAGAATGAAAAATACATGATATTAAAGCTTATTAAATTTTACATCTATACAGCGAGTTAAATCAAAATATGAAATTTCAGTTTTATACTGCTTTTCGTTTTCGTGCTAGACTTGGTTATTTCGTCTCAGGAAACCCAAAAAACGTTTGTTTCTCATGAAAACTCGAATTGAAAAATTTTCATGATCGCATTACTTTGTACTTTGTGTGTACTTCATAGAGTGAAAGAAAAATAATAATAGCACTTTATTTGTATTGGAAACTCAGTTATTTTTATTTCGACAGCATAGCTAGAAAATCTATTTATTTCACTACTTTTTTTAGTATTTGGAAATTGATTATATATTAGTTTTAACTCAGAAAAGAAAATAAGGAGTGATTTATAAATGTAATATTTACAACATGAAATTATTATTTTAAAATATTAAAACTTTGAAATTCTTCATTAAATCTATATTACTTCTCTTCTTCTTTATTAAAATATTTATCAATAACAATTATATTATTTCATACTAAATACAACGCCCGACGCCTTACCTCATCTTAAGGTACATTAATTACTATGTTATTAATTATCATAACGAAATAAATTATTTTGTTACTTTAAAATTAATTTGAAATTATTATTATAAATGATCAAATATACATAAATAAATAGCTTGAAATACTATCATAATAATTTGTTAAATCTTACCATTTTATACAAAATCGTCTACTGTTCTATAAACGAATATTATTTTAAATATAAGTTGTAGTTTCGAAGACTAATATTTGACATATATAACTAGAAAGGTAACATGCCCATAACAAACAAACAATTGATATCAGGATCGCATATACATAAATTAAATTTATTGTAAAAATAATTAACTTTTAAACAGTTACTTTGCTGTAGATTTTAAGCATTTTAAATATTGAAGAATTATTTTATTCATTGCAATTTTTAGGGATTGAATCTACAAAATAATTTTGGAAAAATTTTAACTTTCAATCAGACGCTTCTGTTTCTCACAAAGTAATCCCTTCGTGTTTTTTCATCAACTCAATTTCGGAATATTATTTTTATATTATTTAAATCCAGAAAAGTACGTTTTGAGATGATTAATCTAAAGAATTTTTCAGGGATTAATACGCAATGGCTCTAGAGAAATAAAAAACATGGTAAAAATTTTTAAATGTAGATTTTACACTAAAACCATAACTTATATGCTCTATGTCTAGTAGTGATTAGGAAATTGTATACAAATATGAAATTGATATCTCAGTAAATTTTTGAAAGAAATTACTAGAAGAAAAGTATCTAGGAAATAAATATATTTACAAAAAATTTATTAAATGAAAATCGCTTTTATAGCTTTGAAACTTGATGTATTTCCTTTAGTCTTACTTAGCATTTTTATTTTTAATAATTAATTATATCAATTTACTGATTCAGTTATGTGCATAAAAAAGTAAATCCTTTGAATAAAATTTAAATAAAATACAAAATTTTTTGAAGCACACTTTCTTTTTTTTTTACATCAATCTTTAGTTGTATAGAATAGAATACATCTGCACCGTTTTAAAACATTGATTGGAAATCCATCACAATGCGCTACTTATTTGCTAATATTTATTTTTTACATCGATTGTTTTATTTTTGATATACATTAAAAAAACTAAGAAAAGAAAAAAAAAGAGAAACAACACAAAAAATAAAATGAAATAAACAGGTAGAAATAATAATTAAAATAAATTAATAAACAAAAGTACAGATGTTAAAATCATAAGATAGAATTCAGTAATTTAGAATTTTCATAACAGTATATGTTTAGTTCTCTTATGTCTATATTTAGAGGGAGATAGCTTAGTATAATTACCAATTTTTATAAGAATATCGTCAGTCAATTGGCATTTTTAGAAAAATTATAGTGTTTGTTGGTGTATAAATTCTTCTATTGTAGGGATGTCCAGTTCTTTGTGCATGGTAGTTATTTTTGTGTATTGTAGATAATTATTAATAATTCTTAGGCATCTATTTTGTTGTACTTGCAATTTGTTAGTATGTGTGTTTGCTTGCAAGACTTCACGCTGGGCATGCATATGTAATTATAGGCCTCATAAAAGATTTAAATAAAGTTAGTTTCTTTTTGGTTATAATTTTAAATTTTTATTATAGTACATTTTATATAATAATTTACGGCACTATTATTTTATGTCTATTAATTAGTTTCTTATCAATTAAGAGTAATTATATAATTAATTTTATGTTTATTTATTATTTTATGATAACAATATAATTTTGTTTTTAGATTCGTGTATTTTTTTTATTTATTTTTTTTTTTTATATTTTCCTTTATCTTCTTTTTCTGGCTAATATTGAATTGAATTTTATTTGATATTGTATAAATTTAATTTTGAATTGAATATTTTATATAAGTATTGAAATATTGTCTCTATCTTCTATTATGTTTTCTAACAGATTTTGCCTAGTATGCGAATAATTATAAATGGCGATTTTTTACTATGATAAACATTTAAATCTACATCGTTCTTTAATTAGCTTCTAAAATAATTCTCTCATTACATTTCAATTAATTCATATCCCAAATTAAGTAAGTAGTTATTCATTTCAGCCAATCATGATTGTATTGGGTTGTGTCACATGAAATGTCCGTTTTCAAGGTAAAGGATTTTTTAAAAATACGATATGAAAAAAAGATAATTTTATTCAAAGTATTTACCTTCTTTTTCTACACATTTTTCCAACGTGACACCAACTTTTATTATCCCCGAACTGAAAAACTCTGAGCATAAATTGAAACAAAATCTGAAAACGCACATTTCACTTGATCATCATTTAAAAAGTTTTTCTTTGACGAAGTTGTCTAAATTCCTGGACAGGTGGTAATGGCTGTTGGAGACTATGTCGGGAGAATATGTTGGGTGCGGAAGAACTTCGTAGCCCAGTTCTTTCAATTTTTGCACGGTATGTTTTGAAACATGGGGTCTTGCTGCCACTCAGTGTGATCATGGGTACCCATGTATCGAGCTTTTTTACTTTCTCAATAGACTTTAAATGTCTGGAAACGGTAGATGCACTTGCATTTAATTTTGCTGAGAGTCCTTTATTTGTTTGGTAGGGGTTTCCTTCTACTGTATGTTAGAGACATCGTTGTCTATTACGGACGGAGGTCTTCCTCGAGGCAAGTTTTCCAAGTCGGTATCCTCAGCTGAAAACTTAGCAAACCAACGGCGAATGGTCCGTTCATGAACACTCCCTTCCCAAATGCCCTTGCAAATATCTCTAGCGGTCTCAGCTGCTGAATGGCCGAGTTTAAACTCGTACAAAAATATTACTCGAAAATCGCGTGTTTCCATGTTCATATTTGAGGTAAACTAAAAAGTGGGCATTTGGTTGGGAGGCTAATGTTTATAATACAAAGGTAGAGGATTAGTAACTGTTTAACTTTAAATATGTAAACATTCGAAAGAAAACAACAGAGACCTGCAAAATCGTTTATCTATTTAAGAAACTATAAAAACGGACATTTCATGTGAAACAACGCAATATAATGTAAATAGATTATTCTTGAATTTAAGCAAATATTTAACCAATCGTAGTAAATAAACTCGTTAGTTAGTTCAATAAAATGTAGTTCTTGCTAACTGCAATACTATCAATAGAGTTTTTATCTGTAGTATATATCTTTTATAGTAAATAGCTAGTAAATTATTTACTAATGGGTTTATATTATCGGTAATCTCAGTAAGCATCGCCATATAGTTAGTTTTATCACATAGTTGGAATGGTTAGTGCTACTTGGTACTGTTACTTTTAAAATAACGACTAGCACTATTCTCAGTTCCTATAAACATTCGGTTACCAATCACTCATCGGGCTCATCGATTAGAAAAAGTTTCTTAAAGGTTAACTGTATTATTTTATAACGCTCTTTATTAAAGAATCTAAGGATTGCGTTTATTCTAAATTTCGTACTTTCAAAATAAATTTCATCAAGATCAATAATAAACGACTGTTTTTTCTACTTAATTTTAATTTTAAAAATTATTATTATTATAGTCCATAAATAAATATAGAATAACCAAAAATGTGTATTTCAATTATAGGAATTTATCTCAATAATTGCTTATTTTTTTTTTTTATTATATATATTTATTTATTTTATATTTTTATGTTTTTGACTTTACTTTTTTTTTTCTGTAAATATTGTATGAATGTGGTGCCATATCATTATTACTATAGTTCATTAAAAAATATTGCTATATATATCCGTATAAAAAAATAAAACATATATTTATGTTCCTGAGAGTTTTGTATTTATTAATGAACTTGCCAAAATACGAACGATCGCTTACCACTTTCCAACTTATTAATTTTTTTTATTACTTTATTAGTTAACCAACGGATTTTTTGATTTGTTATTCGTTTTAACGTATCTTGAAACGTACATTTTAAAAATCAAATGTTAATAATTATAATAATAAAACCGAAGAACAACTAATGTGTCCGATACATTCAATTTTCAGTTTTAAATTTTAACTACTTGAGCAATTGGCAGTTTCTCTTCATATTTTTAATGTGCACTATATTTTATCATCATACTTACTTGTTGTATTATAATATACAATTGTAAATTTTAATAAATAAAAATATTTAACTAAGATTTATTAATAATTTGTTTACTGGACGTATCAACTTGACTCCGACTTATTTTATTAAATTTACCATACCATTTAAAATTAATAGTAATATTTATATATTAATTTCAAGGCAAAAGGGTTTGAGTTGTCAAAATATGTAATAGAAAATCAGATTTTCATTTACCCTATTTTATCCTAAGGGTATTCTTTTGAAATCGATTTAATTGTTTTTTAAATTTAATTTTATTGTTTAAACTAAATTTTCTCCCTATTACATTCAATCTTATATCTACAGAAATGCATACAAAAAGCATAGTTATATTGCAAATTATTAAATATCTGTTGGATCTAAGTTTCTTTTTTGTCATCTTTTAGCTGAGAAGTTAATTAAAAATATTATAAAATCAGTTGATTAATGATACGAACTACTTTGTAGGAAGGTAAAGAAAGATGAATGAGCTATAACAAAATCGTTTCTACATACAATCTAGATAAAATAATTAAAAATATAGGTGATATAGAACGCAATGTAGACTCTGGTCATTAATTAAATAACTGGAAGAAACTTCCAAAACTAACATGATATGAAACAAGTTCATACAAATTCTACATTTATCATAATCGTAGTGAACCAATTATTGCTTTGAAAGCTGTAGATATTTCAGGTTTGAAAATTGACAAATTTTTACTTTCACTTACTATATATAGTAAGGGAAAGTATTGCGATCGTGAAAATTTTCGAATTCCAGTTTTCAACGGAATACACGTTTTCTGCACTTTTTTTCGATTTTCTCGAAAACGGTTCCGACGATTTTGATTAAACTCGCTATATCGATGTAAAATTTAATGGGCTTTAATATCATGTAGGTTTTATTTGGATAAAAATGGTCTGACAGGGCTTAAATGCCGATATTTTAAATTTTCTTCCCCCTGAAGTATCATTGATTTTGTAGATTTAATAATAATAACTAGATTATCTTGTTAACTCTTATGAAAAACAGGTAAATATATAAATTGAATAAATTCGATACCCAACTAAAGGAGAAAACAGAAAAAAATATTTTTTTAATGCAAATTTTTCGTTTTTGAGCATAAGAGTAGTAATATACATGAATGATATACCGTTGGAAAGCTAAAGATTTTAGAAAAAATATCATCTCATACACAAGCTTTTAGAAGTTAATGGAGAGTGATGAAAAGAAGATAAAACTGACTGATTATTTAAGATAATAATATTGATTTTTTAATAAAACACATGTTTCTATATAAATTAAATTTGATTAATTCCTTAATAATTTCACGTATTTTTATCTCTAACTGTATTTGAAAATTCTTTCATTGATTTTAAAAATGGAGGTAAGTGAAAGTCGTGTGTTGCCCGCACCAGATTTTTTATTATACTAATAAAAATATATTGCGAAAAAGTTTCTTGATAATGTATGCTACACTTGAATTTTTATGTATCTAATTATATTTAATAACTTTTAGACGTATTATTATAATATCTTTTCGTTGATTACAGATGTATTTTGGCTGTCCACTTTAAGATCGAGGAAGGTAAGATGATTAAATCTCTCATAATTTTGCATGCTGTTTTTTATTTTTTAAATTATTAATATTTAGGTTATCAATATTGTTCTCACTATTTTTCTGTTCTGTCGTGAAAATTTTCGAATTCCAGTTATCATAGGAAATACACGTTTAAGTGTCCCCTGCTTAACCCTTTTTCATTCTTCTGCCTATATATTTCATCTCTAACTGTATTTGAAAATTCTTAAATTGATTTTAACAAAACAAAGGAGGTAAGTGAAAGTCAATTATTACACGCACCAGATTTTTTTTTTTTTTTTCTAAAGGAAGTAAATCTTGTATTTTGAGCTATTTAAGCTTTCATATATTAAAATAAATATAATCACTGGTGTAGTTCTATTTACAGTTAAATGAGCACACATTAACTTCCTTTTGTCAATCCATTACTATATTTCATAAGCATTCACATCTATCAACGTTTTGGGGCTGTTTCCCCTCATGCTCATTTATTATAACTGTTAATATTAAGAAAAACTTCCAGAAAAATTAAAAAAGAAAAGAAACTAAATTAAATATGGAAATTAACACTAACCATATGACTAATAATTCATCTAATTTGAAGAAATAAATAGATGAACTTTTAGATAAGCACATTATATCTTAAAAATGGGGAAACAGTCCCGAAACGTTGACAGATGTGAATGTTTATGAAATAAAGTAATTGATTGACGAAAGGAAGTTAATGTGTGCTCATTTAACTGTTAATATTAAGAAAAATTAAAAAAGAATAGTAGTTATATTTGTTTTCATAATAATTATGATATACAGACGGTTATGGTTAAATAACTATCTAAAATTAAAAACTGGTCGATGAGTTTAATTTTTTATAATTCTTATTTTCCTCAAACATGTTGCATTGTCCTACAATGAACACATCCATTTATTATAATAACTTATGATTGAAAAGATAGTGTATTGACACTATTTCGCACCTATTTGACAAATCGTTTTCTCCCATAACTGTTTCGAATTCATAACTATCCGTTAATTGATTGTGTAAAAAAAAAAAGTTAAAAAACAAACGTCAAAGACTTGTCATGCTGTAACAGACTCGATGAAAAGTCACTTCGACAGGTCCCCATATAAGGAATACAAGGAAATTGATCGTTGATTATCCGTAACGCTATGTTGTATTAAAGGAAGCATTAATATTATTCAATATGTCCTTCGCTCAATGCTAGGTTTTATCCGTCACTTTATCATAGGCGTAACGATCATAGGAGCACATTTAAATTCCGGTATCATTGTAAATTATGGGCGTCATAATTTGCATATAAACAGAGTATATAGATGCATATCCTATTTAAAGGAGTAACTTAAAAACTATTGAACTTCTGTAGCGTTTTTCAAAATTCTACTTATTTGTTTATCTCTATATGTCTATCTATCTATCTAAATATATCTACACACACACACACACACATATCATTAGTTATGATTGCATATTTAGATCACTTTTTATTTAATGATGTATGAGAATAATTGATAACTTACATGTGTAAAAAATGAATGGAATATTACTTTGTAAATAAAATATATATCTTATTACATCATTACAGAAAGACAATCGTTAATAATAAATGATCTAATTAACATATTAAATCATTTATGGAATGGTATCATTTTTTTTTTTTCCCTCTCTTTCTCTTTTCTCCTTTAGTTGGTCATCAGATTCGTTCGATTTATTTCTTTACTAGTTTTTTTTTTTTTTTTTTTTTTTTTTTTTTTTTTTTTTAAATACTAACAAGATCAAATTGTTAATGGTTAGAGCAATTGAGACGTTGATTTCCAAAAGGTACGAAAGGACATTTTTTACAAAATTGATTATTTTACATATTTGTATTCTCATCATTTAGTTTTATCAAAATCTTCTATTTCATTTTATCTAATGTACATCTAAGTCCTTTATAAACGCAATTTAGAAATATAATTACTTTCTAAAGGAAATAACTACACATTTAATTTCGTTCCAAATTATACCATCTCATTTCATATCTTTAATATGATGTTATTAATATACTAAAAAAACAATTCTGGATTTTAATGAGAAAAGAATCAAATTAGCTAATTTAATAATATAATAATTAGCGATTTTCGCGTCTCCTGTAAAATTTCCTAGAATGGATATAGTACCTTTTGGAAATCAACGTCTCAATTGTTGATGAAATCGTAAAAAGGTGCAAAATGCATGGTATAAATTGGCTCTTCTGGTTTGCCTATTTTAATTAAAAAATACACAGTCCTGGAGTTTAAAATCACAATGAAAGAAATATTAACATAGGAAGATAAAAAAAGTTTAACCATAAATTAATTTCGAGTTAGTTAAATGAATGTCAAGAAAAATATATATATATATTGATACCATACGACGGATTTTGATATAGCTTTCATTTATTTTTACTTTTCTGAAGGTTTATAAATAAAATACATTGTATTAAGTTTTTCTTCAGATGGGAAAATTAAATTTTCTGTAATCAAGGCATCAAGAAATCTTTTCTTAAATATAAGTTGTAATATAGACGTATAATATACCGTTGGAAAGCGCAAGATTTTAGAAAAGTAAATATGTCTTAAAAGTTAAGAGAATGATGTTATAAGCCCTTAAACTTATGAACATATGTTATTTGTAACGTTTGTAATAAGGGAGGTTATGGGAATCAGTGCTTCCACCTAATATACACAAGATGTTAGAAACAACATTACGTTCCAAATCGTAAGTAAGTTATTAAAATAATTAAAGTTGTTAGTAATCCATAAACTGACATTGTTATTAATTATTTCTACTTTAAAGATTATTTAAAGAAAACAGGTTTTTTTACTTTAAACTAAATGAAAATTTGACGCAAACTTATTACATTTATTTTAAATAGTTCATTAAAAAATAAAAATAAATAAATCATAATCAACTGAATAAAATTGGAACCGTCGTTATTTATGTTTAAATATATATCTATTTATATTTATATTTTTACTGTCTTAATTTTTTGACATTTATGTTATTCTATGTCCTATTTATTTATTTTTGTTTTTGTGAAGATTCCAACTTCATTTTCGCGTTATTTTTCCACTGTATATCTCGTGCTTGATAAATTCACGATTAATAGAAGTTGACATTTTTTTTTCCGAAAATGCAAAATTTATTAACAATAAAAATTTCTCGTCAGAAATATAAGTTGAATTAAAACAAATTATTAAGTGATTACTCAGATAAATAATAATATTAACCCATATCATTCAGTATTTTTATAAGGTTTTTAGACGAATTTTACATTTTTTTTTTTTTTTTTTTTAATAGACATGAGTGATTTCTAGACTTACTATACATTTCGTTGATTCATTGTTGTATTTCACCACTATTATTAATTTCCAAATTAGAACAGATCTTAATATTACTCAATACAAATTGTTGTTGAATAAATTTTTTTTTTTTTTTTTAAGTACTTTAACCTGTGAAGGGTAATATTTAATTATTTTGCTCTTATTTATTTATTTATTTTTTCTTTGTGTGATATGAAAGAAACTGTGATTGAGATTTAGTTATCACGCATAATCGTTTTGGAAATTATCTAAAATACTTATTATTTTTTTTTAACAAAGTACTGATTTTATTTCTCAAACATCATAGTTTTTAGTATGATAGAAATAGTTCTAAAATATTTAGAAATAAAGATATTGTGATAGAAAATACTTAATGCATTAGAAGAAATTAAAAAAAAAAAAAAAAATTCTCTATATGTCTAATATTGGTTTTTATACTTCATTTGTAGTTTAATTAAACGAATTAAAATAAAATTGACCTAGTTTGTTGGTACTTTTTGAAAAATTAATATACATTTCATGTAGTTGTTCCTATATTCATAGTTTTATGTTAAACTATACCTCTATATATAAAGGTAATACGAATTACTTAAATTTGATGTAGGTATAAGATATGTAAGGTTTTTAAAAATGATAATCGGATTGATTTATTGTTGATTTATAATCAATTATATGGGTATACACAATAAATATACATGATAAAAAAAAAAAAAAAAATGAATTAAATATATAAGAGAAAATGTGATTTAATTAAAAGCGTATGAATGAATTAATATAATCCGATTATTGAGCATTCTTATTTATTCGACACATTATAATATCATTCCATAAATGATTTAATATGTTAATTAGATAATTTATTATTAACGATTGTCTTTCTGTAATGATGTAATAAGATATATATTTAATTTACAAAGTAATATCCCATTCATTTTTTACATATGTAAGTTATCATTACATACATACCTCATTAAATAAAAAGTGATCTAAATATGCAACTATAACTAATGATACTTATCAATTAAGTTGATATTTAATTTATTTATATCAGTTGTTAGTTAAACATAGTTATATCGATATATTTAAATTCTTTCGTTTATGGAATTTTTTTTAAAAGGGTATAGCCGGGTAAGTATGGTAAATCTGCCCCCGTTGCTTTTTGCCTCAAACCTGGGGGATCAGTTTGGTGTCAAATAAAAATGATTCACCTAAATTTTTAGTTTTTTAATTCAAACGGTTTTCGAGATTTTTAGAAAAATCTATTTTTTAGATTTTTTATTTTAATAGTAAAATTTGAAATTAATCAATAATGTTTTTTCTCTGATTCTTAGGAGTCAAAGACATGAAAAAAATGATATGATCATGATTCTTAAACAAAAAGGCGATTCTTAGCGGTAGAAAGAAAATCAAAATATATATTTGTTTTAACCTTTTCGAAAGGTGTCTATCACAGATTTTTTTTCTGATAATGTCTTTTATACTCCTCTATACACAGGGTTTTTTTTTCGATTTTTTTGAAGTGGTGGAACAATATGAAAAAAAATTAAAACCCATTTTTTTTTTTCTGAAATTCTGCATTTAACTTATATTTCTTATTACATATTATTGAAAAATGTGTAAACAAATATTTCTCACTAAAAATTCAACATGATATCATATTCATAAAATTATTGGGTAAAAGCTATGTTTTTCAAAACGCGCACCAGACTAACGCCGTTTATTTAGCCATTATCAATCATTTCAAGATCTCGCTTGTTCAGGTATTGTCTATGGTTTTCTCTAGCGAGGATGTATTTTGGGTTAAAAAATAATTTTCTACACATTTTCCAATAATCTAAAAACAATAAGTTTCTTAAAACGCAAGATTTCAGAAAAAAAAATGAGTTTTTTTAATTTTTTCCATATTGTTCAACCGCTTCGAAAAATTCTTGAGCACAAAGGAGCATACAAGACATTTTCTGGCAATATTTGGTGAGTGACATCTTTCAAAAAGGCTAAAAACATATATTTTGATTTTCATTCTACTAAAAATTGTTTTTTCTTCATGCCTTTGATTCCTAAGGATCAGAGAAAAAAATTATCATTAATTAATTTAAAATTTTACTAATATAAAAAATGCGGAAATCAAAAAAGGGTTTTTTTTTTTTTTTTAATCTCGAAAACCGTTTGAATTAAAAAATTTAGATGAATTATTTTTATTCGACACCAAATTGATCCCCCAAGTTTGAGTCAAAAAAGTCCGCAGAGGCAGATTTACCATCTCTACCCTTTCATGTAGGGTACCTAGGGTCACCCTTTTTAATAATGATAATCGACTTAGTATATTATTGATTTATAGTCAATTATATGGGTATACACAATAAATATACATGATAAAAACGAAATAAATAAAATATATGGAAAATACGTTTAAAGTCTCGATTACTAAGTATTCAACTCATTTTATCATTCCCTAACTGATTTAATTATATTTTATAATACTATTATAAAGTATATTAATTAGATCATTTATTTTTAACGATTGTCTGTTTTGTAATGATGTAATAAGATATATATTAATTTTGCAATGTAATATTCCATTCATTTTTTACATATGTAAGTTATCAATTATTCTCATACCTCATTAATAAAAAAGTGATCTAAATATGCAACAATTACTAATGATACCTATCAATTAAGTTAATATTTAATTGATATAATAGATTTATACCCCTTGTTAGTTAAACATAGATATATATATATATATATATATATATATATATATATATATATATATATATATATATATATATATATATATATTTAAACTCTTTCGTTTATGGGATTTATCTTTCATATTAATAAATAATTATGATTTGTAATTAAATCATTTAAAAAACTTGCATTTAAGGCTAAATAATTAGAATATTTTAACTTTAATTTTTAAAATATGGTACGCTGTTAACTATAGTTCAAATTTGAGAAGAATATAATTTTGTGAATTTAATATTAATTTAATATTATCCAATCAAGTATATAGTAAATATTATAATTGCATAATTCTTGAGTTTTGGATGGCACGTAATTTTATATTGTAAGAAATAAGGTTCGAAACCTATTCTACTACGTCCTAAGTGAATGGAAATAATTCCCATTCTTTCAATTTTCGTTTCCAGCAAAAAAATGTGCTTTGCTAAAGAAGTCTTCAATACAGATGGCTTTAACAAATTTTAAATGTTAGATCACAGATTGTGTATGTTTAGGCATATTCAAAGTTCACCTGCTTACTACAAGAATTCCTGACGGTATTTTTGACAGCTAAATAAATGCATTATAAATTTATAATATTAATTATATTATTAACCTTGTTATTTATATTTTTCAACGATAAATTTTATTTTACATTATAATTATAAGTGATTATAATTATACCATCGAATATTTATATGTTTAAACTTAAATAGACATCATTTTATAATTTGCTGGAATTAATATAAAATTATATGCAAGAGATACGATAATAAAAAATTAAGAGTGACATCATCAGTTTGATGCCTCATACTTATGTTGTCATATATACAAACCATAATATATTTATATAGATACAATATAATATTTTTATTATTATTACGTAATATACATTTATTAATGTGCTATCAAGGTACCTTATCTTCTTATAACTAATATGATAAGATAATTAAAGACATTGAAATATATTCTGAATTACACTTATATTTTAGTGTCTCAACAATGGTATGAATTAATTTTCAGCATTCATCTATACCTCACAATTTTAAATGGGGAAATCCCTGAAGATATTAAATTACATAGTATACAGTGTAATATAAATTTATTGTTAAAAAAAAAGTTATCTTTTATATTAATCAAATAAATGTATAAATAAATAAATGCAAACTTTTTTCAGTAGTAAATAGTAATTTTTAAAAATTAATAAAATTATATTACACTACTACATAATTATATTAATTTTTAGTATCATTTAGCACTAATTCCTGAAAAATAAATAATTAATTAAGTTTTTACTTAGATTATCTGCATAATTATTTACTCTCATATCCATAAATACAGTAATGTTTACATTGTAATGATATTTATTTATCATTATTTTATGTATAATATTTATTATTTAATAGAAGTTAAATAGCGCGGAAAGCAATGTGGCATATCATTTGTATTTTTTCTTTCCTTTCTGTCCATAAATAAAGTTTATTGATCTGTAGCAATTTAACGATGAAATAAAATTTGAACAGTTTATATTAAAAAGCACAAATAAACACTATGTACTGTAAATATAACTTATTCGTCCAATTTTATATGAACTTATCACTCATTTCAGAAGTCAGAATTTATTGCAGAATGTTGTGTTAATAATAATCAATGCTATTGTATCACATTTATCAGGTTTGAAGATAATAATAATAAAATAAAATTAATGAAAGTAACGGTAATTAGTTAAACAAATTGCCTAATTACTCACAGGTAATCTATATCGTATTTAAAAATGACAATTTAAAAATTTGTTTATTGTTTTTAGATTCATATTTTATTTTTTTTCTCTGATAGTTCGATTTTAAGCTATTAAAATAAAAACATATTATGGTATTCGGTTATCAAAAAATATTAAGAAATGATTATTTCATAAAACTAATTACACGAACGCATCGATATCGATGAATTATAATGCAGCGGAAGTTAAAATTTATTTAAAATTTCTATCTAATAATGAAATCACTGATATTTATAACTATTATTTACAAACGTGCTCGTTTTAATGTTTTCTTCGAAACATTTCTGCTTGGGGTCACCTGCGAAGTAGTGGTTAGCATAACATCCAGATCGCGGGTTAAAACACTTGGATTTTATAAAAAAGATTAAAAAATCTTTGGTTTTGCCATCCTTCAGAGGGGACGTAAAACGCTGTGCGATGCCAGCCAGCCAGATACTCATTAGAGATGGCATATCCTAATTAAGTCTTAATAGGAAAAAAAATAAAAGCACTGATATATTTTGGCTATATTAGTTAGATATGATATCATCAGTTATTTTTTCTTTTAAACACTTATGATAGGGGTCACCCGTGGTCTTGTAGTTAGCTTAACCGATACCTATAATATAACAGATAGCTAACGGCGCGGGTACAAATCCTGCAGATTGCCATATGATTTTTTAGAGTAACAAATCCTTGCTTTTACCATCCTCCGGAGGAGGTGTAAGATGTCAGGGGATGCTTAAAGATCCCTAACCATATTAAGCCTGAATAGGTAAAATTTAGCACTCCCACTGTACCATCGTCCGATTAGCCACAGTAACATAGATGGATGTTAAATGAATGAACAAGCACTTCCATTAAATTATAAATAAATGCACGAGATAAATAAATGTTAATTAATTACGCTAAGTACTCACCGGTTAGCAGAAGCTGATTGGTTTGTTGATGTTGATTATTATACAGCTACTAAAGTTGACTGACCGCTGAGCAACAACCCTACCACCTACCGAAAACAGACTGAGAGCAAGACGCCAGCCCGACGGCGCAACTCCCACTCCTCTCCCCTAGCTCTCAATCCTATTGGCCAGTTCCGAGATTAGGCCACGCCCACCTTAATAACCAGGCCCTAGGATCCAGTCAGTGAGATTTATGGACCACCAGTGAAAGAAATCCCCGGCCACGCCCAGAAATGGAACTCGACAATTACTCATAGCGTATACCTTCATCCTCTGGGCCTATTACATAAAACCTTTATCTAATATCTTATAGCTGCTGAATAATAACAATTGTGCTAACTTATGGGACTGCCATTGCTATAACCGGTAGGTTTTTACTTATTATCGCCGTTGCATCCTATTCCGGGCTGTTGTTGAGTAATGTGCATCTCCATTCCCTCAGGACTTATCAGTTATACTAACATCGGTTACACGATTGTTTGTATCGTTGTAAAGTGTAGTAGTGAAATTAATTATGTCTTACCGAGGACAGCTGTAATTGGTAGTTATCTTTTCCTTCCTCCTGTGTGACATCTTCATGCTTTGCAAAGCGGATGTGCTGAGTAGTTCTATGGATTCTCTTTTTTGTCAGTAATACTTTCTTGAATTGTCAATTAATTAATTAATTTACACAGATATCAGTTTCTTAATCATTTATTGTTTAATAGACTCCTTATCCTTCTTGTATGACAGTGCTATAAGCAGGGGTAAGAAGTTAGGAAAGAATCCGGAGGGTACCATACTTCGGTGACAGAATTTAAAAGATCGGAATTTCAATTTCAATTGAAATTTCATTTTCGGTTTAGTTCAGCAGAAATATTTAAGAGTTTTGTTTAACAGGGATCACTTGTAGCTGGGTGGCTAGCGTAACAGCCTCCCATGCTAAAGGTCACGGGTTCAAACCCGCAGGTGGTCCTAGGATTTTTTAATGGGAGTAAAAAATCCTTAGTTACGCAGTCCTTCGGAGGGGACGTTAAAAGGGGGTCCCGAGCCTGTGCGATGTCAGGTACTCGTTAAAGATTCCTATCCTAATAAAACCTGGATAGGCAAAATTTAGGACTCCCACTGTAGCATCGTCCGATTAGCCATAGTAGCATAAAGTGACGTTAAATGAATAAACAAACAATAAACAATAAGAGTTTTGTTTAACCACTCCCCTACTCTTTAGCTAACAAAGGATATTTCTATATATGCACATAGTTAAGATGTTTATTTAATTTTTATTTTATGTTTGATTCTATTTTACTTCCACTTACCTATGTATGAAATATATAATAAGGGAGAGTATTGCGATCGCGAAAATATTCGAATTCCAGTTTTCAACGGAAATACTCGTTTTAGGATCCCCTGAGTCTAAATAACCAAGTCGTACAAAAAGTGTGTGTCGTAACTCCTGGGCGTAAACGAATAGTCCTATGAAACTGAAATTTTATATCTAAGACAACTATACGTCCGAGATGTTACAAAAACTTTTTAATCAAAACCAGCTTACCAGAAGAGTCACTTTATACAGTACATTTTCAATTTTCTTCCGATTTTCTCGAAAACGGCTCATAACGATTTTGCTTAAACTCCCTACATCAATGTAAAATTTAATGGGCTTTAACATCATGTAGGTTTCATTCTGATTGACATAGTTTGACAGGGCTTAAATGCCGATATTTAATTTTGTTAAATTAAAAATAAATAAAATACCTTTAATTTTGTAGATTCTATAAAAATAAAACCATATTAACTTTTTACCATTGATAAAAAACAGGTAAATATATAGCTTCAACGAATTCAAAATCCAACTAAAGGAGAAAACTGAAAAAATATTTTTTTAATGCAATTTTTTTTTTAACATAAGATCAATGATATACATGTATAATATAGAATTGGAAAACATATTTTTGGATTTTAGAGAAAATATTATCTTATACAAAAGCTTTTAAAGTTAATAAAGAGTTATGAAAAGCCGATAAAACTAACTGATTATTTTAGATAATAATATAATAGATTTTTTAATGTTTCTATAGAAATTCAATTTTATCAATCCTTTAATGGTTTTACTTATCTTTATCACTAACAGTATTTAAAAATTCTTTAATCGATTTTAAAACCGTGGTAAGTGAAAGTTGTGTGTTGCCCGCACCAGATTTTTTTATTTATTGACAATGTCAATAAATGTAATAGCTTTTGGCTGGTGCATAGTTGTGTTGGTGTAACGTTTTATTCGCCCTTAAAAATGCAACGTTTTTGGCACAGTTTGTAGGTGTTGCAGGGGATCGAAAGTTTACCTACAGTTTCCGTATCAGAAATTCAATTGTAAAATATTCTTTGTATTTAACATTTCTTGCTATGGCCTGCCGTTTGGGAGCTTATTATAAGCTTTAAGATTATAACCATTGTCTGGATGAACATGGATGATTACAAATAAATTTTGTTAATAGATTATTTATATGTTTATTTAAACTAGCAGATTATTAAAATGCATATCCATGATATGTTGTTTTTCCCAGTATGGAAGAAATAATAAAGCCATGTTTTTTATTTATTATTTATCTCCTTATTTATTTATTTTTTTATTATTATCTCTTTTTTTTTTCCTTTTGTTTTGTTTTTATTTTGCAAATATGTTTTTAATGCATCTCATTTTATCATTTCTAATGTCCACTCTTAGAAAGAATTTATTATTGAATAGATAAAAAAAAAAAAATAATAAAAAAAAGGATAGTTCTTGATTGATATAATATCATTAGTTCATTAAATCGTCTGAAATAGTACAATAACATACAAATATTATACGTTTAGTTTGCCACATCCGCTTCAACAATTTTTTGTTTTTATTTTCCAACACCACATATATAATATTATAGGTGGAATAATCAGGTGTCAGTCTTTTTTTATGTTTCCAGTTTATGCTTGGACGTGGCTCAGTAATGTTGTTGTTTGTTTATTTATTTAACGTCGGACGATGCTACAGTGGGAGTCCTAAATTTTCCCTATCCAGATTTTATTAGGATAGGGATCTTTAACGAGTACCTGACATCGGGACCACCTTTTAAAGTCCCCTCCGAAGGACGGCATAACTAAGGATTTTTTACTCCCATTAAAAAATCCCGGGAGCGGCGTGGTCTAGTGGATAGAGCGCTAGTCCGGGACCTGGGTTCGAATCCCGGCTATGGCAGAATATTATTTATTCTGTTAATTCAGTCGGGGAGGCGACCCTAGGGTATGGAGACCCTCCTGGGGCAGAGGCAGCCTCTTTAAATTGTTTACCCAAAATAATTGGGGAAAAACCTGGCGGCTGAGCGCGATTAAGGCCTAATCACCTCATTGTACATCTGTTGGCTTAGAAACAGTACGAATCTCTACATGCACTAAGCCCAAGACCCTCCATGGGTTGTAGTGGTACAGATTTTTTTTTTTAAATCCTAGGACCACCTGCGGGTTTGAACCCGTGACCTTTGGCATAGGAGGCTGATATGCTAGCCACCCAGCTACAAGTGATCCCATGGTTCAGTAATGCCCTGATGATGGCTCATAAGCTTGAGCCGAAACGTCGGCAAAATTAAAATATTTAGAAAAGACTGACTCCTGATTATTCCACCTATAATAGTTTCTACAGTCGACTATACATCCTCAATATAATTCACATATATAATAAGAGATTTAATAGTCTCAATGAAAGGTTATTTTAATTTTCTAAGGTATGAATGTAGTCATGACTATTTATATTCCTCTTTTTTTTTTTTTTTTATTCTTGGCCATTCAATTTTTCTACATTTTATTTATTTATTTTGTACGAATGGTATGAATTGTTTTTTTTTTTTTAGCCGTAATTCCCTCTGCCCTTGAAGGTTACAGATTGTATTTTCCTTTTGAAAGGTGACATGAATATGGGTTACTAAAACTATTTGATTTATATATATTTTTCGTTTGTTTTGACCTTCACTTTAAATTTAACTCAGTAAAAATGTTTAGTATAAAAGTAGGTGGTATATTTGATAGACGAATGTATAGTTTGCTCCTGAGAAAAGATCCCTATTTACAAATGTTTTAGCATTCAATGTCATCAAGCATTATTTACATTTAATTTCAGATCTACCTATTTCAAATACTATTAACTAACTAAAATATTATCCATAAATATTTTTAATTATTATTTGAAAATAAACCACAATTATTTTTGCTCTAAATTAATGTAAATATTTCAAAATCATATGTTTCTTTATAATTTTACTTTCACTTACTATACATAGTATATATGTATATATATAATATAGTATCGTGAAAATTTTCGAATTCCAGTTTTCAACGGAAATACACGTTTTAGGGTCCCCTGAGTCCAAATAACCAAGTCCCGCAAAAAGGTCCGTGTGTGTGTGTGGTAACTCCCGGGCGGAAACGATAAGTCCTATGTAACTGAAATTTATATTTAAGACAACTATACGCCCGAGACGTGACAAAACTTTTTTCATCAAAATGAGATTACCAGAAGAGTCACTTTATACCATGCATTTTGCACCTTTTTTCGATTTTTTCGAAAACGGTTTCGACGATATTGATTAAACTTGCTATATCGATGTAAAATTTAATGGGCTTTAATATCATGTAGGTTTCATTCTGATTAAAATGGTCTGACAGAGCTTAAATGCCGAAATTTAAAATTTCTTCCCTTAAAGTAACTTTAATTTTGTAGATTCAATAAAAATAACTATATTATCTTGTTAACGATTTGATTTGTAAAGATGTTTAGAAAAAATATTATCTCACACACAAGCTTTTAAAAGTTGATAGAGAGTGATGAAATGAACATAACACTAACTAATTATTTTAGATAATAATATAATAGATTTTTTAATAAAACGTTTCTTTTTTTCTATATAAATTAAATTTAATTAATTCCTTAATAGTTTCACGTATTTTTATCTCTAACTGTTTTTGAAAATTTTTTCATTGATTTTAAAAATGGGGGTAAGTGAAAGTCGTGTGTTGCCTGCACCAGATTTTTTATTTTAGGTATGAATGTTGCTAAGGTTATAATTATTTTTTTTAATTATTTTTTGTATTTATTTATTTTATTTCTATTGTACACATGGAACGAATGTTTTGACCTTCACATTTAAATTTAACTTAGTAAAAATGTTTTTTTTATAATACTTATCTACTACTATACTTCTTACCTAAAATATTGTTTAGTATAATAGTAGGTGGTATATTTGATAGGACGGAATATATAGTTTGTCCCTGAGAAAACAATTCGTATTTACAAATGTTTTACCATTCAATGATCATTAAACATTATTTAAATTTAATTTTAGATCTACCTATTTGAAATACAGTATTATTAACTAACCAAATTATTATCCATAAAATATTTTTTACTATTATTTGCAAATGAACCATAATTTCTTTTTGAATTAATGTAAATATTTCTAAATCATATATTTTTTTATAATTTTTATTTCAATTATGAATGTTACCAAGGTTATTATTATTTTTTTCTTTATTCTTCTTTGTAATTATTTATTTTATTTCTATTGTACATAAGGAATGAACGACTTTTATCTTTGATAGTTATTGCTCAAGAGGGTAATATCATATTTTTTTATGTATTTTTTTTTTTTTTTTTATTATTTATTTAAAGAAATTTACAACTGTATTGTAATCAAGTAAATGGGATAGATATGAGATTAAGACACATGATTGTCCTGTGAAGAAACTACCCATTGGTAGAACTCCAATGTCCAATTTACGGTAAGAGGTCTCTTGGCCATCTTCTTTTCAGTCGCCTCGGTGGATTGTCAGGAATAGATGTTGAGGAAAGGTCACGGATAAGCGGGTTTGAGTGGGCAGGAAGTTTGGAATGGAAGGATGTATATCTGGATCGGGCTAAGTCTTCAACTAATGGGATATTTAGGTCTTTATGGATAATTTTATTTGTACAAAGTATGGAGCATTAAGGATTTTTCGAAGGATTTTGGATTGCAGGGATTGGATGCGAGAGGAGTTTGATGGTTTAGTGGACCCCCATAACTCAATGCCGTAGGTCCAAATAGGCCTAATAATGGTTATATAAATGAGTCGTTTGTAGTAAATAGGAAGTTTTGAGCGTTTGTCGAGTAAGTGTTGTAGTAATCGGTATCTACGCGCAGTTTCCTGTCGTTTCAGTCTAGTATGAGGGTTCCATGTGAGGCGTTTGTCTAGGTTTAGTCCTAAGTACCGGATCTGTTCAACAGGAGTAAGTAAGATATTGTTAAAGGATACGGTGGGGCAGGAAGTCATAGGTTTACGACGTAGAGTGAAGGTTATTTGATAGGATTTATTAGGATTTATTTTAATTCTCCAGTTCTGACACCATTTTTCGATGGCTGATAGATGGTTCTGCAGGATTCGGGATGCAACAACAGGATCATTATTCACAGATAACACACATGTGTCATCAGCGTAGGTAGTAAGGATAGTGCTAGGTTGGATAGGAATGTCAGCTGTATATACTGTATAAAGGATCGGACCCAGGATACTACCTTGAGGTACACCGGCTGATTGGATGAATACGGATGAGTAGGAGAGATTATGTTGAACTTGGAAGGTTCTATCAGTTAGGTAGGAGCGAATTAATAGGAAATACGTTGGGGTGAGGAATTGGCGAAGTTTGTAAAGCAGTCCTGGATGCCAAACTCTATCAAAAGCCTGTTCTACATCAAGAAAGGCTCCAGTGCAGTACATTCCGCGTTCCAATGTGGAAGATATTACATCCACCACACGATGGCACTGTTGTATAGTTGAATGAGATGACCGAAATCCAAACTGGTGGTCAGGAATCACATTATTTGAATCAAGGATGGGATATAGGCGTTTTAGGATGAGTTTTTCTAGAATTTTTCCAATAATGGGTAGAAGAGAAATAGGACGATAGGACGATGGGCTTTCTAGTGGCTTCTTGGGTTTTGGTATCATTTTGATGATAGAATGTTTCCAGGCGTCGGGAAAATAGGTAGAGCGGAGTGTGGCATTGTATATGTAGGTGAGGAAGAGGATATCTTTGCGAGGGAGTTGTTTTAGGATGTGAAATGTAATAAGATCATGGCCAGGAGCTTTTTTGGATGGTGATTTATTAATGATGTAAAGGATTTCAGATGGGTGAAACGCCTTGGGAGGAAGGGACATTTGGAGAGGAACAGTTAGTTCTGCTTCAACATGTTCAATGTGGATTGGGTTAAGGATATCAGGGTGAGGATCAAACGTTCTTATGTATTTGATTTGTGTTTTGTATTGAATAATTTGATTATCTTTTTTATACTAAAAACACACACATACCTTCAAAAAATAACCTTCTGAAGCTAAATTGGTTGGAGTTCTTTAATTGTTAGATTTTTTAAACTTAATGTGACATAAGGAATAATATTTTCACTAGATTCTTTCCCTGATAAGAGTATATGTGCCCGAAATACTTAAGAATCAAATAAAGTGTTACATTGAAAAAGATTATGCTTTGCTGTTTATTTAGGAAATCGTTTTATTTTTTTAAATTACTTTATGTTTCATAATTGTAATGTTATGTGATTTTCGGAATAGTTTTTGAAGCAAGATATCAGTATTTTATTGTCAAGGGAATTAAGATGGGCTAAGAAACGGTTTATCGACTATTTATTTTTATTTTTTCATTCGCAAGTGATTTTAGTTCAATTAAATACTGATATTGTGAATATTGATACTTACAAATATCGATATTTTATTGTCGATATTATATCGGTATCGATAACGCTCACCGATATTGATATCGATATTTTTCTTTCGATATCCCATCACTACCTGAAATTGACAAATCTAGTCTAGGAAACCATTTAAATTTTAATAAATACAGTCTTGAGAAACATTTTTTTTTTATTGGAAGTTAACGCAAATGCACTCTTTTGCACTGATATGCTACTATTCCAGTTTCCTGTTTTTTTATGAAAATGTGTTAGACCATGCTGAGCACGTAAAGGCCTACGATAAGGTCCCTTACACAAATGATAAATGGCTTGTCTATTCATAATATTAGGGCAGGAATATTTTGACAAGGCAGAGAATTATTTCTTGAAATATTCTCTAGATCACTTGAGGCAGTAATTTACACAAACTCAGAAAATCAATTATTGAAAGAAAAAAGTTCTAATGGTATTCAAGATAGTGTTAAATCAAACTTAGTTTCTAATCATATTTATGTTTCCTGTTGTGATTTTGAAATATTTACTCATTTTTCCTCTTACAATATATTATTATTTATTTTTTTTTTACCCATTTTGTCTATAACCTATCGTGATTTAATGTTTTCTATCGATCTAATGTACGCTGAAGAAAAAAATCTATTTTCTTTACTAATGATTTGTGGATTGCTGGAGCATTGACTAATTAAGACTTAAAGTTTTGTTTTATCAGGATCTTCAGTTTCTTATGTTAATTAGAACCATATATATTAATAATTATCATACTACTCTTTTGTTAAGATAATTATGGAGAAAAAAAAGGCGTAAATGTGTTAATTATGATAACGAGCCACTGCCAAGCCAGTGACCGTAGCACTGTTTTTCTTCATATGATTTATTAATCATTAAGTGTAAATTATGATGTAAGATATCAATTTTTTGAGCAAAATCTTCTCCGATTTATAATTAATAATAATATTTTTTGGATTAAATTTATCTTTTTTAGGTGGTAATTTTTTTATATTTGATTTCTATATTTTTTTCAGGGGTTATTTATTTTAATCTGTGGATAAATGCACATTTTACATGTATTTTGATTATATTACATCTTAGTGTATATAGGCCCATTAATTATAATTATTATTTATATAGTCAATCTGTTATTGTTATGTAATTTATTTAATAAGTATTTTACTTTTCTTTAAATAAATAAATTTTTAAAAAATAAAATTTTAAACAAAAATTAAAAAATATAAACATAAAACAAAAAAATAAAAAAAAACAATTAAAGTAAAAACAAATTGAAAAAAATTATATTACAATAGAAAACAAAAGAAAATAACAAAAATTTTGGTTATATGCGAATATAAGGCCAGTTCTTTCAATTTTCGCATGATATGTTTTGAAACATGGAGTCTTGCTGCCACTCAGTGTGTTCATGAGGTACCCATGTATCGAGCTTTTTTACTTTCCCAATAGACTTTAAATGTCTGTAAACGGTAGATGCACTTGCATTTAGTTGTGCTGAGGGTCCTTTAACTGTTTGGTAAGGGTTTCCTTCTACTGTATGTTTGAGGACATCGTTGTTATTACGGACGGAGGTTTTTCTCGGGGCAATGTTTTCCAAATCGGTATCCCGTGCTGAAAACTTAACAAACCAACGGCGAATGGTCCGTTCATTAACACTCCCTTCCCCAAACGCCTTGCAAATATTTCTAGCGGCCTCAGATGCTGAATGGCCGAGTTTAAACTCGTACAAAAATATTACTCGAAAATCGCGTGTTTCCATGTTCATATTAGGAAGTATACTAAAATGTGGGTAATTGATTGGGAAGCTAATGGTTATAATACAAAGGTAGAAGATTAGTAACTGTTTACTTTAAATATGTAAACACTCGGATGAAAACAACAGAGACCTGCAAAATCCTTTATGTATTTCAGAAACTAAAAAAAATGGACATTTCATGTGAAACAATCTAATAAAATAATAATTATATATTAAGCTCATATAATTAATACATTGCTTTTTTAAAAATTGCTTATCAGAATTAATGCAGTAATCCGTGTTTAGTACGTTTATGTGTGCATCGTTTTAGAGTTTAGTTCTCGTTAGGAAAACAGTGAAGGTTTAACAACACTTATTTCCCAAATTCAATTAAACAAAACAGGCTTATTATATGGTTGTTTATTCTTGTAATGTCACTTTATGCTACTGTGACTTTTCGGACCAGACTACAGTGGGCTTCCTAAAGTTTGCCTGTTCGGGCCTAAAGTTTGCCTGTTGCCTGGCCTGTTCGGGTTTTATTAGGATAGGGATCTTTAACGAGTACTTGACATCGCTCAGGCTCGGGACCACCATTTCACGTCTCCTCCGAAAGACGGTATGACCAAGGATTTTTTATTTCTATTAGAAAAATCCTAGGGTCATCTGCCAGGTTTAAACTCGCGACCTTCGGCATAGAAGGCTGTTATGCTAGCCTACACACACCACAGAAGAGCCCGAAGATTTTACTAAACTCGATTCCGTACGTCCAAATAGTTCAGTAAATAGTAATGTAAACTAGCTTTCTCTTATAGAGTGAAAACTTTGAACTTTTGTCAAGTACGTGTAGTAGCAATCAGTATCAACAAGTTGTTTCTTGCCTTTTGTCTTATATGAGAAATCCAAGTAAGTCCTAGGTATCAGATTTCGACTACAGGAATAAGTGGTGTATTATTAAAGGATACAGTGGAGCAGAAAAAAGATTTTAAAAAAAAAGTACTTTTTAGACATATGTTATTCTACATGGTAACATAAACTTAATAGATTCTGATATTGATTGAAAGATCGAAGGCAATTTCAATTTCCTGTATGTAAAAGTAAATATAATTTAGATTTAACATAAGGTTTAAGTAAATAAGCATCATATTTCATCCTGCATCTTCTTTAGAATATGAGTGATGTATTCGCAATTTAAAATGATGCGATGAAATAATGATTCGGTGGTAATTGGCATATTATGTTAATGCAAATTATTAAAAGCATCGTCCTAGATTCCCTTTTTGATTTAGTAGATAATTATTTAATTTAATTATCCTGTTACATATGGATCAAAAAAGGGTGAAGGAGTCCTTGCTGGGCTTCACCCATTATTATAAATTAGGAGAAAAGATTTGCAAGTAAATGCCGTGGGGAACTGCATGGAGTAAGAAATAAAGGGAATATGTTCTTTCCTTGAATACCCAATGAGAAACAGTAGTGGCTTAATTAAAATAATAGAACATACTATTAATATATAGTAAAATCCACGCTATTATAATTTTGTTATAATAATTATATATTATTTTTTCGTTTGCTCTAATCTCACCTTTTTAGGTTATTTGGGAGTTTTCTTGGGACAGGGAGTGAGTTCGGTGATCAATGCCAGAGTTATAACCTCTCTACGGCACCGACCCGAGAACTCATTATATTACAACTATTAATTTCATCTGCTATTACTTCAGTTATCAGGTTGTCCAGCTACAGGTATTTTTCACATTCGTCCGCTTTACATTACAAGATCAACACAATCGACGATTGTTTGAACCCAGCCTTGGCATATTGAAATGTATTTCGTGATAGTCCCTCAGTGAATCGGAACCTTCCCTTTCTTGCTAAACTTTCTTCACGTCATTCTTCCAAGTCTTGGAACAACAAACTTTTGACCCTTCTCTGTTTTGGATTGAAGGCAGAGTAATGACAAAACCGTTCTTATCTTACCATATAATTAATTACATTACATAGACTTCAATGCCTTGTATTGTTCCAAAGACCTTATTAAAAACATGGGAGTTATCTTGTTGTACATTGAAGATTAAGGACTACTGTATATACTTCAAGATAATGACCGCTATATCTAACTTCCTGTATGGCGTTCACCTTCACACTCATATCTATTGTTTGGCTAATGCTTAGCTGTAAACAGATATGACGATTACTACTAAGTTGTATTTTTATTTTATTTAGTTGTATAATTTTAATAATGATTGTTTTTTAGGATTATCCAGGTAAACGTAAACATTATTTTAAAAAAATGGAACAGACTAATACGCAACGCCATAATCATTCTTTGAAATTTACTTGTGGAGTTGAACACCGACCAAGCTAATGATTAACTAGAATTTTGAATTATAAAATAAGTTTCTTAAACTTATTTTAGTGATACTTAAGTAAATAGATACTTCTAGCTTTTAGCTATTAAAGGACGCAAAGTCCACCAGAAGATAAGCAAAAATTAATAGGATTAATTATCTCCTTACTATAATGAATTTGGTGTTGGGCTAAAGTAGATAGGGAAGCCATCGATGCCAACTCTCAGCCGTGGGGGAGGTAGAGAGGTATGTCGTGTTACTTTGTCCTAAATAATTTGTGTATTCTAGGTGTTCCATAAGCAATTATAATAGCCTGTGTGCTTCTACGAACGCTAAGAATCTTGTCTGGTTATGTGGAAGCTAGTAGTATTCGGATGAAACTCTGGGAGTATTTAAAAAAAAATGGTCTCTGGATTAGCCTCCCAAGTGGACTCCACAGCAATACGCTTTCAAACAATGAGCCATTGGCAGGTTGGTGTTCGTCATTTTAAACAGACCCCGAAAATCAACAGACATATATGTGAGCAACGAGCTCTGTAGAGGTCTCAATGGTCCAACGTCCTGAAGCTAAATATCAACTGTGAGGAGTCACAGGAGTAAGCGGGAAAGCGAGAGAAGTTGGGTCTCTCTGTCGCGAATGTGGCAGAGAGCTAGAAACACCAAGTTTAGTGCTTGGAAAATGCCTCAAACACTCCCTTCTCATTACTCACCGCTACTATAGGTTCATGCATGCATTAATAAGGATCCTTAGGGAAAAGGAGTAGATGTGCTTTCACGAGGTATATTGTATAAACACGGTCGATTCGAATGTGTGATATGAGACAAACTTCAACTGACTGATCGAAGTTGCAAGGGAAAAAAGGGATCATCGAAAAGTGCCTTAAGCAAAGATTTCTAAAAGAGACACCTAGGGAGAGAAAGAGTACACTGTCAGAGGCTCCTGGTTCGGGTCTCACAGAACTATCCCCTTCTAACTATAATTATGGCATAACAAGGAGCCTTCTAGAAGAACTCGGTGTTGGTAATAGGGAACTGTCCATGATGGCCGAGAATATAATATTGGACTGTCTGTGGATTATTCATCTCTACCTTTATGGATGTTAGTTGAGTTTAGGGTCTTACTTACTTATAGGACCAATTATCTCCTTACTATTATGAATTTGGTGTTGGGCTAAAGTAGATAGGGAAGCCATCGATGCCAACTGCCAGCCGTGACATAGTGGAGAAGGTACAGAGGTATGTTGTGTTACTTTGTCCTCTATAGTGTGTGTATTCTAGGTGTTCCATAAGCAATTATAATAGCCTTTGTGCTTCTACGAACGCTAAGAACTTTGGCCTGGTTCTATCGAAGCTAGTAGCATTCGGATGATAGTAGTATTCCAATTTTAGTATATGTACCGCCGAATTCCGCTTTTCTTGGATTCCGCTTTTTCCTCCACAAGTGGAGAAAAAAGCGCTTGCTGGGGTCCCTTTAGCAATTGTATAAATATATTTATAATTGTATATAGTTATGATTGTGTGTAAGATGTTTATTTATTTGCCAACTTTTTATTTATCTCAATAATAGGTTTATGTTTCGATTTGTTTTGTTTTTTATTTATTATTATTATTTTATTGTACAATATATATTTGAATTTATGTTATATTTTATGAAATTTGACCATTATTATTATTTTCTGTATATATAGTATGAATGTGGTCTCTTATCAATATTATTATTGTTCATTTTGTAACAAATTGTAATATATCTCAATAAAAAAAAAAAAAAAAAAAAAAAAAATGTAGTATTATTTTATTTCAATTTGTCAGTTTATAAATTTATTTATTCTTTATCTTGCCTTTTTTATTTATTTTTAAACTATGATCCTGTTAGTCATTTTTTTGTGCATTTTCAATTTTTTTTTTTTTTAATAATGAGCTGTAAATGAGTATTTATTTATTCATTTATTATGGTTTTTCAACCACAAGGGTCATTCGCACCTCAGTTTAATATTTCCTTTCGTAACTATAGTTTATTTGTTTATTTTTTTAATGTCACTTTATCCTACTATGGCTAATCGAACGATGCTAAAGTTGGAGTCCTAAATTTTGCCTATTCAGGTTTTATTAGGATAGAGATCTAGACCTGACATCGCACAGGCTCGGGACCACCTTTTAACGTCCCCTCCGAAGGACGGCATAACTAAGGATTTTTTACTATCATTAAAAAATCCTAGGACCACCTGCGGGTTTGAACCCGTGACCTTTGGCATAGAAGGCTGTTATGCAAACCACCCAGCTACAAGTGATCCCAACCGTAACTAAAGTAGTTTTTTTTTTTTTTTTTTTTTTATATCCGTTGGTTTTAAAAACAGAATTAAATTCTTGATCTTTTCTTCTACCTGGAATAATTTTCTTCGTGTTCATTTTCAGACAAAGTTTTTGGTCGTAAGCATAACATTGAATAAAAATGCGAATGACTGTAAGTGCGGTAGCTCACATGTGATGTACTTGGGGTAGACTCTTTTTTTCATTAAATATTTATGGGTGAGGCGTGTATGCCCAATTCTCAGACTAGACACTACTTCTTTTTTCCAGCTGAATATTCGTTTATTTCCTGCGAAGATAGGTCTCGACGTACGCTTAAAAAACAAACGTAAGCTCATTGTCGATCGTAGCCGTCCATATCTTTTGTTTTATCAGAGAGATCACTTCACTGGGTCGGGTGGTTAAATAAGGTTTAATATAGCGCTTTATAATATACTGAACATAACAAGGAATAAGGAATCGATAAAGAAATTCATAAAATGTGGCTGAAATAATATTGTAAAATGTTTCATTTTGATTCATCAGTACAACGTGTAAAGGATCAGGCATTGTTTTATATTGTGTTATTAATAAAATAAATTATTTCTGTCTGGATACAAGGATGATTTATGACTTGTATATTGGTATAGGACTGAGGACAAGAAAGGAGAAACTTAAGAAATAGGGCCTGGCATTGTATGGAATCAGGCGCTTTTAGGGGGTAATATTAGATAACTTCAAATATAAGTTCCTCGTCTTTTATCACTGCCTCTTTCAACTGCCAACAGTTCAGCGGACAACTGTGCTTCAGATGATTCAAACCGTATCAAAGTCATATTAGATTCCAGTTAAGGATTCCGTGGGAAGATTCTATAGAAAAATGGAACAAGCGTGCGGATGGATACTGAAGCACTTTACCTATATCAAGTCCCGTTAAGATGCATTACTCCAGTATAACGGCTCCTCCAGTAACGATCTTCAAGAACATGGAAACTTCGACCCAGTTATGTTACAGATCGTCTTCCGATATTTCATTATACCGCCCAGGAGATCTTAAATACAGAACGAAGAAAAATAGGGTTGTGTTGTAGCACGAGGGTTGTTAATCATTTGTTTGTTTATTCTTTTAACGTCACTTTATCCTAGTGTATCTAATCTAAATATAATACTGCGAGAGTCCTAAATTTTGCATAATCAAGCTTAATTAGTATTAGGATCTTGAATGAATTCCTGACTTTGCACAGTTTCAAGGCCGCCTTTTTATGTCCCTAACGAAGAACGGCTTAAGCCAGGTTTGAACACGCGACCCACAAACCACAAGAGTATTCCCTCAGCTACTTGTTCTACTTGATTTCATACAAAGCATTTCAGTTTTCAAGTCGAAGCACTCTTCAAACTAGCAATTAATCTGTTGCAATTGTAATATTCTTTGTTAAATCAGCTGAATAAGAAGAAAGAAGTTATATTTAATGTGTACTGTAACACAGAGGTGGTCATGCTATACGTAGCCAATGCTTAACTCTAGAAGGCAATAGATATGAATAAATAAGAACTGTGGTAGATGGGTTGTCCTTAAACCATTGATTTAATGTTCGTTAAGGCTAAACATTGATTATTTTAATAACTACTCATATTTTTTTTTCAATATTTACAGTGCTTAGATAAATAATAAGTACAGCATTTTCTTTAACATCATTTAAATACAAATTATTCTTTCTCCTCTTGAAACATCAATCTTCCGAATAATTTTAAACAAAAACTTAGAATAATGGTCATTAGGACCACTACAAATAAGTAAACAAAAACTTTTTTAATTTATTTTTTATTAGTGAGAATAGCATCTCTACTTACACGTATATTTATTATTATATAAACATATATATTGTAATGTATTGAGGATACTGAGGGGAGTTTATTATTAAATAATTTTAATATTAAACAATTAAATATTAAGAAGCCTTTGTCGGCAAAACATCAAAAGGTATTTCCCAAACCCCCTTGGATTGTCCGTGGGCTTGCTGGGCTTGCTGCCCCCCGCGGTACGCCTGGTATCTAAACAACAGCTACAAGGGTGGACAAAGGCTGTACTTTCCATATCAGTCCCGCCCGAGGTGACGACGATGGGGAGAAAATTCGAAAGAGTCAGTCAAGTGCTATCCTCAAGAAGATGTGAGTCGGGTTCCAGCTAGAAGAAGAGATGTCCGTCTGGGGTCAGAGAGAGAGACAGATCAGCTGGAGATCTGAGAGCCTAGAAGGGGTGACTAAGATTGATTCCACCTTCGCCAGCCGACAAAGTATATAAAGGTATTTCTCTGTTATGTAATATTGTATGGCAAAGGTAGTAGTGAAAATGTCCCTCAGTATTCTCAATCAGAGTTTTAGGCAATGTGTTAATATAATGGATATGTGTAAATTAATTAATTAATTTTGGATTGGTAAACGCGATACCTTTGGAAGGGAGATCCAATGGTATCATTAAATATAGTTTATATATTGATTAAATACACCAATTGGTCTAATTTTTGTAGGCACTGCTGCCTTAGAAAAGCAGCCGGTCAAAAACTTAGCAATATACACTATTATCGTTCTATTCACTTCTTTTATAAATAGTGTAAGTAGCAGTCATATGTCGTACAAGTTGTTGTGTATACTACTTTTATAAAGAATATAAGTATATCCTTAATTTTGTTTTTTTAATGTTTTGGTTTCTGTGCCAGACACAAGACTCAGTTTTTGTACTTTACTGTTACTCACAGGGGACTGAAGGTCTTTCTTTCTTTCTTCTCACAGCTTAGAAAAATGTATACCTAGGTATACTAATTTGATGGTGATATGAAGGATTCCGCCACACAGGGAGTTCTCGGCAGTTTTGATTTTTTCGCCTTTTTTTTACCGTGGTTTACCTCTATGAGGTTGATTATCTGTTGAACAATATCTTACCAGGTTTTCTGGGTCTGTTTGATTGCAGTCTTGGGTCTCATACTACTGCTGTAGATGGCGATATCGTCATCGTAGGCTGTCACCGTCGCTTGTGTGTAGTTTTTTCCAACTATATCAGCAGTATTTATTGGAAATAGGATTGGTGAGAGCACTGCTCCTTGTGATACTCCACGTCTGAGTTTTTTAGAATGCGATTTTTCATCACGAACCCGTAAGGAGGTGATCTTATCATTTAGAAACGAGGAGATAATATTATAGAGCTGATCATGGCCTTCAAGGTCTTTGAGCTTATTACCTAGAATACCACGAGGCAAAGAATCAAATGCCATTTTGTAATCTTTACAGATCATCACTCTATTCCAGTCCCGGTTGAGGTTCATATTAACCTCTGTAACTTCATAACATGATGCTCTAAGGGTGAGCTTGAAATCCGGCCTATTTATAAGGGATCACGGAGTGTTCATTGCGATAATATTTGAGGTGATTTTCTCGTAGAACTTGGTGAGGTGTGGTGAGAGGCTGATGGGTTTGTGGTTATCTTAATTTAAAAAAAAAACGCTATAGAGATGAAATGCCTACGTGGAGATGCAGATAAAAACGAGTAGAAAATTGAAAGGATAAGAGAAGATTTAGGAATCTTCATTTCATTAAAAGACGCCAGGAATCTTCACGAACGCCAGCTGATATTCAGTTCACCCATGTATAGCTTTTTACAGTCAAATACATATTTTTTTCAGTCAAATTCATAATTTTTCAATCGAGTTCATAATTTTTTCAATCAAATTCATAATTTTTCAATCGAATTCATAATTTTTTCAGTCAAATTCATAATTTTTCAATCGAGTTCATAATTTTTTCAGTCAAATTCATAATTTTTTCAATCAAATTCATAATTTTTTAGTCAATTTCATAATTTCTTGTACCCATTTTATACAGTCAATTTAATGAGGTTTCGCTACCAAGAACACAACATTTTTATTAAATCTTGTTGTTTATCCATTTAACGTCACTTTATGTTACTGTGCTTAATCTTAAGTTTTGCCTATCCAGGTTTACTTAAGCTAGGGATCTTTTACGAGTTCCACTTTTTTAATCTTTAAAGAGTCACCTGTGGTTCACAAATGTAGGGCGATCTGCTGGTTTTGGACTTGCGACCTTAAGCATAGAAGGCTGTTATGCTAGCCACTACTCCACAGGTGACGCTCAATGAATTCAACAAGGTGTTTGAATCTGCCGGGTTTGAACCCGTGACCTTGGGCATATTAATCTTTAACACCTTGCTGAAAGCATCCTGGGTCACCTGTGGAGTAGTGGCTAGCATAACAGCCTCTTTTAAAGGACGAAATAACCAAGGATTTTTACTCCCTAAAAGCAAATATAGGGCCATCTGCCAGGTATGAACTCGCTATCTAGTGGATAAAAGGATTTTATGCTAGCCACTGCGCCACAGGTGACCCTCAATGCATTCAAGAAGGTGTTTGAATCTGCCGGGTTTGAACCCTTGACCTTGGGCAGAATGCATAAAGGTTCACCTGTGGATTAGTGGCTAGGCATAACAGCACTCTATGCTTAAGGTCGCACGTTTAAAACCAGCAGATGGCCCTATAAAGCCAATATACGAACGTGCGACATTAAGCATAGAGAGCAGTTATGGCTAGCGACTACTCCACAGGTGAACCTGTATGCATTCTAAAAGGTGTTAAGGACTAATATGTCCAAGGTCGAGGGTTCAAACCCAGCAGATTCAATCACCTTGTTCAATGCATTCAACATTCAACTCTATTTACTTTCACAATTTTATGCATAAGATAATATTTTTTCCGAAATCTTTAGCTTTTTAACGGTATATTATACATCAATACTACTGTTTTTTTGTTCTAAAACAAATAAATTGCATACAAAAATGGCCAATTTCATAAAAAATATAAAATTAAAGGTACTTTAGAGGAATAATTTTTTAATTATCGGCATTTAAGCCCTTTCCGACTATTTCAATCAGAATGAAACCTATTAAATTTTACTACGACTTATTTTGATTAAAATCGTTAGAGCTGTTTTCTAGAAAATCGTGAAAAGGCGCAAAATGCATAGTATAAAGTAGCTCTTTTGCTTGGCCGGTTTTGATGAAAAATGGAAAAAAAAAATATGTGTACGTGGTCTGGGCGATTGAAAAATATACATTATTAATATTGATTAATTATAGTATAAAATGTTCGAAACATTAGATCGATTTTTTGTGTTTGGAAATTCTATTTTAATTAATATGCTTCTCTTTTGAATTATTTAACTTAATTCGGTTGCATAGCCACGCTGATAAAATGAAACCGGAATTCGGTATAAGTGGGCAGTAAGAAAAACATGCCATGGCTTATCTTCAGAAATTAGAAAAAAGATAAAATCCTAATTTAAATTTTTAAATCTTTGATGAAAATTGGGATTGACGAAAATCGGTTTTCAAAAAAGGGTATCACCTGAAAACCTGTATCCGGTAAAAGTTGGTTTGATAGTCTTACAGGAGGAATAGCAATTAATTTCCTTCTACGGAGGATAATTTGAACTAATATATACATAATAATCCCCATCAATACCCCAAATGATTCGAAGTAGATACCAATTTCGAGGAAAATTAACAGATAATGTTTATTTATTTATCTTTTCTTCTGTTATTATTTTTCTGTTAACCTACATTTATTTTTCTTGTTTGTGCATTTTTTATTATAATTCATCTTTAGAGCTTTTTTTTGTGGGAGAGGTTAGTTCAGGGTGCAGTCGAAAGAACACACAATTAAGTATTAACTTAGATAACTGGCCTATTTGAGGGCATTTGAAGAAGAGTGTCCTAACAATGAAGCAATAATGATTTATTTTGTACATGTCATTAGTTTAATTATATTGTTCTCAATTATTTTACTCTAAGACATCAGTCTCAAGTCCACTTTTTATTTCCTGCTGTATTATTCTGAAATAACTTAATTTTAATTTACGTTTATAGCTTTGTAATAAAATAATACTTTTGATAAAATCTTAAGCTTTCCAAGGAATGTTATAAATCTATATTACTTGTCTTGTGTTAGGAATAAAAAAACCTTAAAAAATATTGCTCTTTCTCTTTTAGTTGGTTATTAAATTCATTACATTTGTATATTAAGCTGTTTTTTTATTAATTTTTTTCGAATTCGACAACAATTCTTTATTGAGTAAAATTACAATCTGTCCCAATTTGGACATTAATAGTAGTGCTGAAAGATATCATACATACTACATTCATACAATATTTACACCCATAAAATTACAATAAAATATATACACAATAATGAATCAATACAATAGAGTCAAGAATTCTCTTATACCTATATACACATACACACACTCATACGTACATCACATTGAGTGGAGAATCTAGCCAGTGCTAGAACTCCAATTTATTTACAAAAGGTCGCGGGGCCACTGCCGTTTCAACCTTCTAGGTGGGTTGTATGGATGATTAGAGCTGGATAGGGATTGAGCTAGAAGATTAGGATGATGAATGAGATTCTGGTTGAATTTGGAAAATTTGGATGGAATTAGGTCTGAAATAAAAGGAACATTAAAGTCGTGGTGCAAGGTATAGTTGGAAACATAATAAGGAGCATTTACTATTGTACGGAGGACTTTGGATTGAAAGGATTGAATGCGTTTGATGTTAGTACGTTTAGCTGTCCCCAATAGTTCAAGTCCGTAGGTCCAGATGGGCTTCATTATTGTCCTGTAGATTAATAGTTTGTTGTCAACTGTAAGTTCAGATTTTCTGTTGAGTAGTCGGTATAACTGTCCAAATCGTCGGTTGAGTTCTTGTCTTTTAAGTCTTGTATGTGGGTTCCAAGTCAATCTTTTGTCTAACAGTAAGCCAAGATACCGGACTGTATCTGAAGGAGGAATTGGAATGGAATTGAAGTAAACTGGCGGACAGGAGTTTCGTCGAAGAGTGAAGGTTACTTGTTTGCATTTGGCTTCGTTCACCTTTATGCGCCAAACATTACACCAGTCTTCGATAAGAGAAAGGTGTCTTTGCAGGTTTAAGGATGCTGTTTCAGGATTGGAACTGGATGATAAGATGGCGGTGTCGTCTGCAAAAGTTGCCAGAAAGGTATCAGGATGTGTAGGAATATCAGCAGTGTAAAGGATGTAGAGGACGGGTCCCAAGACGCTGCCTTGAGGAACACCGGCCTCAACGGCATAAAGGTTAGAAAATTCTACACCACAGCGAACGCGGAAGGAACGGTTTGAGAGATAGGATCGGAGAATGAGGTATAGAGACTGGGGTAAATGGGTTTTCAGCTTGAAGAGTAATCCAGTGTGCCATACCCGGTCAAAAGCTTGCGCAATGTCCAGAAACGCACCAGAACAATACTCTTTGCATTCAAGAGCTGAGGAAATATGGTCTACAACTCGGAGCCCCTGTTGAACTGTGGAATGCTGAGGACGGAATCCATTATTAATTCTAATACTATGTTATGTTGCATTTTTTCTAATCTGAAAAATTAAAAGTACTTCAGACGAAGTAATCTTAAGATATCGTCATTTAAGCCATCTTAAGACATTTAAGCCATGTCATGCTATTTGAATCAGAATAAAACCGTAAATAAATCTCTAGACATGAAAATCACATTGTTTATTCTTATTTATTTTAACAACGTGAGAAATATCAGTAATAACGAGATTTAAACAAATTATTACTTGTTATTTACGATAGTTACAAACCTTTCTTACACCTAATTAGCAAATTTGTTTATAAATACAAATAATAATAAGATATATATATTTTATTTAGATATTCATAGAGGTTATTCATGTTTACTGATGTAAACCACAGGTTGTCACAAACTTTTGACTGGCAGTGTATATAGACATGGTCCGTTGTTATACTGCAAAAAGTGAAACGGTAAGTTTCATTTAAGTATTTTGCATTCAACAATTGAGGCGTTGATTTCCAAAAGGTACTATATCCATTCTAGGAAATTTTACAGGAGACGCGAATATCACTAATTCTTATATTGTTAAATTACCTAATTTGATTTTTTTCGCATTAAAACCCAGAATTGTTTTTTACTTTCACTTACTATATATAGTAAGGGGAAGTATTGCGATCGTGAAAATTTTCGAATTCCAGTTTTCAACGGAAATACACGTTTTAGGGTCCCCTGAGTCCAAATATCAAGTCCCGCAAAAAGGTCTGTGTGTGTGTGTGTGTGTGTGTGTGGTAACTCCCGGGCGAAAACGGTAAGTCCTATGAAACTGAAATTTCATATTTAAGACAAATATGCACCCGAGAGGCTACAAAACCTTTTTCATCAAACCAAGCTTACCAGAAGAGGCAGTTTATACCATGCATTTTGCACCTTTTTACGATTTTCTCGAAAACGGTTCCGACGATTTCGATTAAACTCGCTATATCTATGTAAAATTTAATGGGCTTTAATTATCATGTAGGTTTCATTCTGATTAAAATGGTCTGACAGGGCTTAAATGCCGATATTTTAAGTGTTCTTCCTCGAAAGCACCTTTAATTTTGTTGATTCTATAAAAATAACTATATTATCTTGTTACCACTGATGAAAAACAGGTAAATATATAAATTGAATGAATTTGATACCCAACTAAAGGAGAAAACCGAAAACATATTTGTTTAATGCAATTTTTCCTTTTTGAACATAAGAACAGTAATATACATGTATGATATACTGTTGGAAAGCTAAAGATTTTAGAAAAAATATTATTTCATACACAAGCTTTTAAATGTTAATTGCGGATGAAAAAAAAACCGATAAAACTATGCGATTGTTTTAGATAATAATACAATTGATTTTTTAATAAACACATGTTTCTATAGAAATTCCATTTAATTTATCCTTTAATGGTTCCACTCGTTTTTATCTCTTACTGTATTTGAAAATTCTTTTATTGATTTTAAAAATGAAGGTAAGTGAAAGTCGTGTGTTGCCCGCACCAGATTTTTTAGTATATTAATAACATCATATTAAAGTTATGAAATGAGATGTTTTGGTATAATTTAGAACGAAATTCAATGTGTAATTAGTTCCTTTAGAAAATAATTATATTTCTAAATTGCCTTTATAAAGGACTTAGGTGTACATTAGATAAAATCGAATAAAAGATTTTGATTAAACTAAATGATGAGAATACAATTATGTAAAAAAATCAATTTTGTACAAAATGTCCTTTAGTACCTTTTGGAAATCAACGTCTCAATTGGTCAGAATCATTCTTACCATACGATTCTTTTACAACATTCTTATTATAAAATTACTTATAAACGTAGGGAAGAAATACAACGAATGAAGATAAAAGTGGTTAGCTAGTTGTATTTTTTTCTAAAATGTCTCCATGACTTTAGTTGGGTTTCCAGGACTCCGGTCCTCCGGTAAAAGTGAGATAAAAAGATGAGAGGACTGTATCGGGACGAAACGTGTACGATCCGGAGCCTCGGATGTCGCCAGCCGCATACCTCAAGGCGCCACGAGTTGGAATATTTAAGCCCGCTTGTAAATTTCCTCCAACAATATATCCATGCTTAACTTTACAAACTTATTAAGAAGGCTATGTTCCAAATTGACTAGTCCACAACTCCTTACCGGAACAAATTTTTATTTTATTTGATTAATTAAAGAGCGGCGGGTTTCTAATGGACGGAGCACTAGACTACTTTTGTGCGGATCCCGACTGTGGCAGAATAATTATTTATTCTGTTCATTCAGCGGTGGGTGACCTTTGGGATATCCGTAGGGACACCCTTTTCAGGAGAAAAAAAGCAGTGGGAGATCATGGCCTAGTCACCTCCTTGCTCGGCCGTTGGGCTAGAAACAGTAAGAATCTCTATACCCTAGGGACCCAAGAATATTATGGAAGTTAGAGGTCCCGGTTTTTTTTTTTTTTATTTATAGTTTTCAACATAGAACCTTTTTAATAGACTAAAATTTGAGGACTTACGTTTCAAGATACGCTGTACGCCATCCGCAAAAAATTTCTCGGAAACTTCTAGACCGATTTTTTTGATATTCGGTACAAAAATGTCATTGCATCCGAAGAAGATCTTAGCTACTAAATGTTGATATCCGGCGATTAGTTGTTAAATGGCGGCTGATTAAATATGATTTAATTCAATAACTCATATTTATTTTTTAAGATGGAGAGAGAGAGAGATAGAAAAAATGTTTTATTGTGGATGTAATTAGTTGACCGTTGAGAATTACTGGAAGGAATTAGTCCGGGTGGCGGTCATTAAATGAAACAACTAAATAGTTTCAACTTATTATTGTTTGCCAACGTTTCGACCCCCTTTGTGGGTCATCATCAGGGCGCATGGTGGGAGAATGGAAACTAGGTGAAACCTGTGAAGGGTGTCGAAACGTTGGCAAACAATAAAATAGTTTAAACTATTTAGTTGTTTCATTTAATGACCGCCACCCGGACTAATTCCTTCCAGCAAAAAAATGTTTTAGATTTCTTTTTTACAAAGGAGCTGCAAAAAAAAAAAAAAAAAAAATGAAATTATACCCATAAAAACTCAGTTGTTTTTTAAGATAGAGATAAAATTGTAGTGAGTTTTAGGATCATGACGCCGCAACGAATAAACAGAAAGAAGAAATAAAAGGAAATACAAAAAAAATTGAAATCATGCCTATGTATGCGTTTGTAACTCCGTTATTTTTGAAGATATAGAAAATTATTTTTTTTATTTTTTTTTTAGAATCAGTACACCGCTATTAAATTTCACATATGTACACGACGTTAACTGAGTTATTTTTTAAGACAAATACATAAATACCGATAAATAAATAAATACCAAAAGTGATATGCGATAGTCAATTAAATTTTCTTCAAAACGAAAAAATAACCATTTAAATTGGTTCAGAAAAATAGAGATATATCGTTTTGAAATTAGCGTTGGTGATTGAGCATTTTCCTTTGGATTATTTATTGCTTTTCATATTAGTTAATTTGTTATGTCCTAATATACAATAGTTATTTGGATTAATAAACCATTTTTTTACTAATTAAAATGTATAACTTTTCAAGCTATATAACGAGTAAATGTGAGGTGAGATTATAAATCGTGTAATGCCTTGTAAAGGAAATAACCATTGGTTAGCAATATTGTGACTAACAGCATAATATCAGCGTGTCCACCGTTTTTTAGAGTAGTCTGGAAGAATTACCTGGAATTTATTAGGATGGCGGATTACGTACGGATAGTTTTGTATTGCCAAGGAGTTAAGGAATAAAGCACATAGTTCTAGTTGAGTTTCCAACAAATGGGATAATAATATATTTATGGAGCATTTCATTTGCGACTAAATAAGTGATAAAAAGATTTAACCATATGCTAGGGGAAATTGATATTTTTGTGAATTTAGATCTGATAATTGTAATAAAAAATTTTTTTGTAATAGATTGGAAAAGCAGAACTTTTATTCATCACCCTAATCCTCTAATACCCTTAAAGGTTGAAACGGCTGTAGCTCTAAGATCTTTTGTAAGTTGTAAGTAAAAGTTAGGGGTTAGTAAAAGAAATTACCGTTTTTTAATTGACATTTCTTTCTCTATTAGTTTCCAATGTTATTTGTATCATTTTAATCCTAATACTATATTAAACCATTTTGTAAATTAAACGTTTCCCTACGAGACTCGGTATTGGTTAGGCAGTCCTTCAACCAAAATGACAGTAAGTTACGAAATTACGATTAAAAACGAAAATTTACAGCCGCCAAAACCATGCGTTTTACAGGAAATTGAATAGGAATCTCATATAAATGAACGGAATGTGAGGAGGTTGTTTGCTAAATTTGAAAGTGGTGATACACGCTTACAAAGCTTAGGGCGACATTATTGGAATTTTGAAGGAGTAGTTCCTTAAGAGTTTATGGCAGATACTCGTTCTGTTGATTCAGTACTTTATTCGGAAAGGATGTACGAAGTTTTGGAGAGGCGATACTCGGATTTGGTGAATCGGAAGAATTTTTTGTTCCAGAAACACAACGGCCAGCCACAGACTTCTCGATATACAAAGTTATACAGAATATTGCTGAGATGGACACCATCGAACATCTTTCGCATCCAACATATGTAGCCCCTGATCTTGCACTGTCAGACTACTACCTCTTCAGAGCTATGGCTCACTTCCTTAAGAGAAAACTTTTCGTACGTTGCAGGAAGTCAAAATTGGGGTAGTACTTTATCAATTCAAAACCCAAAGCTTGGTATGGGCAGGGAATTGAACAGTAGGCTTCTAGATGGCAACAAAGCATTGAGTATAATGGACTGTAATTTCATGCCTAAAACGTATTTGAGGTGAATAAAAAGTCATGTTAATTTTAATACTTAAACGGTCATTTTTATTTATTATATTACTCACCCTAATATTCATGATGGTTTTATGAGATTCTACTCTCAATTGCTGTATTGATTGTCCTCACAGACCATGGGCAGTAATTTGGAAGTGTGAGAAGCGTTGAGTTCTCCCCGATTCTTCTTGTGTCCCATTTACTCCCGAAAAACTAAATTCCTACTTCGCAGAACCACTTCCTATATCCCATAGTACTCATTACTCTTTACCACAGACATCCTTCAATCCAGAAAATATCTATTTTTCGGATATATCTCCTGAAGAATTCCTCTCCTTCATTCTCAAGTCCAGAACGAACGATCATGGACCCGACCAAATCTCTGTGAAATTAATTAAATTGTGTCTTCCTGTCATCTGTCCTGTCCTTCTACATATTTATAATGTTTCTCTTCAAAAATCTATTTTTCCAATAGCCTGGAAAAAAGTCCGAATAAAGTACCTAATCCCGCCGCATTCTCCGATTTTAGACCTATCTTCATACTATCCAATCTATCCAAACCTCTTGAAAGAATTGTTCACTAACAGCTCAACAACTTTCTTGAGGAAAAAAACCTTCTAAATCCTTTACAGTCCGGTTTCCGATCCCAATATTCAACTCAATCTGCATTGTTAAAAATTACCCAAGACCTACAATCCTCAATAGACCAACAAAAAATCACTATTTTGATCCTCTTCGATTTCTCAAAAGCCTTTGATTCAGTTAATCAGAACATCCTTCTTTCCAAACTCCAAAACGTTCAAATATCAAACAGCGTTCTAAAATGGTTTATTTATTTTTTATCCTATCGATCTAAAACTGTCATGATACCAAATGAACCTTCTTCCACCTCCATCACCTTAACACGTGGTGTTCCTCAGGGATCCTCACTCTCACCAACTCTTTTTTTTCATCTACATTAATGATATCCCTAACTGCATCCGCCACTCACAATGCCACCTATATGCAGATGATCTGCAAATCTATCTTTCTTGCCGTACAAGATATTGACAAGCATGGGCTACGACAAATGATTTGAAATTGAATGCTGGAAAAACCAAAGCCATCCTCATCGGTTCCTTGAAGAAGAACCTTGTAAATTCGCTTCCATATTATCCCCTCCTTTACCTCACCAGCATAACTATCCACTTCCACACCTCTGTAAGAAATCTTGGAGTCATTATTGATCAGAACCTATCTTGGAGTAATCATATTTCTCAAATCACCCAAAAATCCATCGTTATCCTAAAACAATTTCTCAGATTTCCCACCTAAAATCCATATGCTACTCGTCTCTTCGCTCATTTTCCCCCAGTTTGATTCGTAAATCCTTATAATTATCCATTTTCAAACACCAACTGTTTCTCCATCTCCTAAAGCATCAATCTTCCCAACATATGTAATATTTAAAAGCTATAGATGATAACTATTCATTGTCACAGAACCTGTCTTTTATTGTTAAACTGAAGTCTTAAACGACCAGACAATTATTATTTATATTGTACTTCTCTTGTTATTCTTAGGGGACTACTCATCCCAGAATAAAATTACTTTTTATTTCGTTTCATTTGATTTCATTCTGCTTCCCTTTACAAGTTGGGACACCTAGTACCCGGTGCTCACCTGGCTGATCTTAAATATTGTACAATTTTGTCCAACAATATATCCATGCTCAACTTCACAAATTTATTAAGGAGGCTATGTTCCAAATTTCTGAAATTGACTTGTCCGCACCTCACATGAACAAATTTTTATTTTATTTTAATAATTAAGCTGAGGCGTGATATAGTGGATAGATCACTAGACTAGTGTTCTACGGATCCCAGCTATGAGAGAATAATTATTTATTGAAGATGTAGGTTTATAACTGAAGGTTTATGCTTGACATGGCTCACAGATGCTCTCATGATGGATCACAAGTTTGAACCGATATGTCGGCAAAATTCAAATATTCAAAAAAAGACTGACTCCCGATTCTTTATACCTACTAAAATTATTTATTTTGTTAATTCAAACACCCGATAGTGCTAGTATTAGTCATATTTTGTCAATCCAGGTTTATATATTCTTAAAATAATATTTAAAAAATAAAAGGTTTCGATTCATTACTATTGGAGACTGGAAAACCTTTGCAGGTATTTTGGGCAAATCAAGGACTACAGATCATAGGAGTTATCTTTGATCAACACTTAACGTGGAGTAACCATATTTTCCAAATTATCAGAAAATCTACCTCTGTCCTCAAATAGCTCCGTGCCTCTTTTCCCAGAAGTACCCACCATCTCTTAGTGTCTTCTCTCATCATCCCCCACTTTGACTACACTGGATGCCTAGTGTATGGAAGACTCGAAAGCGAGGTGAAGCTAAAAATATTAATAAATAGGTTTATAAGATTTATGTGCGGCCTCTCCAGACAGTCTCACGTCTCTTACTGGTATTCCGGTCAAAGGTGGCTCTCTCTATCCCGAATCTCAAAGAAAATACCTACTTGGTATCTTCCTATTCCAATAGTTGACCTCCTTACATCGCGTTCTTCCTTGCACACCCTAAATACAAGATCATAACCTACCGATCTATACCTTCCCTCTCATAGAACAGTATCCTTTAAAAAGTCCCATTATCATCTGTGTTACTATACGTTAGAAATTTTACCCATCTCTCTCTGAATAGTGTCATCCCTAACCACTTTCAAACACCAATTATTTATCCACTTCCTCAAAAATCTATCTTCCTCCCATATGTGATTGTTTTTGTATCTTTTATTTATATTAACATCATATAATTTACTTGGCTTAATAATTGAGACGTTGATTTCCAAAAGGTACTAAAGGACATTTTTTACGAAATTGATATTTTTACATATTTATGTTCTCCTTATTTGGTTTTATCTAAATCTTAAATATGGTTGTATCTAATGAACACTCATGTCCTTTAATAACGTGATTTAGAAATGCTATTAATTTCTCAAAATACTAATTACACATTTATTTTCATTCCAAATCATACCAGAACACTTCATTTCATAACTTTAATATGGCTTTATTAATATAGTAAATAAATTATTCTAGATTTTAATGCGAAAAGACCAAAATTAGCTGGTTTAATAATATAGTAATGAGAGATTTTCGCGCTCCCTGTAAAGTTCCCCAGAATGGGAAAAAAGGAAAGGAATAGTACCTTTTGGAATGCAACGTCTCAATTATGTATCAAATGAAGCCAGACAAATTGGACGCCCTCTGTTTACTTTATATTATTCTTAGGAGTGGAAATACCCCATAATAAAAATTATTTTTCTCTCATTCACATTCATCATTGCCGTGTTTTGTCTGCTTTAATGCTGGCGTTGAAGAAATAAACATAGAACTCGTAAACAATACTCAGCATATGATGAGTGGGCAAGACCATTGATCCGTAATTCGGCCATGTCAATACTTTTTATCGGTTGTTTTTTTTCCCTCCCGGATATAGCTATGACTTTCTAAAGCCATTTCCGACGTAGATGATATTCTAGAAGGGTGTTGTATTTAGTGGAGCCAGCTAGCAATGTTCTCCAAAGGCAGACCTAGCTGTTACTTAAGTTTTTTTCCCGACGAGCGACTGGCTGGTGCCTCCTCCTTATCATCCATTTCCCCGATGGCATTAGACCTCACCTGCGTCTCCTCTCTAATGCCTCTTGTTTTCTTGTTTCTGATTTCAGGGCGGAGTAAGTGTATTTGTAGGAGGGCAGGGCACGTCATTGGATGGTCGATATAATGCTCATAGGATGGTGGGAAAGTAGGCGGGTTACTTTGGTGGTATTTAAAAAAATTGCTTCGTCTAAATATCTTTCAGCCATTACCTTACATACTTTTTATTTTCACTTACCTATATATGAAATATATAGTAAGGGAAAGTATTGCGATCGTGAAAATTTTCGAATTCCAGTTTTAAAACGGAAATACACATTTTAGGGTCCTCTTAGTTCAAATAACCAAGTTCCGCGAAAAGGTCTGTGTGTGTGGTAACTCTAACTCTAACACTCTAACGATTTTGATTAAACTCGCTATGTCGATGTAAAATTTAATGGGCTTTAATCTCATGTAGGTTTCATTCTGATTGAAATAGTCTGATGGAGCTTAAATGCAGATATTTTAAATTTTCTTCCTTTAAAGTATCTTTAATTTTGTACATTCTAAAAAAAGGTAACCATATCATCTTATTACCATTGACAAAAAAACAGGTAAATACATAAGTTGAACGAATTCGATATCCAACTAAAGGAGAAAACTGAAATAATATTTTTTTAATGCAATCGTTTCACCGCTTGGCCACTGGATAGCACTGTCATCGCCGGACGCTTCAAGTAGTTCTAACACGGAGTGATGAGGGCCGTAAAAAACTTACTGAATTTCGTAGATATCTCTATAGCATATGATTTAATAAAACACATTTTTCTATAAAAATCAAATGTAAATATTCTTTAACGATTTATTTTCGTTTCTAAATTTGTTTAAAACTTCTTAAATTGATATTAATAATAGAGGTAAGTGAAAGTCGTGTGTAGTGCGCAATTTTTTTTCACTGTCACTTAGCTATATGTGAAATGAATATTAAAGGAGAGCTTTGCGATTAATTTTCGAATAGCAGTTTTCATCGAAAATACACGTTTTAGGGTCATTTAAGTCCAAATAAACTAAGGTCTGTGTGTGTGTGTGTGCTTGTGTAGCTCGAAAACGATAAGTTCTTTAAAACTGAAAATTCATATTTTAGGAAGCTATAACCTGAGATGTTACAGCAACTTTTTTATAAAAATCGGCGAACCAGAAGAGCCACTTTATACCAAGCATTTTCCATTTTTTACGATTTTCTCAATAACGATCGCATCGATGCAAAATTTAATTGGCCTTATACTATCACAGAGCTTAAATGCCTTATTTTTGAATCTTCTTCTTCTTCTAGAATACCTCAAATTTTGTAGATTCTATTAGAATAGCTATATCATATTTTTAATACTGATAAAAAAAAACGGATAAATATACAGGTTAAACGAATACCGTATCCAATTAACGGAAAAGGAGCAAACTATTTTTTATGCATTTTTCATGTTGTTGTTTTTTTAAATTAGAGATTCTATAATTTTCATTGCGTAACATTTTTTTCATCCTCAGTTTGACACGCTCTAGCTCTGTTGGTGTTCGAATCAAAAGTTTGATGAAAGTTTTTTCGTCAGAAATTTAGCAGAGAATATTCGTTTGTTACATAAGATTTGCCGCTAGGAGCTTTATTGGTTCGGATGAAAAAATTCACGTTTTGTTGCATTTATTTAGTTTTGGGGCTTCATTGACTCGCTCAGTGTCAAAAAAGCTGTGTTTGTGTTGTTCGCTTTGAAAAGTTATTTCCGTTTACAAAATTTGTTGCTAGACCCTAGTGTTTAGAAGCTATATTTGTTTGAATTAAAAAAGGTCACGTTCTGCCGACATTTTTTAAAATTTGGTTCTTTTTTGTCACGCAATAATTCCTCTGATCGAAAAGTTTATGACAGATTCCATCTCAAAAATTTAACAGAAAACATTCTTTGTCATACAACATATTTCGTTAGGACTTACCATTTAAGAGCTATATGTTTTTGAATTAACAAAGCTACTAATATACCCATGTCTATTTATATTAAGAAAGACTTTCTTCTCCTTCTATACCTTATCATTCCGCTCGTCTATCCTCAAACTCGATATCTACCTGACTTGGAAACACAATAAATTGCAGATAGATATATCCTGATCTATTCCCCCCCCCCCCCACATCAGAGAGAAATATTAAAGCCACATTTTTAAAAAAGAAATTATTACATTTTTATTTTGTTGAACTTAAAATAATTTAGTTTATAGTGTTTTGTATGTATAATAATAATATATACATATATATATATAGATACAAGACCAAGTTGTTCCAACAAGAGCATACAGGAGGCACATAATGAAGGAAAATACGGTAATAGATAAATGTCGCCTTTGCTCTAAGACCCATGAGTCTATTCAACATGTGACAAATGGTTTGAGACTTTAGCTGGACAGACTATTTGACAAGACATAATAATTTTGCTAAACTATATCACCAAAGTTTATGCAGAGCTCTGGGATTGTTGGGTAATGAAGAGATACCCTATTATCGGTATACCCCTGAGAAGCTTATGGAAAATAAAGATGTAAAAGTTTATTGGGATGAGCAAATTATCACCGACCACAGAGTGTTGCATAATCGTCCGGATATTTTGGTGTTAGATAAAACCAACAAAATGGCCAGAATAATCGATATTGCTGTTCCAAGTGACTCTAATCTGTTATGCACTAGAGCTGAAAAAATCCGAAAATACCATGAACTCGTTCTTGAACTAAAATCACTTTACCACCTAGAAAAAGTAACAACAACTCCAATTGTTCTCTCTTCGAATGGCCTAATCCTAAAAAGCACTAGAGAGAGCACAGAAGAGCTTGGCCTAGACCTAAAGAATCTAAAATTAGCGCAGAAAAAAGTTCTGCTGGATACCTGCAGAATTGTGAGAAAGGTTTTAAGTAATATTATTATTAGTAAAAATTCTACTTTCCCTTGACTTTTGTCCGGGAAGTAGATGATGTTCCAGTTATCTGAGAGGAAGAAAATAAATAATAATAATAATAATTTGTTATTGCTTTTTTAATAGTAATAACAATTTTTATTGAGAAAATTTTACAATCTGTCCCAATTTGGACATTAATAGTATTGCTGAATGATATCAAACATACTACATTCATACAATATTTACACAACATAAAATTACAATAAAATATATACACAATAATGAATCAATACAAAAGTCAATAATTCACTTATATCTATATACACATACACACACTCATACATACATCACATTGAGTGGAGAATCTAGCCAGTGCTAGAACTCCAATATATTTACAAAAGGTCGCGGGGCCACTGCCGTTTCAACCTCCTAGGTGGGTTGTATGGATGAGTGGAGCTGGATAGGGATTGAGCTAAAGGATTAGGATGATGAATGAGGTTCTGGTGGAATTTGGAAAATTTGGATGGAATTAGGTCTGAAATAAATGGAACATTAAGGTCGTGGTGCAAGGTATAATTGGAGACATAATAAGGAGCATTTACTATTGTACGGACTTTGGATTGAAAGGATTGAATGCGTTTGATGTTAGAACGTTTAGCTGTCCCCCACAGTTCAAGTCCGTAGGTCTAGATGGGCTTCAGTATTGTCTTGTAGATTAATAATTTGTTTTCAACTGTAAGTTCAGATTTTCTGTTGAGTAGTCGGTATAACTGTCCGAATCGTCGGTTGAGTTCTTGTCTTTTAAGTCTTGTATGTGGGTTCCAAGTCAATCTTTTGTCTAACAGTAAGCCAAGATACCGGACTGTATCTGAGAGAGGAATCGGTAATGAGTTGAAATAAACTGGCGGACAGGATTTTCGTCTAAAAGTAAAGGTTATGTGTTTACATTTGGCTTCGTTCACCTTTACACGCCAGTTATTACACCAGTGTTCGATAAGGAAAAGGTGTCTCTGAAGGTTTAAGGATGCTGTTTCAGGATTGGAACTGGATGATAGGATGGCGGTGTCGTCTGCAAAAGTTGCCAGAAAGGTATCAGGATGTGTAGGAATATCAGCAGTGTAAAGGATGTAGAGGATGGGTCCCAAGACGCTGCCTTGAGGAACACCGGCCTCAACGGCATAAAGGTTAGAAAATTCTTCACCACAGCGAACTCGGAAGGAACGGTTCGAGAGATAGGATCGGAGAATGAGGTATAGGGACTGGGGTAAATGGGTTTTCAGCTTGAAGAGTAATCCAGTGTGCCATACCCGGTCAAAAGCTTGCGCAATGTCCAGAAACGCACCAGAACAATACTCTTTGCATTCAAGAGCTGAGGAAATATGGTCTACAATTCGGAGCCCCTGTTGAACTGTGGAATGCTGAGGACGGAATCCAAACTGATGGGAAGGAAGATTTTGAGATTCTAATATGGGTAGGATACGTTTTAGAAGAAGCCTTTCGAAGATTTTTGAGAGGATGGGGAGTAGACTAATAGGCCTGTAGGATGAAGTGTTGTTGGAAGGTTTACCTGGTTTTAAAAAAAGGATGATGGTGGAATGTTTCCATAACAGTGGAAAATAGGTGGTGCGGAGGATGCAGTTGTAAATATAAGTAAGGAATATAATAGCTTTCTGCGGAAGTTGTCGGAGGATCTGGGGAGTAAGGAGATCGTGTCCAGGAGATTTACGGAGAGTCAGTTTTTGGAGAAGATATTTGACCTCAGAGGGATTAATAGCTTTAGGAGGTAGGGAAAGTGGAATCGGTGACATAAGAAAGTCTTGCACTTTTGCGGTGTGATTGATGTGGGATTCCGGGTGAGGAGTGAATACTTTGGAGAGGTGTGTGGCGAATTCCTCGGCTTTATCTTCATCAGACGCAGCCCAGGAGTCATCACCACGTCGGAGAGGATGGGAAACATGATGGTATTTTAGGATCTTTTTCGTGACATTCCACAGGGAATTATCACGAGCTACATCTTACATCTTTTAGCTAGAGGTTTGGCCTCTATTTCATTTAGACAAAATAATTTTTTACAAAATAATTTACTAAGGAAAAGTTATAAATATAGAAATGAGAATTGAGCTAACTACTTTAAAAACGACATTATAAGAAAAAATAAATAACACAACAAAATAACTAAGAATACAAATCTTGATTAAATAATAAACAAAGACACTTTAAAAAATAAATAATAATAAACTCAAGAAAATCGAACAAAAACAGTTTTAAATCATACCTATCTTGATAAAAATTTTATATAAACAAAAAGTAATGGCATAACAAATGCCTTTAAATTTTGTACTAGTCGTTCGTAACAAAACTTCTTATCTTTAAAGCTAGTATTGAAAACCCTGATTCCTTAAAAATTTTCCAAATTCCATCAGAACCTCATTCATCATCCTAATCCTCTAGCATAATCTCTATTCAGCTCCACTCGTCCATACAACCCCCCTTAAGGTTGAAACGGCAGTGGCCCCGAGACATATTGTAAATATCTATTCTGGATTTCTGACTCTATTAAGTATTGAAAACAAAAATAAATCGTTCAACTTCTTATAGTTGGTGATTGTTAATATGTCTTCTAAATTAAAATTTTCCATTACATACTTAACTAGATAGAATCTTCTGACTGGATTTAAAACTGGACACGATATTAAATAATGTTCAATATTATCGTAACCATCGGTATTACATAGAGGGCAAGTCATGTTCGTTTTTGTATCTATTTCTTTCCCTTTGGTACACCTAATCAAGAGTCGGCGTAGAGCTTTTTTAATTAATATTAACAAGTTTGATAATTGTAAAACTAACCTTAAAGTTATTATAAGAATAAGTAAAAAGGTTTAAGAAAGTATTGCTTTTAATTATTTTACTGCAGTAATTAGTAAGCATAATTGATTAATACATGAGTCTATGGAAGAGAAGTATTTAGCATACTTGATATATTTTATTTTTTAAACATATTTATTGATATTTACAACTTTATTATTATATGCATGCTTGATATTTAAGTTCGTACCGTAAAATGGGGTGAATAGGAACACTCTATGGAATCTTGAGCAATATAACAAAGGGCCTAGCCGGATAAGCATGTGAAATCTGCCCCCGCGTGTATTTGAACCAAATTTATACCATTGAGTCACACCTATGAGAAACAACCTTAAGCAAATTTATGGAGGGTGGAAGAAAAAACAAAAAAAAATGTTTTCTCCTGAACAGCTCAACCGATTTTCACGAATAAAAAATATGCTATGGATTTTACAAATAGGTTTCAAAAAATATTATTTTAAATTTTTTTACACGAAAATGCTGGTCAAAAAAAATTTTTGAATTTTTCAAAAAAATATTTTCTGCTTATGATGGTTTGGTACACCTCCAATTTTTTGCTACTTTACTTCATTGGAGGGTCCTCCATAACATATATTTTTTTCAATTTTATCGCAAGTGTACCCCGTAGTGAAAAATAAAAAAAATAATTTTTTCTCCTGAACGGATCAACCGAATTTCATGAAAAAAATATATGTCAATGGTTAAAAAAAACATTAAAAGAGTTTCAAAAACATTTTTTTTTTTTTTTATTGCAAAAACGTGTCAAAATTTTTATTTTTAATTTTAAAATTAAAAAAAAAAAAAAAAATTTGGATTGGTACACCAACAATTTTTTGCTAATTTAATTCATTGGAGGGTCCTGCACAATATATATTTTTTTCGAGTTGATCTAAAATGTACCCAATAGTGAAAAAAAAGCAGTATTTTTTTTTCACTATTGGGTTCATTTTAGATCAACTCGAAAAAAATATATATTGTGCAGGACCCTCCAATGAATTATATTAGCAAAAAATTGTTGGTGTACCAATCCAAAATAAGTTTAAAAAAAAATGTCTAAAATTAAAAATAAAAATTTTGACTCACGTTTTAGCAATAAAAAAAAAAAAAATGTTTTTTGAAAGTCTTTTAAAAAAACATTAACATATATTTTTTTCATGAAATTCGGTTGATCCGTTCAGGAGAAAAAATTGTTTTTTTTATTTTTCACTATGGGGTACACTTGCGATAAAATTGAAAAAAATATATGTTATAGAGGACCCTCCAATGAAGTAAAGTAGCAAAAAATTGGAGGTGTACCAAACCATCATAAGCAGAAAATATTTTTTTTCAAAATTCAAAAAAATTTTTTGAAACCAATTTGTAAAATACATAACATATATTTTTTTTTCGTGAAAATTGGTTGAGCTGTTCAGGAGAAAACAATATTTTTTGTTTTTTCTTCCACCCTCCATAACTTCCCTTCCGCTAGGATTAAGGGGCTAAAAATTTGCGTAAGGTTGTTTCTCATAGGTGTGACTCAATGGTATAAATTTGGTTCTAATACATGCGGGGGCAGATTTCACATGCTTATCCGGCTAGGCCCTTTATTTTTCATCTCAATTAATTGGACAATACATCCTCTCTATTACATATTTACTGGGTGTGTGTTTTTGAATGGTAGTTTTTGGAAAAAAAAATATATGTATATTACTGTTCCCAATCACCCTACGGTAGGGGTGAATAGGAACTGCAATAAAAATGTTGTGTTTTCATTTCCAACATGTGAGGTGGTTGAGAACAGTTTTAAATGCTTACTTGTTTGTTTATTTATTTAACGTCACTTTATGCTGCTATGGCTAATCGGACGATGCTACAGAGGGTGTCCTAAATTTTGCCTGTCTAGGTTTAATTAGGATAGGGGTATTTAACGAGTACCTGACTTCGCACAGGCTCGGGACCACCTTTTATCGTCCCTTCCGAAGAACGGCATAACTAAGGATTTTTTACTCCCAATAAAAAATCCTAGGACCTCCTGCGGGTTTGAACCCGTGACCTTTGGCATAGGAGGCTGTTATGCTAATACACCCAGCTACAAGTGATTCCTATAATGCTAAATTAAATTTTTTTTTTTTAATGAAATATTTTAAAAATAGAAATTAGGTCTCCTATAAATATTGTTAAACATCACACTTCTCTAGAAAGAAAAAGAAATATAAATAAATGATTTATGCACTTAGATCATTGATAAATGAAGCAGATCCCTAGAATCTGACAGATTTAGAAGATCCGATTCTCTCTTTCAACTTCAATGTAACTTCACTAGGGGTAAGTTTGTTTGATTTTTTTGTAAAACAAACCGATATATTCCCATCATCATCAGGTTCTAGAACTTACATACATAAAGTCTAAAATTCTCATGTTTTTTTCCAAATATTTTAATATGTAAAAAGTCACCAACTGAAACGTCATAATTTGTGGATAATGATTCAAATCCAGGTTCATCTTTAGATGTGCATGACAACACAAACTCGGCATCACTGTCTTGCAAAGTAATTCATCTGACGAAAACAGGATTCACCCCACACTCCAGAAAATGTGGATGTCATAACCTAAAAATCTGTTGCGAAGAAACTGTTGCAAATAAATGTCCAAAGTACTTTCAACAAAACAAAACCATATATTCGAATTATTTACAGAGTGGCCAATCAATAACAACAATATTAATTCCTATACGGTAAAATAAGTGGCTTTACCGCAACTTTGAAATAATATTAAAGGTTTGTTCTCATTCACCCCATTTTACGGTAAGTCAATACGGATTTTCAAGTATCTTGAAAAACGGAAATTGGTTAAGGGTCAATACATTTGAAATCACCCAGACCATGCCGCTTAACGTTTTTGATTTTCATGATATTTTAATCAGTTACTCACTATAGAAATAAATTCTGACCAATACTTCTAGTTTGAGATTCATTTTAAATCAGCTTCGTGGATGAAAATATGTATTGGGAAGCCTTAACTCTTTTAATTTTGAAGATATTAAATAAAAAAAAATAATAAGAATGTACTATACATTTTTGTGCTCACAATAAATTAATTAAATAGTGAAGAAAGTGGTTGAAAAAATCTCGAAAAAAAAAACGATACTTTTAGCGAGTTTAGAAAGGAAATGAGACTTTGATGATTTTTTCTTATATAGAATAGTCTACTTGCTCTATAAATTTCGATCTTGAGAACTTAGCGGTTTTTTTTTCTGGTTTTTTTTAAATATAATTATTAGTATTTACAACTGTATTATAAAATACATTTAGTAAATGTGATACAAGATACGTTGACATGATTCATATGTAGCGATACTACCCATTGGCAGCTCCCCAAAGACTATGCTAAACTAGAAGGTCTCGGGGCCATCTTCTTTTCAGACACCGCGGAGGATTATCTGGGGTTGTAGAGGAAGCAAGGATTGAAACTAGTAGGTTAGAGTAGGAACGGGGTTTGTCATGAAAGGAGTGGTACCTGGTTCGGGCCAAGTCAGCAACAAAGGGAATATTAAGTTCTTTACGGATGAGTTTATTTGTGACAAATTAAGGAGCATTGAGGATTTTTCGAAAGAATTATGATTGTAAGGATTGGAGACGAGATGAATTTAATGGTTTAGTAGAGCCCCAAATCTCTACTCCACAAGTCCAGATTGGTCTTATGATAGTCATGTAGATAAGTCTTTTGTACTTAAGTGGAAGGTTTGAGCATTTGTCTAGTAAGTGTTGAATTAGTCAAAAACGTCGGCAGTTTCTTGTCTTTTCAGTCTTGTATGAGGGTTCCAAGTAAGACGTTTGTCCAGGTGCAGTCCTAGGTATCGGATCTGTTCAACCTGGACAAGAGGACTGTTATTGAAGGATACTGTTGGGCAGGATGTCATAGGTTTACGACGAAAGGTAAAAGTTATTTGGTGGGATTTATTGGAATTTATTTTTATTCTCCAATTCTGACACCATACTTCAAGGTCTCTGATGTGGGATTGAAGAGTTTGGGAGGCAATAGTTAGATCGTTGTTGACTGATAACACACAAGTGTAATCAGCATAGGTAGAAAGGAAAGTGCTAGGATGGGATGGGATATCAGCTTTATAAACTGTCTAAAGGATGGTTCCTAAAATACTGTCATGAGGAACACCTGCATACTGATTAAAAAGTGATGAATAGGAATTATTATGATTTACCTTGAAGGACCTGCCTGTGAGATAGGACTGGATAATGAGGAAGTATGTAGGTGGAAGGAATTTACGAAGTTTGTAAAGCAATCCCGGGTGCCACACTCGGTCAAAGAATCCTTTTTTAATATGAATTTTAAAAGCATGACAAAAATTCCGTTTTCACGGAAAATGTCACACAAAGAACTTAAAAGTGAAAAATTATGAAATTCATACAGATTACACATCTATGTTTATCATTAGATAAGATGAAGGCTTCTCTCGAATACCCTAAACGATAGTGAAAAAAAAAACAAAAAAAAAACCTGTACAGCTACAACCCATGAAGAATCTCGGGCTAAGTACATATAGTAGAGATTCGCACTGCTTCTAGGCTAACGGCCGTGCATTGAGGTGATTAGGCCTTGATCACGCTCAGCCGCCAGGTTTTCCCCAAATGTTTTAGGTACCCACTTTATAGAGGCTGGGTCTGCCCCAGGAGGTTCTCCATACCCTAGGGTCGCCTCCTGACTGAATTAACAGAATCAATTATATTCAGTCACAGCCGGGATTCGAACCCAGGACCCCGAGAAAAGCAGAGTAGTGACCACTAGACAACACCGCTCCGCTAACTGATAGAGAAAACCTTACCAAAATTGGTTTGCCTGGTTTATAAGAAGTTCGCGGAAAAGAAGGATCGCGATACCATTTTCTATATAAACATATTTTTACATACACCACACTTACCCACACTTATGTAAAATGTATATCACAGCAACCCCTTTCTTTCCTCTTCAGAAACCTTTGCTTAAACTTCTTTTTCTAATTTATTTAACGATCTCTTATTAAAGCAGATTAACCGGTTTTGAGTGCTAAGCCTGATTCTAGTCATGATGTATTTTGCACAACCTTCAAGTTCACTCTTTTAGTTTTTTCTTCTCTCTGTAATGAATTTTATCTGTTGCTTTTTTATTTTTTCATTATGATCTGTCATGTCTTTATTTATTAATCTTTATTCTGATATTTGCTATACTTGTTATGACCATAACGGTCGTAAGTTTCTATACTTTTTATGTTTTAACTTTTTGTTATAACGCGTCAGTATTTGTATTGGATTTGTGATAAGGTAGATTGTTTTTTTTAAATTTCACTCTTTTATTTTTTCTTTTTCAAGTAAATTAAACTCCATTATTATTCTATGTACCCATTTGCTTATTTTTCCTTGGAAAATTTTATGAATTAGATGTAAAGGGTTTAAATAATTTATACAGAGTGGCTTTAAAAGATCTAGTCATATTTTGGAAACCGATACTACACTTGGCCGATTGACCGGCAGTGTATATTTGAGTTTTTTAGTTTAAATTATAGATAACCTCTAAAAACACAAAATTTGATTTTCCTCCTTAATCATCGAGGGATGATGATCATCATCATCATGATTATGATCATCATCAATCATTTTACTATGAACTTTTTTGTTTCACTATATATATACAAATCTAGGCTCTACTCTCACAAAACATTTCCGAGACGCCTTGTATAGTTAAGCAAACGCTTTTTAGAGGTTCAGTCTACTATAATCTTGATGGGCTGAAGGCCTGTGCTAATCCATTATTTTCTGATATCACCCCACCACCCAAGCCTGGGAGGTGGCAAGGATCACTACCTCTCGTTGACGTTGTCGCCGAGGGAAGGAGTTCGGACTATGTCTGAACTCAATTTATTGCCAAAACCCTGAAGAATGGTCCCTCCCATTTTGCAATGGATAAATAAAGGCATAGAAGAAGCCCTTGAAAGATTACTAGTGCATCCAGCGCATATAGCAATCCTCTTTAGAATACCTCCGGGTAACAGAAGGACAAATGTGACATCTACACATATTACATTTGTATTTGTATTTTGTTCGAAAATAAAACCAGAGGGTAAGAAAAAAAAAAAAAAAAAAAAAGAAAAAAAAAAAAGAGGTTCAGTCATATAACGCTTAAATTAAACGAACCTAATTTATTGTGCCAACTATTCCGCCCAAACTTTATGCCATCTTCAAGACTATGAAAAAATAAAATATAAACACCAGATCTTAAAAATAATATATAACGAAAAAAATATATTAAAGACAGATATATATTAAGAGATATTGTGAAAAATAAGTAATGAGATAGAGAAATGTAACGATGGTATGTAATAGGGATTATACTTATAATTAGAAACAAAAGTGAACAATAATTATAATAATTCACAATAATTATAAACAGAAGAGAACAGCAAACTATTTGACCTTTTACAAATGAAAAATAATTAGATTATAATATAATATACTAGCTGTACCTCGTGGATTTGCACGCAACAATTTTTTTTTTAATTATTGCGAATTAAGAAAGTTTTTCATAATAACTGTGTCAGGTGAGGATATACTATATAAATATATCTGAGATAGCAGTGACTTAAACTTTTAACTATGTCTATGTATGACAATTAAATGATTATTGTTGAGTGTAAGATATTAATTTTATTCAGTTTAATCTGCAATAACATATCAGTAGCAAGTAGCCATACCCGTGATTATCTAATACTGACATTTTTCATTTAAAACATTATCATTCTATACCATCGTAACTTCTATGTAACATAAATGCGTATTTTTTCCACCCGGGGGTGTACCCTTCAAACTGAATAAGCTCACATTTTTTTTTAGGACTCAGAACTAAGTTCTATTATTTGCTCAAAACTTAAATCTTTTTCAGGATATTGATCATTTTAAAAAAACAATAATAATGAACCGTATGAATTTGATAGAAACCTGCATACGAAACATGCCTATGAAACGAAATATACCTGAATATATTTGTTACATGTATTTTATTATCTATGCTATTACTGATCACATTAAGCCGATTTTGCTTCTAGGTAGTTAGAAATTTGATTGTCATTCAAAGGAGTACTTATAGTTTTTGAGGATGCGTATAGTTTTTGAGTTATTCGAAAACCAATTTTGTTTTACGTTTTAGAAAAAATATTGTTTTAAATGACTTAGAGGACGAATTTTCCCAAACCCAGCCTTATTGCACATCTAGACGGTAAAACGAACCTCCATGAGAAATTTCAGCTTCACAACCATCGTCGTTTTTTAGTAACTGCGATAACCAGAAAATCGAATGAAATGGCACTTTCTTTTATAAATATAGATTATATTATAATCACATAATATAATCATTGGATTTTTAATTATTATATAATTATTCGCATTTCATTATGTTATTTATATGCTGAGATATGTAAATAAATTAAAAATTTATTTATTTTTTTTTTTTTTTTTGTTAAATCTGCAAGTCATATATATAATCCCAAAATTTTCATAAACTCGTCAAATAAAAGTTAAAAACAATGAGAAATAGTGATAATACAGATATATATATATATATATATATATATATAATAATTAGTTACAGAGACTTACCTAAAATCAACAACAGAATTTTTATATTTTTAGGACTTAAAAAAGTTTGTTGATCATACTTTTTTACTTTCACTTACTATATATATAGCATTTCCAAGTCAATTGTAACCTTTTCCAAGTCAAATGTAACTTTTTCCAAGTCAAATGTAACCTTTTCCAAGTCAAATGTAACCCTTTCCATTTCAAATGTCACCTTTTCCAAGTCAAATGTAACCATTTCCATTTCAAATGTCACCTTTTCCATTTCAAATGTTACCTTTTCCAAGTCAAATGTCACCTTTTTCTTCACTTCTAGCCTTAAATATTGAGTTTTATTTATTTATTTATTGAAAAATAATTAGTTTAATTAAAATTATGACTTTTTTAATAATTATGGCATATCATATCACTGTTTTTTTTGTTTTTTTTTAGATATTTGATATCAAGTTCTGTTTTTTACGAACTAATTTTTAAAAAAATATCTAGTTTTAAAATAGTTGTTGATTTTGAATTTTTAGAGGGGAGGGATGGTTTTTGGGAATAATTAATGTGTTTTCGGGTGGTTATGATTACGTTTTTCGAACTGTATTTTTTATTGCTCATGGGTATTTCAACTCGCATTTACTTTTTATGTTTTTTATTGATATAGGGATTAATTAATGTGCTTTCGGGTGGTTATGATTACGTTTTTTGAGCTCTATCTTTTATAGCTCATGGGTATTTCAACTCGCATTTACATTTTATGTTTTTTATTGATATAGGGATTAATTAATGTGCTTTCGGGTGGTTATGATTACGTTTTTTGAGCTCTATCTTTTATTGCTCATGGGTATTTCAACTTGCATTTACTTTTAATGTTTTTTATTGATATGGGCATTAATTGTTGTGGTTTCGGGTGGTTATGATTACGTTTTTCGAACTGTATTTTTTATTGCTCATGGGTATTTCAACTCACATTTACATTTTATGTTTTTTATTGATATAGGGATTAATTAATGTGATTTCGGGTGGTTATGATTACGTTTTTGAGCTCTATCTTTTATAGCTCATGGTATTTTCAACTCGCATTTACATTTTATGTTTTTTATTGATATAGGGATTAATTAATGTGCTTTCGGGTGGTTATGATTACGTTTTTTGAGCTCTATCTTTTATCGCTCATGTATATTTCAACTTGCATTTACTTTTAATGTTTTTTATTGATATGGGCATTAATTGTTGTGCTTTCGGGTGGTTATGATTACGTTTTTTGAGCTCTATCTTTTATAGATCATGGGTATTTCAACTCGCATTTACATTTTATGTTTTTTATTGATATAGGGATTAATTAATGTGCTTTCGGGTGGTTATGATTACGTTTTTTGAGCTCTATCTTTTATAGATCATGGGTATGTCAACTCGCATTTACATTTTATGTTTTTTATTGACATAGGGATTAATTAATGTGCTTTCGGGTGGTTATGATTACGTTTTTTGAGCTCTATCTTTTATAGATCATGGGTATTTCAACTCGCATTTACATTTTATGTTTTTTATTGATATAGGGATTAATTAATGTGCTTTCGGGTGGTTATGATTACGTTTTTCGAACTGTATTTTTTATTGCTCATGGGTATTTCAACTCGCATTTACTTTTTATGTTTTTTATTGATATAGGGATTAATTAATGTGTTTTCGGGTATTATAATTATGTTTTTCGAGATGTATTTTTTATCGCTCGCGTGCATATTAATTCGCATTTATTTTTAATGATTTTTATTGATATAAAGATTATTAGCATTAGCGATAAAAAATAAAGCTTGAAAAACGTAATTACAAGACCCGCAAAGACAATTAATAACCTATATATTAATAAAAAACATTAACAGTAAATGCAAGTTCAATTACTTAAAGCGATAAAAGATAGAGCTCAAAAAACGTAATCATAACCACCCGAATGCATGATAATTCATCCCTATATCAATAAAAAACATTAAAAGTAAATGCGCGTTGAAATACGCATGAGCGATAAAAAATACAGCTCGAAAAACGTAATCATAACTACCCGAAAGCACATTAATTAATCTTTATATCAATAAAAATCATTAAAAATAAATGCGAATTAATATGCACGCGAGCGATAAAAAATACATCTCGAAAAACATAATTATAATACCCGAAAACACATTAATTAATCCCTATATCAATAAAAAACATAAAAAGTAAATGCGAGTTGAAATACCCATGAGCAATAAAAAATACAGTTCGAAAAACGTAATCATAACCACCCGAAAGCACATTAATTAATCCCTATATCAATAAAAAACATAAAATGTAAATGCGAGTTGAAATACCCATGATCTATAAAAGATAGAGCTCAAAAAACGTAATCATAACCACCCGAAAGCACATTAATTAATCCCTATGTCAATAAAAAACATAAAATGTAAATGCGAGTTGACATACCCATGATCTATAAAAGATAGAGCTCAAAAAACGTAATCATAACCACCCGAAAGCACATTAATTAATCCCTATATCAATAAAAAACATAAAATGTAAATGCGAGTTGAAATACCCATGATCTATAAAAGATAGAGCTCAAAAAACGTAATCATAACCACCCGAAAGCACATTAATTAATCCCTATATCAATAAAAAACATAAAATGTAAATGCGAGTTGAAATACCCATGATCTATAAAAGATAGAGCTCAAAAAACGTAATCATAACCACCCGAAAGCACATTAATTAATCCCTATGTCAATAAAAAACATTAAAAGTAAATGCGAGTTGAAATACCCATGAGCGATAAAAAATACAGCTCGAAAAACGTAATCATAACCACCCGAAATCACATTAATTAATCCCTATATCAATAAAAAACATTAAAAGTAAATGCGAGTTAATATGCACGCGAGCGATAAAAAAGACATCTCGAAAAACGTAATTATAATACCCGAAAACACATTAATTATTCCCAAAAACCATCCCTCCCCTCTAAAAATTCAAAATCAACAACTATTTTAAAACTAAATATTTTTTTAAATATTAGTTCGTAAAAAACAGAACTTGATATCAAATATCTAAAAAAAAACAGTGATATGATGTGCCAAAATTATTAAAAAAGTCATAATTTTAATTAAACTAATTATTTTTCAATAAATAAAAAAATAAAACGGAATATTTAAGGCTAGAAGTGAAGAAATAGGTGACATTTGACTTGGAAAAGGTAACATTTGAAATGGAAAAGGTGACATTTGAAATGGAAATGGTTACATTTGACTTGGAAAAGGTGACATTTGAAATGGAAAGGGTTACATTTGACTTGGAAAAGGTTACATTTGACTTGGAAAAAGTTACATTTGACTTGGAAAAGGTTACAATTGACTTGGAAATGCTATAGTAAGGGGAAGTATTGCGATCGCGAAAATTTTCGAATTCCAGTTTTCAACGGAAATACACGTTTTAGGGTCCCCTGAGTCCAAATAACCAAGTCCCGCAAAAAGGTCTGTGTGTGTGGTACCTCCCGGGCGGAAACCGTAAGTCCTATGATACTGAAATTTCATATTTAAGACAACTAAATGCCCGAGACGTGACAAAACTTTTTTCATCAAAATGAGCTTACCAGAAGAGGCACTTTATACCATGCATTTTGCACCTTTTTTCGAATTTCTCGAAAACGGTTCCGACGATTTTGATTAAACTCGCTATATTGATGTAGAATTTAATGGGCTTTAATATCATGTAGGTTTTTTTTTTTTTATAAAAATGGTCTGACAGGGCTTAAATGCCTATATTTTAAATTTTCTTTCCCTAAAGTACCTTTAATTTTGTAGATTCAATAATAATAACTAGATTATCTTGTTAACGCTGATGAAAAACAGGTAAATATATATATTGAATAAATTCGATACCCAAATAAAGGAGAATATTTTATACAATTTTTTTTATACAATTTTTCGTTTTTGAACATAAGAGCAGTAATATACATTTTTCTATATAAATTCAATTTGATTAATTCCTTAATAGTTTCACGTATTTTTATCTCTAACTGTATTTGAAAATTCTTTCATTGATTTTAAAAATGGAGGTAAGTGAAAGTCGTGTGTTGCCCGCACCAGATTTTTTTTTTTTTTTTTTTTTGTCCAACCCTACCTCGCCTTTGAAGAATATACGGAGGCTCTCTCGGGACAGGGGGTGAGCGCGGAGGATATATGCCGAAATAAAATCCTCCAACACGAGAGTCGAACTCGTTCATTATTTGGTTTTAACAACTTTTCGGTTATCTGTTGCTATGGAACGCGCGCTAACACGCTCGGCCACCCCGCCCCCTTGTTGATCATACCATTGAAAGAAAATGAATTTACCAAGAAACAAAGTGACGTAGAAATGGCTGATCATAAATTGAATGACCAGAGCAGAGTTTCGTCCCGAAAAAGTGCCTTTGAAATAGCTGTGCGTCGTTAAATTAAAGTATATTCTTTCGAATTTTAATAAAAAAAGGAATACATATATCTTAAAATATTATTTGTATTTAATGACTTCAAGCCACTCTCTCCCAAAAAAATTCCAACGAAACGATAAATACGAAAAGTCATGAAAAGACGTTTGTAGAATAGAAAGGAGCACGAAATATATTTTTAAATACAGTACACATTTAAAAACATATCGTGACCAAGTTCCACTGTGTAAAAAGAAACGGAAAAGATTAAAGGCCAAGATATAGTATTTTTTTTGAATCGCATGATTAACTTGTAACTGGTAATGGAAGGGGTTATCAACCGCTTGCATATGTATCAAGGAATTTCAACTGTTGGGCCCCAACCAAATGATAAGGAACAAAGCGAACATTAACATCAGCTAACCAAACTCCATATTCAACGGTTATAAAATATAATTACTTTAATACCGTAATAATTTATAATAAATAAAATTTAGCTTAAACTCTGCGCTAAACACATTAAAAATAAATCATACGACATGATACATATCTTTATTAACTTAATTTAATTCATCCACTTAATTTATTTTTATGTCGAGCAATAAATTACAAAATATCTTTGAGTACTCATTCTTTCACCATTGTTAGAGATATGCAAATAATATTAATTTCTAATCAGTCATATTTCACCAATTCAAAATCATTAGGAAAAAAAAATGACATTGCTTATGAATGGAATAATTAGAACAATTTTTTATATTTGTATTTATTAAAACATAAATACTTTAAACTGCTTGTTACATGTATTTAAATAGCAGTATAAATGTTGAAATAATTTTAGTTTATGTGATTAGTGAAATATAAAATAAAATTTTAACAATCATTGACGGATGATTTTTATATAAATGCTATCTTTATAAATAGAGAGATCATGATATATATGACCAATATTTTGTGCAATATGGAAATATTTATATTTATTGGATAATATGAAGACGAGGCAAAGAAATACCTCGGAACGTCATTAAAGTTTTATTTATGTTATAATGAATAAAAAAAAAACCTGTACCACTACAACCCATGAAGGGTCTTGGGCTCAGTACATATAGAGATTCGTACTGTTTCTAGGCCAACGGCTGTGCAATGAGGCCTTAATCACGCTCAGCCGTCAGGTTTTCCCCAATTATTTTGGGTACCCACTTTATAGAGGCTGGGTCTGCCCCAGGAGGGTCTCCATACCCTAGGGTCGCCCCCCGACTGAATTAACAGAATAAATAATATTTCTGCCACAGCCGGGATTCGAACCCAGGACCCGGAGCACAGCAGACTAGTGTTAATAATAAATAAAAATATTGAAAAAAAAAAAGGGAAGAGAAAGATCCAATTATTCCATTCATAATTATATTTACTCTTCTATAATAATAATTGACATTAGAACATAGCTGTTGGATAATTGATTGGAACATAGCTTGGATAATTGAATCTTCGATAATAACTTTTATTTTCTACAACTGAAATTTCATCTTTGGGGTACAAGAAAATTGTTTTTTGGAGCTGTGAAAAATAACCGACCACCACAGAAGTTTTTGTAGAGAAAATTTGTTTATGTAAGCAAGAAAGGAAAAAATGAAAATATAACTAGCTTTGCAACAGGTGTTAATATATTCTAGGTGTCCGTATTTATTCACCTTTGCTCTTTACTATCAACAAATATATAAAATGCCTATATAGAATAAATTCATTCATAATATAATGATAATATAAGAATGTCAGTATGAACTATTAAAAGTATTTTCAATATGCTATATTAAAACATTAAAAATGTTCAAATATTAAAGTTTTTTGTATTTTATTTATATTTTGATAAGTAAATAAATGACTGTAAATTATTATACCTTAATCCTTACAATTCTATAAGTAAGGATTGATAAACTTATAATTGGCACATTAATTGTTTTTCCTGTCTATTTATTTATTTAGTAAAAAAAAAAAAAATGTTTCCAACTTAATATCAAGAAAAGCTTGATGAATCAATAGCATTCTTAAAAAATAAAATAAAAGCTATAGTTTATTAAGAAAATTCTGGATTATGTTTATCACTAATCCATCCAATCCTTTTAAGTCAAACAATATTTGATGCTTCTTATTCAGTCACCAACAATACCCTATATAACGAACTTAATGTCCCATTTATTTTAGATCTCATTTCATCCGAATTCCATCAGAACCTTATTCGTTCATCGCTATCCACTAGCTTAATCCTTATCGAACTCCTCACATCCTTACCACGAATTCAATAGCTTATATACTTTATTGAAAAAACTATGTCTTGTACAAATTATATACAAATAAACCTCATCCAAAGTATAACAATGATGTTAGTCTAGTACATTTCACCATATAACAAAAAAAAAAAAAAAAAAAAAAAAAAAAAAAATCCAGAATTTACTGTGGCTAAATAAAGCATAAACCTAAAGCTTTATGAATTCTCATAATATAATAGTACACATAATTTATCTTTTCGAAATTATCGATAGTCATTATGGCTGTAATGTTGTAGTAGAGAGAATTTGTGATGAATCGACGGAAGTTTCGTCTAAGTTCATTAAAAGTTGAGCATTGAAGAAGGATGTGATGAAGACTGTTGGAAATATAATGGTTGCATGACGGGCTTGAACGTGATGGTTTTTTTTTTTTTTTAATATAGCTTGATATAATCCGGGTTGGCGATTCTCAACTGACTGATGCTTCTTAATTTCTTTAGATGGACTTTAAATTTGAACTTCTGACATACTTCCTCATCATCCAGTCCTATCTCACTGACAGATCCTTAATAATAAATCACGATAGTTCCTATTCATCCCTTTTTGCTCAGCGTCCCACAAGGCAGTATCCTCTGACCCATTCTCTTTACAGTCTATACAGCTGACATCCCAACCAATCCTAACACTTTCCTTTTTACGTATGCTGATGACCCTTGTGTGTTATCAGTCAATAACTATCCTACTATTGCCTCTCAAACCCTACAATCCTCCATCCGAGACCTACAGATGTGGTGTCAGAATTGGAGAATGAAAATAAATTCAGACAAATCCCACCAAATCATCTTTACCCTACGTCGTATACCAATGACATCCTGTCCTACTGTATCCTTTCCGATTGTCCCTGTCGAACAGATCCACTACCTTGACAAACATCTCACATGGAATCCGCACACTAGACTGAAACGACAAGAAACAGCCCACCGATTTCGATTACTTCAACACTTACTTGACAAACGCTCTAACCTCCCACTTAACTACAAAAGACTCCTGTACATGACTATCATAAGGCCTTTATGGACTTACGGAGTTGAGCTTTGGGGCTCGACTAAACCATCAAATCCTTCCCGTATCCAATCCTTACAATCAAAAATCCTCAACGCTCCTTACTTTGTCACGAATAAGCTCATCCACAAAGACCTTGATGTTCCCTATGTTACTGTTTTGGTCCGAACCAGGTATGAATCTTTCCATGAAAAACTCCATTCCCACTCTAACCCACTAGTTTCTATTCTAGCTTCCTCTTCGATCCTAACAATCCTCCGAGGCGTCTGGAAATAAGATGGCCTCGAGACCTTCTACTTTAGAATAGTTACAGTAGTGCTACCGTTGGGTAGTTCTACAAGTCTTTTACATGTTATTTGTATTTTATCATATTTACTTGTTGTATTATGAAGTTCAGTTGTAAATTTCAATAAACTGAGTTAAAAAAAAAAAAAAAATTAAGTTTGCTTCAGGATCGGGAGTATTGTAATTGCAGTATATTCTGTATAAGGAATACTTATTTGATTTAAGATCTCTTTCTATGTCCTTTGATATGTAATGGTTATAGGTGTTTTCAATTGTGTCAAGCCCGTTAGTAGAAAGCTCCTCTGTAAAGACATTAAGTTCAGCTATTGCTCTAACATGAGAAACCCAAATATGGTCTGTCAGGTTTTTCTTTGTCTAAAGCTTTAAGTCTATATTAATACATAGTTTTGGAATTCTCTCGTCTGGCATGAATTTAAATTTGGACCATAGATTTGTCCGGTTTTTTATCTTTTTAATATCTATTGGTTCTCTGCCTGTCTCGAGACGAACTATTGTATATATTTCAGAGTATTCCTGGGTCAAACAAAGAGATACTTTAAAAATTTCACCTGCTCAGTTTTGGTTGCCTCCAAATACTTAAGGCTCTATACTTCGGAAGCCTCTTGTGAAGTTGACGAACCCATTGAATCGAATAACATTTTTTTGTTTCCCAGGAGTCAATTTTACCTCTTTTTAGTATGTCTGTGCTTGCAGATGCCACGGAAAATTTCTGAATAAAATGTTCAGATGCTTTTTTTGAACTTTCCAGAAGTTGTGAAGGGGACTCCCAAATAGGCCTAACTCCAATTTTTCATCATGAAAGAACACCGATTTGACCCACTGCAGCACCGTTCGATTAGCCAGAGGTGCATACAAGTGACGTAAAATGAATGAAAAAGACAAACAAAATATACTTTATATTGTATATAATAATATATTTTATTATATGCAATAATATTTGGATCCATTACGTATAGGTCATTCAGTCCTCCTTCAACGAAGCAACCCTGATAAAGACATATGTCGAAGCGTTGGTTAATAAATAGTTTTTACTATTTCTAATCTTTTTTTACTACAACTAGTATCATCTTATCTTTCAAAAATATATTATTACTTATTATAATGATATTATATCAAAATTGTATTAAGAAAAATAATATTTCTTTATGATTTGACAATATTTTGATCGACATGAACCAATGGTTCAACTCCGATAGCACTATAGTAGGGTGAGAGCAGCCCTCCAATTAGTTTCTTCATACCCAATTTCAGCGAGACACAGTTTTATGCTATCTCCCCAACGGCGCCTTGGCCTTTCCATTAGACTCGGGTTCGTCGCCGAAGCATCTACAATCCTTTTATATACATCACTTTCTACTCTACAAACCTCTGTATGATAAACAGTTCACTATCTTGTTTTTTATTTTATTGATTTATTTTTTTATACATTGCGCTGAAATTCCTTTTAAATTTAAATCCTTTAACGAGTAATTAATATTAATCGACTAAATTATTACTCTTTGGTAAACAACAAAATTAATTGAGTTAATTAAGTCAATTAATCAAAGTTATAATTTTAATCTGGGATACATTATGTACTAGGAAAATCATTTCGATTAAAACGCAATCGAAAGAAAAGTTTTATTTATAATTTAAATCAAATCACTTAGTTATTTAATTAGTGTAACCATTATTTGTACATACCTGTGTAAGATTTTATATCTTATACTATTGTATAATTTAAAATAAAAAAAGTGCAAATTATCACACAATGGTATATATTTTCTAATAATTATATTATCATACTATATCATAGCTGTGTTGACAATTAGATAAATGGCTAGATAACTGTTATTAATTCTTTAAGCATATTACAACCACAAAATAAATATTACAATGTATAAAAAACATTGTAGAACAAATAATGGTCTTGCCGATTTGTAAAATTTTACAAATTATATAATAGTCAAACACAGATCACTCATTAATTCTATTCAACTTTTAACTGTATTAACAACTAAATTAAACATCAGTAAAAAAAAAACAATATTACTCATTAGAATAGTTTTTTTTTTTTAATTATAATTAAATTATTTTATAAGGCTATGCTATTTTACAAAAATTGTATACAGACAACCAGTTATTGCCATTGAGACATTTTATCACATCGTCATCTTTTAGAAAACTCTTTCCAAAACATTTTTTTTTCTAATTTCAGACAGAATCGGACATGCAGCCAAGAAATGACATGCATTTTCTGTTTTTTTTTTATTGCACAAAGAACACATCACGCTACTGTTTAAATAAAATCTGTTATAGTTGAGATAAATAAATTTTACACAATTAAAGTTTATTTTAGTTTCATCAAGTAAGTGTGTTCCATAATCATAATTTAAGTTTTTATACAGATACATTTTTTCCGAAACTGAAGCCTTTTTTACATATTTTAATCTATTAATTTCTACCTATTTACGATTAACTGAATTCCTGTAGGGTTAAATCCCATTTATTTTTATTATCAAGTTTAATGTCTATATCAATGTTATGTTTTTCAGCTCTTTCTCCTAAATCCTTTATCCAGTATACCTTTTGTTTAACAATTTCGTTATTTGTGTTGTCAATTAACTTTTATACAAAGCTTTCGAGTAATCAAAAACCTAAAGAAAGACAAACTAGCTTCACTGTCATTTTGTATTCAAGAAAATTAGGAATCGTAGCTGTTAGGTTCGAAACCCGCTAATTTAACAATAACCATGAATAACAAGAAAATATGGTATTCCTAAACTCGGACGATGCACGGTCAGATTTTTGTATTGGATATTTCGATTTTACCTACGTATCTTGTATCGTGAGTCCTCAAATATTGAGTTTTTTCTTGGTTGATCACAAAGATTTGATATTGAAAGTAATAAAAAATAAAAAAATGTTGGTAAATAATTCTCTGACCCAAACCGAAGATATCGCATTCCTTGTTTGACATTTAGTATCATGAAACTTTTAAAAAAAAAATCTGGTGCGCGCAACACACGACTTTCACTTACCTCTGTTGTTAAAACAAATTTAAGAATTTTTAAATACATTCAGATATAAAAATAAATCTTTTAAGAATTAATTAAATTGAATTTCAATAGAAACATGTGTTTTATTAAATAATCTATAATATTTTTATCAACAACAATCAGATAGTTTTATCGGTTTTTCATCACTCTCCATTAACCTTTAAAATTCCGTGTATTAGATTAAAAATTTTCTAAAATCTTTAGCTATCCTACGGTATGTTATACATCTATATTACTATTCTTGTGTTTAAAAACACAAAAATTGCATACAAAAGTATGTTTGCACTTTTAGTTGTTTACCAAATTTCCTTAACTTGCATATTTACCCGTTATTTATCAATGCTGATAAGATGATGTTATAAATTTTTTGAAATATATAAAATTAAAGGTCCTTTTTACATTTAAAACATCGGTATTTAAGCCCTGTCAGACTATTTCAATCAAAATGATATTAAAGCCCATCAAATTTCACATCGATTCAGCGAGTTTAATCAAAATCGTCAGAGCCGTTTTTGAGAAAATCACAAAAATGAGCAAAATGCATGGTATAAAATAGATCTCCTGGTCAGCTGATTTTGATGAAGTTTCTGTAACGTCTCGGACGTTTAGCTGTCTTAAATATGAAATTTCAGTTTCATAGGACTTTTCGTTTTTGCCCGGGAGTTACCACCTCCCACACACACACGACACAGACTTTTTTTGGGACTTGGTTATTTGGACTAAGGGGACTCTAAAACATATATTTCCGTTGAAAAGTGGAATTCGAAAATTTTCACGATCGCAATACTTCCCTTACTATAGATTTCATATACAGGTAAGTGAAAGTAAAAAAGAGAGAGTAGAGTTTTTTCTTTTTATTGGTCTATTACAAAGGTTTATTACTGGGTATGATAAACCAGAAGTCATGTATTATCAGTTTATTGATTATACGTATATACTAAAATGTACTTATTATAATGTTTAAGTTTGACATTTAGATTTGTAGAATTTGTATAATTGTTTTTTTTTCTCATTTTCTACTAATTCATTCGATCTAACTGAAAGACGATTACTTAGTCACCTCCTGATTATTGATATCCTAATTAGTGATTTAAAATTTAAAAAGTAAAAAAAAAAACGAAAAAGACAAAAGAGGAGAAAAATTATAATTATTCTTTAAAAACCCTAGTTTTGGCTCAGTTCATTGTAATATTATCGGAGACTTCTGTATGCGAAGAAGTTTATAATATTGATGAAGGTAATATTAACGTATTGCTTTTTTTTTGTTAATTTTGTATATAAATAAATGATAGTTTTTGTGCGTAAAACATCTTAATGGAATTGGCAGGGTTGATAAGTGACCTTTTAGAAGAAAAAAATTAATTTACCCTATTGATAAGGGTATAAATAATTTTTATTTCTGACATTATTGCTGTGTATTCCAATCATTCACGTAAACTCTTTAGTTGTTTGAGAAGAGTGTTGAAGAAGATACTAATCGAAAATGAAAATACACATCAAACTCATAGTGGGTAAAGTTATTGAATTCACTTTTACGAAAACTCAAACAAATGTTCTAATTACATCACTCTTCAAAGGTTTAGGAACTAATAAATTATAATATTGAATGAATTATTGTATCTTTCGGCAATTAAATAGAAAATAATGATGTTTAACTTATAGAATAGAGAACGTCAATGTCTTTTTAGTGAATTCCTCATTAAATCAAGAGATATATCATAAGATATTTGAAACAGAGTTTTATTATGTTGTGAAAATAAATAAATAATTTGACTTATTAAAATTATCTACGAATTTCAAAAAAAAAAAAAAAAAAAAATGCAATGTTAATATTCTATGATTTTCTGAAGGATTTGTTCAAAAGGACATTGGCGTTTTAAATTCCATAAGTTGAGTATGTTAATGTTTTATTTCGTTGCCAAATGATACAATAACTCATTCGTTATTATAATTTATTTGTTTCTGAACAAAATTAAAGGTTAAGTGATCAGATGCATTTTTTGAGTTTTGATAAAATTGAAATCAATAACTCTACCCAACTATAAGTTTGATGTTTATATTAGATAGGTATTTTCAATATTCTTCTCTAACAACTAAAGAATTTACGTGAATGAACAAGTAAGAGGTGCTTGGGCACGTTATGTGTGTGAAACAGTATTCATAATTGTATTTTACAATTTTTCAGAAACAAACTAATTTGTATTGTTCTGTTTCCATAGACAAACTATTCTAGAAAAATGGACACTGTCATTCACTATTATTATCCTCCATAAATATCAGTTTTTCTCTACCGTATTATTAAAGGAGAACGTCAATAAATTTTTGCTTTGTATTTTTCGATATGATAATATTATAAAATCATCATTTCAAAATAAAAAGAGTCAACAGCGAAACCTAAAGTCGAAGTAGTTTAAAACCTTAGTATATCCCTTTAAAACTGCAAACTTGTGTCACAAGATTCAGTTATAACTAAGTTAAAGCAATATATACTATTATAACTTTTATTTTGGAAATTAAAAAAAATAATAGGAGTTAACTATTTGAATGACTATCTTAGAACCATTAAATTTGTAATTAATCTTCACTGCTAATAGAAATTAATTTAATTTTCAATATCCTCAGGTTTCAAACAAATACCATTCCGCAAAGCATGAAAGAAATGTTTGGCGTTAAAATTAATTTAATAGTTTTTAATTTGGATTTATTTTTATTATTTATTATTTATTTCGAATAGTTCTGATAAGTTTGAACTGTTTCAAATGGTTCGAGTCAGTTAATTATAAATTTGGGTTTCAAAACAATGATTATCAACTTTTGTTCCGTTGTTGTCATATGTCTTTGAATAACTTATTTTATAAGATACGTAGCAGTATTCAAAAACTGGAGCAATATGAAATTATTTTAAATATCCCTCAAACGACTAGGCAAGAAAAGAAGTATTATTCATACTAGCTGTTGCCCGCGACTTAGTCTGCGTTAATTTCCCTTATTATGATCGCTATTAAGCTTTACTTGCGTAAATCGTATTTTTAGTTTTATTTGTTTGTAGCAGAAGAATCCCTGATTTTATCCGCAACCCGATCTTAACAATGCGACATATAGTCAGCCATGTGAAAGCAGTCTTGACATAAATCGATTTCAACGTGTTTAAATGTTTGCCCCTGTGATTTATTAATTGTTACGGCAAACGATAACGGGAAATTGAATCATTTAAAAATTAAAAGGTAAATAATTGTAAGCAAGGTTAATTTTTCCCCGTTTTTTCCAGAAATGGACTATCAACACAAAAAGATTTTTCAATTCGAACCAGTAGTTTCTGAGATTAGCGCGTTCAAACAAACAAACTCTTCAGCTTTATAATATAAGTATAGATTAGATAAACTTTGAGAAAAAGATTTTACATTTGTTATACAGGTACGAATTCCATTTTGATTTGAACATAAATTCTAATGAAAAAATATCATTGGTTTATTAACTATAGTCAATTATAAAACAATTGGAATTTTCAATTTCATCGTTTCATAATTTAAACCTCTCGATTTATTATTTTATTCAAATGAGATGTATTAGTCCTTTTATAATTTATTACAGATATTTCCCTGAACAATAAAACTGAAAGGTTAAATGGAGATAAATAAGATAAGTAACATTTTTGAGTTCTTATCAAACAGAATTCCATTGCACTTTGCCCATTCTAATGCAGATTCTTTCGTCACTTACAATTTTACAGTGCTGGACCAGCTGACAACGAAGAAAATCATCGAAAAACCTATCCTCTTAACCGTAGCAATGATTTTTTTTTTTTCTTTAATGAAAATAATTTTTAATCTAGGACATTTTGTTCCCTAACAATAAATAACAATGGTCTGAAATGGTCCCAGTCTGTAACGTGTAATAACGTCACATCTACTATTTCAGAAAGCTGCCAGAAGAAAACACTATGGTTCGATGCCAACGAGAATTCCATCTGAACTTAAAAAATGCATTGAATCTCCAAAAGTATTAAGGGACACAGACGAACTGAAAGATTATTACATTATACATATTTTAGTTTTTTTTTCCATTTTTTAAATGCTTGATTTTTAATTTTTAATCACCCGTAAATTAAATAAAGAGCTCTTTAGGTCTTCGCTAGATCTAGTTACAGGTGGGAGGAAATCGATAAAACGGATCATTCTTTATTGGAATGATTCTGAGTTGAAAAGTGATGTGTGAACGTAAGATTTCACTGTTTGAATGTTCATTTCCTTTGGTCTGTTTGGCATCATTTAAATAGATGAAAACTTAATGAATTTAGTAGCTTATAATTAAACCCAGACGGTTAACAGTGCGGAAGGTTGATCTTCTAGGAGGTGGAGAAATGAAAGATGTTTGAATATGGTTAGGGATGATACTTTACGAAGAGAGATGGTTAATGAGTTCCACGGATGATGAAGGACTTTTCAAACGTTACAGTTCTGTGAGTGAAAAAGCATAAATCGGTAGGTTGAGGTCTTGTATTTATGGTATAATATGCAGGAAGATTTTCTGGCTAGCAATGATTGGAATAAGAAAATACGTAGTAGGTATTTTCTTCGAGAATCAGGATAAAGCCACCCTTGACTAGAATATCAGTGAGAAATGTGTGATCGTCTGGGGAGGCCGTAAATATATTTTATTGAATCTATTCATTGATTTCTTCAGCCTCATCTCATTTTCCCTAAAGGTTTCTCCATATAATAGTCAAATTGTGGGATTATGAGAGAGGACACTAAGATATGACGGCTAGGAAAAGAGTCCAGTGACTCCGCTTCATAGGAGCTGTTTGAGGATAATCTCTATGCTTTTTGAGGATTATCTGGTAATTTGGGACATATGGTTACTCCACGTTGAGTTTACTGATCAAAGATAACTCCTAGATTTTTTATGGAGTTCTGGAATTGAAGGTTTTAGTTAGGTATAATTGAGAAGAGAATGGAGGGAAGGTTTTGAGCCGATAAGCATTGCCTTTGTTATCGCTGGATTCAGGCTCAGCTTATTTTGCGAAGCCCAGCGGTTAATGCTATTGATATCTTCTGGGATTTTACAGGAAGCCTTGAGTATATCAGAATGGCGGGAGAACATTGTTGTGTTGATAAATTTAGTAAGGTCAGTTATGAAGATTGAAAATAAAGTCGAAGAGGGGGATGATCCTTGGGGAATACATCGAGAGAGATAAATAGGTTTTTGAAAAATATATTTATTGATATTTACAACTGTATAATGATATGCATTAAGTAAATGTGATACATGATTATACTGCCATGATTCACATGTAGGGATATTATCCATTGGCGGATCTCCAAAAACTAGTGGATTAGAGTGGGAAATGGAAACTAGTGTATTAGAGTGGGAATGGAGTTTGTAATGAAAGGAGTGGTACTTGAGCCAAGTCAGCAACAAATGGAATATTTAGGTCTTTATGGATGAAGTGATTCGTGACAAAAAAAAGGAGCAGTAAGGATTTTTCGAAGGATTACTGACGGGAAGAATTTGAGGGTTTATTAGAGCCCCAAAGCTCTAGTCCGTAAGTCCAAGATAAAGAGGTGATTAGGTAGGTTTGTAAGAAAATTACTGTTAATAGAAATATTTTTTCTCTTAGCTTTGCTGATCATATTTTGATACTTCATCTATTAATTTAGGTAGGAGTCTTAACGTACACAATGTATGAAAATGGACTGTTTATTTTTTTGTTTTGTTTTTTCACAGAAATAGAAACATCCTAAATAATTTACCTTAAACTTAAAATAAAATATCATTTTTGCATGTATTAAAAACCATAATATTTAACGGTGCCAAGAACTATGATTTTGTAAGGAAAATATAATATTTTCTGCCAAATCTTTCATTCTTCTCTACATCTCCTGATAAAAATCAACACTTTTGTTAAAAATTATTTTAGGTAATAGAATAGAATAGAAAAAAATTTTATTCTGGGACTAGGTCCCCTAAGAATAACAGGTTTGTACAGTATATGGAAATATACATGTCTGGCCAACAGACAGAAGGAACATAATAAATAAATAATTACAATTATGGGTTAATATATGTGTGCATATCATAAACGCATATACACACATATATCCAAAAAAATAAATACAATGATAAAATTAAAATAAAAACAATTCTTAGAAAGTATTTTGTTGAACAGAATTAAAAATTAATTAATAGATAACAGCATATAAATATAGACAATGAACAAAATTATTCTTCATTCAAAGTGTGATGTCAGAAATAAAAATGTTACAGTTTCTGAGCGTCTTTTTGGAATAATAAAAGGTATTGGAAAAGTTGGGATTTGAATGAGGAGAGGGAAGCAGCATGACGGATATGAGTAGGTAGAGAATTCCAGAAATTAGAGGAGCGGACAAGGAAGGAACGATCAAATGTTTTAGTCCTATGGATAGGCAAATAAAGGTCAGAATGGCGCGATCTTGTTTCAAGTGAGTGGACTGAGGATTTAAATTGTAGGAGACTGTGGATGTATGGAAGGTGTTGAGAGTTAATGATTTGGTAAAGGTATGATCCTAGGAAATATTGTCTGCGGATTGGGGGGAGGAGCCACTTTAACTCACCGTAAAAATGGGTCACATGAGACCTCTTCGGAGTTCTGAGGACAAATCTTAAAAATATGTTCATGATTCGTTTAAGCCTGTCCTCAAGCACAGTCGAGAGGCCACCATATACTAAGCAGCAATATATTTATTCTCTAATTTGTTTTTTTATTTATTTTACTTCACTTTATGCTACTGTGGCTAATCTGAAGATGCTATAAATTTAGAAAGCTGCCAGAAGAAAACTCTATGGTTCGATGCCAAGAAGGAAACCATCTGAACTTAAGACATACATTGAATCACAAAAAAGGAGAAAAACATACTGAAAGTTCATGTGGAGCTTTAAGTCTTAAGAAAAAAAATAGAAATACTTCAAGATGAAGAAATAACGCAAATGGAAAAGTTCTAAACCGAATATAATTATTTTTATTACGCCAATAACCCTTGAGGTTAGAGGCAAATAAATATTCTTTAATTATATATTTGATACATATTTTAGTTACTAACCAATTTTTAATTTTTAATCACCCGTAAATTAAAGGTAGAGCTCTCTAGGTCCTCGCTAGATCTAGTTACAGGTGGGAGGAAATCGATAGGACTTCTCGTTCTTTATTGGAATGATTCCGAGTTGAAGAGTGATTTGTGAACGTAAGATTTTGCTGTTTGAATGTTCATTTCCTTTGGTGAGCATGGTGTGATAGATTTTTTAAATAATTGATATTTAATTTTGTTGGCTAAATTATAGTTTAACTACTCAAATACAGACATATACATTTTTTTCCACCTTCAATTTTTTATTGTATATGATTCTTACAAAATTATACTACGCCCATATACCATTTTTTGTTACGTATAAATGAAAGTATAAAGACAGTTTTCGGTTGAATGAAATATTTCGTAAACAAGTAATTATTAGTATGTATAATTAGTTTAAAAATTGTCTAGAATATTTATCTAATTAATACACATTTCTACAAGATACTTTTGGGCATTCTGGAATTGTTTTTTTTTAGTTAACAGAAAAAATACAATAGTGTAGTCAAAAGTTATTTAAAGGTATTTTCTCTTGTAATATTGCTCAAATAAGTGTGTTTTACGCTATTTAAAAAATAAAATATCAGACTAAAATTAGAAATTAAAAGATTATTAATCAGTAAATTATAAAAAATCCTCAGTTAAAAATATTCTGTTTCTATTTTATAGTGAGAATCGAAAACGACACCTCTGCTTTCTCCTGCCTAAGCTTATGAAGTGTTTGAAATATAAATATATCACTTTCGTAAACATTTTTTAATTGATCTTGAAAATCATCATTTGAATTATAACCATTAATATGTTCAGAATTGAATTTAAAAAATATACGTACAGGGTAATGTAATTCCTGTGGCATGGATAAAGATCATAGGTGGAGGGTTCGAGTAATGGGTGGGATAAAGAAAAATTATAAAACTGGTATGATATAAGATAAAAGATTCAGTTAAAGATTGTTTTTCCTTCCAAACACGTACTCGGTTTTCAAATTAGTACGCCTATAAACAGTGTTTTAAAAACATTAGTTCCGACCCTCTAACGAAAATCTTGCTTACGCCTTAATAAAGATTGTAATTTTTTTTTATTTTTTTGTGTAAGCATAAGAAAAAGCATAATCGGCCTTTCCTATGGTTCTTATGATTCATTCGTAATAACATTTAAACTGTAAGCAAATTATATAACCTAGGTTATAGGTTTTCTAATGATGACTTTAGGGGTCACCTGTGGTGTAGTGGCTGGTATTTAACAGCCTTCAATGCGCCAGGTCGCGGGTTTAATCCTACCATTTAGCCCTATTATGTTTTAGAGCAGAACATCCTTTGCTATGCTGTCCTTCGGAGGGGACGTAAAAAGGTGGTGGTACCGATCCTGTGCGATGTCAGGTACTCTTAAAAGGTCCATATAATGGATAGCCAAATTTGGACTCCCACTGTAGCATCATTTGATTAGCCACAGTAGCATAAAGTGGCGTTAAATGAATAAACAAAGTAAGTCAACTGTTTTTTTTTTTTTTTTTGTTTTTTTTAATCAAAAATATTAGATTTTGTATTAAACTGAGTTGTCATAAATTTTATCCCGCTTATTAATGAACTCTCGGCATGGAAAGTTTTAATGATTTTCTATTTATAGTTCTCGATTTGTTACCGTTTTCCAAACCACTGGTCTTGAGTGTTATTTTTCATATAAAAGTTAGTTTAGATATTTTAAAAGGGGATATTTAATTGCTTCGTGGACAGTCAGTTGTTTCTATTCTCTTGATAGATTTCCTACTCATTTAGGACATTAATATAGGTTATGTAAGAGGAGTGAGAAGATGTTGACCAACCCTTGGCTGGAGGCATCGATGACATTGAGCGCTGGAGCTGGAGGGGACGGGGTGGGGGTAGGAGGGAGGCAGGGGGCCACTCCCATTGGACGAGGAGCTAAGATGGCGCCTGGCTATCGACCCGTAGTCCCCAGGTCACGATATACTTTCATGCTCGGATAAATTATGTTAATGACCTCCCGTAGCCCTTAATGATAGCTCTTCACCTTTTTATAGTCATCTTTTCCAGATAATGAACCCTCTCAGGAAAAGTTTTTCCAATAGCAGTTTCTACTGTGTCCTCACTTGTCCTGCAACTCGCTATCTTTTCTTATCTTCTTTTTTCTTTTAAATGTACATTCTCCCCAGATTATTTTTACCTTCCTCGTTTTCTCAACAGCTGACTATTATATTTAGATAAGTAATGCTAAATGAGAAAGTGATTTATATTAGAGCAAATATTTTAAGACGTTGTACCCAGGCCTGATTAGTTAGGATTGTATTATTTTTATTTTTAAATTATAATTACCTTCTGTCCAACCATTATCTCATGCCATTATAAATATGCTATAAATATCAGCTATTTTAAGATTTTTTTTATTAATGAATGAATTGATGTTTTCATTATACAAAACAGTTTAAATATATATATATATATATATATATATATATATATATATATATATATATATATATATATATATATATATATATAAATACATATAAATGTAGAATAAGATTTTAAAAAACAAGATTAATTCTGTGGCGGTCGTGAATAAGTGGTTAAGTCAATATCTTTTATTTTACAGGTGAGTGACTTAAGCTTTACGTAATACCCAAAATAGAATTATAACATAAAGCTTTATTTCCACCTGAAATTTCTTCCACCAAGAAATTTCTTTAACCAATTTAACACGAACGGTCTGAGGGAGCGATACTTGGAGTTAACTCATTTTTGATAGAACTCGAGATATCAAGTTTTTTACGACCTCCACAAAATTATTTTCAAAAAAGCATAGTGGCAATAGTTGCCTCATTTCGTACTTTAATTATATTAAAGGTCTGCTGTTTAATATTTGATATTTGCTTATAGGTTTTATTACTAAGAATTCTCTATATTTTGAATCTTTGTATAGGTATGTCTAGTTTAACATAATTAACTCCGTTTAATATATTTATTATTATTTTTCTAGTCAATAAAACTTATGTTTTATATGAGTTAAGATTATTATTCGTTTTTATTATCACTTTCAAATTGTATTTGTCGACGATCAGCATATAGTTGCTAAAATAACAAATAGGCAAAATTAGAGGCTGTGCCTCTGGGGACGTTTTTGGCTTGAATTTACAAGCATGGCTTATGTTTTAACTCATAAGTTTTAACTCTTTTAACACCGCCTCAAGCAACTGTGGCTAATTGGACGATGCTACAGTCAGAGCCCTATATTTTGCCTTTTCAGGTTTTATTAAGATAGTGATCTTTAACGAATACATGACATCACACAGACACGAGACCACTATTTTACGTTCCATCCGAAGGAAGGCATAACCTAGGATTTTTGAGTCTCATAAAAAATTCTAAGGCCTTCTGCCGGGTTCGAACATTGGGTATAGAAAGCTATTATGCTAGCCACTACACCACAGGTGATCCCTCACAGTAAACATGTAATACAAGATTAAAAGAACAAAAACTATATTAATAATTTACAAAAAAACATACAAAGACGATTTAGCTGCGTGAGCCTAATTATGTTCTTTAATTATATCATAGTTCCGCTATTTATTAATATCTGATATTTGCTTGTAAGTTGATCAAGTACTTCTTAATACCTCCTGGTAATTAATGTGGTCTATGAGGAATATTCTATATTTATTTTTTTGTGTAAGTATATGCCCAGTTTAACCTAACTAACCCCGTTTAATATATTTATTATTTGCTCCTTAATTAATTACTCTGTACCCTGGCATTCTTTTTTCAAATTTTTCAAAAAAATATTTTTATTTATAATGAGTTCGGATCTAGATTTTTTGTTATCACTTTCAAATCTAGGTACGGATTTGCAAACTATCAATATATGGTTGCTAAAATAACATGGGGGAAGAGTAGAGGCTATATCCCCAGTGGCACCTCTTTTCTGGCTTGAATTTACATGTATATTAGTCTACTGTTATGCCAGTCTAGGTTCAAATCTCGGATATAGAACAATAATTATTATTTATAATTATTCTGTTATTTCAGTCATAGGGAACTGCCACATCCTAATATTATTCTTATACTATCTTCTAGAATTAACATTATTCAAACAGTTCTTTTGTGACTCCTTACCCTTTATAATATTTTATCATCTCATGTACAAGTTTCTGTAAGGAAGTACTGTGGGCGATCGTTTTTTGTAAATTTATAAGTGAAAGAAACTTAAATAATTATGGTTATTACAGTTATGGTGTTTCACAATAATCTTTATGTGAATAGGAGTTATTTAGTGGAGAGAGCACTAGACTAATGTTTTGTGGGTCCCAAGTTCGAATCCCGGCGGAAACAATAAATATTCTGTTAGTTCAGTCGTGGAGCATTGGGGTAGGGAGATCCTTCTGGGGATCACCCAAACTCTATAAAATCGGCATCCAAAAATTATAGGAAAACTCTGCGACTAAGTATGATCTCGCCCTAATCACCTCATTGCACATCTGTTGGTCTAGGAACATCACAAATATTATCTATATGCACTATATGTAATGAGACCCTTCATGGGTCGAGAGGTACATGTTTTTTCTGTAAGTACATTCCTCGTCCAGGACTTTTTTAACATCGTTTGAGGTCTGTTAATAATTAACTATTCATCAAAAGGGGAAGATAGTTGTGATAGCGCTAAATATAGCCTATCCTGGTCATTGATATCTTTAACGAGTATCTGACATCACATAGACTCTGAACCTCCGAAGGATGGCATAACCAAGATTTGTTTACATCCATTCAAAAATCCTGGGACCATCTCCCGGGTTTGAACCCGCGACCTTGGACATAATTGGATGTTATGCCAGCCACAACCATGACTTATAATTCGCAATCATTAGAACTATAGGTTTATATTATATTCTGTAATATTTAAAATTTGCTGTCGAGTATTTAATATTTAGTATTTCAGATTGGGGATCTTCGACTATCTTTCGTCTATTGATTAGCTCGTCACTTATTTAGCTTACCATTGGTAAATTTGATGTATTTTATAAACTTTAAATTACTGGATAGTCCAGAAAAAAATAAACTTTTTTACTTAGAAAAATATAATTATTTATATCTGTTTTCATTCATTGAAATAGTTTCCATAACGTTCGTCAACATGTGGGCATTTTGCCCATACTCTCTGAATAGAATTGGTATCTTTAGAATTTACAAAGTCAGGAAACCCAGTGACCAAGGCTGACTCCCAAGACTTCTACATTGGAGCGCGGAATGTATTGCACTGGAGCCTTTCTTGACGTTGAACAGGCTTTTGATCGAGTTCGGCACCCAGGACTGCTATACAAACTCCGTAAATTCGTCCCTCCAGCATACCCTCTCATTATCCATTCATACCTCTCTGATCCTTTAAAATCAGCTACAATCGTTCCTATTCATCCATTTTTACTCAGTCTGCTGGTGCTCCTCACAGTAGTATCCTCGGACCCATACTATACTATACCCATACTAACCCATCCTAACACATTCCTTTCTACCTATGCCGACGACACTTGCGTGCTATCAGTTGATAACAACCTTACTATTTCCTTTCAATCTATCCAAACCCATATCAGAGACCTTGAGGTATGGTGCCAGAATCAATTCTAATAAATCCCATCAAATTACCTTTACCTTTCGCCGGAAACCTATGACATCCTGCCCTACGGTGTTCTTTAATGATATTCCGCTTTTCCCGGTTGAACAGATCCGTTATTTATGGCTCCTGATTGACAAACGTCTTACATAGAATCCGCATACAAGACTGAAAAGACAAGAAACTGCTCGCCGATTTCGGATCACTTCTATATTTACGAGACAGACGCTCTAACCTTTCGCTTAACTACAAAATACTCATTTACATGACAGTCACATGGCCTATTTGGACCTACAGAGTCGAAATTTGGGGCTCTACTAAACCATCAAATTATCCAGTACCCAATCCTCGCATTCCAAAATCCTCAACGCTCCTTACTTTGTCACGAATGAACTCATCCACAAAGACCTTTATGTTCCATATGTTGCTGATATGGCCTGCACCAAGTATCATTCCTTCTATGACAATCTCCATACCCACTAGTTTCAATCCTGGCTTCCTCTTCAATTCCTGATAATCCCCCGAGGCGTCTGAAGATAAGATTACCTCGAGACCTTCTTGTTTAGATTGACTAATAGATTACTGACACTCGGTAGTTTCTATTCATGTTTTTCATCATAAAGTAGCATATTTACTTGTTGTATTTTGATATGCGGTTGTAAATTTTTATTAAAATATTAAAATAAAACAAAGCTTTTTAAATTACAAAGTGGTTCTGTTAATCTTGAATGAAATTCATGTTCTGCTTTAGATATAATTTTTTTTTTTTTTTTTTTTTTTTTTTTAGTAAATCTTTTATGCACTTCTGGTGTCGTTACTATTACACGAAATGAGAGAGATGTAATAAAGTAACTTGGTTAATATTGTTCCGTTGTTTAATTATTACTCACGCTGTTATAATTAATATATAACGAGTCAGTTTTATTCATTAATGAGACAGAGTGTTGGTGTATTGAGTGCTAATTCAAGGAGACCTGTTGTTGGGCTGCAACTGTAGAAAATAGAGAAAGCTGGTCGGATCGGTTATTCACTATAGTCACCACATAATGAATAAGTTCCTTTTCTAAGTGTGCTTATACGTGCTTGATGAAATGTATACTTATTTCAGGTATCCTATTATTAAAGAATCATTTGTACACAACACATGACACTTACCCACTTCTTGAATACAATTTAAGAAATTTTAAATAAAATTATAATCGACAATGGAGAGAACTTTCTGCTGCACACCTAGACTATAAAATATGGGTACCCAAAAATTGGGTTAAAAACACTTAACAGCTGAGCGTAATTAAGACCTTAACACATCCTTGCATGGCCGTTGGCAGTTGACAGTGTTTATATGTACTGAACCAAATAACTAAATCGGTTGTTAAGGTACAGTTGTTTGTTTTGTTTTTTAATTGAAAAACATAAAATAATTACATTATACATGGATGGAAAGATTAATTTTAGTCTGAATAATAATATAAATTATTGTTTGCTTCAGTCTCTTAAATTTATGCTATTTTCTCTCTCTTCACTACCTTCTAGAACTTTCAAAGTTTGAAAAAGTTATTTATAAAACCTTTAGCTTTTAGTCTACTAACGGTACATTATACAAATGTATTTCTATTGTTATTTACAAACTGAAAAAAATATATTTCTACACTTCTCTCCTTCGGTTGTAATAAAATTATTTTAAATTTTTAGGGAATGATGTCATGAAATGGTCAATTGTCTCTAATCGACAAAATCAAGGATGATTTTGGAGGAAGAAAATAAAATATAATCATTTAAGCCCTGTCAGACTATTTAAATCAGAATGAAACGCATGAAATTAAAGTATTTTTCATTTTTTTATCAATTACTTGAGATTTGTATTATACATCTATATTACTATTCTTATAATTAAAAAAAAAGAAACTTAAACTAATCCTTTTTTATCTTTTCTCCTTCATTTGGTTATCAAATTCTTACATCTTGTATTTTTTATTAATGCTAACCATGTTGAAGTAGTTAAGTTGTTGAATCCATAAAATTTATAATTGACATCTAACCCCTATTAGACTATTTCTATCATAATGAAACCTACATGATATTAAAGGACATTAAATTTTACAACGTTATGGCCATTTTATTCAAAATCGTTCGAGCCATTTTTGAAAAAAATATAAGAAGATGCAAAATGTATAGTATGAAATTCCTTCTTCTGTTTCATCGATTTGGGTGAAAAGTTTGCTGTAATATCCTAGGAATATAATTTTATTAAATCTAAAACTTCAGTCTCTTGTAACGTTTTGTTTTTCAGCCTGTAATACCAAACTTGGAGGACACAAGAGCAGGGCTAAGATGTGTTTTTCAACTGAAAACTCGAATTCGAAAAGTTTCACGATCGCGATACTTTATTAGTATTTTAAATTAGGTATCAGATGATATTATGACATCCACTTTTATAACTCTCATAAGGTTGTAAAAATATTACTCCAACTACTCTTTCCATAATGAATAAGCCGACTAAGCTATTAGTGACGTGAAGCAGATAATTTTCACTTTGACTCTTTGCCCGAACCTTTGAAAGGACACTGCAAATATGGTAGTTCCCCTATACTTTGAATTCTTTAATTAATGCGGATTTTTCATAACAAAAGTTTGTTGAAATGGACTATGTGAAATAAGGCAGAGTAATGTATTGAGGATACTGAGGAGTGTAGATTTATCACTGGATAAATATTATATTAATTAAATAAATATTAATAAGCCTTTGTCTGCAAAAGATCAAAAGACGGTTGCCTAAATCCATGGGCTCCCCCAGCGTTACCTCGGGAAACACCTAGAAACTAGGACAAAGGACCCCCGGCTTGGGGCACTTCCAATATCTGCCCCGCCCGAGGTGACGACGATGAGGAGAAGATTCGAAAAGGTCAGTCTTATTCCATCCACGAGAAGAGAACAGCCGAGGTCCATCCTCAAGAGGAAGCGATGACCGCCAGGGGTCATAGAGCAGCTGGAGGATGAAGCCTAGAAGGGGCGCCTAAGATTCCACATTCGCCAGCCGACTAAGTGTTTTAAAGGTATCTCTCTTTTTTGTAGTATTGTATGGCAAGTTTAACTCTTTAATGTCCCTCAGTATTCTCAGATATCGTGTAAATATATTGTATATAGCTAAGTAAAGTTAAATAATAATGTATCTATTGAAATCTGTCTAATTTAATGTTCCCCTGCATGCCACCTACTGGGATTGGTAAACAGGAAACCTTTGGAAAGGAAATCCAATGGCTTCATTAAATAATAGTCTATACATACATTAAATATATCAAATAAGCTAGTTTTTGAAGCTATCACTGCCTTAGAAAAGCAGTTGATCGGAAACATAGCAGTTTATGGAGTGATATGTATATGTTGATATTTAAAATGAATGTTGTAGTAGACTGAGTAGAGACGAAATCGCTTTGAAAGTGATGTATGTTAAATGAATAACATGCTAGATAAGATATAAGATACTCAACGTAAGAATGTTCCCTAGACGGTTTTTTTTTTTTTTTTACATTATTTTTGTAATCAAGAAAAAAAAATCTAACAACCTTCAAATTTAAAGATGGAGGGAAATAATCAGGAATCATTGTAGTACTTTTTTTTTTCTTTTGTCGCGATTTCGGACAGAACCTGTAAGCACTAGGGCACTGACCACTGTTACAACCTGAAGAAGTAAAAACTGGCAGATAAAATACTAGACTGGCTCAAGATTTTCCCCCATTATTAATTTGAAATTTTACTTTTCAAGGTAACGTGGTATCAAACATTTAAAAAACTGACCGTAAGCATCAACTGTAGATACTCGTCAACCGCTCTGATTTAAAAATCAATTTTTTTTATTTTATTTGGCTGAAAGTAAAAAGTCACTGGAGATTGACTCAGAACTCGGATTAACACTCGCCATTGTGTTTCTAATTGGCCACCTATCAGAAATCAAGAAATAAGAAAATACGCTCAACTATTTATCAAGATGAAAACCAGAAAGTGCTTAGTGATTTATAGACTTTGTTACCATTTTATTGATTCATTATTGTATATATATTTTATTGTAATTTTATTTCTGTGTAAAATATTGTATGAATGTAGTATGTATGTTATATTTCACCACTATTATTGATGCCCAAATTGTGACATATTGTAATAATACTTAATAAAAAATTGTTGTTAAAGAAAAAAAAAAAGAAAGTGCTTAGAAGAAGAAGAAAGAACAAAACAATCAAAATCGTACCATGGTGAGCAGCGATTTTGAAAGCACGGTTTATTTAGTATTCTACACATTCTGTATTCTGCCTTTCAAAAAACCGGTTCACCTTTGTGTAGATAATTGAAAACCCGAAGTCTATACATCTCTAGAAACATTCCAGATGCTCATTGGAAAGATAATTTTATTATCAAAGCTACATATTTTAAAAAATCTTATCACTAATAATATTACCGAAAATATAGCAAACATTTTTTTTTTTACCTTGTCTTATAATGTACGATTCTTTTCACCTACATTCGTGTAATTTTAACTATTCAATTTATTTAAAATACTTTATGAACATATTAGTTTATATATGAACATGTTTTTATTTATTGTTGTCTTATTGTAAATTAGCTTCATTTTCCTTATTTTAATATTAATTTAATATCCACATAGATGAAATATAGTATTGCTGCTGAATTTTTAGGGTTGGGATTTGATGAGATTTAATCATGGTTAGTATATGTAATCAGATACTGTTTTCAATATTCATTTTTTTTTTCATCTTATATCTTCTAAAATTTATTATTATTAAAATATCATGTCACTAAAAACATCTAAAACAAGAAAAGTCTGTCCCCTAATGCTAAAATAAGGACTTTAGTACAGTTGTAAGTGCGTTGATACTGTATGCTATGAAAACTTCCAGCCTTCAGAGTCTGAAGGGGAATCCTGAAGCGTGAGAGGCAAATTCATCTACAAGAGGGATATAGGGATACAGGAATTTGGAGGATCTGGATACTGAGGTTCTACAGGCAAATGGTCAGAATGAACAATGAGATACCAAACAAGAAAAATTTAGACAAACTCTGTAGCTATAAAAGTATGGGGAGATTTGTAAAACAAGTAAAAGAGGACCTGAATAGGCTGAAATTCGCGGATAAAGACTGCTTGGTTAGAGAGCTTTTTGGGGAGAAACTGGAGAGGTTAGCGTTCTTATGAGGAAGAGGAAGAGGATGGACTAAGGAACAGAGCGGGAGGAACAGTCCAGGAGGATGAGAGAATATTGGAGATGGAAGGCGGAAGGTGTAAAAAAGAGGAAGAATTGTCAGCGTTGGCTGAGGCTGAGTTCGTAAGCGCGCTTTGCTTTGAACGCTCGTTGCCTGGGCAACAGAGAACCAAAAACTTGAAACCAAATAATAAGAATTCGCGTCTCGGGCTGTTAGGGGGCATTTATCTTGGTATTTATCTCTCGTCCTCACCCCCTGACCCGAAAAAACCCTTTATAGCCTTCAAAGGCGAGGTAGGGGTGAAAAAAAGAGGAAGAATTAGCAATGATATTCGCGTGGTTCTTGTTAGCAAATTCGTGTTAAAAAATGTATGTACTGCTCATTGCTACTCGCATCCGTATCCTGGCTGTTGCATAATAATGTTTTGATGTGTAAGTTGACCATCTTGGAGCTCTCTAAAGTTCAGTCAAGTGGATACCCCAAACAGAGTAAAAACCCGGCAGACTAATCATCTCCTTAAACAAATGTTGGCATATAACTATTCAGTATGCGTACAATGTACAAAAGGCTCTCCATAATTTGTGTTAATTCATTTCTTTTTTTTATCATATATATAGGGTTGAGGCGAGTGAGGTAAAACCTTCCATCTGAAGCTTAATCACTTTTGCCGAGTCCTTCAAAAAATCACTTGGGGCCTAGCGTTCTCTTAGTGGAATAGCACTCCATTTCGTTTTGCCAACTATGGCCGTTTCTTTTCAATTGCTGCCTTCAATCGATCTAACTGGGCGTAGTAAAAGTCCGTATTTATAGTTTGGTTTTGTGGATGGAACTCAAAATCTTTAGGTCCCTTCCAATCCCTCCAAATATTGAGCATCACTTTTCTTGGATGCAAGCCGGCCTTTGATAGGAGAGACGTCGTTCCGGGCAACCCCAAGATTTTTTTCGGCTGGTGTTGATGTATAGAATCCATTTTTCGTCACCAGTAACAACTCTTTTCAAAAATGGACCTCCACACTTTTTTTCAGCAGCAAATCACAACATGAAATCCTTTCACTGAGCTCATGGGGAACCCAAACGTCGTAACGCAGATGTACTCGGCCTTCTTTAGAAGATCAAAAACACTCGATTTGCTGGCTCTTAACTCCGCAGCTATCTCACGGATTGTTTGCGATGACCATCATAATATCCTCGATGTCAAGAGTTGAACTCCGGCCATTCCGGAGTCGGTCTTCCAAATTGAAATCTCCTGATCTAAACCGCGAAAACCACTTCTGAACAGTGCTATCAGCAATTCAATCGCTACCATACACAACACGAATCTTTCTTACAATTTGGGCTGCGTTTTCCCTTTTTTTTTAAAACAATTTGCCGAAAATTAATTGAATCATTACTCATGTTGTTTTGTTTTTTTTGCAATAAACTAAACTACTGAGCCTTAATAAAGACGACTTCAGTGTGTAAACATAGTTAATTCCATAAATAAACATTAGCTTTGTGATTCATTTTTAGAAAAAATGAAAGGTAAATTTTTTAAAAAAAATCTGTACGAACTTTTCGGATAACCCAATATAACTAACTATATTTATATTTCCCAAGCGTAATAAAAACTGAGTAATATTAGCGCTTATTTCTTAACAATTTCAGTTATATGTTAAAAATTTAGAATGCATTGTCATTCGAATGGTGAAATAGGCATAGCCTCAATAAAATATTAATAGAAATACAATTAATATAGAAAACTGCTATAAATTTATAATATATTTATTATTGAAAAGGCTTAATAATTCAAAGATTTTATATTAGTGCCGCCGAATGCTTTCCCTCCAACACTCAATTTTTCGAACTTCTGCCGTTTAACATTTTAGAAATCATAGTAAAGCCCAAAGTTTTATAGTGTAAATAATGTTTCCATTATTGAAAAGCTATTGATTGATTAAACCTATAAAGCCTTGATAGACACTTTCCCTTAAATGTTAGCCCAAATTTACGACTCAAGATCAGTTAGGCACGCAGTAAGTACATTGTGTGGGAGGTTGGTCCTCCACTCACTTTATGGTCTTGAGAAGAGGTAAAAGAGTAAGATGCTAGGTTCGCGCATTAGTTCAAAATGTCCAATACGGTTGGGAACCATCCTCGAATGACCCAAGACTTTCTCGCCACTTCTTGTAAGAGATCCTTTGACTCCTGCTTACCAGACATCTCAATTAACGTAGGCGTATTTTGCCACACAGAGAGCTCGAAGGAGGACAAGTGTTCCGTTGAGCAACTGTCCGAAGTCGACGGGTCTTCGGCTATGGCTGTCCCTGATGGACCAGGAATAGGAATGGGTGATAGAGGGGTCATTGTGTTATTTACCCCTTTATAAACCATGATGATTCTTAGTATTATTATCGTATATTTGTTTATATATATATATATATATATATATATATATATATATATATATATATAATATTTTTTTTTTTTTTAATTTATTTATTATGTTTTCGTTTATATGTATACTAACTGTAACCAGTTCGCGACTATTTCATTATAAGTTAATTTATATTATTCGTTTACGATAACAGTAGCTATTTTATAAAAATCTGGTGATTGCAACACACAAATTTCACTTACTTCGGTGGTTAAAAACCAATTTAAGAATTTTCAAGTACAGTTAGAGATAAAAAAATTAAAAAAAACTATAAGGAATTAATTAAATTGAGATCCGTTAGAAACACTTGTTTTATTAAATAATCTATTATGTTATTATATTAAAAGTAATTAGTTTTATCAGTGCTATATAGAATGACGCAATGGAGTTATAAAAAAAAATCTGGTTCACACAACACACGACTTTTACTTGCCTCCGTTGTTTATTTTAAAATTTATTTATTTATTTTAAAATTTTTAAACACACTTGGAGTTCAAAAAAGATCAACGAATTAATTAATTCGAAGGAAACATGTGTTTTATTAAATAATCTATTAGATTATTATTTAAAAATAAATTAGTTTTGTCAGTTTTCATCACCCCTCATTAACTTTTTCTTTTTCGACTTAGAAAAGACTTTTTAGAGCATTTGGCATACGGGACTTATTTACAAATTAATTAAGTGCAACTTCGTACACTACTTACCTGATTTATATTATTAGTTCATTTCTTGAACATAGACAATTTAATGTTCACGTAAATAAGTCCACCTCCAGCATACTCTATGTAACCACCGGCCTCCCACAATATTCTTGCCTTTCACCAACGTTATTTATTAATATATATATTTTCGGTTTTCCAAGCCATCCGCATTTAATTTTCCCTTTACACAACACATAATCCTGGATGGATACCATAGTTAACAGGTTACTACATACTTTTTAAAAAAATAAAATAAATATTGTGATAATTGGAAATTAAAAATAAACGCAAATTAGAAGCCATAATTTTCTTCAAGCGCAGACGAAATATAAACAACCACCTTCCATTAAACTCAATCCATATTTCCCCATCTAAATCATTAAATTACTTAGGGATAACATTAGACAAATTGTTGAAATTTATCAAACATATCAAAAGAAAAAAGAAATGTATTTAAAAAATGTTCCCATATTTATAATAAAAACAGAACAAGCTCCTGATCCATAAAACATCCATTTGTGCCCAGATATATTAAGCCTGAATCTTTTGTAGATTATAATTTTTGTATATAGATAAATATTCTTATTCTATTATAATTATTGTATGCCATAGCTAGTTCTGTATAGAGAGGTCTACCACACGCTAAGTGGAGAGTCGGCTAGATTCCGTAAATAACAAAAAGTATTTATAGGCCACAATAGACTTCGCTAATTGAACAATAAATTCTTATCTCCTGAATTAATGGGTAATTTTTTGCACTTACCGAATGCTAATATTGAGGGGAGTCCCCTGAGCAGTAACTAATATCATGAGAGAGCAGTTAAATTGCCTTCCAAACCCATTCCAATCTTATCACACGGGCACTTAAACAAGCCCCTACATTCCCGCGGGGCTTTATTTTTTATTTTATTTCTAATCAATAAGGTTCTCCTGTCGTTCACGATCATCGGATATGTGTCATGATTGGGTCTCTCGGTGCCATTTATTAAACTAAAGATAGGAGAAAACACGTTATATTTACATCTATGTTCCTTTATGATTTTTTTTTTTACTATCTTAATTTTTATTGTATTTTTTCTAAACATGTCTTTACTTGATAAAGTTTTATAAATGAATACACATGTTTTATGAAGGATTGAATATACCATATGAGCCCTGTGTGGTCTAATAATTTCAGAGTTTATCTGCTGATATAGGAATATTTAAGTATTAGGAGTTAATTGATTTTATACTTTTTTAGTGGATAAGAGTTTTTTTGTATTAAAAAGTTAAGAAAAAAAAAATCTATACCACTACCAACCATGAAGAGTTTTTGGGCTCAGTACATGTAGAGATTCGTACTGTTTCTAGGCCAACGGCCGTGTAATGAGGTGTTTCGGCCGAGATCACGCTCAGCCGCCAGGTTTTTTCCACAATTTTGGGTATCCACTTTAAAGAGGCTAAAAAGTTAACTTTCCAATTTTTATTTGAAGTATTTAAACGACATTATGTTCATGCCTCAACCAACTTCTCCACAATATATTTTTTTTCTTTTTATTTCATTTATTTATTTATTATTATTTTTTCACACTGAACTGAAATGACAATAAAAAGCTCGCAGATACCGTTTACTACAAAACTTACTTGACAAACGCTCAAAACTTTCCACATACCACAAAAAAATAATTCACATTATCATCATTAGGCCTATCTGAACATATGGGATAGAGCTATGAAAATCCGCCAAACCATCCCAATCCTCCTACTGACGTAGTTTCAGCTGCTTTACTTTCGTTTACTTTACTTTACTTTCGTCGAGTATTCATTCGAAAAATAGCGATTTAGAGTTAAAATGCTATAACTTTTCATCAAATTAAGATAAACGAAAAATTCTTTTTTCGCTTATCTCTATAAGACGTCTTTTATTAGTGAGAGTAAAACAGTCACACACATTGTGTTTCTGGATTTTTGAAATTATTTATTTTATTAACTAATTTTCTTTAATTGTTTTTTTATTTAACCAATTTATTCTATATAAAAGAATTGAAATAAATAACCTATTATCCATATCTATAGAGGTTTCTGCACATATTATTGCCTTTTTCAGGCATTTACTACATATGTACAAATCGTAATAAATCTCAATAAATAAATAAAAAAAACTAAAAAAAAACAACTACATATGCAAGAATTATTATTCGAAGAAAACAAATCTGCAATTTAACTTAAAAAAAAAAAAAAATCTATACTAATTCTCTAAATGATTTTTTTTTTAATTACAATTTAATAAATATAAATAATATAAAACTAAGAATAATTTCATATAAATTTTGTACATATAGTAGATGCCTGATATGGGTAATCATATATGCAGAAATTGAATTTCACTTATAAATTTCTATTAAATAATTCTACTTGTCTAAAACGTAACGAAATAAAATTCATATTAAATTCAATGAAAAGGTTTCATTGGGGTCTGTACTATTTTTAGACCAATGGTTGTACAAGAAGAAAACTTAAACCAAATCAGCATCAAACGCGGTTTTTTTTTTTCTCAGTTTTTATCTCTCCACATTATTGTACTATTTAAGGTATAGGGGAATCTAATGACCCCAAGGGTTGATTCGCGTCAAATATTACAGAATAAATTATTATCCACGGAACATATTAGTGCCTTACTCACTTAGATACATCAATTTTAATAAAAAGGGTGATGATAAACTATAACATAAAAAAGAGAAAAAAAATGATTTCATGATTTTTTATTTCCAAAAAAATATTCCACTTCACAGATAGTTAACCCAATTTACAGGGTTTATGTCGATGATGCTTTAGAAGAAAGCATCGTCCGTAAATAGTTTGCTCAGTTCACAACCGGAAATTTTGACTTGGAAGACGCAAAGCGATCGGGTCCTACTTTAACTGTTGATGTTGACTAAATTCAAAATGTTACCTGAAATATGGCAATTTGCAATACATCAAAATATGTATTAATTGAATAACAAATATTTACAAGAATCTGAAGTTTTTATTGAAATCGCCGGTAAAAATGCTAAGGACTTATTTTACAACCCAACAGAAATATAGTTGGCAAATCAATTACAATTATTTTGATGACCCTCTCTAGATATGACTCTAACTGTCTGTCAATACTAATGTAATGTAAGACGGAATATCTAAATTGCAATTCATTACGAAGTCACAGATAATCTTTGATGTGCATATAAAATGTGCATATTGGAATGGTATATTATTGAAGAGGAGAGCCCAGTAGGAGTGATATAAGAGATGGTGTAGCTACGGGATAATATAGCGGTGAACTTTGGATAAGATTATGATAGAGGGGCTCGGATCTAAGGTTCCGTCCAGCCCGGAGGACCATAAACCACGTTCAGCGGCTATCGCGGTCTTGTATCTTCACTCCTCACATTCGGGCATTATTTATTCACGTCTTGCTATAAAGTGCTTTTATACGTACCTCTCCGTACTCACCTCTCACGTGAGCGCAATCCACAACGTCCTCAAGTTTTCTACTAACTTCCATTGTAGTATTTTCTATTTTTTTTTTCCACTTTTCAATGCTATCAGATATGCAGTGCTTGTGGAAATTAAGCTTTACTCGTAAGTTTTATATACCGTAGGGAGGGTTTTAAGGTTCTACTTAAATAGGGAACCCCGGTGAAGATAAGTACCCTTTCCCGATAGGAAATTTATAGCGGTGCCAAAGGTCACTTAGCCCTATCTAATAGAAATGCCTATTAATTATGAGTGAGATTACGCCTAGAACAACCAATACACGTCCTCTCTATATGCTGTTCATTTTATTGTTAAATACGCACCGACGGTATCAATAATAATAAATAGATGGACCTATGCGTAAATTTAGTACAAATCTTAGGGCTGTTTCAAATTATGACACAACTGTTATCATCCGCACTCATTTATATTTTGCACACATAAATATTAAACAAATCCATTAACTGCGAAACATATTAATAGACATATTTATGACACTATAAGTAAATTTTGAATAATTATGATGTAGAGCGAAAAAGGTTGGGATTATCATCTTTCAAAAAACCTTTAAAAAAAATTTTAAACAAAAAAAATACGTGTTTCTCAAAAACCCATGATATCTTAGGTTTATTACATATAGGGATTTATATTGTTTCAAGGTCAACGGCCGTGCAAGGAGGATATTCGTCCGAGATCTCACCAAGCTACCAATATGCCGTTTATGTACGCTGAGTGTTCCCCAGCCGGTTCTTCCTACCCTAGACTCCACTCCATTGCTAGTATAACATTATAAATAATTATTTTCCCAGCACCGGAGTTCTAACCTGGATCCGCAGAACAGCAGTATAGCACAGAATACCAAGAAGGTTCTTGAAATAAAATAAATAAATAAAGCTGTGTCCTGATCCTGAAATATTAAAATACATATTTTACTTATAGAAGTATATATGCATAACATTTCAATTTTTGTTTTATTATTTGTAATTAATCGCAGTGTGCTGATTATAAAACTATAACGGCTGTAATCAACTCAAGACGATAGTCGATACCCTGTTATTTTGTGCCAAATTTCGAAAAATTCGTTGCAGTAGATTTAGAGGTCTTTTTTTTTTATTTTTAATTAGACAGTTTTTTTCTTTGTACGTTATGAGGGTTTCGCTTGAAACGTAAAACCTCAACTTTTGAGGGGCCTAGATATTTTTTATTAATTTTTTTTTTTTCTCATGAACGTTTACAAAAGTTCATTATTGAAAATAATAAATCGAAATCTGGTTTTCGCGTTCATCACATATCTGTTAGTTGTCATGATAATTCTCTTTGGCTTCATTGGAAATATTAATTTTCATGAATTATAAATCGTTATTTCCAGAAATTACTTATGCGTTTTGGACATTGATCCGCCCTAAATATTTTATTGTTTTTAATAATTGTGACAACCAGCACCGGTGTAGCTTCAAGGTTCTCCCTTACACTCAATATGTCATGTGAAGACTTCTTAATGAAATAATAATGAAATGCGGATGTTGGATTAAAAAATGAAATACTAAAAGATTTTGTAACCAGCCACGCCCTCTCCTAATTATTTCAAAGACTAATATATAATTATAAATATTTCTTAATGGTACACATGTTAAAAATAATGAATTATTATGTTCCTCATGCATTCATTATTTCAAATAGAAGAAATAATGCTTGAACTTTAAAATAGCGTCAATTCACTTATTTCTAAGTAATGTATTGACAAGTTCGATAGTGGAATGGAATAATTAAAGAATATATATTATTACAACGTTATAATTAGCATATTTTACCATTTCTAGCGCAAACCATGTCGATTCATTCTAATTAACGAGTTGCCTTTCAAGTTTAAGTCTTAATACCCTATGTCTAATCTTAATTTTAGTTACATTAGCGATGGCTGCAACATAAGAAATTACATGCTCGACCGGTTTTCTGATCTTATTTATTTATTTTTTTAATTATTTTTTATTTACACAGCTTCATCTTAATTGATACACAAAATAAAAAAAAGGAATAAATAAGGACCTCTATCATATTTAAATTACAAATTCTCACAACTGATTGATATTTACACTTTTTGACCGTTTAGTATCTATCATTAGATATATTATGACATTTTTTTCTTCTTTCACACCGTTACCAGTTACAATAAGAAGGGTACCGCAATATTGTCTTATCCAGAAGCGTTTAAGGTTTAAATGCATTGTTTATCTTTCCTTTCTTCTTTTTTTTTCGCTGTAATAAGTGCACCGCGGCCTGAAAAGTATATTTGTATATATAATATTAGTATATTGCTCGTATATAAGTATATACTTATGCACGTAAAGTGATATAGGTATATTGCACCTTATAGGTATTTATACAATTACATGAGTTTGTTTTTCCCCAATACAATCTTAAGGAGTCTATTAGAGTTAATTAGTTCATTAACTCTCCAGTCGGTCGGAGAAGCTATCGCAAAAACAAATTATATAAAAAGTTATTTTATCTTGTCTTCAAAATCTACACAGTGTTGTACTTGAAGGTCCAAGATTGAACATGTGATAGTTGAGTTTTCATTGCCTCGCGTAAATGGCTGTATTTGGCTTTTATGGAGGATCTGCTTAGGTTAAGTAAATCCTTACTTCTGTTCATACTTTTACCATCTAAGAACGTTTATGTTCACAATTATTTGAAGTTCTCCTTAGGATGTCTCATAAATTTCAAGTCATATTGTTGGAGCAGATACTTGACCTCATGCGGAACTAAAAATTCAAATTACCCTTAATCCGATTTTTGACGGTTGGGAAGGAAAAAAGAATTTTTAGCTTATTACTGGTATCAATGATTATCATTGGAAAAACTCAAATATATCTACTTGATTTGCAATAATTAAAAAATAAGTAGTAACAAATTAAAGAAGAGAAAAGTTCCCTGAAGTTTAAGAATTCTTCATTCATCAAGGGTTGTCTCCACCAGTCAGTGCAGAGCTCCAAGCGCTTCGGTCCAACCAATCATTTTCTTGCAGCCCTCGGCCAGCCATTTCTTCTTGGACTCCTTCAATCCACCTGCTTCTGGGTCGTCCTCGCCCTCTCCTTCCTGGTGGAACCCAATCCAGGATTCTATTGGGCCAACATTCCTCATTCATTGTTTTAACATGCCCATACCATCTTAGGCGGCGTGCCCCGATCCTTTCATTCACTGATGTACCTACCTCCATCCTCTAGTGAACAACTTCATTCCTAACTTTGTCCAGCCTGCTGACCCGTATACACCTTCTCCAGAAGGTAAGGGTGTAGTAGCAGGGGTGTAGAATGTCACCTACACTTTTTTAACATATACCTGCATGAATCGGTGAAGCCATGGTACGAGCAATGTGGGGATGTTGGGCCGTTCATTGACGACGAGCAGCTGATATCTTTGTTTTTTGCGGATGACCAGGTCGTTTTTGCGAGGCGGAAGGTCTATCTCGAAATGATGATATTCTCACTGAAGTCCTGCTATGAAGCGGCGTACTTAAAAATTAACTTCGAGAAGACCGAGTACAAGGCCAATGGCGATAATGACACTGGTGAGCTTCTGGTGGACAGCGAAACTTGTAAAAAGGTAAACGTTTTCAAATATATTGGATCTTATTTGGATGCTGCCGGGTCGTCTGAGCATGACGTGAGAAAGAAGGTGGAACAGGCCCGTAAGGCTACCCGAATGTTACATCCAGTCCTTTGGAATACGGAGATATCTTCCGAGAAAAAACGCCTAATTTTCTCAGCCATAGTTGAGTCTATCCTGACATACGCTTCAGAAACATGGAAGTTTAAGAATTCGAACCCTCAAAAAAGAAAAGTAAATGTCGCAAAACGTCATGCAGAAAATTAAATTTTAATATTTCTAATAATATTTGGAAAATTCAAGTTGCTATTACTCTTCTATCGTTAAGTTTTAAATTTCTCGGATCTCAGAAAAAGCTTCGTCATCTAGCTTTATAATTATGCAAAACAAACCAACCTCCATTGAGCAATCAAGAGTGCAAGGAGGCAAGAATTGAAAAAAAAAAAAAAAAAAAAGACGAAAAAGAAAATGTTTGCTTAAATTATATCTCACAGTTACTGGACCTCAAGCAAAATAAAAAAGTTCCTATGACCCATAGTCCGATTGTCTACAGTTAAAGAGGAAAATCAAATTTTGAGATTTTTGCCATGGTTTTCATCAGAAATAAGATCCATCCATCATAAACACTCATATACATATATATCTACTTTTCAATCAGTTTGTATTTCCCAACAACTTTTGAACTCGCTGTATACCATTTTTAGTAATATACGAATGTTTTAAAATAGCTTATGTTATATTCCAAAATATTTATTTATTGAGAATACAATATAAACAGAAAATAATGCTTAAGTCAAATTACATAAAATAGAAAAAAAAATCATACATATATATATATATATTGGGTTGATGCAAAATTAATGCAGGTTTTTAGTAGGTATTGTAAATACGCCATATCTTTACTTTAACCATATAACCATATATATTTAATCAAAATAATTTCCATTTGAATCAATGCACTTTTTCCAACGTTCAACAAGCTTTCTTATTCCACCAGAAAAAAAAATCCGAATCCCTGGACTCAATGAAATCACGAAAAGAATTTTCAATGTCGTCCTGGTTTTGAAAATTTTTCTCCCTCAAAAAGTTGTCCAGATGCCTGAAAAAGTGGAAGTCTGTAGGAGAGAGGTCAGGTGAATAAGGCGGATGTTGGAGAACTTCGTAGCCCAACTCGTGCAGTCGTCGAAGCGTTGGTTGTGCAACGTGTGGTCTGGCGTTATCGTGGAGCAGGATCGGCCCCTTCCGATTCATCAATGCTGGGCAAAGACGTTGCAATTTTTGAGTTTCGAGTTCCGCCGCCATTTCTCGTGTGGTTTTGGTTGGGTCTTCTTCCACTTTTGACCTCAGCTGGTCGTTGTCCAGAGCAAGATGACGGCCCCGACCTTCCTTGTCTTCGAGGTCGAAATCTCCTCTGCGAAACTTCTGGAACCAACGCTGCACCGTGCACTCATTAATAGCCCTCTGACCCCACACTTCATTAATATTACGAGCCGTTCGCGCAGCGCTGCGCCCTAATTTAAATTCGTAAAAATAAATTTGACGAAAATCGCACTTTGACATTTTCGATTCAAGACCTTTGAACACACTGAACAAAACGATTTTACTAAACAAATTCATGGTAAAAGAGAGGGTATTAGATAAGGTTTGTTTTGGTATAATAATGATCAATGTTAGGATTAGCTTTGTTTACACAATTGGAATTAAGATATTGCAATACAGGAAACCTGCATTAATTTTGCATCAACCCAATATATATGTATATATATATACATACAATAAAATAATAATAATAAAAAAACAACAACCTATAATTGAGATAAATACAAAGTTGGCAAATAAATAAATATCACACAAACAATGGTAACTACATACAAAATATACAACTGCTTATGTTTTATTAGTTTTACATTTCAAACTATTTCCTGAAACTGCAGGTTTCACTGCAGAGTAGTCATTAAACACAATTTCGTATTGACGTAAATTAATCGGGTTTTCTTCGGAGCGCGTTTCTATTCCAATTATGGCAAAAACAGATTAGCCTATAAGTAACGAATCTATTGAAACCGAAGTCACGAAATAGAATTTAACCCGCCCAGACATCATCATAACGACAGCTCCTTAGTACGTAAACAACAGAACCCTACATACGGACTTACAACAACCAACAGTCTATTACCATACTATAACCAACATATACGAACACTCTATTCTCTTTTTCACATTAAACTTAACGGACACGACAATAGACTGATAAACGACATGTCAGTAGCTGAAATTCCAGTCAGAAGGCTAAAGAGAAGCTGGATGAGGGACGTCCTCCGATGAATTAAAGCCTTGGAAGGGGTGCTGCTGGGCATTTTACTTCCCTATGCCTACCATGTCTGATCTTACATTTGTCCAACACATTTGCTGATTGTCAGGTACATTCTGACAGGTGTGATTTAAGATTTGAAGGAAAAAAAATAAATAAAAATAAACAACCGCCCAGATAGAATTCGAACCTTTAGACCATACTGCAAACTTTTAAAAAAATGGTATAGAATAGCATTCGATTAGAAAGAATTAGATTTTCAGCTATTGAAGTGGTTCATTAATACTCTTAGATTTCTCTGAATCAAACATTCAACGGAAATTATTAGTCAGTGAAAATTCTTGACTTCTAATAGATAACAAAAAAGAAATTATTATCGATCTGTATAATATCATAATCTGTTTTTTATTTAATGAATCCTATTCTGTACCATTTTAGCTAATCGCTTGCAGTATAAACACACCCTAACAGTTTGCTAAAAGAGATAGACAGTTTGCTCACTCGACCACCACCGCCTTAAAATTATTCCTTACAATCCTGAAGACGCAACCGATGTGTAATTTCTTCTGGGGAAAATTGTAAAATTAATGCTATAACTTATGTATTCATTATCCTGTTTGGTGTATTTTCCAGTTATTCTTCATCCTTAAGAAAGTTAGCAGAAATGGTGACTGGGACAGTTGCCAAATATGCCACTTTCCTATTCACCCTTTCCCTCAAGCGAGTGAAATACCAAGCTGATAAGATTTCTTTTTTTATCGGTTTATAAATGTTAAGATAAAAACAAAGATAACTTTGAACGCTTTTGAATTCTTAAATTATAATCACAAAAGATTTTTATTAATTGAGAAAAATATTATTAATCTTAAATTTTAATAAATATTGTTTTCTTCGGAAAGTAATGCAGGATTTTGAGTTTTCTTTTAAATGACCCTTCTATATAACAAACTGTTTACGTTTACTGGATTCTTCATTTGTATGAATGTCAACACTTATTAATCCTCTTTAAAACGATTATTTTTGTTTACCTCTGTATTATTTCACTGATTAAAAATAATTCAAACTTTACTTAGATGTCAGCGAGTGATATAATTATAGAATTTTATGTAACGAATTTCCCATGAAGAAAAAAATACTTCGGGCCATGGATCGAAACAAGTACTAAACCAATGGTTTGAGGTCCTGACTTCTGGTCTATATGGAGGACGAGGAAGGAGTTTGAAACCATGGAGTATCCATCAGGAACAAATTCGTAATAAATGACCTACAACGCAAGGCATTGATTTTTTTTATTTTTATTTTTTCAAATTACCTTATTACAGCAGCCGAAATTCTTTGCTCACTAGTGTTAGGATTTCGCCAGTAAACCCACTTTTCATCACAGGTAACAATCTTCCGGTAAACTCTCCGGTAAAGAAGAGTTTTTCGATACTTTTTACAAATTCTAACATGTTAGGTGATTGTTTAATTAAACGCCACTTTATGCCGATGACAATGCTACAATGAGAGTCCTAAGGCTCGGGACGACCTTCTAACGTACCCTCCGTAGGACGGGATAACTAAGAATTTTATACTCCCATTAAAAAAATTCTAGGGCCACCTGCGGGTTTGAACTCGGAACCTTAGGCATAGGAGGCTGTTATGCTAACCACCACGCTACATGTAACCCCCTTAGGTGATTACTGAAGAATAAGTTTGTTAGGAACCAGTCTACTGCTCTTCCTCATAGCAAGGAGATGGCGAATAACATGATCTTTCGACACAACACTATCCTTGGTAAGTTCGGGAGTGCTTTTCATAGATTTGACTCAAAAGTATCCTGTGGAACCTCATCAATATCCATCAATGGTCGCCTGGAGCCCTTCTTTACTTGCAACGTCTCCACTGATAATTCCAACGCCACTCGGTGAGCTGGACAATGACTCTTTTCCTTTATGTCAAATAAGTTTATGAGTTGCGGCTGTGAATTAATTGTTCTATTGTTGGCTTTAAATTACGAGAATTTCAAGATTCTTCTTTAAATTAGATATCCAAACTAGTTTTTTTTTCTTAAGATTTCGAATGGGATTAAGCAAACTTAAAGAATACCCTAAAGAAATTATTAATTATTGTTAGGTATTAATTAGGATTGAAATATTTTCATTTCATTGAAATTTTGAATTTGAAAAAATGGTAATTTGTTTTATATACCCCATTGATACCCTTTTTCCATTCTTTTTAACATTCAATAAATAAAGAACTGTCAAAAACAAGCCGTACTAAGATCCAGCTCTCGCATCATAATCGATCCTAAGATATTTTTTAATCTTAATATTTTGTATTCACGCCTGTTAAGCGGTTGGCAATAGAGGTACCAGTTAATGAGAGGTAAGATTATGTGACGTGATAGAGAGGTTATCCATATAGTGATAGACAGAAGAGAGAGAGAGAAGATATCCAGCGGCACCTCTTCCTGACGTGATACCTTATACACACGCATTTATGGGAGGACGTTCTTCATCCAACTTCTTTTCAGTCTTCCGCGAGTGTTTTAGGGCATGTTGGTAGTAGTCATGTTTTGTGTTTTTATGTCGTTGTAGGGGGTCTGAATCTGTTCGTTGGAATGAGAAGTTCGGTATTTAGAATAATGTTGCTAACTGGTTTAAAAAATGTAGATTGAAGAATTTAATTTTACGTGTATTTGTTTGTTTGGCTGTTCCGTATATTGTGGCGCATAAGTACAAATTGGCTTCAGTAAGTAAGAGTTCTTACTTTAACCCTTGTTCAATTTATGTTTAAATTTAAATTTTTAACGTCTTGATATTGAGTATAAAAGTTATAGTCTTTTGGTTAGCGTTATTAGCCAGTTCGAACAGGCGGATGCCAAGCCGAGATATCTTATTGTGTCTGTCTGTGAAATTTGGATGTTGCCAAGGCATACTGTAGGTCAGGTTTCATTTCGAACAGTGACAAAGTAATATGTTGGGATTTGTCTTAGTTAAGTCGAATTTACCAAATTTTGCACCAGCCATAAAATCGTGTTAGGTGGTGTTGTGATGTTTTGTTATGATGGTAAAATTGTTTGTATAGGTCACTATCAGTTTCGGAGCTGATTGGCTTGTCATGTGTGTATATTGTGTAAAATAGTGGAGTGAGAACTGACCCTTGAGGTACTCCTTCTATGGCTGGTTTAGTTATAGATATTTCTGAGCCCTGACAGAGAATCTATAGCGAAGAAAGGACTAAAGGATAGTTATTTATTTACTTAACGTTACTTTATGCTACTGTGGCTAATCGGACGATGCTGCAGTGGGGGTCCTAAATTTTGCCTATCCGAGTTTCATTATAGGATAGGGGTCTTTAACGAGTACCTGACATAAAACAGGTTGGGGACCACCATTTAAAGTCTCCTCCGAAGGACGGCATGACTAAGGATTTTTTACTCCCATTAAAAAATCCTAGGACCACTTGCGGTTTGAACGTGTGACCTGTGGCATAAGAGATTTTTAAGCTAGCCACCCACACAAGTGATCCCGAACTGGATCAGATAGTAGGTTGGAAAGAATACAGTCTTTACATTTGATAAATCAAAATGAGATTGTTCTTCCTCTTTTTATTTTTACAAGTTTTTCTGAAGTTCTCCATGTCCCGTTAGCCTCGACCATGTTCCGTGACACTTGGTTGGTAGGCATGGTTGGAGACTCCTGATCAGCTGTAAACTTCCATTAGAGTGCATAGCACTCTCCGCTGCACTGTTACCACTCTTCGCGGCACGGGACATCCTCCTCGAAGACTAACGAACCGCGAAAGAGGGAGTGGATGGCGCGTGGCGGAGACGCCCGTGCCAGGAAGCCCCTAATGCCCAGGCCATGTCGCCGGAACCTCGCCCCGATAATGAGCAGGTAAAATGGACAGGTAAGCCAGAGCTCGCCTCACCGCTCCTAATGTACACTTCCGCCCTACTTTTTTTGCGCTCTTCATTCACTTTGTCTTAGGGCACTTCCGTTAGCCACTGATTGTTATAGTGGGCTACTACTGCCCATTAAGAAAAAATAAGGGGCCTAATTAGGTCATCAATCCAGATGCTGAAACCTACCCTCCTGGGTAACGGGAAATGGGGAAACAGAGAAGATAAGCCATACTGCAATTATTGCACTCTAAAAACGGTTTCACAAGGGGCTTTTAAATGATTTTGTACAGTAATGGAGGTGGTATTGCGCATCCGTCCGATTAGCCATAGTTCCAGAAGTGACGTAGAATGAATAAACAACTATCATATTGTTTTTATTTGTTAAAGTTGGGAAGTAAGTGGTTATTAACAGAAAGAGTAAATTCTTAACAAAAAATACATTGAAAACACCTCTTAATTCATTACATGAAATAATAAACATAAGATATAATTTCTCGTTAATAAAAGAAAGAGAAAATAAATAAATAAAAAACTTTCCCAATTTGAAAAAAAAAATACAAAAGATGTGTCTTATGTATGTATTAGTAGGGTAGTGGTGTGCTATCGAGCACAAGTCTGGGGTGGGATTAGTTATGAAGCCGTAAAAGACACATAGATTTTCTCTTAAAAAACTATTTAAATTACTAAAATATACCTCAACACATTTTCTCTACTTTGAAACGGAAATATATCTATTATTTATGGTTACACTTAAAATTCATTTTGATTATATTATTAAAAGTTTGTATCTACCAACGCATAGATATCCAAAAATATTAGCATTACAATATTTTTTTTCAAATTAAGAAAAACGTAGCATGGTTCAAAAACATTCTTAATCTGATGGTTGGGGAGCTGCCAATTGGTAGTATCCCCACATGTGAATCCATGCCATTTTTATCTTGTATCTCATTTACTAGATGTATATCATTATACAGTTGTAAATAGCAATAAATCTATCTAAAAAAAAAAAAAAAAATCTGATGGTATTGCATAGATTAAATAGTAATTTAAGTATATCTATGGAATAGAGATTTGGGACTCTACTATACCATCAAATTCATCCCGTCTCCAATCCTTACAATAAAAAATCCTTAATACTCGTTATTTTGTCACAAATAAACTCATCCATAAAGACCTTAATGTTCCCTATGTTGCTGATTTGGCCCGAACCAGGTATCACTCCTTTCATGACATATTTCATTCCCACTCTAACCCACTAGCTTCAATCCTTGCTTCCTCTACAATGTCTGATAATCCTCCGAGGCTTCTGAAAAGAAGATGGCCCCAAGACCTTCTAGTTTAACATAGTTTTTGGAGATCTGCCAATGGGTAGTGTCCTTACATGTGAATCATGACACTATATCTTATGTCACGTTTACTAAATGTGTTTTATTATACAGTTTTAAATATCAATAAATATATATTTTAAAGTCTATATAACTGCGATGATACTAAGCTATGGTGAAATAATTTAGCATTACTAAGGGTTCGAATTCAAAAAAGACATTTATAGTCAATATATTATTAAAGTTAGGAATTTCAAAACTTTCCCTCTTTCTCCACATTTAACCGTAGTAAATTACATTACTGATGGATAACTAAAATCAGGATTGATATTTTAAACTTATATTATCAACATTTCAAGCAAACAAATAATGTATGTAGTTTGTGTAATACAAAACCATTATTATATAAATATATAAATTTGATTATAATATATCAATTACTTACGGGGTTTAAATATATTGTTTCTAATTTTTTTATAAATTATTAATTATATATATTTATATGCATTAAAAAATAATATTATCAATAAATACAGACTCCACGGACGGTCAACAGACCAAGTGGGTCTGATTTTAGGTTTAAAAAAAAAAATCTTAGTTTATTTTGTAATTTGTAATTTTTTAAATTTGTATTGCTGTAATTTTGAAAAAAAAAAATGAAAAAAAATTATATCTCTATATCAATCAATCTACGTATCTTACTGTAATTTCCAATAACACAATTTTAGTTACTTATTCATTATTAAGATTTACTCCAACTTCTAAATGCATGGTTTTAGTTTCAGTATTGCATGAATAATTTCCTCTGATTCTTAAACATTTCTTTTGTAGTTTTAGCGATTTTTTATAGTTTGATTTATTCATATAAGAATAAATATATGAATATGGATATTGGACAGACGTAAGAATTGGTTTGTCTACGGCTTTATATGACAATAATTTATTTGATACATTTAATATTGAGTGTCTGTTAGAAAAATAAATGTGGAGTTATTTTTGAGACCTTTCTGATAATTTTGATGTAACCTGATAAATTGACGAACGTAAAGCCTAACAGTATACCTGTGAGTTGTGAAACTAGAAAGTACAAAACCTCTGTTACTTTAACCTCTGATGGGTCTTGTATTCAAAACCTTGTACGAAAAGCTTAATTTGTTCCTTGAACAACGGTTGTACTCGGAAATGATTTAAAAAAAACAAAGAAAACAGAAATTATTCCACTTTAAAGAGGCTGGATGTGCCTTAAGAGGGTCGGTGTTTACATGGCCGTAGCCCGAACCCTAAGATTTGTGGGACAATTATTATTATTTTTTTTTTTAAAACATATTTATTGATATTTACAACTGTATTATATATATCAAGTAAATGTGATGGTCATAGTAAACTGACTTGAAATACATGTAGAGTCGCTTCCTTTTGGCAGCACTCGAAAAATTTTCTAAACTAGAAGGTCTCGGGGCCATTTTCTTTTCAGAAGCTTCGGAGGATTATCAGGAATCGAAGAGGATGATAGGATAGAACCTAGTTAGAATGGAATTTTTCATGAAAGGAAGTTTTTTATTAAAATTAAAACTAATTTTTTTTTTTTTTTTTATTAACATTAAAACTAATTTATTATAGGTGGAATAGTCAGGAATCAGTCATTTTTTGAAATTTTTTTAATTACTGAGCCATGTCCAAGCATAAACGTTTATGCTTGGACATTGCTCAGTAATGCCCTGATGATGGCTCACAAGCTTGGGCCGAAACGTTGGCAAAATTAAAAACTTTTCAAAAAATGACTGATTCCTGACTATTCCACCGATAATAGTTTCTACAGTCGACTATACATCCTCAATATAAAACTAATTTAATTGTTTTTATTTTATTAAAATTAAATTACGCACACAGAAGATAAAAAAAACAAAAAACATTAGATTCTCTGTGTAAATGAATATTTTAACTTCTTAAAATGTTTTGAGTTCTAAGTCTCTTTGAGACTCCATATTCAGTAGTTCAGATAGCGGCGTGGTGATTGAGCACAAGTCTACCGTTTCCGGGTCCTGGGTTCGAATCCCGGCTGTGGCAGATTATTATTTATTCTGATAATTTAGTCGGGGGGGAGACCTCAGGGTATGGAGACCCTCCTGGGGCAGAACCAGCCTCTATAAAGTGTGTACCCAAATTAAATTGGGAAAAACCTGGCGGCTGAGCGTGATCAAGGCCTAATCGCCTCATTGCACTGTCGTTGGCCTAGAAACCCTACGAATCTCTATGTACTGAGCCCAAGACCCTTCATGCGTTGTAGAGGTACAGGTTTTTTTGGGTTTTTTAAAAATGTTTTATATGTGTTATATGAAAAAATCCTTTCCAGTTTACAGAATAAATTACATTTCGATTACCTATATGCATTCTCGGAGGTTCACAATGATGCCATGTTTAATCGTTTTTTTTGGTATATTGAACGTTTAGGTTGAACGATCATATCATTATGCTTCGCCGAAGTACGTGCGATCGGAGAGTTGTGCGAGGTGACGTCGACATTTTCTAGAAGCTATCATAAAATTTATATTTGGAATTAAAAATATTGTTATTAGAATAGTAAAAAATATTTTCTAAATTTTAATGCGAAAGAAATAAAATAAATTGATTTAATAATAAATGAAAAAGATATTTTGGTCAAATTTCCTAAACTGGATAAAATAACATTGGAAAATCATCGTCTCATTTCTTCACCCTTAAGAAACATAGAAGCAGGTTACCCAAAAGCGATGGAAATAACAAGTTTTTTTAAATTTTCTTTATTTTAAACTAAAAATCATTGATGTTTTTAAATTGGATTTTCAGGAAAATAATGAAAGCCTTTCTTAAAACCCCCTATAATAAAGTGTGCACTATTATCTATTTAAAATGAATGTTAACACTTATTGACCATATTCCAAAAGAAAAAGTTTCCTCTGTTGCTTTGCACGACTTAAAAATAATTAGACTTTACTTAGGTGCAAAAGTGAGATTTTTGTATAATTTTATTTTTCGAGTTTGAACTCCCGGGAATGGCTCCAAACGGCAGAAACATTAACGAAGTGCGGGGTGAAGGGACGATTAGTGAATGCACTTCAATAGTGGTTGGAAAATTGCGGATGTTTTGGAATTTTAAAAATAATTTTTATTTTGACGTCAGGAGTGCTACCATTGGGTCTTCCTACAAGTCTTTTTCGTGTCATTTTTCTTTTATCATATTTACTTGTATTATGAAGTACAGTTTTAAATTTCAATAAATAATGTTAAAAAATATATATATTTTGACATAAAAATATTTTATTAGAATAATAAAAAATACATTTCTAGAATTTAATGTTAAATAAATCAAATTGGTTTAATAATAAATAAATAAGATAGTTTTGTAAAATTTTCTAAAACAGGTAAAATTATTTTCGAATATCATGGTCTCTTTTTTTCACCCATAAGAAATTAAGCAGCAGTTTCCCCAAAAGTGAGAAATATACGAAGTTTATAGAATTTTCTTTATTTGTGAAGCTTAATTTTTTTAATTTTTTTTTATTAGAAAATTACTATCCCTAAAGAATCTTATTAAGGGCTTAGCGGAATAAGCATGTTAAATCTGCCCTTTAATGCCTTACATCTTACCTCACCCTGTATAGCAGAACCGAATTTATTCCATTGATTCGTATCTATGAAAAACCACCTGTTACAAATTGATAGCCCCTCAATCCTTGGTATGGAAGTTATGGAGAGGGAAAGAATAAACAAAGAAAAATATGTTAGGAATTTTCAAAAAGGGTTTAAAAAATGTTTTATAGAATTTGTTCCACGAAAATGTGGCAATGTTTTTAAAGGTTATGTTGGATCGAGACACCCCCATTTTTTTCCTACTTTACTTCATTGAAGGCTCCTCCGTAATATATATATATATATATATATATATATATATATATATATATATATATATATATATATATATATTTATTTATTTATTTATTTTATTTTATTTTTTTTTTTTATGTACCCTTGGATGGCGAAATGAAAAAGATATTTGTTAATGGTTTGCTAAAAGAGTTTCTAAAAACAGTTTTTTATGAATACGTGAGTCGAAATTCTTTGTTATGTTGGATTGTTACACCTACAATTATTTGCTACTTTATTTCATTGGAGGGTCCTTCACATTATATATATTTTTATCAAGTTGATCTCAAATGAATTACAGTTATTATGTTAAAAAATAGAAAAAAAAACAGCATTTAGTCAGTTCTCTCACCAGCCATTCTGTGAGCGGTCACTGGTCACCCGTGAAGAGTTGTAATGTAGCAGTAGGATTGTTGAGTCATTAGATATTACTTAGACGTATGTACCGACATATTATGAATTATACCTATCATTATACCGTCAATTGGATGTGAAATTCTATTTTACTTGGATAAAATCATAAATATAGCACTTAGTGTTATCCAAGTAAAAACAAACATATTACATGGATACAGCTTTTCTGAAATGATCTATGTGAGGTGTTAATGATGTAAAATCTCGATATACGTGAATATGGATACGTGTATAATGCACCTCTATAACCCATAAAGGGACTTGGGTTAAGTACAAATATAGATTGGTACTGTTTCTAGGTTAACACAATGAGGTGATTAGGTCACTCTTAGCTGCCTGATTTTTCCCCAAATTTCGGGTATCCACTTCATAGTAAAGGTTGAGTGTGATCCAGGAGGGTCGCCACACAGCTGAAATAACAGAATAAATAATGATTCTGCCATAGCCGGGATTTAAACCTGAGGATAGTTGACTATTGCTCTTTCTACTAGACCACACTGCTCATTAAGTGAATATATTATGTGTTTTTTTTTTATATGGTTTATATATGTTACGAGAAATAGTCATTGCCTTTTTACAGCCTCAATTACATTTCTATTACCTATGTGCACTCTCGGAGGTATACAATGTTGTAACGTTTAATCGTTTTATTGAACGTTTAGGCAGAATGATCAGTTGCTAATACTGCGCCGAGGTACGTGCGATTCCCCGACGGTTTCCCGCAACCGGAGAGGCGACGGCGGATTTTTACTGTCCGTACCGGTGAGGGGACCCCCCGGAAACGGACGGGAAAATAACAAAGAAAGAGAGAGAATAGTATTGGACAGAGATCAGCAATTAACCGTTGGAGGAGGAACGGTTATAAATTAGAGTGCTAGGCGCCAGGCTGTCATTAGCATCTGTCTATACAGCTCCTCCATTGTCCCTCCATCCTCTCCATCTACCAGCTTTTCCCCTCTTATTCTTTTTTTATTTTTTACTTTTGTTCTTGTTTACTCTTTTACACACTTATCCTCTCCTTAATCTTGTGGTCATAACCACGAATGGCCGAACGGTCTCTTTCGGTTTTAAATTTACCTTCGTGATTGTATTTTTATTTATTTATTGACCTGCGAGTGTTTCCATTCTGTGAGGGATTGGAGAAGGTAAATTATTATTATTTATTTCTTTTTAGGGATGAAATATATAGGAATAGAGTTTACCTTTAAGTAACAATAGACTTCAAAAATATTGTAAATTAAAACTTCTCATACTCACTATACTTATTTTTTTACACCTAATTTTATTTAGTACCTTGCATTTCCATTTGATAATTTTTAGCTACCCCCTCTCCTCAGGGTGTAGCTAGCAACAGGGGAAACCGGTAAAAGTCAGGGATTTTAAAAACATATGCAAAAGACTTTGTTCTTTGGTCAGGGAAACTGGTCCCTAAATAGCATCGTTTCTTCTTCACTCAGACAAAAGTTCCAATATACCTACTTGTTGTGATATTGCTAGTATCATAAAGTGAGTTTAATATTTAATATCATAAAAATCCGCACACAAGACTGAAAAGACAAGAAACTGCTCGCCGCTTTCGATTACTTCAACACTTATTAGATAGACGCTCGAACCTTCCACTTAACAACAAAAGGCGCATCTACATGACCATCATAAGGCCTATATGGACTTACGGAGTTGAGCTTTGGGGCTCTACTAAACCATCGAATTCTTTCCGTATCCAATCTTTACAATCCAAAATCCTTCGTAAAATCCTCAACGCTCCTTACTTTGTCACAAATAAAATCATCCATAAAGACCTAAATGTTCCATATGTTGCTGATTTTGCCCGAACCAGATATCAATCCTTCTATGACAAACTCCATTCCCACCCCAACCAATTAGTTTCAATCCTAGCTTCCTATTCGATTCCTGATAATCCACCGAGACGTCTGAAAAGAAGATGGCCTCGAGACCTTCTAGTTTAAAATAGTTACTGGAGTGCTACCGTTGGGTTGTTCCTCTACAAGTCTGTCTCATGTGATTTTTTTTTTAGCATATTTACTTGTTGTACTATAAATTACAGTTGCAAATTTCAATAAATAAAATAGCACAAGTGCTTCAAGAAGCTCTTCAGGAAGCTGAAGATTTAGCTGCAGAGATTTAAACATTAAAGAAAAGCTCTTAAAGTTTATACAGATATATTGATTGTAAATAAATTTGTAGTCAGATTGGTAAATATTGATTATTACTAACAGCAGTATGCAAGTTCATCATAATTCATTGGTATGTCAACTTAAACCACTACAATATCAGCTGGTGTGGGGTAGATATAGTTGAATCATCATGAAGTAATTATTTATTATATATATTTGTAATCTAGTATACCATATTAATTATAATTATTCTTTTTTTTGTCGATTTACACCGAGATTTGGCCAGCTAAAAGACTTATTCCAATATGGAAAAGTCGGGAAATCTCTTTGAGCTGATTTGCTATACACCCTGCTTCTTCTCTCCCATTCCCTCATCCTCTAAATCATTCTTGTTGAGTAGTAAACAATTTAAATTTAACAACAATTTTTATGTGATAGGTAAGTTGGAAAGCACCAATATTTGCCAACAAACCAGCTTATTTTATTTGTGTGCCCCACTCAAATAAGACTAGCTTATTTTATTTGTGTGTTTATCTTATGAATGCTTTCTTGGTGACCGCACCCCTAACAAATTATAGACCCCACAAAAAAAAAAAAAAAAAAAAACTTAATCATTAAGAATGATATATTTTTTTACCTTAATTCAAAGTATTAAACAGGATTTATACATTTTTGTTAAAATTACATTTTTACCAATGCTCCGTTGGGTGATCTTGAAATTCTTAGGATTAGTCGGATTTTAGGAAATCTCTACTTTACAGAGTACATTTTAAGAGAGAGATGAAGGGGGGGGGGAAAGGATTTCTTATTTATTAGGTTATTACAACACTTTTCTTCCTGTGATGGGGCTCAACGGTTTTTTAATTGTTATAATTAATCCCTCAGTCAAGGCTGAGGCGTCCTATATATTTTGGCCAGCTCTGTGGCTTTACTGTTGTGAATAGGGTCTTAATTGAATGGTTTGTGCAGTATTTGAGACTGTCAAGGATTTTATTTTTCTCCTAGTGATGTAGTCAGTAACTGTTGGGAGTTCGAAGGTAGTGTGGAGTATGACTGTTTTTGTTTTTTATAGTTTCGTACGTCTTACAATACGTCTCAGTACTCCGTTCTAAAACTGTTATATTTGCAAACATTTGTGATCTATACAGCAGTGTTGTTTCGCAGTTGAATGATGTTATGATAATAATGAATGATTAATTCGAGTTGGATTGATGTTTTTTTATATATCTATATATATAAAAATCTCGTGTCACAATGTTTGTTCAGGATAAACTCTGAAATTACTGAACCGACTTTGATCAAACTTCGTAAGTATCTGTTACTTGGTCCAAATTAAATGATAGGATAGTTTTTATTACTATTCTGAATGGTTGAAAAATTTATTTTTCTAAAACGTGAAACAAAATTGATTTAACTGTGGCTACACTGGTTTCCTTCCCATAGCTTCACATATGTGATTATTAATTCAAATATAAGTGTGTGTTAATTGTTTCTTTGCGTTCTTATTTATAAAATATAAAATCACATTATAGTTTCCATTTATAATAAAATACATATTACTATACGTTTCCAGAAAAATCATAAGTACTCATATGAAATACTTGCAATGAGTTATGAGTTGCAAAGCAGTTATGGTGATATACAACGGTTATGTTTATAACATAAAACGATGTTATTGAATAATTTGGATGTTGCCACTTGGTACTGGTATGTAATTGTAACATTGAGTAAATAAAATTTATATCTGACATGAAATAATAATCTATTATTTATCATAAACAGAGTACTGCATTGCTATTCACCTGTATTTATTTTATATAATCTCATTCAACATAGTCACTATCCACATCTTTCGTAATTTGTAGCAATTTTCATTTAAATTATTTTATTTATCAAATTGAATTCACCAAACCGCAAACAAAGACAAAGAAGAGTAGTTTTTGTTCTATTTTTTCAATGTGTCTCGATATTAGAAACAAGATATTTATAGTTGTATTAGATTAATTATAGTAATAGGTTAAGTTGTTTTTAAATCTCTTTCCTCATCAACCATAATTCTAACTTTAGTCTAATAAGTTGCCATTTTATTCTGTTAAATATACAATAGCGATCCAGTAGAAGTAGGCATACCTAAAATTACTCAAAATATTTTAGCTGAAACATAATCGTGGTATATAGTCACGTTTGCAACATAAAAGTGATTGATGTACATTGATCCAACAAATTGGAATATTTTAACTTGCAACCAACTTTGATAAATATAATTGTAAAAAATATATAATATTTATATTTCTTGAAAATGTATACGTCTTATAATAATGGGGTAGTTGTTGACAGTTTTGACTATACGAGTATAGTAAAGAAGTTGGCTGAGGGTGCAGCCACCAAGAAATCACACCAATAACAAAAAAATAATTATATTGGTAGTTTCTTTGTTATCACATCCTTAAACAACTGCTTCATCATATTTGTTTTATAGTTACTACCCATAAACGCATTTATGTAAATTTAAATAAAGACAAAATAAAATATTGGCGAGCAAAGCCGCGGGTTACAGCTAGTAATTTATATAAATCTGACCAGAGAACCATTATTCATACTTAAAATAGTGTGATGATAGAAAAAAAAATCTTCTCGTAGATAAAAGTGTCAAACAAAATTAAAAATAAATGAATTGATTATAAAGTTATATTGCCTCATAAGATATACTTCAGATTTATAAGGCCATCATTATCAGGCCTACCTTGCACTATGGTGCAACATTGTTAAGCCATCTTTATAATGACGACATTCCATAGTCTGTAGAGCTAACAGAACTCCGTACTCCGGCGGAACGTTCGGGCCACCTCGTTCCACACCGGGCACGAAACAGATACATTCACGAGGAGCTCCAGCTACCCCCAGTGCCTAAGTACATAGGCCGGAGGCACATCATGTTCTTTAATAGACTGAAGGCCTGAGCCAACCCTCACTTCAGAGATATCGCACCAGCCTCCAGGCCTGGGAGGTGGCAAAGCACTGTTCCTTTCATTGACACTCTCGCTAAGAGTATAGATCTGGACTCTGCTGTCTGAACCCATCATATTTTGAAAGCCTGGAACATTGTATACCTTCTTCCACATCCTGTTGAGTTTGAAGTGGATGCATATATTGCAGCATCCGCGTGTAATGAACTTCCAAATGTCCTACTCAAAATATCTGAAAAGGTAGTTGCAGTTAGGCAGGTACCTTGCAAGGCTTGTACTGTTGTATTGCATGTTTTTGCTATTTATACATTTATTTCTCGTTTGTTTTATAATAAAGGATATATGAAAAAATAATAGTTAAATTTGTGAAATGGATAATTATTTTATTTCTTTCAAAGTCTGATATTTGATTCAAAATTGCTGAGCGTCTGTTAAGGAAGACATTGACGAAGATATTGAAAAAATGATTTGAATAATGATAGAGATAAAGGTGCCGAAAACAAATTTTGAAGAAACATTCATGGGTCCCTTTCCTTTATTTTATTATGGAAAGGCCATCTCCACTCAGTCAAAATTGTACAAAATGGGTCAGGACACGGTAACTAGAATAAGATTTTAACAAGATTTGTTCTGTTATTTCATTCTTGGGGAGACCGTGAGTTATGGAAGGTCCCTCATGAGGTCTCTGGACGCCTCTTAAAAGTGGGTACCCAAAATGGGGAAAAACTTGGCGGCTGAATTTGAGCTCGAAATAATAAATATTTACTGAGCCCAAGATCTTCCAGGGGTTGTTGAAGTGCAGTTTTTTCTGTTTTGTTTTTCAAATTCACAATAGCATCCCAGTATTATGTTCTATAAAAGGAACGTTTTTATCCTGTTGAAATCATTTTTTAAAAAGTAGTATATTAATTCATTACTTCTTTTCTCCTCTTCTACCTCACCTTTATCAGCTGACTCACAGCCATCCTTTTTCAACCATCCTCTCTTTTGACCACATTTCCTTCATGTTCTCCTATGGGAAGACACAGCTCTAAATTTAGTCCTTAATTCCGTACTGTTTTCTATATCCTGAGTTTTTATCTGTAATTTTTCCATGTTTGTATTGGCTTCTACTTTCCATCCATACTTCATTTTCTCATCTTTAGTCTGTCGATTTGGATTCATTCTTTTCAGATGGGCTTAAAAGGCTATTCTCCTTTTTCTTATTTTATCCGTGATCTTTTTCACATTTTTATGAATTTTCTCATTACTACACGTGTATTTATACTTATCATTTTTAGTTCCAGAGATTTTTGACAATTAATTTTAAAAGCATAGCATATTTGCAATTACTACATTTTCCCTAATACGTAGAACTTTGATTTTCGTTTGATGTTATATGCTAATATTCATTTCTTAGCGACCTATTGGACTTAGAAAGGCTATCCGACTACTATTAAGATTGCCATTTCCAGTTATGCCTTCCTTTAAAGACACTCACAACATTTGATAATCCTAAAATGCAAGACCTAGGTCACGATTCTTGGTTTCTCCGCACCCCAGATAGCGAATCCGTCCTACCAACCTCGTCCCAAGAATATTAAGGTATGACTTTGCAATGTCTCTCGGTTTCTCTTTTTGCCTTACAATAATTTGAAATCCTGAAATGGATTTTCTCTATTATTTTACGCAATATTTTATTTAGTTTTAAAAATCTGATGGAGCAACACACGACTTTCACATACACCCGCTGTTCAAATAAATTTGAAAACTTTTGAATAAAGTATATTTGAATGAAGGATAATGAATTCCATTGAGCTTTGATGAAAACATTTGTTTTTGATTAAATAATTTAACAATATATATTATCTGCAACAATCACTTAGTTTTATCCGTTTTTCATAACTCATCATCACTTTAAAATACATTGTGCTTTCCAACAATACTACCTGTATATTAATATTCTTATATTGGAAAATAAAATTTATTTAAAAATATGTTTGCTCTTTTATCCTTCAATTGGTTATGAAATTCCTTTAATGTATATTTAAATTTTTAGGTATATTTACCCTTCTTTTTTTTCAATGCTAAAAACATGAAAGATTTATTTTTTGAATCTGCAAAATTAAAGGTACTTTAAAGTAGAAAAATTTAATTAATGTTATTTTGCCCTGACAGACTATATCTATGAGAATGAAACCTAAATTATTGGGTTGTCCGATAAGTTCGTTGAGATTTTTAAATTAAAATTTACCTTCAACTCTTGAAATCGAGGAGATTATGACTGTCCTTGAGATAGCTGTGGAGTTAAGAGTCCGCAAATTGACCGATTTTGATCATCTAAAGAATGTCGAGTACGTCTGTTCTTGCGACGTTTGGGTTCCCCATGAGCTCAGAGACATGAACCTTATTGTAAGGGTTTCATGTTGTGATTTGCTGCTGAAAAAAGATGTGGAGGATCCATTTTTGAAACGAGTTGTTACTGGTGACGAAAAATGGATTCCCTACATCAACAGCAGCCGAAATAAATGTTGGGGTTGCCTCGAACGACGCCGCTCCCAACACCAAAACCCAGCCTACATCCATGCTCAGTATTTGGTGAGATTGTGGGAGCCATGCATTTTGAGCTTCTTACACAAAACCAAACTATAAATACGTGCTTTTAATGCGCCCAGTAAGATCGATTGAAGGCAGCAATTAAAGAGAAACGGTCAGAGTTGGCAAATCGGAAAGGCTTCCACCAATACAACGCTAGGTCCCATATGTCTTTAAGGACTTGGCAAAAGTTATTAAGCTTCAGATGGAGGTTTTACATCACCCGCCGTACTCTCCTGACATTGCTCCTTCGGATTTCCATCTTTTCTGTACCCTCGAAAAAGGGTTGAGAGGGTTTTGGTGACGGGCTTAGGGGATTAAGGGGGTTTAGAAGACGGGTCCCAGGTTCGAACTCCGTCCTTGTCAGAATTATTTATTCTGTTCTTTCAGCATTGCAGCGAACCTAGGGTATTTCTGTTAGCCAGTATAGACTACGGGCGAAAGTTTCTTGTAAATTTATGAATGAAAGAAACTTAAATAATATTGCTCAGTTATGGTATTTCACAATAATCTTTATGTGGATGGGCGTTATTTAGTGGATATAGCACTATACTAATGTTTTCCGAGTTGGAATCCCGACTGAAACAATAAGTATTCTATTAATTCAGTCGTTGGGTTCAGTGTAAGGAGTCTCATTGGGACATCCAGCTTCTATAAAGTGGGTATCGAAAATCGGGAAAAAAACCTGACGGTCGAACGTGATTGTGAGCCCTTATCTCCTTGCGTGCAAGCGTTGGCTTAGACACAGTAAGAATCTCTATAAGTACTGAACCATCTGTAGATTTCTTTTTTAATTTATTTAAACCATTAGAAAAATCAATGGAAATAAAAAATTAAAAATTCCATTACACAACTCGAATAAAGTGTTCCCTGACTCATTGAAAGTTCTCTTTGAAGCAACCATTTGAATGCTAATACATTTTATTGGCTTGACCATGAAAATACAGGCCGTATCATTTGTTTCTCACACATTACGGTCGGCGGGCAAAGTGCTTATTTCGCTTCCCTCTTCTTAAATATCCAAACCCTCCGCTTATCTGGGTAAGTGTACCACTCTTCTAAATGGCACATTAGAAAATTTCATTAAAGGTGAATGTATCTGTTTGATGTTGGTACCTGCCATAACCGCCTCGTAAAACAGTATTTTAAAACCCTACTTTGTTTTAAGGAATGATCGTATAAAGGAATGAAGTCGTTGGGCTTTAGCCGCGCGCACAAGATTTTATTATATGTATAAATATGATCCCTAAGTAAGCTTGATGCCGTACTTTATTTCCTATAACCATAAAAGTGCAATATAGCTCGTCTAAATGAGATGGACATGCGGATACCTCTTTTATTTCTCTTCTTGCGAACCTTTGGTAACACCATGAAGATCCTTCATTTAAAATACACATAATATAAGCGCATATCATGTAATTTTTGTTTTAATTTAATTTTATTGCATGAAACTCCTCTTGAATACCGATTACTATAATTCATAATTAACAAGAAACCTAACTACCAAAAATCTGGTGCGCGCAACACACGACTTTCACTATAATAAAATAACCGAGTTATGGCCATATTTGTGGGTAAAAATTTAAAAATGTTTATAATTATTTTTTGGTTAAAAAACACTAATACATTTTTCCTCTATCTTCGAAAATAACTGAGTTATTGAATTATTGGTTTGTGTCACATGAAATGTCCGTTTCCAAGGTAAAGGATTTTTATTTAAAATACGATATGAAAACAAGATAATTTTATTCGAAGTATTTACCTTCTTTTTCTACACATTTTCCCAACGCGACACCAACTTTTTTTATCCCCGAACTGAAAAACTCTGAGCTATGAAGTGAAACAAAATCTGAAAACGCACTTTTCACTTGATTATCATTTTTAAAAAGTTTTCCTTTGACGAAGTTCTCTAAATTCCTGAACAGGTGGTAATCTGTTGGAGACAAGTCGGGGGAATATGGTGGGTGCGGAAGAACTTCGTAGCCCAGTTCTTTCAATTTTAGCACGGTATGTTTTGAAACATGGGGTCTTGCTGCCGCTCAGTGAGATCATGAGGTACCCATGTATCGAGCTTTTTTACTTTCCCAATACACGTCTGGAAACGGTAGATGCACTTGCATTTAGTTGTGCAAAGAGTACTTTAACTGTTTGGTAGGGGTTTTCGTCTACTGTTTCCCCAAACGCCTTGCAAATGTTTCTAGCGGCCTCAGCTGCTGAATGGCCGAGTTTAAACTCGTACAAAAATATTACTCGAAAATCGCGTGTTTCCATGTTCATATTTGGAGCTATACTAAAAAGTGGGTAATTGATTGGGAAGCTAATGTTTATAATACAAAGTTAGAGGATTAGTAACTCTTTACTTTAAATATGTAAACATTCGTCAGAAAACAACAGACACCTGCAAAATCCTTTATGTATTTCAGAAACTATAAAAACGGACATTTCATGTGAAACAACCCAACAACCTGCCATTTTAAAAATAACCAGCTGATATCAACATCTAGATGTTAGGATCATCGTTGCATGCGGTGGTAAATTCCAAAAAAAATTGTCCAGTAGTTTCAGAGAATTGACGCGGACATCGGACAAACGGAGTTGTTTTTTCCCTTATTCGGGTTCTACGCATGTTGAAACGTAAGCCCTCAAGTCTTAAGCGGAGTATTTTTTTTGTCGATTACAAAGGTTTATTATTGAAAATATTAAACCAAAAATTGAAGAATTTAATTGAGTTCCGACATAATCCTGTATTTCATACCTTATATCGTCCATCTGATCCTAAAAGGTTAAATTTTGATTCATCTGAAAATATAATGTTTCTTTACATATTCTTTTGCAAACTGTAGGCTTGTTCTCATAAACTTTACTTACGAGTGCTTTCTTCTGGCGGTTCGATCCCTGAAGCCATCTCTTAACACATTTCGGACGGTAGCAGGGTGGATTTCTACCCCGTAACCACTGGCAAATGACTCGGCACTAGTGTGACGATATACATTTATTTTGCTGGAATGCACGTTCTGTGGTGTCCATCCAATTCCCTTGCTCTGCCAGATCTAAGTATGTCCTACAGGGAAATTCTCGGTGTCTTTATAGAACATATTGTACGGTAGCAATTGTCTTATGTAACATTTAAGCAATTTTTTTTCAGAGAGATAAGCTCTGGTTATGGTAACGAACCATTTGACCTCTTAATTCAATAGATCCTCGCATTATAAAAGTTTTAAATGAATTTAAAAATTAAAGATAGGGTTGAAAAATGGGTCAGTGTTTATGGAATAAAGAGTGATGAAAAACCGATAAAAATAACTGATTATTTTAGATAATAATATTATAGATTTTTTATTAAAACACATGTTTCCATAAAAATTCAATTTAATTAATTCTTAATCAGTTTCACTCATTTTTATTTCTAACTATATTTGAAAATTCTGTAATGGATTTAAGTAAGTGAAAGTCAAATAATTAATAAAAAACTCTACTGGTTTCAATCATGGAAGTATTTGTGTGACAAATATGATATTAATACGAATGTGAACAAAGATAATATCAACTTAATATGGGAAGCCAATATAGACAATATTATTAGTAATATAACTAAGGAAGAAGTATTAAATGCGGAATCGAATGCAAAACAAGGCTCGCATCATGGTCTATATCCTAAATTAAATTATAATTCAAGCAGGGGTTATATATATTCTATGCCATTTAATGATGCAAAATTAATACTAAAAAGCCGCGCAGAATTATTAAATTTAAATTATAAACCGTTCAGAACTGATATTTGTCAACTATGCCCTCTTTGTAATTTAAAAGAAGTTGAAAATGTTAAGCACCTAATTGCCATCTGCCCTATAGTAAAACCATATAGAATCAAATTTTTGAATAGTGCAACGTTAACAGATAGTGAAGTCATTAATCTTTTAAACGACTCTAACTGGACTGTCCTAGTAAAATTTTTAAGAGAAGCGTTACGTTATAGAGCTGTTTTAGTTCAAGAATTTAATTATAATTAAGAAGGAAAAAAAAATAGAAAAGAAAAAGAAAGACATTTTGTTGAAAAATTTTACTTTCGATATTTAAATCAGTAATTCCTATAGTTTATTAAAATTTACGTTTATAGTTGGTATTTTCTTTACTGATCTGTTTATTAGTTTGATATGTGATAAGTATTCTTTATTTCAATTTATAATATTTGCAACTCTGCTGACGGAGTAATCCAAAGCAAGAATGTTTTTATTTTGTATTTATAGAAAAAAAAATGTATTATATTAATAAACATTATTATTATTATTATATTAAGTCGTGTATTGCCGGCACCAGATTTTTATACTTAATTGTCATCTGTCACAATACCAAAGAAATTTTACTTCAATCGCGCTTAAAAGTTACACGCACACATTTTTTTTTCAGTGTTTAGGTTGTATTTTGTTATGAATGCTCCACCATAATGGGTTAATCGTGTATTCTAAACTCTGAAGAAAATTCTATTACTTTTTCATCCACTGCGAACCTCGTTAATCTTTTATCGCCGTTCATCTGACAACTTCACTTCTTAATTACAGCAGTGCTTCGATAAAGCTCATTTAGGTTTATCTGTTCTTTCAAAAGGAATAAATAAAATAAAAAAATAGCAAAAAAAAAAAAAACACGCATATTTTAAGCAAAATGAAAAATGGTTTCTCTTTCATGGAATCTGTAATTTATTTCTTGTATGTTCTTGACCTTCATTGACCGAACTACTGGATTCCGTATACTTGGAATTTTGAGTTAGTTCTGATAAACGAGTGCATTCTAAAAACTTGGCAACCTCATAAATTATTAAGACTATTATTTGAATGAGTCATAAAATTCGATCGATCAATAAAGAGATTAATAGCTGAGATAACTACATGGACGTTATTACTAATACTAAAAAAATCAATAGCCGGAAATGTTCAAATTCATTATAGCATTTTTCAGTATAGCTTCACTATACTGGAAGATTTTGATCTACCTATATTGAATGTGAACTCTTTCAAGGAATTTTATTTATTTAATTAAGTTGGATCTCGATTTTTCAGCTTTTTCTTCATCATTTGAAACTTTTCATAAAATCAGAAATTATAAACGTGACACTTCTTTTAAACATTAAAAAAAAACTTATATTTACAAATTTAATTGTAAATACCATTGTCATAAACATTGATACTTCTTCCTCAAAATTAATCCGTATATTCCAAATTTTTTCAAATATTTATTACTTTTAGAAATTAAAATTTAACAAAGACAGTTAATTTATTTTATATTAAACATAATGATAAATATTTATTAAATAAGATATATTTATAAATTAATTAAACTCTATCAAGTATAGAGGATTCTTTTCTACTTTAAAAAATGATTTTCTTATTCCTTTTATATTTTTAATTATTTATAGATCTAGAAAGAAAAAAAGATATGAAAATTTTGTTTATAGTAGGTTGATTAATTTGCCTTTACTGTTTGAAGTAATATTTATCAATAAACTTAATTATAAACCTTATATATACAAGCACATATTTGTATGCACTTCATTTAAATTATTGAAGTATTTGATATAGGCATCATGTCATTAAAAGTGCTTAAATATGGGTGACAAGATTCCGGTTTTGGGGTATGCCGATGATCTGGTACTGCTAGGTGAAGACACGGAAACCATACAACTAAATACAAGTGTGTTAATAAAAACCGGTAAAGAAATAGGACTCGAATTAAATACCGATAAGACGAAGTATATGATTAGTAGCAGAAACGGTGTCGATCTTGGTGATATTGATGTATCAGGTCATACTTTTGAACACGTACAGATATTCAAGTATTTAGGTTCAATTGTAACTAGAAAAAATGAAATCCAGAAAGAAATAAAGTCCCGGTTGAAGGTGGGAAATGCGTGTTATTATTCAGTTGCTAAGTTACTTAATTCGCGGCTTCTATCTAAAAACTTAAAGATTAGAATTTATAAAACTATTATTCTTCCAACGGTTCTTTACGGATGTGAAACGTGGCCGCTTACTTTGAAGGATAAACAACGGCTTAAGGTTTTCGAAAATAAGGTACTGCGTAAAATATTTGGTCCGAAGAGAGATGAGGCCACTGGGGAGTTTAGAAGGTTGCACAACGCGGAATTGCGGAGTTTGTACCCTGTGAATATTATTGAGTTGATAGCATCGCGGAGACTCAAATGGGCGAGTAAAGTTGTTGGGCTCGATGATGAGCGGATTCCGAGAAAGTTGGTATTTGCTGATCCGACTGGTAGGCCGAAGCGGAGATGGGAGGATTGCGTTAAGGCTGATCTCGGGAGCTTGGGCTTGAATGGTGAGCATTGGACGAGTCTGTGTAGGCGGAATTTGGTGGGATCGGCATCGAACCTTCGGTTTCGCTAAGCCTACTATTATTATTATTATTATCATCAAAAGTTCGTTTGTAATCAATTACAAATCTTACAAAGTTGTATTAATATTAAATTTTCTTGCAGTTACAATTTGGAAAATAGATTTTGAAGCACATTTTAGCAGGAAATAATTAATAAAACTAGACAGATCGTGTAGAATTTGTATGCAAAAAATAAATTAACAATACTGTAAACTTCAAAACGGAAAATTAAGACATCAATGGCCTTTGCGGAAGCAATTAATAAATTTAATAGAAATTGAACTATTTTCTTAAAGCAATTAAAATATTAATTAATGATCAATTAGTGGAAAACGGTTTAAAAAAATATTGTATTTTCAAATGCAAATAGCTGTAATAATAAAAGGTTGCTATAAACAGGAGAGGGTGTAAAAGAAGTTAAGATTTTTCTATATCTCAAAGCTGTTATTTAAGAAGTTTAAAAATGTTGAAATATTTCTTTCTTTTGGTTGCTTTTTTCATCCTTATTATAAACTACTAATTAAGTGTTGTGGTTTATACTATTGATATGCGGATGTCGGCTATGGAGCTAGATTTATTCATAAGTTTTTGGTTTACTTGTAAATTATAATTGCTAAAATCGAAACTATAGAATAAAATAGATTTTTTTTTTTATTCTGGGACAGGGTCCCTTAAGAACAATTGATATGTACAATTAAGGTATACGATATGTCTGGCCAAAGGACCAAAGGATTTTAATTAATTTATATTCATAATGATATCAGAAGAAATGAAAGGATTAAAGTATACAATGAAATAAAAGAGTAAAATAAATAACTTCTGATAGATTAATGTGTTGAACAAAACTAAACATTGAAACTGATTCATAATAATTAATCCATTAACTAAGTTATATATTAACAATAAATAATAAATTTTCTTTTTGAATTGATATTTGATTTGAAATATCAGGCTTGTTAAGCGTCTATTTGGTATGATAGTAGGTACTGGAACAACTGGGACTTGAAGGATGGTAGGGAAGAATCATGGCGGATATGAAAAGGTAGGGAGAGAGTGTATAGCTATACCCATACATACGCAACATATAGCTCTGTTATTGTTAAATATTGATAAAAAATGTAAAGAGTTTAGATTCAGTATTAGTTCAAAGATAATTCAAATAAAATGAAATAAAAGGATAGAAAGTCCAGAATGAATGCTTTTGGTTCATTGTTTTCAATTAAAAGAATATCCCGAACACTTAGAATATGTTGAATTTAGTCATAAAATAGCAGATACTAGACCGTAGGAGAAACAATATGACCCATAGTCTAATTATCAACGGTTAAGACGGAAAATTAAATGTTGAGATATTTGCTGTTATCTATTGAACAGCAAAACTCTCAAAATTTGATTTTTCTCCCTAACCGTTTATAATCAGATTATGAGTCGTATTAACGTTTTTGTTTTTCTTGATGTCTTGTATCGGATTGGCTAATAAAGTTAGGTTGGTTTTGCACTGTTTTAAAGCCAATCAAATGAAGTTTTTCTGAGATTCGGGAAAATCTAAAACCTAGTATTTTCTCCTTGGATTGATATTTGATTTGAAATATCAGGCTTGTTGAGCCTCTGTATAGGATTATAGTTTTTACTGGAACAGCTGGGACTTAAATGATAGTAGGGAAGAAGTATGGTGGATATGAGTAGGTAGGGAATTCCGGAGAGTGGTATAGCTATACCTATACATACGCAACATATAGCTCTATTTTTGTTGAAGATTGATGTAAAGATATATGACATATGTAAAGAGTTTAAGATTCAGTATTAGTTCAAAGATAATTCAAATAAAATGAAAGGAAAAAGTAATAAAGCCCAGAATGAATGCTTTTGGTTCATTGCTTTCAATTAAAAGAATACCGCAACCCTCTTCCTTTAGAAAAATATGGGGTTTCCCATTTCAGGATATGTAGAATTCAGGGATAAAATAGAAGATACTAGACTGCGGAAGAAACATTATGACCCATAGTCTGATTGTCAACGGTTAAGATGGAAAATTAAATGTTGAGATATTTGATGTTATCTATTGAACAGCAAAAATCTCAAAATTTCATTTTTTTTTCTCCCTAACCGTTCATATTAACGTTTGTCGTTTTCTTGATGTCTAGTAGCGGATTGGCTAGTAAAGGTAGGTTGGTTTTACACTCACTATTTTAAAGCCAATCGAATAAAGAAGTTTTTCTGAGATTCGCGAAAATTTAAAACCTAGTCTTATAAGAGTAATAGCTCCCTGAAATATCCGAATTTTCTTGTAAATATTAATATGCAATTTTCTGCATGACGTTGTACGGAAATAACTTCATTATTTTTAACCTTCCGGAAAAATTTCTCTTTTTTCATTCGGTACCACTTTCTTTTCTGAGTGTGCTCATCAAGTAGATATTTTCGAGTTTTTCTGATGAAAACCTGGATATGAGATAACACCTCGAAAAATTTGATTTTCCACCCTAACCGTTGAGAATCGAACTATGAGTCGTATGAACTTTTTTATACCGATTAAGGTATAGTTTTTGCTATGTTTTTGCAGGCTGCTTTTCTAAGGCAGCGTCACCTTCAAATAATAGATTAATTGATATCTTTAATCAATAAATAAACTATGTTTAGTGAAACCATTTCCTTTACAAAGGTATCGCGTTTTCCAATTATAATAGGTGGCATTCAGGAGAATATTAAAGTATATATTAATAAAATATTCAGGAGAATATTTTTAAACTGGGAAACATCACTCCTGCAGGCAACGCCTTCACGTAGTCACGTATGTATTTTTTTCTTATTGATAAGGGTTTTTTTTTTCATCGCCCATCTCTTTCTCCATACTCATATCTTTCTCCGTTACATATCCTCACATATAATTATTACTTTAATATTACATTATTTTAAAATTTAAATTATTTTTTATTCATACTGTTTCTCTTTTGTAATGACTATATTTTTTTATATATTACCTATACTCTTAACTATGTTTTTAATATATTACCGTCATATATCAACTCAAAATTGTTAATATTTAGAATTTTAATTGTTCCCATATTTTTCCTTTATCATTTTTTTCATTTACTTAGTCTCTCTTTATATATTCTCATTACAATATTATCATCTCAATTATGTTTACTTCCATACTTTATAACTATCATCTTAATTTTGTTTATTTCCATACTTTATAACTGTCACCTTATTTCCATACTTTATAATTGTCATCTTATTATCATTTTACATTTAATATTATTTATGTTCCCATAATTTATTACTGTCATATTATTATTATATACCTAATGCATTATTAAGTCTATAATTACATTGGTTGTTATCTTGTTTCTTTTAGCCCTGATGAAGGCCCACATTGTAGGCCGAAACGTCGGCACATAATTAAAATAACATTTATTTTAAATGTGTGTTTTTAATTTATGACCGCACCCCCAACCATCTTCCCCATTTAAAGAAAACAAGTTTCAATAAATCATATTATTATTTATAAGCAACTTACACATATACAATCTATTTATACAATGCCTGAGAATACTGAGGGACATTACAGTTAAACTTGCTATACAATATTACAACCAAAGAAAATACCTTTAAAACACTTAGTCGGCTGGCGAATGTGGAATCAGTCTTAGGCGCCCATTCTCTGCTTCATCCTCCAGCTGCTCTCTCTGACTCCCAGGCGGCGCTTCTTCTTGAGGATGGAACTCGACTCGCCTCCTGCTGGAATAAGAATGACTTTTTTGAATCTTCTTTACCATCTTCGTCACCTCGGGCTGGGCTGATATGGGAAGTCCAGCCATTGTCCAGGCTAATAGCTGGGTTCTAGAATGTACCAAGTGTACCGCGGAGGGCAGCCCACAGACAGCCCAAGCCCACGGACAATCCAAGAGGGTTTGGGAAATTTCTTTTGACTTTTGCTGACAAAGCTTATTAATATTTATTTGATTAATATTATAATTACCCAATCCTTACTCCCTCAGTATCCTCAATACATTACATTTTATTCTTAAGGTTTATTTTTATTCCAGTTTTAAAATATATATTTTTTATTCTTTCCAATGTTTCGGCCATTAGACCATTTTCTAGGATACCCTATGATCGATTTGTTTAAATTAAAAGATTTTTCTCAACATATATTATTTTATAATATTTAAATATTGTCATATGCCTGCATTCTACGCATATTTATGGTCACTAAGTAAAATAAATTTTGTTACTAGACTAGCTTGAAAGTGATATATTATCATTATTATTTGATTCAGCTTATTATTTATACATATTTATGAGTATTTTTATTAGTAGTTTTAATAAATTACCATAGATATAAAAAAACGAGATGTGGCCCTAAATGTTTTTGAAAATTGACATTTTCATATTTGAATTCTTGATAGTGATATCCCAATTACGTAGCCTTTTGAAATATATTTTATGACCTATTCTCAATACCTATAAATATTTATGAAAAAAATCATAAAAATCGGTAGACCCGTTTTAGGAGGAGTAAGGCCGCTACCACCGTTACACGAGATTTTTATATATTTAATAATACGAGTACTATGCTTATTACATTTTTTATCTGAATAATTCGATTGGATATATATTAAAATATTTACAATTAGAAAAAAAATATATGCGATATTCTTGAAAAAAATAAGAAAAAACATTTTAAAGAATATAAATTTATTGTTGAATGATTGATTGATACTATTGATAATAAATATCGTACCTGATATGAGCAGATTTATGAATTAAAATAAAGGATCAACATTTATTAAATGTTTAATTTTCTTAGATTCTCCAAGAAAAGTGACCATCTTAAGATTTTAAATATATTCCTTATTACTTATTTATTTATTTTTTTATATATACATCAGTACCCAAATACTGAAGCCTGATACCTTCATAGTTAATCCTAAATACCATTAAAATGATGGTAAACAAGATGATAGGGTGAAGATTGAAGGCAACGGACGAGAGATCTGTTATCGGTGGGTAATTATCATGCGAGGACCTCAACACGGGCCAGATCATCTCAGATTAACTCGAAAGGGAGATGTTGATGTTGATACAACATATTGACATCGATGATCTGACTTCTGTCTTACTGATTTCTTTCTTTCATTACTATTACCATTAATCCTCATTCATTTGTTACATAGTTAGAAATCATGCTTCGTTTTCATATTATTTTATTTTTTAAATTTATTTATTGTATTGGTTAATACATCCAGTAAATTAGCTGTTAGATAAAACAAATGAAAAAGACATGAAGAAAACACAGCCTATTGGTAACACTAAGCTCCAAACTATGTCTCGAGGCCATCTTCTTTTCAGACGCCTCGGAGGATTGTCAGGAATAGAAGAGGTAGCTAGGATTGAAACTAGTGGGCTTGAGTGGGAGTGGAGTTTTCATGAAAGGATTGATACCTGATTTGGCCAATATCAGCTACATAAGGAATATTAAGGTCTTTATGGATGAGTTTATTCGTGACAAAGTAAAGAGCGTTGAAGATTTTTCGAAGGATCTTAGATTGTAAGGATCGAAGACAGGAAGGATTTGATGTTTTAGTGGAGCCCTAAAGCTCAACTCATTTAGTCCTGATAGGTCTTATGATGGTCATGTAGATGAGTCTTTTGTAGTTAAGTGGAAGGTTAGAGCGTTATCCAGTAAGTGTTGAAGTAACTGAAAGCGGCGTGCAGTTTCTTGTCGTTTCAGTCTAGTGTGCAGATTCCATGTTAGCGTTTTTTCAAGTTGAAGTCCTAGATAGCAGATCTGTTCAACCGGAACAATCGGAATATTATTTAAGGCACTGTAGGGTAGGATGTGATAGGTTTACGACGAAGGGTAAAGGCTATTTTCGTATTATTACATTTTTATTTCCTATAAATAAATAAAATATAAAGATTTTAGCTCAGGATAGCAATATTAATTATATTTTTACAATGAAAGTATAATTAACTATTTAACGTAGGAAGGGCAAACTCGTTTTTACAGGTCCCTAATCTTTTCTTGTAAGGATGAAAATAAATGCGCTTTATCTATTTCATATCAATAAGAGAAAGCTAGGCTTCGATAATATAATAATGGAATCCAATATCGTACAGTTCCTGAATCTTAAAGGAAAATTTAATTGCATTTTATAAAAAAAAAAAAAAAAAAAAAAAAAAAAAAAAAAAAAAATCTATACAATCCATGAAGGATCTTGGGTTCAGTATTTTTATAGATCTGAACTACTTCATAGCCAAAGGCCGTGCATTGAGGTGATTATTCCTAGATGACGCTCAGCCACCAGATTTTTCCCTGAATTTTTGGGTACCCACTTTATAGAGACTGGTTATGGCCCAGAAGGGTTTCCATATCCTAGGGTCACTCCCGGGCTAAAATAACTGATTAAATAATTCTTCTCCTGTCGAGATTTGAACCCTATACCTGGAGAACAGACTAGTCCTCTACCCACTAGACCAAGCCGTTCCCTAATTGTAATTTATAGCATTTATAAAGATGTAGAATAGATATAGGTACAAACTGGTCTCTACAGTCCTGCACAACGGAGCCAACTGGTCACCTTCATAGTGGGATCTTATTGCAAAATATTTTTCAGAATTTGATTAATTTGTGAAGCGGATTTTTGAAGTTAATCCTCTTGTGGAGATTTTTAGGCAATAATAAGCTTTCGCAGTTTTTTGCCTCTACAACTAAAACAACAAATAATCCATTTGTCCGCTGTACGCTGTCCACCGTCCACGGCATTTCTCCGAAACTAATAGACCAATTTTTATTTAAATTCGCCACAAAAATAGTAGGGCATGCAACGGTGTGCTAACACCTAGACATTGATATCAGCTGGTTATTTTTAAATGGCGGCCGATTAAAAGTGACAGCTAATTCAATGACTTGGTTATTTTAGAGGGTAGAGAAAACATGTATTAGTGTTTTTTAAACTAAAAAAAAAAATTTTAAAAAAGAGATGAAAAAAAATTGAAATTTTACATATAAATAGTCTCATAACTCAGATATTTTTGTAGATAAAGAAATACATGTATAGAGCTTTGGAATCAGTTAAGCGCGGTAAAAAAAAAAAAAAAAAAAAAAAAAAAAAAATATGTTGATATATATATATTCAAGTCACAGATAATAATAGATTTAATTCCAACAAAACTCCTTTATTATTAAAGAAAGAGAAATCGAAAAGATTAGCAGATATGTACACTAATTACGTACACACTTGTACACTAATGTACGTATTTGGAAATAATAACCATAGCAATTATGCATAATACAATTCATAGATATGCAGTAGTTAGTAAGATATCTCAATTAGAATTAACTTTTTTTTTAACGTTATAAAAGCATAAAAATAAATTATTACAAATTTATTAATTTTTTCAAATTGTAAATAAATTTGTGTTATATTTTTTTTATGTGTATTTATAACGTTAAAAAAAATGTGAATTCCAATTGAGATAAATATTAAACTACTGTATATATATATTATATATATATATATATATATATATTATATATTATATATATATATATTATATTTTTTTCAATGCAATATTAAATTTATTCAAAAATGTTTTCTATCCCTTTACGAATAACATCATATTTTAATTATTGTATACTTTCTTTTTTTTTTTAAACATTTTATTACTATTTACAACTGTATTAAAAAAATACATCAAGTAAATGTGATGTGTTATATAATACAATGGCATGATATACATGTAGAGAATCTTCCCATTGGAAGCACTCTAACAATATTCTAAACTAGAAGGTCCGGGGCCATTTCCTTTTCAGGGGCCTCGGAGGATTATCCGGAATTGAAGAGGATGAAAGGATTGAAACTAGTGGGTTAGAGTGAGAATGGAGTTTGTCATGAAAGGATTGACACTTGGTACGGGCCAAATCAGTAACATAGGGAACATAAAGGTCTTTATGGAGCGTCATAAGCGTAGTCGTGACAAAGTAAGGAGCGTTGAGGATTTTACGAAGGATTTTGGATTGTTGTAAGGAATGGATGCGGGAAGAATTTGATGGTTTAGTAGAGCCCCAAAGCTCTACTCCGTAAGTCCAGATTGATCTTATTATAGTCATGTAGATGGAGCCTTTTGTAGTTCAGAGGAAGGTTTGACCGTTTGTCTAGTAAGTGTTGAAGTAGCCTAAAAAGGCGAGCAATTATTGTATACAAATTTTAATTTTTTTTTTTTTCTTCTCAAAACGTAGCCTAAAGAAAGTTGTTTTTTTATTGACTGAACCTTAAGACCGTAGATAACTTAAATTATCAACAGTCGAGAACTAATCAACTATATATCTTATCGAGAGCTCCTTGGTGCGTAAAAAAAATAAATAAACCCTACTTATGGACTTACAACAACCAACAGTTGACCAACATATGCGAACTCTATATTTTTGTTTTCACAGTTAACACAACAATGACGAAGTGGTGCTGCTGGGACTTTCCTTCCACATGCCTACCCTTGAAATCTTGAGATCTTTTTATACAGCACATTTGCTTATTGTCCGATAGCTTCTGATAGGTGTGAATTGAGAAATATGTAGAGAAAATAAAATAAGTGTATTGTGCGAAATAAGAATTACTTTTAGTGCATGTGCTAATATTGCCTATCCTGTAACGACATACCCTCCCCGACGGGTACATATCATGGCGACACGAGACTGACGGACGGCGCGGACAGATGGACAGGAGCCTGGCAGAGAGGAGATTGAGAGATGAGGATGATCCGGGAGAGCTCATTAGCCGGGATTATAGAGGCCTTGGAGGATATATATCGGGGAAGGGCAGCCCCATTAGTAGAACACGGCAATGTGCTTTAGGCCTTTTAGCCTCAGACGGTAAAAAAACGAGGCTGGTCGCGGGCGTCATGATCCCCTCCTCTCCACCCGGCTACTATCTTACCCGCTCCCTATATCCATAGCCGATACCGTCCCTCTCTCTTATCAGTCTCTGTATCCCTTCCAATATTCATATCCGCAATATATATAACAATAATAATCAGCCATACTGATTAGACCGTGAAAACATTTTTTCTGTAATTTCATTTGAAGAATAATCGGGAACCAATCGTGATATGTCTTATTGAATTTTCTTAAAGTTGCAACAAGATATATCAAATAGATATAAATATGTATTTGAGTATTATTCATTCCTACATAACCCTTCCAAAAAAAAAATATATATAATGTATATTGTATATATATATATATATATATATATATATATATATATATATATATATATATATATATATATATATTGTTTGATCAGTTCCCACTGTTGATAATTTAAGTTTCTATTCTACCATAAAATATAAGAGACCATAATTAAAATTATATACATTAAATAAAAATAGATATAAAGATCATATAAAAAAAGAAATAATTAATAAAAAAATAGGGGGAAATATAATAAATTAAATTATTCGATTTATAGTACAAAGGAGTAGTTCAGATATGGAGGATTTTGTAGGATTAGTTGGAGTGAGGAACCGAGATCTAAGCCTATCATACTGCCGCACAGTGGGCAATATGACCGATTTAGGTGGACAAATTTCTGAAACTTGTCTATATTTAACCTTGAGGTCCCAAATTTGGAAAAAAAATATTTAAAAAATTATAAAACTAATTAATTTTTGACAAGATTAGCGAGCGCACCGTGGTCAAACATCAAATTTATTTGCTAAAATCTAAAACTCCCCTATATTTTACGTCTTAAGTCCCAGAATACGGTAAAAACAATACAAAAAATCTAATTATGACTCGTAGTTGCTAAAATCTGCAAATAAGATGTATTTTATATGGTTTAGGAAATTCTTGAAATTATAGATTGTAAAATTTTTGATTCGTGTCTGAAAAAAAAATGATGTATCACCCAAAACGCAAAAATTCTTTGTAATATCTAAAGACTAGAAGGATTGGTAAAACAAATCCTTGGGGTAACTTGGGGGTTATACAGTTGTTCGTTATTGAATAAGGGCGTACATTTACAAATTGATAAATCAACACTACAGGTTAAATTGCAATTTATATTCAATAACGAGTTTGGAAATATAATTTCTTACCTGTTTTAGCAATGTTAAATAAAAGCAAAAAGACTTTGCTCTAAATACACCTTAAACAGAATAAATGACCATCGAATAAAAATAATCCCACTGTTGGTTATTAGGCACTTGTGTAAACAGGAATGATTCATTCATTTACTATTTATTTGTAAACACGGTATTGTGTGAAATATTAGTATTTATGGTCTTGACAACCAATAATAAAAAGGTGAAGCACTGGAAAATTCCAAACTTTTGACTTGACTTTTGTCCACCTAAATTGGTGATTTAGCCCACTGTGTGCCGTTGGTATAAACAGTACGAATAGAGATTCGTTACCTAAACAGTAATGTACAGAAATCAAGACCCTTCGTAGGTTGCAGAGGTGCATTTATATATTTCTAGAATTTAAAAAAACTCTTTAAACTGCAACACGGTTTTGGCTCATAATTTCAAAGATTGATTGATTTTTAAATTATTATCCAATAAATAATAGTGATAATTAAAATTTGGAGAAAAACAATTTAATGAATGACCCGACGAAGATACTGAATCATAACTTTCAGAAACTATCTCAACCAGCCGAATTTATATGCCAGGAAGTAGGAAAAAAATTGAAACGACAAATTATCCAGGTATGCCCAGCCAAGACTACAAAAAGGGAAGAAATCGAGACTGTCACGGAAGTTTCGAGTGACCAACACATCACTGGCGCCATCTAAGTCAGTGGTTTACTCGGGTATCTGACTAGAGTGGCTTTGGCGCTGTCACAATAAGGTAAGAGTTGTTAGGAAGGGATGGTACAGGGCTTACCACTTATTACTATCACCTTGTCTATTGTTTATTTATTTAACGTCGATTTATACTACGGTGGCTAATCCGACGATACTTGAGTGGGAGTCCTAGATTTTGCCTATCCAGGCTTAATTTGGGTAGGAATGTTTAATGAGTACCTGATATCGCACTGGCTCGGTACTCCTTGGAAGGACAGCTTAACCAAGGATTGTTTTACTCACTTTAAAAAATGTTAACCATCTCCCGGATTTGGACCAATGACCTTGGGCATAGAAGGCTGTTAGAACCATTGCACCGCAGGTAACCCCGATCTGCTCTGTGGCTGCGGTTCATAATCAAAATTTGCTAAGTACTAGCGAGACGGAACACAATACTCTCTTCATCAGATCACAAGATGATTTCCAAAAAACTGCACGATATTTGGAACTTCAAACGGTGCCTAGTACATCCAGAGAAGGCATATACAAAGTTTCGATTCAATAAAGACATCAGTGAACCCACAGGACTTCAACGCCATCACAGCCAGTGCTTTAAGTGAAGTTATTATAATAAAGAAATATCCTAAAAAGAAATGAAAAATCCGGACCTAAAAAAATGCTGAGGAACATTGGAAAATCTGAATAAAAATAGTATTGCAACAGTTTTTTTAAAAATATAGCGCATAAAAAGAAGTATTCTATTTTATATTAATTTTAACCAAAAGAACCTCATTAATTCAGAGTAATTCATAAATTCTTTCACAAATTTTATTTCTTAATATTGTATCACCGTTTCTGGGCTTTTCTACATTTTTATGACTCAGTTGACTTTTTATAATATTATAAGGATTTTAAAGAAGATTTTAAAAAGAAAATCGATAAAAAGTAATCGAATAATATGGAAAAAATATTATTTGTAAAATTTCACAAATAAGCATGGTTTTTGGAGGAAAATAATACCAATTTAATGTGCACGTTTGAGTCTTGGTTTATTTGGTCATATAGGTGGTTATTAGGTCATACCATCCAACAATCGGCGTTATTGGATTTTACTCCAACCTTGTTTCATTTTTTTAAATTTATCTTAGTAACTTTGTTTTATTTTTTACTTTTAAAAATTTTAGGCATGCTATAAAGCAAGGATTTAATGTTCTACAGCTTTAGTTATTTGATTTTTGTTAAAAAAAAATTTTTTTAAGATTAAAGACTCAACATAATATAATTTCTAATTAAAATGGCGGATTTATGACTGCCTATTTAGTATTGAAAATCCACAGAACTATTAAAACAGAACAATCTTTCTTGGTCAATTTCAAAGATAATTTACAAAATGAAAAATACAAATTGTAAAATTATCTATGAGAAAATATTCTGGAGCACACTCTTTTAAAGTGCCTCACAAGACTTTAGATTTTATAACTGACCGTATTGGTTTTAATTCAGATTACTATGGGAATGATTTTAAATTACTCAGGACACATCAGGGTCTCCGACTCAGTTTTAGGATTATAACATAAGAATGGTGAGTCACAGAGAAAATATTTTTAAAAACATAAAGTTTTGAAAAAGCAAACCAAAAAGAAATGAATGAAATTTTCTTGTTTGGGCCCTCGTATTATCAGGTCATATAATCTAATATTTGCGATACTAAATTTTCCTCCTACCAAATTCGATTTTCTTGTAAACCAGGGAGTATATATATATATATATATATATATATAGTTATTAGCCTAATAATTTTATTAGCACCTTTAATAAATCATAGAATAGGGAATTATTGTGTTCTGTCTTACACATAGCAAGGGTAGGCTTGTGGAAGAAGGGATTTAGATACAAAACAAAAATTTGATTCTCTACGACATTATTTAGTACATACGAGGAATGTTTTTTAAGTAAGTACTGTTTTGGAATTAAAAAAAAGGCGTGCAAAGATATCGCAATAATTTTATTTTTACATGAAAGCCTGAAACTTAATCTACTTTTCTAAATAATTTCCATGAATTTTGAGGCACTTGTCATAACGCGGCACCAGTTTTTGAATACCCTTCTCAAATAATTCCTGACTTGTTAAACGACGTTGACGAAACATGGATGGCTTACGTCACAACAACAATCCATGGAATGGCAACATTTATCATCAACCAAAAGAGTGAAGTTTAAGCAAACAATTTCTGCCCGGAAAATCATGTGCACTGTTTTTTGGGAGAGAAAAGGAGTATTGCTAGTGGAGTTTCTGCCTCGTAATGAGACAATCAATGCTATCATTTGTTCCTGCACTTGAAGAAACACCTGGGCGGTCGGCGTCTTCAAGACGATAACGAGGTCAAAACATTCGGGATGCAGTGGTTAACGAGTCAGGCGGCAGAATTTTTTGAGAAGGGTATTCAAAAACTGGTGCCGCGTTATAACAAGTGCCTCAAAATCCATGTAAATTATGTAGAAAAGTAGATTAAGGTACAGGCTTTCATGTAAAAATAAAATTATTGCGATATCTTTGCACGTCTTTATTTAATTCCAAAATGGTACTTACTTAAAAAACATACCTCGTATATATTTTTCCAAAATGATATTTTTAGGATTAAAACTAAGTATAATATAATATTTTAAAATAATGACGAATTTAACTATTCGTGACTGGCTATTCTAACCAAAATAAGTTATAAATATTTAAAAGACACATTCGACGCAGAATTAAATGTTCTTTATTTCATGTTAGAGTAAGGTTGCTTCTAATGTTATAATCCTAAAACTGAATATAGTTGTTTTTTCATAAGTTCAGCTCAAAATAACTTTACTCTTATGCGATGTATTCAGTGAAATATTATTCATATTATATTCCGAATTCATGCGGAGTGCGGAATTTATGAAAATGTAATTTCGCTAGTCTAATGGGCCACATTATATGGTTAAATGTTCCCTAAGGTATCTTCTCTAACATTTTTATTTATTTGTACAGATTTTTATTTTAATAAACATCTTTATAATTTTTTTTTAAGTATTGTTTTAATTTATTGTATTTATTTTTATTTTTTAATGCATGAACGATATGCGAAATGAATGTTTCAATAATCCATGTTTATTTAACATTCGCATTCTCTAATGTAAGGTTTTAGGGATATTCTGCTATAAAACCAATACAGGATTGATTTTTATGGAATTTTTTTTCTCTTTCCATTGACTTTATTGGGTCTCTTGATGGGGTTATTAAGTAACAAAAAACAAGGAAGATTAAAGATAGAAGTTTTGACGCCGTTCTGGAGTATGGGACAGTTTGCCAGCTGCTTCCTAATTTATTATTACGATCTTAAATACTTTTAATACCTTCTTCTGTCCATTAAGGTTAACGTTTCTACAATAAATAAAAGTAATACCTTTTATTGCGCTTTTATTTGTTTAGATTAATCCATAATGATGTCGTTAGATGAGTAATAAGGGTTGATAGCCTTGTATGTTACATCTGATTGACTGTAATGATATCTTATTTTGATAAAAATAATGATTAGTAATAATAATAAATTCTAATATATCATTATCACATAAAAAATTAATTTAACTCACTAATTGATTGGTTGAAGATTATTTTTTCCACTATCGAATTATATGTATCAGCAATTTCAGATGAACGAATTTGTAAAGGTAAAAAATATATTAACACAAATAAATAAATTATACTACATTATTATTATATGCTGCCTTGCTCGTATTACTCACAATTTTACACTTAACATGCTAAATCGTGTTATTCCTCGAGTTCCTACAATAGGAAATCGCTCCAATAACAAGATAAGTTTAACAGGTTTGATGGTGTTTTAACAACATTGCACCTCTGTTGTAAGGTTGCCATGTCTGGAGCACTGAGTTTTCTAAAGCTTGCATTTGTTTAAAGTTATTATATCTGCGGCGATCGTGAAAATTTGGATAACTCGAGTTATATCAAGAATGAGTTAATTCCATCTACCGCTCCCTTAGACCGACTCCCAGGTCGTTTTAAATTTGTTTAAGAAATTTCTTGGAGGAAGAAATTTCAGGTGGGAAGAAAGCTGTATGTTAAGTACACTATGTTGGGTATTACGTAAAGTTTAAGTCGCTCACCTGTAAAATGAAAGATTTTGCCTTAACCACTTATTCACGACATTTTATATTGTATTAGGTACCTTAGATATTAGGTATTATATAATACTATAAAACCGCAAACTGGCAATTTCGAGTATTATACATAGTTATGTCACATATTCTATTACTACTTACATAGTTGCTTACCTATCCTGAATACCTGAAAGGTGTTCCTAGCGGAAAGAACTCGTTATTGGAACTCAACTGGGTAAATAAGATTAAGTTAGTTAGGGAAAGGCAGTGACCCAGGCCGCCGAGTCTGAATAAAACAAATGCTACCTAATCAGAGGGCTCCTGGGGCAGACCCAGAATCTATAAAGGGAGTACCAAAAATAACTGGGGAAAAACCTGGTGGCTGAGCATGATTAAGGTCTAATCACCTCATTGCACAGCCGTTGGCCAAGCAACAATACGAATCGCTATATGTATAACCCCTGGGTTATAGTGATAGTTCCTCTGACTAGGCATTTAAATAGCCCATAAATTCATTAAAAATAAATCTTTTTTTTTTTTTTAATTTATTGATATTTACAACTTTATTAAAAAAAAAATACATTAAGTAAATGTGATAGTTTTATATATATTACTAGAAGGTCTTGGGGCCATCTTCTTTTCAGGTGCCTCGGAGCATTATCAGGAATTGAAGAGAAAGAAAGGCTTGAAACAAGTGGGTGAGATTGAGAACTTGGACAGATTGTAATATTGTTCAATAAAGAATTGTTTCTAAAAAAAAAAAAAAAAAAAAAAAGATTGAGAATGAAAGGATTGATACCTGTTCCAGGCCAAATCAGTAACATCTTTGACATTAAGGTCACTATGGATAAGTTCATTCGTGACTAAGAAAGGAACGTTAAGAATTTCACGAAGGATTTTGGATTTCAAGGATTGGATGCGGGATGAATTCGATAGTTTAGTAGAGCCCCAAAGTTCTACTCCGTAAGTCCAAATTGGTCTTATAATAGGCATGTAGATGAGTCTGTTGTAGTTAAGAGGGAGGTTTGACGGTTTGTTTCGTAAGTGTAGAAGTAGCCGAAAACGGCAAGCAGTTTCTTCCTAAACATCTAATTTTAAGTATTAGATAAATATTTACATTTTTAATAGGCTACATTTTATCACGAACATTTTATGCGAAATACTGCTACCGAAACTGTGTTACGAAAATAAAGAGAAAAGAACCAGACCATTAGAATTTACTTATATTCGTCAAAACACTGAATTACTAAAATTTCAAACTAATAGAAGACAGGTATGTATTTAAATATTAATTAATAAATCAACTATTATTCATTATCTGTCCTTAAAACTCTTTTTCTCGAAATATTGGAAAATGACCAATTTTAAGGTTGCTCTGCAGTAGTAGTCATATGTCAGTGATCACATGGAATTATATCACTTAAAATGTTGATTTTGTCTGTGTAGGGCATGTCTGATTCTTACTAAAATCCAAAACTTCATTAGTATTTTTCATTAAATTAATTTTCTGCAGATCATTTTCAGGACCCTCTAGACTCGCAGATGGAAAATTAATATTTAAATAAAAATACCTATCTTCTATTAGTTTGAAAATTTATTAATTCAATGTTTGGCGAATAGAAGTAAAGTCTAACGGCCTGGTTCTTTTTTCTTTATTTTATTATCACAGAGTTTCAATAGCAGTATTTGACATAAAATTTACTTGATACGGTGTAGCCTGCTAACAATGTAAATATTTATTTTATTTTATTTTTCAATTTTTTTGGAAGTTTTTCTTAATATAAACACTTAAAAGAGCACACATTGACTTCCATTTGTCAGTTAATCACTTTATTTCATAAGCTTTTCTTATTTGTCGACGTTTCGAAAAAAATCATTTATATAATGAAAAAATAAGTCTTGAAAATGGGGAAACAGCCCCGAAACGTCGACAAATATGAAAAGTTTATGAAATAAAGTGATTAAGTGACAAATGGAAGTCAATGTGTGCTCTTTTAAGTGTTTATGTAAATATTTATCTAATGTTTAAGATTCGATTTTTAGGAAGAAACTGCTCGCCGTGTTCGGCCACTTCAACGCTTACTAGACAAACCTTCCTCTAACTAAAAATGGCTAACTACATTAAATTGATATAAATTATTTGAACGTGTTTAACAAGTGTTAATATAAATATATTTGGTGCTAATAACCAAGAGGTTGAGCAGCTATTCCAATACCCTAACCCTAACCTCCACAGGCCTGGGTTGGTCACATTCCTCTTTCCTAGTTTTTTGCTGCGAATGTATTCATTTTATTCCCTACCATATCTAAGTACATCATAGACCTGTCATAGAGAGTATGACCCAGTTGCCTGACACCAGAACAACGTTTTCTTTATGCGGGCACGTCGAACCATTTGATGTGTCACCATACCCTGCTGACAGCCGGGGGAGAACGGCTTTGCATGTAGCTAAAAGAAGCCAATATGTATTTAAATCAAACTGATTATCATGAACAAGGCAGATAGGGTTGCGCTGTACCCAAGGACGGGGCGGTCAATAGGATATTCAAATCCCAAGGCCTTAAACGGAAGAAAATGATTTATTAATATCCAATTCTCTCAACTTATGATTATCTTCAAGAAAATTCTATTTTATTGTATTTTTTTATTTATATTAGTTCGATATTTTTCAAAAGTGAAGTCACCACAATAGAATATTTTTAAAATGTATTTAATTTTAAGAACTCACAAAGAAGTTTTAAACGAAACAAAAGTAGAGTAGATCGGAAGAGACTTGATCACGAGTATTTTAAGAAGGAGATTTGGTCTATGTAACGAATGGCAACAGTTTAAACAGGAGGAAGCTGAATGAAGTAAGAATAGGACCATTCAAAATTAGGAAACATTTCCAAATCAATATAACCATTGTTTTTATAACCATCATAAAAACCATCGTTTTTCTACAAGATTGAAAAATTACTATAGCTTAGCTGTGCCAAGACTAAAACATACTCATTCTGATATTTATCCTGTATACAAGTATATATATTCTTTATTGCCTTTTGATTTTGTCAATTAATGTTTCTGATTACTGTTTAGAGAGGGATGAGGAGGCGGGACAGGATTTTTGATTTATTACAACACTAATCTTATTTTGACGGGACTTTCCAGATTTTTTACTTGAACTTACCCATACATGAAACATATAGCAAGGGAAAGTACTGTGTTCGAATACTAATCGTGTAATGTTCGAATACCAGTTTTCAACGAAAATACACGTTTTAGGGTATCCTGAGTCCAAATGACCAAGTCCCACAAAAAGGTCTGGGTGTGTGGTAGGTCTAGCTATTCCAAAAGATTCCAATAGAAATTCCATACGCCCGAGATGTTACAGCAACTTTTTCACTAAAATCGGCTGACCGAAAGTGATACTTTATATTAGTACATGCATTTTACGCCTTTTCACAGTTTTATAAAAAAAAAAAAAAACCTCAACGATTTCGATTAAACTCTCTATATCGATATAAAATTTAATCGGCTTTAATATCATGTAGGTTCCATTCTGATTGAAATAGTTTGACACGGCTGATGTTTAATTTTAAAGCTTTGAAAAAATTAAGCATATCATCTAGTTAGTATTAATAAAACCGACCAATAAAGGAGAAAAGAGCAAACATTTTTTTTTTCAAGGTAATTTTTTTTTAATACACAAGAATTGTATTATAATATACTGTTGTAAAGCTGAAGATTGTTGAAAAAATGTTATATTATATAGAAAGTTGTGGAAGGTAATATAAAATGGCGAATAGAGTATAAACTGAAGTTTTAGGTGATTGTTGTTTTTAACGATTCTAGTTTTCCAACGGAACTGAAGGTAATTCTGTAAGCTTTTAAAACTATATTATCAACAAGAATCAGTCACTTTGATCCTCTTCTTTTTTTTTTTTTTTAATCACTGCACATCTTTTATTTATTTTTACAACTCTGTGTATAAGATAATATTTTTTTTTAACGGTTTATTATACATTTTTATTACTATTATAAAGACAAAAATAACATTTAAAAAAAATATATTTATTGGTATTTACAACTTTATAATAAAATACATTTAGTGAATGTGATACAAGATATGTAGACATGATTCATATGTAGGGATACTACCATATTTCATATTTTGAAGGGGTGGGGGAGGAGGGAGAGGGTAATTTTTTTTGGTCGATTACAAAGATTCATTAGTACAAATAATAAACCAAAATTCTTTTGCTACTTGGACATGAAAGTCATTCAAATTATGCATTTTCCCGTTTTCTATCAACTCTAACAAGCTAATAAGATTAATTTTTTCGCATCTACAAAATTAAAGGTACTTTAGAGGAATAAAATTCAGACTATTTCCATCAGATGGAAATCTGATGATATTAGACCCCATTAAATTTAACATCGATTTAGTGAGTTTAATTAAAATCGTTATTGAGAAAATCGTAAAAAGGTCCCAAATGCATGCTATAAAATGATGTATCTGTGTGATATGATATATCTGCGTTTTTCAAACTCTTTCAACATTTACATCCCGTCTATTCAGCCATTTCCTGTCAATCCAATTCCTAAATAATCTCCATAAGATGCTAATTTCAGGGAAAATCAACAAATAAAGCAGACTGATACGTTTATTTATTTATTAAATTTTCATTTTTATGGTACATTCAGCAGCAAATATTATCTTTACAAAGATATATGATTAAATCTTATATTATTTTACAAACATTCAAAAGCTTTGTATAACTTTTTAGCAAAAAAACTGTATATTTTGAATTTTTTTTATATTATATTTATTTATTATTCTCTGTTCCCATTTCAACTTTTTTTTTCATGCTTGTAAATTTTTATTAGAAGTTATCTTTTGAGTTATTTTATTTGTTCATTTTATTAGTTTAGTTCTGATGTTTTTAATTATTTTCCTCTGACTCCAGTTTTAAGATCATTGTTTCTTGTAATTTTATTCTGAAGGGACTCGTCCCAGAATAAATAAAGATCTATCATTATTTAAATGTTTTTTCTGTCTTCCCGAATTATTTGAAAAAGGTGCTGTAACATCCCTGGTATACATAAATTTTTTCTTGAACGTGCCAATTCAGTGTAATGCAACATTCGTTTTTGAGCTCGACGTGCTATATATCTATGGCGGTCGTGAAAAACTGGATAACTCGAGTTATATCAAAAATGAGTTAACTCCACGTATCGCTCCCTCTGACGTCTCCCACGTCCTGTTAAATTGGTTAAAGAAATTTCTTGGAGGAAGAAATTTCAGGTGAAAAGAAAGCTGTATGTTATAACTCAATTTTGGCTAAAACATAAAGTTTAAGTGGCTCACCTGTAAAATGAAAGATTTTGACTTAACCACTTATTCACGACCGTCACACATATACATATATACCATAAAAAGTTTGTGAAAATTCAATTTATTGAAAATTCGTTTTAATTTTTTCCAGAGTACTTTCCCTAGCTATATATTTCGTGTGTAATATTTCTAATAATCAATGAGAGATCACACACAAAAAAGTTATTAATCCAATATTCTAAGTAAGAATAAAAACTATTAAGTCCCCAAAATTGTAGTAGTAATCAATGATTTGTCTATTCAGTCACCAGTTGATCTGAAACTCTCAAATTCAAATCAGAGATCCAATAATTAAATACAATAAAACATGCGTACTAAAACATGTCATATTTAAAAAAAAAAAAAAAACGCAAAATTATTCAAAATATCTATTTTTTCATATTCAAATCTACATTAATAAATCTACTTTTGGATTGAGATTGGATTGGGCTATACTCCAAAAAAACTACAATAGGTTAAAGTTTCTGAATCTCATTTATTATTATGACTTATTTTTACAAATATTTGAAGATATTTTAAAATAAATTATTATAGTTAAAAAATCTAATTCACCTTAATACATTTTTTCTTAACAAAAATGTTTAAAATTTTCTCAATTTTTACTTAATTAAATAACAATAGAATAGCCTTAAAATTGATAAATAATATTTATTATTTAATATGGTATTCACCATTTAAAAAATTGGAAATATATATTCTTAGCAAGGTTCAAGAGTTGCCTGTAGATGGCAGCAAGAATCATACAGGTGCCGCCATCTATCCAAGTAACTCCAAACTATAATTTAATTAATTCTTTCATTTTTTTCTATTCAATATATTTAATATATAATATAAATATGTATTAAATAATTTATATTAAACAATCTTATCTTTAACCGTCCTGTAGGTTTAGTGATAATAATATTTTTATAGCGTTCTAAATACCGTTAAATTCCTACTATTTTTTATTATTAACATTCATCAAGATTCACCAACCACTCTACCATTAATGCTTTGTACTATTAACTCTATTTTGCTTTGATATAAATTAACATCAACTCATGTAAATTTATATCAAAGAACATGAATTATTTTTCTCAGTTTCTAGAATTTTGAGTTTACAACTAGTTTAACGATTTAAAATGTTACTTTATGTATTATAGGGTAGATTCACCTTAATTTAATATTTTTAAACTATGGAATTTATTTGATAAAGTAAAATATATCAAACGACGTGGTTATTAATACCTCTAATACTAATGTGTATCTAAGCAAATTTTTCTTATTAGTATCAGCAACTATTAACATTTGATCAACTTGATAGTGGTCGTAAAAAAACATTATTTATATTAAAAGATAAATTACGTATATTTTTCCCTTATTTAAATGCTGGTATTTATTCACTGTAATTCCATATTCGAATTTTACATCCAAATCAATTTTCACATAATAATATTGTGTTTATTTTTATGTAATTTTCTAAATTAAAAAAACAATCATAGATATTTAATGATTATTATTTCAGTTGTTCGTTAAAACGGTAGGGCTATATTGATAAATAATTAGATTTTTGAAATCGGTAAATTTTACTACATATATTTATAGCTACTTCAAATAAGGATTAACACACTGAGACATTCCCATTAAAATATATTTTTTAAGAGCTCAATATATATATAAATCTCTTTATTGCAATTAAATAATATAAAGTGTAATTATTTATTTATTACTAATTTTTAGCATAAACAAGAATTAAGTAAGACCTAAAGCAAGATCTGTTAACAGGGTATTAAATATATTTGGTTATTAAATATATTTAGAAGGAGAAAATTCTCAGTTTTCCTAATGCCGATTTGGAATTATTTTGTTTTTATTTTCTTAATTAAATCATATGCAATAAGTCACTGTAAACATACAATGTGTTTTTCAATAAAGTAATTTTAACGATACTGTCTTATTTTAAGTATAATTAGATTTATATAATTATATTTTCTTAATGCCTTAACATCATGTAATCATATCTGTTTATTTCGTTTGAAATTAATAAGAAACTTCAAGCATTGAAAAAAATTCTAATGCCCGTAACACACTTCATTCACTTGCCTCCATTGTTAAAATCAATTTAAGAAATTTTAATTTAAGTTAGACTTGAAAAAGAGTAAAGAATTACGCTGAGTTTCGTTCTAAGCCTGTGTTCAGATTAAACACTCTTAACTATAGAAATTACTGTATACAACAATCAGTTAATTTTATTTTCATTACTATCCATTACCTCATACAACTTTGTATACAAGATGACATTTTTTCTAATCTCATTCGCTTTCCAATGGTATATTATACATCTATATTACTATCACTACGTTCACAAAAACAAAAAACTCTAAACAGATATTTTAGTTATTTTCTCCATTAGTGGTTTATCAAACTCGCTAAACTTGTATATTTATCCGTTTTTTATCAATGCACATAATTAAAGGTACTTTAGAAGCAGAAAATTTAAAATTTCGGCATTTAAGCCCTGATAGACTATTTCAGTCAGATTGAAACCTAGTTTTTATTAAATTTCATTAGGTTTTACAATACTTCGGAATAGCATGGTCAAACACAGCCGTTTTTTAGACACATAAAAATTGTAAAATGCATGGTGTAAATTTGCTGTTCTGGTTCAATTTTTTAGAAAACGTTGCTAAAACCTCTCAGAAGTATATGCTTATAAAATATGAAATTTCTCTAATATAACTTATCAAAAATTATAAGTTATTATTTTAAACTGTACCACTACAACCCATGAAGGGTCTTGGGCTCAGTACATATAGAGATTCGTACTGTTTCTAGGCCAACGGCAGTGCAATGAGGTGATTAGGCCTTAATCGCGCTCAGCCGCCAGGTTTTTCCCCGATTAATTTGGGTACCCACTTTATAGAGGCTGGGTCTGCCCCAGGAGGGTCTCCATATCCTAGGGTCCCCCCCCCCCGACTGAATTAACAGAATAAATAATATTCTGCATATAAGTTATTATTAGCTGATATTAAATAAATGTTAAATGAAGGTGGTAGAGAGATCTTCCACACGGTAGGTGAGTCTTCCAAACGTTCCATGGATCTTTCAAACAGATTTTTCCAGAGAATATCAGAAATGATTTTAATTTTTTTCTGAAAATTAAATAGTTCCATAAATCGCTGGAAAACTACATTTCTTCCTTATACTAACGACGATCTTATTTTCATAAACTATCTCATGGACTGATTATATTAATTAATAATTGATTTGATGAAGTTAAATAAATAAAAAATAGTTATTACTGATTAGTGACGACCCCGTCAAATTACAAGTCATGATTAATAAATTGAGTGTATATTGCGATAGTTGGGGGCTAGAAGTTAATCTCGATAAATCCAAAATTATGATTTGCAAGAAAAGAGGTGGAAAGTGTAGGGGTAATTGGGAGTATAGTGGTAAACAAATTCAAGTTGTAGATAAATATAAATATTTAGGTGTCTACCTAACTCCTACTTTATCCTTTAACTACCATCTGAAAGAAAAAACTATCTACTGCGAAATTGGGTATTAACAGTATTTGGCATAACGTTTTTAATAACAATAATATACCTGTCTCTGCTAAGTTTAAAGTATTCAATGCCGTATCGAGATCGGTCATGTGTTATGGCTCACAAGTTTGGGGTTTTGAAAAATTCGAGCACGTCGAAAAATTACAGAGATTCTTTATTAAAAAACTATTTTCGCTCCCAGAAAATACGCCAAATTATATTTTCAATTTAGAATTTAATGTTTCAAATATTTACTTGCACACATTAAAATTACATTTAAAGTATGTTTTGAAAGTTTTAAAGCTGCCAGATTCAAGATTACCGAAAATTGTTGCAAAACAAATAATTAATAAAAAACTCTACTGGTTTCAATCATGGAAGTATTTGTGTGACAAATATGATATTAATACGAATGTGAACAAAGATAATATCAACTCAATATGGGAAGCCAATATAGACAATATTATTAGTAATATAACGAAGGAAGAAGTATTAAATGCGGAATCGAATGCAAAACAAGGCTCGCATCATGGTCTATATCCTAAATTAAATTATAATTCAAGCAGGGGTTATATATATTCTATGCCATTTAATGATGCAAAATTAATACTAAAAAGCCGCGCAGAATTATTAAATTTAAATAATAAACCGTTCAGAACTGATATATGTCAACTATGCCCTCTTTGTAATTTAAAAGAAGTTGAAAATGTTAAGCACCTAATTGCCATCTGCCCTATAGTAAAACCATATAGAATCAAATTTTTGAATAGTGCAACGTTAACAGATAGTGAAGTCATTAATCTTTTAAACGGCTCTAACTGGACTGTCCTAGTAAAATTTTTAAGAGAAGCGTTACGTTATAGAGCTTTTTTAGTTAAAGAATTTAATTATAGTTAAGAAGGAAAAAAAAAAAAAAAAAAAAAAAGAAAAGAAAAAGAAAGACATTTTGTTGAAAAATTTTACATTCGATATTTAAATCAGTAATTCCTATAGTTTATTAAAATTTACGTTTATAATTGGTATTTTCTTTACTGATCTGTTTATTAGTTTGATATGTGATAAGTATTCTTTATTTCAATTTATTTTATTTGCAACTCTGCTGACGGAGTAATCCAAAGCAAGAATGTTTTTATTTTGTATTTATAGAAAAAAAAAAATGTATTATATTAATAAACATTATTATTATTATTATTATTTATTATTATTATTACTTAATGGACAACATATCCAATATATATATATATCGAGAGAGCGAAATGTTATGTTATGATACCTTTTCTATATATTTTTTATTAATTTAATTATTTTTAATAATTGTTTAATCGTTCTTCCTCTGTTTTACTTTATCATCCCGCATTTATTATTCTTAAACCGTTGCTAAGAACCCTGGCGTTCCTTTTTCTAATGCCAAATCCTTCTACCTCTCTGGTAGTATATTTATTTATTCGTTTATTTATTTTCATTTATAATTCTCTCTTCTTAATAATATCTCATTTTATAGAAGATTATAACAGGATATGTTATTACTAGTAAATTAAAGAAGAACAAGTCACCACACAAACAGAATGTACTATTACTGATTAAAGAATTTAAAAAACAAAATATGACTTATATAACATTTAACAGAAAACATTCCACAGGATAACAAAAATATTTGTCAGTTAAATATAAATGAAGTTTTGCATTAATTCTCGTAGTTAATAGATTTAGATTTAAAGAGAGTAATCCCTATGTCAAACCCTGATTTTTATAAAATGTAATGGGAAACCTATACTATAGACTATATCATAATTATTAAAATATTATAGAAATGCAGTTCAGTCTTTGTAATTCTTGTTGTGATGAATTCATTTTGTTCGTATTTATATATTTATATGTTTTATTTTAATTTTAAAAAATCATAAAATGTGGAATTAACATTATTTTTTAGTTTTTTTTCTTTTGTTAGTTATTTTTCGATTAATGTTAGTTGTTTTTTTTATGTTTGTTATTTTTCGATATATGTAATGTTTAAACTGAAGATGAAAATAATGTAAACTAAATAATTTTTGTAAATTCAACATAGATTAGGTAAGGTAGTATGCCTAAGAATAGGCATGGAACATGTATATAAAAAATCAATATATATAAATATATAAAAAAAAAATCTCCTTCTTTGGGGTTACCATAGGAGGAAAAGATATTAAAAAAATATATATATATCGAAAAATAAAATAAAATGTGTTCATAAATGTCAAGTTCATTTTGTCGGAGCAGATACTACATATCAAGAGTAACCAAAAAGTTCATATGACCCTTCATGTGTTATGTATAATGTATGACCCGGTACTGCAAAGTTTTTGACCGGCTGCTTTTCCTAAGGCAGCGGTAGCTTCAAAAACTAGCTTACTTGATATATTTAATCCATATATAAACTATATTTAATGATATCATCGGATCTCCTTTCCAAAGGTATCGTCTTTACCAATCCAATAGGTGGCATGCAGGGTAAAATTAAAGTAAACAAGATTCAACTAATACATTACTATAATTATTAATTTACACATATCCATTATATTGACACATTCCTAGAACTCTGATTGAGAATACTGTGGGACATTTTCACTACGACCTATGCCATACAATATTTCAAATAACGAGATACCTTTAAAACACTGTCGGCTGGCGAAGGTGGAATCATCTTAAGACGTCCATTCTCTCCTTCATCCTCCAGCTGCTCTCAGAACCCCGACGGCCACCTCCTCTTCTTGTAGATGGAACCCGACTCACTCCTCTTGAGGATAGAACTTGACTGACTCCTCGGATCTTCTCTCTCATTCTCGTCACCTCGGATGGGTCGATATGGGAAGTGCCCTGGTTGGCGGTATAGCCTTTGTGCTATTATTCTTGTCTTTTCACTACTCTTAATATTCTTGTTGGCCGCCGCTGGAGGAAACTACCAGGGGTTTCTGGTACCGCTGGGGGCCCATACCGATGGGAAATCTAGGGGGCTAGGTAAACACCTTTTAATGTTTTGCCGACAAAGGTTCGTTATCTTTAATTGTTTAATATTAAAAGTATTTAGTAATGAACTCTCCTCAGTATCCTCAATACTTTACAGTACATATTATAGTGTAATGTGATTTTTTTACTTTCACTTACCTAGTATGGAATATTTAGTACGGGAATGTATTGCGATCGTGAACATTTTAGAATTCCAGTTTTCAACGGAAATACACTGTTTAGGATCCCTGAGCCCAAATTACCAAGTCCCGCAAAAAGATCTGTGTGTGTGTCCGTGTGGTAAGTCCAGCGCGAAAACGAAAATTCCTATTAAACTAAAATTTCATATTAAAGATAAACATACGCCCTAGACGTTACAAAACCTTTTTCATCCCAACCAACTTACCAGAAGAGCCACTTTATACTTTGATTTATACTTATCTATTCAAAAAAATAATTTATTATTTTTTGTTCATGTTTCTATATGGGTCAATTATTATAAATCAGTTTCAATGTTATGTTTTGTTCAACGTATCAGAAGTTATTCATTTATTTTACTCTTTTAGTTATTTTACTCTTTTGTTTTATTGTATCCTACGTTTCTTCTTAAAGCTTTGTAAATAAGAATTAATTATAATCCTTTGGTCTTGTATCCAGACACGTTGTATATATTAATTGTACATATCATATTATTCTTAAGGTCCCCAGTCCCAGAATGAAAATTATTTTTCTATTCTATTTATTTGATTCTATGGGTCATATAAAGTTTGTTACTCCACTTGAGAATTAATATCTCTTCCCACAATATGACTAGACATTTATGAGTTATGCAGATTATGTGTGGGGTTAAAAATCATTGAACTTATAACGATTGATCATCATCATCATCAATCCGGCACTACAACTCGGTGACGAGTCCTGGCCTGCTCCACCACCCCTCCAGTTATTTCTATCTTGTGCAGCCGTCATCCAGTTCCTCACTCTCAGGATATCCCTCACCATCCGTCCATCTAAGTTTCGGTCTTCCTCTTCTTCTGATGCCGTGTAGAGGTTCAGTCAGAACGACCTTAGGGAACTTCTCATCCTCCATTCTAGCCACATGACCAGCCCACCGCAATCTGCCCAGCTTTAAGGTCATAACGACATCATTGTCCTTAAAACCTGTATAGAGTTCATTATTGGTCCGAAAATTCGTCGAAGTACTTTTCTCTCAAAGACTTTTAGGTCTTGTTCAGTTCTTTTACTAATAGTCCATGTTTCTGATCTATACAACAGGACTGGGCGAACCAACGTCTTTTATAGATGGAGCTTAGTCGGCCTGTCTAGGAGCCGGGAGGTGAACTGTATATATATATATATATATATATATATTATATATATATATATATATATATATATATATATATATATATATATATATATATATGAACTGTATAACTCTCTTCGGAGGCCTGTTTGCCATCCAAATTCTTCTTTTACCCTCAACCTCTGGTGCATTATCTTGCGTTACAAGAGAACCCAGATAAGTAAACTGGGCCACTTTTTCAAAGTTAAAGGGGACAACATTGATGGTCTCACCGGGTCGGGGTTCCTCTCCTGTTGGCCATGTACTTTGTTTTTTCCCGCATTTACCTCCAGTCCAAGCATTCTGGCAGCCTCCATTAGGGCCAAAAATACTTCTTTGACAGACTGCAACGACCCTCCTATGATGTCAACGTCATCCGCGTAAGCTAATAGCTGGATCATATGATTGTAAACGATGCTATTTGTTTGGATACCAGCGTCCCTCACAGCCTTCTCAAGTGCCAAGTTGAACAATAGGCATGCTAACGCATCTCCTTGGCGGAGCCCTTTCCTTGAGGAAAACTCTTCCGTTCGATGCCCACCTACCTGCACTGTATACTTCACATCCCTCATGGTCATCTTTATCAGCCGTATCAATTTATCGGGGGTACTGAACCCTTCCAGGGCCTTGTACACTTTTTCACGATTAATGCTGTCATAAGCCGCCTTGAAATCGACAAAGAGATGGTGGGTTTTAATTTGATGTTCATTTCCTCTCTCTAGAATTGTTCTTAGAGAGAATATTTGATCAGTAGTTGATCTTCCCCGTCTAAATCCAGCTTGGTAGGCACCAAGCTTCTGTTCTGCAAATGGTAGGAGATGCTGGAATAGTATGCTTGATAGTATCTTATATCCACAGGAGAGAAGAGAGATACCTCTGTAGTTTTGGCACTGAAGTGTGTCTCCTTTCTTGAAAATAGGACATATTATTGATTTTTTCCAATCTTCAGGCAACACTTCTTTCTACCAAATGGTTAATATAAGACCTTTAAACCTCTTCAACAGCTCTCCACCTCCATATTTGAAGAGTTCCGCAGGCATGTCATCAGCTCCAGGGGCCCTATTATTCTTTAGCCGATTTATAGCATCCATTATTTCCTCATCATTGGGTAGTTCAATGTTGAATTCTTTATTCATCGTCTCCAATTCTTCACTTGAATGTAACTCAGTTTCAATGTTAAGTTTTGTTCAACATATTTAACATACATACATAGTTATTCATTTATTTTACTCTTTTAGTTATTTTACTCTTTTGTTTTATTGTATCCTACGTTTCTTCTTAAAGCTTTGTAAATAAGAATTAATTATAATCCTTTGGTCTTGTATCCAGACACGTTGTATATATTAATTGTACATATCATATTATTCTTAAAGGACCCAGCCCCAGAATGAAAATTATTTTTCTATTCTATTATATTTAAATTTTTCTGATGGAACCCATTGATGACAACATAGTGCTCAAAATTAGATTTTCCTCTCTAACCGTTGAAAATCGGACTATGGGTCATATAAAGTTTGTTACTCCACTTGAGAATTAATATCTCTTCCCACAATATGACTAGACATTTATGAGGTATGCAGATTATGTGTGGGGTTAAAAACCATTGAACTTATACCGATTGATATACATACTAAATTTAAATTAAATAAATAATCTACATAATTACAAAATATTTTTTTAATATTTATTTATTGGAATTTACAACTGTATAACAAGTAAATTTAAATGAAATATAAAAAAGCATGAAACACATGTAGAGAAGCTTCCCAATGGAAGCACTCTGAAAATATTCTAAACTGGAAGGTCCCGGACCTTTTCAGAAGCCTCAGAGGATTGTCAGGAATTGAAGAGGAAGAATAGATTGAAACGAAAGGGTTAGGGTAGGAATTGATACCTCGTACGGGTCAAATCAGCAACATATGGAACATAAAGGTCTTTATGGATCAGTTTGTTGGTGACAAAGTAAGGATCATTGAGGATTTTACGAAGGATTTTGGACTGTAGGGATTGGATACGAGAAGAATTCGATGGTTTAGTAGAGCCCCACAAAATAAATTTAAATATGTAGTGAGGTTAAAAAAAAAAATTTTTTTATTTTATTACAATGTATATTTGATTTTTTTTTTACATAACATCTAATAGAGGTATATAAACTTTAATGTCTAACACATCATAAAAACTACTAAAGCACAAATTAACAAAATCAAACCAATTTTAAAAATAAATCGATTTATTTTAACTAATCAATAATTATATATAAATATTTAATATATCTATAGAATCACTTGATTCAATTTACACAAATCGAAAAAACTGAGCTGACCTGACTAGAAAATAAACATTGTATTATCTATATGTTACATTTTAGTTATCTTTTTCTCTAAAGATATATTTATTTATGGTAATAGGTACATATTGTCTCAGTTTTCTTCTATATTATATATATAAACTTATTAATATTATTTCAATTCAAAACTATGTACAATTATAACAAAATTTGTCGTAAAATCAATTTTATATAACATATTTATAATAAATAACCTTGTATTTTATAATTATTGTTCAGGTCTCTGTGTTTCTTGGCTGGATGTGGGTGGGATGATAACGCTAGGCGGTACACTTTCTAAGCCTGATACACTAAAAAAAAATAAAATTATAATAATGAATACATTTTTTTTTTCATTTTAAATTTATTTATAAAGATATATTACAATTTTTTTATATGAACAATTTTAATAATTGTTAAATGAGACCACATTCATACAATATTTACAATAAAACAAAGGTAAAGTCAAATTACATAAAAATATTTAGATCTATCTATAAATAAAAAAGTTAACAAATAAATAAAGGAGGGAACAAATTTAAAGTTTTATAATTTTTTCTGTATAAGAAAATAATTAAATGTATTTTTAAAAAGATTAATGATAATATGCTTAGTGAAATGTTACCACTTTTGAAAATTAAAGTAGCAATGTATTTTTCCCTCGAAATTATTTGTGCTTAAAAAAAAAATAGCTTTATTATATTAACTGTAAAATATACAGAAAATTGAGTAGATGTAAAACGTAGCCATAAAATAACTAATTGTAAATATTTTACAGTAATTTTAAACTTTTGCACTATTGACACTCATAATCGTTGTTATAACATTATATTTTGTATGTAATATTTTTTGTTTACTTTTACTTGTTTATTTTATTTATTTTAATATAAAAACATTACTAGCTTCAGATTTACCTTAGTTATACTTGTTTTTGAAGCCAAATTTCAACAAACTACAAAATATAATTAATCCCCAAAAAGTTTAAGTATTCTCCAAACTGTGGAGATATAATAGGCATGTATTATATGTGTATTAAACATTTGTAATATTTATTAGTCTTGTGTATAATCAATTATTTTCAATGGAGCTCTCGGATTCCCTCCATATAATAATTTGCTTTATTAATTACCATCTCTCTAAATTATTTTTAATCTTCTATATCTGTTCTTTATCAATAAATGTTAGATTCTTTTCTTCAAGGGGATCATAATATAAATATTTTGAAAATTTACATTCATTAAAGAAATTTCACATATATTGGTCAATATTTCTAATGTTTTAGTCCTATCTTATTATTTTGACTTGCCTTTGACTCAAACATGCATATAAGATTAAATTATATATTATTTAAAAAAAAATGATTCAGAAAAATTTTAATATCATTTTTATCAAAACTATAATTACAGTCATGGTTAAAGAAATAGCATCAATCAATAAAAAAAAAATTCTCCAAAATTAAACATTACAGAATGATGTTAAAAGAATGCTGATTATACACAAAAAAAAAAGAAAAGCACATAAAAATCAATAAAAAAAATATAGAACTTTAAATTCTTTCGTGAAATGAATTACAATAATTTTTTTTCAAAACTGCGACCACTTTTGATTTTTATCACCGCTATTTTCCGTGAAGATTCTTCAGTTTCATGTAACCTTACAATGTCAATTGTTTCTGATAGCAAAACGCTTAAAATTCGACATAATTACCGATTTTATTCTGGTAGTATTTAAAATTACTAACCAATAACCCAAGAAACATTCTTTGTTTCATGTTTTTTTCCTTATTTTATTAAGCTCATGATATAAATAAGTTGACAAAAACAAAAATATTCGTTTGGATCAAATTCATTACCCCAAAAGGTTAAAGCATAGGTGAAGCAATTTCTATGACCACGACTATATTTACTTTTGTTTTTTATTTCGTGTGTTTAATTTAATTTTTTCCCTATTATCCATTATTATTAGAATTTATCTGTTGAGTTATTTTATTTGTTTAATTTTATTATTTTTTTAAATTTTACTCGGAGACCTTAAATTCCTCTTATATTATTCTAAAGAGACTTGTGCCAGAATAAATAAATAAATATTATTATTACTTAATTATATATAATATAATTATTAATAATTAGTTACCTGACTCCAACAGGCTTAGTTAAAAATGAACTAGGCAGAAATATGGATGATGTTGCCATTGTGTACCCGCTGTCGAGTAGATCGTTGTCGCATTTATCCCAACTCCCTGATTTTTCACCTGAGACAAAATTCAATAAATTCTATTAAGACTACATAAAAAATTTTCATGAAGGTATATATTTATTTACGAATCAATTAAATATTTTAAATAACCAAGATGTACTGCAGATTTCCTTACTCGTCTTTAAAGAACGAAAGTATTTTACACTACAGAGTATGTTTAATGAGTGTAATTATTATTTCGTATCATTATTATAGTATAGTATGTGTTATTTTTTTCAAATTGTTCTCAAAATCTTAAAAAATACAGAAAGATTGAAAATTTTAAATTTGAAACCAATAGAAATAGCTTAAAAGTTGAAATAATTATGTTTATTTATTTAGTGTTTTAAAAAAATTATATTTGGTAAACCCTGTAAAAATATCGGAAAATTTGATATATATTGAATAAGCTAGACTTTTGTTAAAAAAAAGTATTTGATTCTTATGTGTGACCTCAGTTATGTTAATACAACTATAACAGAATCGCAAAGTGTAAACGTTTGAAAGAAAAACAAAACAAAAAATAAACACACAACATTCAGTAAGGTCATTTTTTCTTGTTTCGCATAAAATAGGGTATGTCTTATTTCTCTTCATTCTATTATATTTATGAATATTAACTATCTACAACTAAAATAAATTTTACTTAGTATGAATTTGTTTTATGTCAATATAAAAATAATATCAATTGAAAAAAAGAGACTAGTATAAAGATAATTAAGAATCAATTCTTAACTTTTGATACTTATTTATTATTATATATTATTACTTTAATGCAAATATAATTAAGCACTTAAGGTATTATTTACTTAAGCAGCAATTGTTTATGAAATGAAGAGTTTTAAAATTTTAAAGCTTAGATGTTTAGTATCACCTTTCGCCGTAACTTATTTCTGGCTTTGACTTATTTTCTCTTTATTTTAGTCATTCAGTTTTACATAGTGAATTTATGACCATTATTATGTTGTTTTTATGTGATATATTTTACTTCAAATGATATAAAATATTATATATTTATAGATCTTTTTCCAGTCATTCTTTTTAATTTTGTTTGATTGGTTATTCATTTAGCGCCCCTTTATACTGCAGTGTCTAATCGGACGATGCTACATCAGGAGTGCTAAATTTTGCCTATCTAGGTGTAATGAGAATAGGAATATAGGACCACCTTTTTATGTTCCTTCCAAAGCACGGTATTAGTTACTGAGGATTTTTTACACCTGCCAGGTTTGAACCCGCGAACTTGGGCTTTTTAGTTTTGTAAACAATTTGATCTCGAAGTATTCTTGAATAACTTTATTAGTGCATCATATGTAATAATCATTTCTGCTGCATTATTATATGTTAATAACCCCATACTTTATTATAATTAAAATATTATGTATTGATTAAGAATTAATTACATTGAACTTTAATAGAAAAATGTGTTTATTAAATAACATAATATAATCTTATTTACGGCTATCTGTTGTATCAGCTTTTACATCACTCTCCATTAGCTTTTAGCATATTACGAGCTAATATTTTTTCTAAAATCTTTACCTTTTCAACGATGTATTATACATCTATATTTCCGTTTTTTTGTTCAAAAATACAAAAATTTCATAAAAATAAATAAATTTTAGCTTCTTTCATGTTTAGTTAGATATGAAAATCGTTTAACTTGCATATTAATCTGTTTTTTTTTATTAATATTTATAAGAGAAGATCAATAATTCTTATGAATCTAGAAAATTTAAGATACTTTATAGGGAAAAATGGAGCATGTAAGCCTTCCAGATAATTTTAATCAGAATGTCAGCTACATGATATTGAAGCTCATTAAATTTTACATCGATATTGCGTGTTTAATCAAAATCGTTTAAGCCGTTTTTCAGAAAATCGTAAAATGGGACTAAATGCATTATTAAGTGGCTCTTCTGGTAGGCCGATTTTGATGTAAAAGTTGCCGTAACATATTTGGCTTATACGCTTCGAAAATATGAAATTTTAATTTTATACAATTTTATCGTTTTTGATCTAGACTTAAAACACACAGACAGAACTTTTTGCAGGTGTTTGCCATCGAATTCGAAAACTTTCAGGATCGCAATACTTTCTATATATTTCATGTAAGTGAAAGTAATAGTGTTCAAAATTCCAATTCTAATAGTTCATAGTTCATATCGAAATAATGTTCTTATTCAGTTTTATATGCAGAAAATGAATTATCTGGTTTCTGATCTTTACCTGCATAATTCAATTATATTTTTCTAATATAAACTGTTTGTTTATTTATTTAATGTCCATTTATCCTACTGTGGCTAATCGGATGATGCTACAGTGGAGTTCTAAATTTTGGATATTCAGGTTTAATTAGGATAGGGATCTTTACCGAGTACTTGACACCGCACAGGCTCAGTACCACCTTTTAACGTCCCTTCGGAGGACGTCATAACTAAGGATTTTTTAATCCCATTAAAAAATCCTAAGCCAACTGTTTATTTATTTAACGTCAATTTATCCTACTGTGGCTAATCGGATGATGCTACAGTGGGAGTTCTAAATTTTGGATATTCAGGTTTAATTAGGATAGGGATCTTTACCGAGTACTTGCCATCGCACAGGCTCAGGACCACCTTTTAACGTCCCCTTCGAAGGACTAAGGGTTTTTTAATCCCATTAAAAAATCCTAAGGCCAACTGCGGGTTTTAATATAAACGTTTTGGGAATATATTTTTATTTAAACCGCGTACATTTCTCTTATTTTACATAAGTACTAGAAATCTCGACAGCATAATTGTCCTTTCACTGTTGTTTTTTTTTTTACGGCAACACTCTATTTTTTATTCAGAAAATCCAGTTTTAAAGCCGTCATGTAAATGTTTCCTAACGAAATGGAGAACTTGTCTCAGTCGATGCTGGATCCTTGAGAATAAAAAAAAAAAAAACTATAAGAGGTTTTAAGCAAGAGGTTTGTGTATTTGAAGAGACTCACGGAGGACGGGAAGTAGGTCGGAAGAAAAAAAAGGACTAACCTCGAAAGAAACGAAATGACGAGGAAAAACAAGTGGTGCTTTATGGCGTATGCCATGGGAACTCTCTGTACGCTAAAATGAAATCCCATTTTCGAATATAAAAGAAAAAAAATATATTAAAACCTACTCTCACATCAAGAGAATGATGTGTCCAATTTAGTGGTGAATAACTGTGGCAGCAAAACTGTCATGAGAACAATTAAGACATACCCGAACAATGTTAAATAACTGCTCAACCAAATAATTTTTTTTTTTTATAAAAAATCGTATTTTCTTAAGCAAAGTGTGGATCAAGATCACTTCAGAACTATCCCAAAGCAGATATGCCTCTTTTAATTCCAAAATCCTAACCCACACGAATCCTCTCGTACGCAACTTATCATTCCAATCAATTCCTGACAGCCCTCCGAGGCGATTGAAAAGACGATGGCCTCGAGACCTACTGAATTTAATTGACATTGAAGTGCCAGTGGGTAGTTTTCTAGTTGTTCAAGACATTTTCTAGCCCATAATTGTAAATTAGCCCATTTACTTATTGTATTTATTATAAGTACAGTTGTAAACATCAATAAATGTTTAAAAACAAAAAAATTACATATAAATATATTTTAAAAAACTGTTGTGCGCAACTTTAAATCAAGAACAATGCGTATTTCAGGATCATAAATGTAAATTTCTGTTACTTAAGAGGAAAAAAGGTGAAAACTTATGTATATCATGTATTATTTATACATTTATAGTTTTGAGTTTAATTAATTAACTTAATATCATAGTGTAAGTAAGCTTATATTGCTTATGTTAACATCTAATTATGATTCTTGGCTTGAGCCCCTGGAAATTCATGATTTCTTTTCATAGGTTATCTAGATAAAATAACTATTTATTGAAAATTTTAAATTATCTAATACTAATTTGAATCTATGAATTGATGTGCATATATACATACATGTATATTTGAACATTGTACATAATTTGTGAAGTTTCAGTAGTGAAATGAATTTCATACCTCCATTTAAAAAAAAAAAAAAAATGTGATAAAATAAAATAAAATTAGGATTTCTTCATAATAAAATAAATTTTGAAAAAAATTTCTTTTTTAAAAATGCTTGTAATTTATTCTTTATAGTACAAAATATAACAACAATAAATAAGTTCTTTCTTAGTAACATACAATCAAAAAACAAATTAAAAAAATATATATATAAATTTTATAATATTTATAAAAATATCCGTGTTCCGGGTCAACTAGTTTTACAAAAGCTCCTATTATACAAAATATTTGTAACTTTCCTATGCTAAGAATGGTGCCATGAAATATTCAGTTTTCGAATATTTTCAGGATTATCTTCACATCAGACTAGATTTACATTCTTAACAAAATATATAGCTTGTTATTTACAAAATTTTTGTACAAGACCCGTTGAATAAAAAAAAAAATTTATAAAAAACTCAACAGTCATAGATACATAAATACAATTTTTTTTTCTCACAAAAATAACATCGATATCCTCGATCAATCTTAATCACATAAATTATTTAAACTAATATTTTTAGTTTATATTATACCTGTTGTCTTTATATCGTTTTTTGGACTCGGTAGGTTTACTTGTGGGTTCTTTGGTTTACGTTTTCCTGGTTTGTATACCTTCCTTCTTCATGGTATGCGGCCGATTTACCTAAAAAAAAAAAGTGATATAATATTAATAAACGAATATATATTAAAATTCACAGTGAGGTTCATGATAACCTCTAATTTAGCACGTACGTGTATTAAAGGTACTAGCAATAGGGAAAACCGGGAAAAGTCAGGGATTTTAAAAACATATGAAAAAGTCAGGAATTTTTTTCTTTGGTCAGGGAAAATGGTGGTTTCTTCTTCACTCAGACAAAAGTTCCAATATGGCTACTTGTTGTGATGTTGAAAATATCATAAAGCGAGTTTAATATCTAATATCATAAAGGACAGGAGGGCTGTGGAGAAGAGAAAAGCCAACCTTCAGGTGAAGAAATTGAGTAAAAAATCTGCTCCAAGAAGCTCTTCAGAAAGCTGAAGATTTGACTGCAGAGATTCAAACTTTAAAGAAAAGCTCTTAAATTGTATGTAGAAATTTTGATTGTAAATAAATTTGTTGTCAGATTTGTAAACATTGATTATTACTAACAGCATTATTCAAGTTCATATAATTCATTTGTAAGTGAACTTAAACAACTACAATTTTTGCTGCTGTCGGGTAGATATATTTTAAATCTTATCGTAAAGTAATTAGTCATTATATATATATTTTTTAATCTAATATACCATAATAATTATAATTATTCTTTGTTTTGTTGATTTTCACCGAGATTTGGCCAGGTAAAAGACTTGTATGTAAAAGTCCGTGAATCTCTTTGAGCTGATTTCTTACACACCCTTTTTTAAGTTATTCTTCGATGTCCTATGAATAATAGACTCTGAATTCACACCAAGCAGGCACAATTTAACAGTATAGAGTGTATGTTAAGTAGCAAATAGACCCTGTTACAAGGTCGCCAATTGTCTCTGCTTCTAATGAGGGGTCTGAGTGTTCGAAATCTTTTTCGTTTGTTAATTTATTTTACATCACTATGCAGAATCGGACGATGACAGTAATGGGAGTCCTGAATTTGGCGTATAGGTATAATTAGGTTGGAGATCTTTAGCGAATATCTGACATCGCAGAAGTTCGGGACAACCATTTTAGGAAGAGTGGCATAACCAAGTATTTTTACTCCTTTTAAAAAAAATCTTTGAGGTATAGAATTCTATGATGATAGCAAACTACACTACAGGTGACCCCAAGTATTCGACATTTTTTTTTTCTTATATTCTCAGTAATTTTAGCATAGAGATATAGTGAAAAATAAACAAAAAGCAAGTTAATATCGCTTCTATTATATTGCTGAATTATTTTTAATTTAATTCAGGTTTTAAGTAAATTCATTTGTTACTAATGGAACTTGGAAATGGAAAATTAATGATTGTTTAGAAAAGATATAACAATTTGAAAAAAAAAAATTAAGGCTACTTACACCATGAAGTTTGAAATACAGTCCACAGGCATTACACACAGGCTCTCCTGTGTTATTTCTACGCCACAGGGTTGTATTGTTCGTTTGGCAGTTTGCACAGCTCACGCCATTTCTTCTATTACCAATCTGTAAGTAAAAAATATTTTTTTTGTTTACAAAAAAGAAGAATAAAAAACAAGAATCAATGAATAATTTGCCAGTAAATTTTTATAAAAAAAAAAAAAGAAAAGATGAATAGTAGGAGATATATTGTTTTTTATATTTTTGTGTTATTGGCTATCTATCTAACTTAGGAACACAGTTTTAAAGAAACCTTTTTAAAACTACTGTTTGCAGATTATTTAGATTTTTAGGGTTATTACCAAGCATGAAACTTAAATATTTTAATGGCTACTTTTTTTTTTTTAATTCTTTCACATTTAAATAGGAAAATTTATAAACCAAACTTATTTTTATAACTTCACTAGAAGCAGAGATATTAAATAAAATGTGTTTTTGACGCGCAAACTTTCCGATTTTTTCACGCGACTGCTGGTGAGCATTGGCCCTAATATTTTCCTGAGTCTAATCATTTAATTTCTAGTTCTGCCTAAATCAAAAATTTCATCAAATCGCAGAGACATATTTGGGATTCCTCCCTGTAAGTTCCTGAGTTTGGAATAAAATTTTGACGTCAATAACCCTAGCGGGACATTTTTTGGAGAATGTTTTATGTTATTTAAACGTTTGTCGCTAAGACCTACATTATCTGATGATAAAAATACTAAATCCGTCTGGTGCATGAGGACTTACATGAACTACTACTGACGATCTGGAAAAAATTAAGTCTAATGAACTGCTTTTTAAGATTTTTTTTTTTGGAGCCCGTAGATCTGAACATATTTCCTGTTATAATACCGACTTTAAGTGCCTTTATCCTTATGTTAAAGACAATTTTTAATTATTTTTACCTATTCCAAATCTTAAAAAATAGGAAATCTTCTAGTATAACTGAACTCCACACCCTTCGCTCTGAATTCTATTCTTTGAATACTAGAACCCAATATTTATACTTAAATCAATATTTATAACCCATAATACAGTACTACTGACCTGAAGATCTACTTTATACCATGCATTATGCAACATTTTACGATTTTCTCATAACGGCTCTAACGATTCTGATTAAACTCGCTTTCTTCCTCTAAAGAACCTTTAATTTAGTATGTTTTAAAACATTAGGCACATCATCTTGTTAGCATTGATAAATAACAGCTAAATATGCAAGTTGAGCGAATTTGATCAACAACTATAGGAGAAAAGTGTACAAATATTTTTTTTAATGTAATTTTTGTGTTTTTTGAACCCAAGAATAATAATATAGATGTATAATATACCGTTCGATATCTAAATATTTTAGAAAAAGTATTATCTAACACACGGAATTTTAAAGGTAAATGGAGAATCATGACTAGCCGATAAAACTGATTGTTGTTGATGAAAATATAATAGATTATTTAATAAAACACATGTTTCTATTGAAATTTAAAATAATTAATTATTTAACAATTTATTTGTATCTTTGAATTTATTTAAAAATTCTTAAATGGATTTTTACAACGGAGGTAAGTGAAAGTCGCGTGTTGCGGGCGCAAGATTTTTTTATTTTTGCTCTTTTCTGAGGTGATCGGAGAGAGATATGGTTTAAATGCATTTTATTACCCTCAAATTTCGAATCACTCTCAGATTCGAATCAAATGAAGTTGAATTCGGCACATAGCAGTTCGGTAATTATATTGGTAATTTCGGTTTCCTATTTCAGTTTCTCCTGAGAACCCCCCTTACCTATCTAGACCAAGAGAAACATTTGTGTGCGCCTCACACCGCAAAAGGGTGTACCGCGACATGGACTCACATTGTGTACTTTCTTGTGGTGCGTCCTCACCGGTGGCCTGTGGACGCCGTTGATCCTGCTGTAGAGGCCGCAGGCGTTGCAGAGGTGGTGCCCGGTCCCGTCCTTCTCCACAGCGGGGTAACGCTCGCCGCGCAGTTGACGCACTCCTTGATGTCGCTCGTAGACAGCATACCTGAAACAGTTCAAAGCTTACGTGAACAATGGACGAAGAAGGGAAAAAAAATCATGCATTTACCTGCCCTTAGCTAACATCCTGTCTCCTTTGTTCTGCCTTTCCAAATTACTAGAGACTTTTTAAATTCATTTTTCTCATAAGAAGAAATAATGGAGACATTAAATATATTTTAAGGGAAGCAATACCTCCATTTCACATCAAACACTCATAACAGTTTTATTATTTTTACTTACCTATACATGAGTTTATGTCTATGGCAGAATATTAGTAAATTCAAAACGTAATTATTATTATTTTTTTTTTTTAACCTATGCATAAAATATATAGTAAGGAGAAGTATTGTGATCGTAAAAATTTTCGAATTCGAGTTTTCACCGGAAGTTATTAGGGTACTACATGTGCAAATGGCAAAGTGTGTGTGTGTGTGTTTTTGTAGTAAGTCCAGACAGAAATTTCATATTTAAGAGGAATTTGTCCATTTCACATTAAACACTCATAATAGTTTTATAACTTTCACTTACCTATATATAAGGTGGCAGTGTCTAGTGGATAGAGCACCAGTCTACTGTTCTCCGGGTCCCGTGTTTGAAAACCGGCTATGACAGAATTATTTATTTAAATATTTCAGACTCCGGGTATGGAGACCCTTCTGGGGCACACTCAGCTTCAAAAAAGTAGTTACCCAAAGTTGGGGAAAAATCCTAACGGCCTAATCAGCTAAGCGGGTTACTTACTTTAAATCGCGTTGCCTAGCAACACAAAGGATCAACTAATTTGACACCAAATAATTAATAGTTCGAAACTCAGTGCTGGGGAGCTTTTATTTCAGCATTTATCCCCCGCCCTCACCCCCAGGCCCGTGAAAGCCAGTATAGCCTTTAAAGGTGAGGTAGGGGAAAACAAGTTTGTAGAGATAGGTACAGTTTTTTTTTTTTTTTTATGTTTATTGTGATTTATTATTTTTTAATGCTGAACCTTTAAAAACTAAAATGAAACTTTAAAAAAGTCGACCAATAAAAAATGAATAAATAAAAATAACCCTTCCTTAATATTTGAAGTTTAATCTTTCAAGATACGTAGAATCTTAATATTGAATAAAAATAAATCCGTCTGCCCGTTGTAAAAATTTAGGAATTCGATTTTACAGAAAGGCTATCGAATTCCGTACGAAACAAAAAAAGAATCGTTGAATTTTGTTTAAATATAGGAAATATTAGTTTTCTATTTATCGCAGGTTATTTCTTTGACATGAATTTCCACGAGAAACCTCCATAAATCTAATAATGTACCTCATTATCTAAAATATGAAATATATTTATATTCCAAAGCTATATTTAATTTTAAATCCTTTCTCAGTCAGCTGAAATTTAAGGAATGGGTAATTGATTTATTATAGATTTCAGGTTTTATACGGGGGATTACATAGGATATGTGATTTGTTACCAAATATTTATTACTCGTGATTTTGTTTATCGGAAAACATTTTGTTGGTGATACATACATACTACTTTGATCCCCTTTTTTTAAAACGTAAAATATACTTAAATGTCGGTAAACAGTTATTTAATTCTTATTGTTGTTTTTTTTTTTACTGATCCGCACTGCCAACTTACTTTTACATGGTCCTTCAGTGTTCCTAATGCAATATTATCTTTAGGATATTGCTAATATCTGGAAGAATCTAAGAATTGCATGCTAGAATTACTATGATTTAACTATATAATTAAGTGATTCAGTTGCGAAATTAATCAGCTCTCGGCTTCTACCAAAAAAATTAAAGGTTTGAATTTATAAAACTATTATTCTCTCGATGGTTCTCTGCAGATGTGAAACGTGGTCGCTTACTTTGAAGGATAAAAAGCGCCTTAAGTTTTTACGTAAATTATTAGTTCCAAAGAGAGATGAGGGCACTGGGAAATTCAAGTTACACAACGCGGTATTAACGAGTTTGTAACCTGTCCATCTAATGGGGATGTTAGCGACTCATATGGGCGTATAGAGCCGTTAGGCTCAGCGAAGAACGAATTGCGAAAAAGTTGCTCTCCGACTGGAAGACCGAAGAGTCGATGGGAGGGTTGTTTTAAGTCTGATCACGAGGGCTTGGGCTTGAACGGTGATCACTGAACAAATCTGTGTATGGTACGTTTGGTCGTATCGGCATCGATACCTATTATTATTAATATATAATGGGATACTTACTGGGGTCGTACGACTCGTCGATAGCCCATGTTGCCTGCCCATTGCTGGAGAAGACGTAAGGTGTTCCTGGAGGAAGCTGGATTTCCTGCTGAGGCTGCTGGTAGACGTACTCACTGGACCAGTAGCCAGGCTGGTTGGTTGTCACGTATTCTCTGCTACCACCTCCCGTAACGTAAGTAACCTGCAAGAAGATAAGGATATCAGCGATCGCCAAACTAGAAAATATTTGGTGATCCTGTGAGAGAGCACCGGATGTTTGCTCGACCACACGGGATTTCGGTGTTTCACCTAACACACCCATTCGTCGAAACTTGTGTACTTTGGCATGGGAATACCCGTTCTGCAATACTCACACTATTCTCACTTTGAGTCATACTAAGTTTAAAGTTGAAATTTACCTATATCTAAAATTTAAGTAGCTACGATTCCTACATAAAAACTCAATGAGTTCTATTAAAATAAAATAAAAACTCTGGTGTGCACCACACACGATTTTCACTTACCTCTTTTATCTTTATTAATTTAAGAAATTTTAAACACGAAAATAAATTGTTAAAGAATTATTTACATTGAGTTTTAACAGAAACATGTATTTTATTTAATTATTATCTACGACTATAAGTTAGTTTTATCGACTTTTCATCACTCTCCGTTAACTTTTACAGTAATATGTATAAGATAGTATTTTTTTCTAAAATCTCCTCCAACGGTATTCATCTATATTACTATTCAAAAACCAAAAATTGCATAAAGAAATATATTTCCTCTTTTCTCCTTTAGTTGATTATCAAATTCGTTCAACTTTCATATTTAGCTGTTTTTCAGGAATGCTAATTAAATGATATAGTCAATATTTTAAAATCTGCAAAATTAAATGTACTTTAGAAGAAGAAATATTAAAATATCGGCATGATAGCCCTGTCAGACTACTTCGATTAGAATGAAACCCATATGATAATAAGTCTAACCGATTCCACATGGATGCAGTGAGTTTAACCAAAAACGTTAGGACCTTTTTTGAGAAAATCGTAAAAAGGTGCAAAATGCATGGTATAAAGTGGCTTTTCCGGTAAGCTGATTTTGATGAAAAAAAGTTGACGTTACATCTCAGGCATATAGGTGTCTTAAATATGAAATTTCAGTTTAATACGAATTTTCGTTTTCGCGTTAGACTTACCACACACACACACACAGATCTTTTTGCGCGAATTTGACATTGAGACTCAGGGGACCCTGAAACGTGTATATCCGGTATAAACTTGAATTCTAAATCTTTTAGGATCGCAATACTTTCCTTTACTATATATTTCATATGTAGTTGAAAGTAACTATTAATCATTCAACTAGAAATATTTACACTAAAGAAAGTTGTCAGTTACTACAATTTACGTCCATCGTACCCTGAATGATTAATGACTATTGCGGTAATCAATCAATATGAGGATGAATTAGATACTTCAAAGTATTCACTTGTTTATTAAATACTGAGCATGATAATATTTGCAAGAAACTTCTGTCATCAAATCAAAGACCAACGATCAGTCACGTTTTTTTAATCTTTTGCCTACTCAATGAATTTATTTTCAGAAAAATACATTAAATTGCGACTCAGAAAGTAGGTAATAGTAATTGACGATTTAATTTACGAGAGAGCTTTCAATATATGGATCTTAATTTTTGATTTTGGAATTTTTTTTTTTTTTTTTTCTTAATCTTAGGACTATCCACTTTTAATTTATTTAACGAGCTTTGGGGCTCAACTAAACCATCTAATTCCTCTCGCATTCAATCGTTACAATCCAAAATCCTAAATGCTCCTTATTTCGTTACGAATAAAATCATCCATAAAGACCTAAATATCCCATTTGTCGCAGAACTAGCCCGAAACAGATATGCTTCTTTTCATTCCAAACTCCCAACCCACACGAATCCTCTTGTACGCAACTTATCATTCCCATCTATTCCTGACAACCCTCCGAGGCGATTGAGAGGACGATGGCCTCGAGACCTACTGTAATTAAATTGACATTGAAGTGCTACCACTGGGTAGTTTCTTCACTAGACATTATCACGCCCATAAGTGTAAATTAGCCCATTTACTTATTGTATATATTATATATACAGTTGTAAATATCAATAAAATGTTTAAAAAAAAAAACAATTATTTAAATATTTTTTTATTATATATATATATATATATATATATATATATATATATATATATATATATATTAAAGTTTCTGCTGCAACACCGTTAGTTTTAACCGGATCGTCTATTACAGTTTTTTTTAAAATGGTAACCCCCTTTTTTGAGCTAATTCTACTGGGCTATCCACCCTTCTTCGCTTTGGAGGATCGCTCTACCCGAGACTCGAGCCCCGTGGGCGGTGTACAAATATTGGCGGCGGATGTGAAGGCGAGACCGGAACTCGGCCTGTCAATAAACAGACCTGGAGGTCTAGGAATTCGACTCTGAGCCTCAAGAGTACCTGCCCTGTCTGAGTCCACGCCCTCCTCACGATAGGCATCGCTGCTCTACTTAGTGCTCTGCCTTCCATTCCGAGGAAAAAATGGTTAAACAATGCTTCGGATGTCTCCGAGGAATAGGGGAGCGTTAAAAAAATGTTGAATGAACTGGCTCCTGGTCAGAGACGGAAAAAAAATAGCGTTAGTCAACCATTGATATATTATCAATAGTACGTACGCTTTTTGCCAACCATTCATGATTTACCCAGACATCATCGGACTAAAAAAATGTGGTCAGACATTCCAAATTCCGTATAGTTTGCAATGCAGTTAGATGCTTAAGTATCAGGCTTTTGACATTGTAAAAGGAATATATTAGCATAAAAAAAGGCTTATTTTCGCAAGAATTTATCATTTAATTTGGCAAATACTGGATAAAACTGTATTCGTTAAATACTTTAGTTGTCCCTGAATAAAAATAAATCCTATTCTATGACGAATAAACCCCTAAGATTATCAAAAATGTACAAAACAAGTCATTTTTTGTCTGGTCTTTCAATATTTCAGTATAGAAACGAATCAGATTTTATAATAACGACTGGTTTTCACCTATTGATTTAAATATTACATATGTTAGGAAGATTGATAGTTTAGGAGATAGAGAAATAATTTATGTTTGAAAGTTGTTAATGATGAGGCTTCACGAATGGATATATGCAATGAATTCCAAAATAGGGTAGTACGAATGACAAAAGACTTTTTGAAGAATGCAGATATGAGAAAAGGTATATATAAGTTGATGGGTCTGTATCTCGTGCTAACTAAATTGACATAGTATCATGTAGTAAGCATATCCATTACATAAGAGATTTTTTTGTTTTAAAGAATTGGAAAAGATATACACCAAGAAGGAACTGCCGACGGACATAAGGTTAGAGCCACTTCAACTCGGTTCAAGTTTACCAGTTGAAGTTGTGAAATCTTAATTTTATAGGGCTATCAAATTTGAGCCTCCATATTTTGGTCTATTTCGACTATAGGATTGGCAATCTGACATTTAATATTTAAGGATACACTTAGAACTTAGGACCCGGAACATTACAACTTAGAGTAATATTGAAACGAGAGGCGATTATAGTCGAGAATGTTAAGGCGTCCCGAATACAAAATTACCGAATTAAGATTTATTTCCTGGCAAGGAATGAATCAAGACCTTTCCACACTGGTACAGTAGGTTATTAATTTTTCGATAACCTATCATGTAAGCCTTAACACAAGTTAAACACACATGAAAATAAATTATATATAAATAAAATAAAATGACAATAAGTTTAAAACTGGAATAATTAAGTTGGTATAAGAGATTAATCTAGTTTAATCATAATGCATTATCTTTTCTTTGAGTAGTGGTAATAAAATATGAAAAATTAAAAACCTATTATTACAGTAAGTTCGAAAATAATTTTCTTAAGAGACCACGTATTCCTTAGCATAATGCTTGTCAAATACTTCTTGTAAATTTAATTGCTGGGATAAACATAAATATATAAATATTTCATTTAGTCAAAATTATTTCTATTGCTACTATCTTATCTGTCATGCGCGGTCTCCGGAGGAAACCACGATGCCATCATCGCGTGCAATTGTTTACACTCAAACCCATTGTGCTTTTATTTTCAATTTTAAAAATACTAAGAATCTATAATCCGGTATATTTTTAATGTATGATTGAATTTTAGATCGCTAATGCAGAAAATTTGCAGAGTACCTTAGTATTTCCTTAAGCCGTGACGCAGACGGACCGTTATCGAGGGCAAACCTACTGCAGACCTAACCAACGCCTTAGCCAATGACGTCGTCCTTATTTCAACAATGACGCTACATTTTGGTAAAGAAACAGAAAACTGTGTTAGTCAGAAAGTCCTAGTTTTTATGGGAGATAACTTGTTTAATATTTGTTTGATTAGATCAATATATTCTCCGATAGCATCCAGGGTTATTCCTACCTTAGTAGAAGTATTATTTATTCGTGAAAAGTAAATTGTTATTTCTTTTATTATTTTATGTCTTTTTTTTTAGTTATAATAAACTTATGTTGTTTATTATAATTAATTTACGATGTTTAGCTAATGCAGATGATCTTCCGATATTTTCAAAAACTTATTAAATCCATGGAAAAACTCGATAAAATACTACTTAAAAAAGGACTGCAAATTTCTTATGGAAAAAAATATATACATGTAAGGGTCTCCTTGATAACTTGACCGGAAAACCCATGTTACACAATTTGGAAAAAAAGTATCCGAATTAAATAATTGGACTAAATCGTAAAACGAACAAAGAGGGAGAAATTAAATCACAAAAAGCTTATAGAATCACATGTGATAAGTGGAATGATAAAATCATTATCCCGTAATGCATAACTACATTATTACATCACAATAGTAAAACCTGAAGCTTTAAATGCATTAGAGCACTCTAATCATCAGAGGCAGACCATTAACTAAAGACATAAAAATCTTTCGTACAATTTTTGTTGCGGGAATTCGGTTGAGACGGTAGTCCAATGGACATTAGAAGATTTAATCTTTTAGATTCCAAAAAATTAATCATATCACCTTGTCATTATCGACAAAAAATAGTAATAAACATGCAAGTTGAACGAATTCAATATCTAACCAAAGAAGAAAAGTGTAAAAATATTTTTTTATTTTGATAATAAGAACTGTAATATAGACGTTAAAAGATAAACATTTCAGAAAAATATTATCATATACACTAACTTGTAAAAGATAGTGGAAAGTGGCGAAAAGCTGATAAAACTTTTTGTTGCAGATAGTAATATAATAGATTATTTAATGAAGCTTCCATTTCTCACTAGATATACTCGTTTTAGGGTCCAAATAACCGAATCCCGCTAAAAGGACTTAAACATTTTTTATCTTTAAGATTATTTAATAGTTTTTAAATTGGTTTTAACAGACGAGGTAAGTAAAAGTCGTGTTTTTCCCGCACCAGTTTTTTTTTTTCAACTCTACATGTATTTACAAGTTCTTCAATTGATTTTAACAACATGTATAAGTAAAAGTCATGTGTCGTGCACACCAGTTTTTTTTTTTGTTTTTTTTAAATATGAAATCGGATGACGGATTATGATAAAACTAAATAAATGATAAAAACATTATAATACAAATATGTCAACAAAAAAAAGTTAATTATTTTCAACATTTACAAGTTTTCTTCCTCAATGAGTTGACTGTTAAATCAGAGTTTCATTACATAAATTCTTTAAAATATTTCCTTTGTTCCCTTTTTGAAATCAATGTCTCAATCGCCAACAAAAGCCTAAACGAATTCAATATCTAACCAAAGCAAAAAAAGAGTAAAAATATTTTTTCTATTTTGATAATAAGAACTGTAATATAGACGTTAAAAAAATAAACATTTCAGAAAAATGTTATCATATACACTAAGTTGTAAAAGATAGTAGAAAGTGACGAAAAGCTGATAAAACTTTTTGTTGCAGATAGTAATATAATAGATTATTTAATGAAGCTTCCATTTCTCACTAGATATACTCGTTTTAGGGTCCAAATAACCGAATCCCGCTAAAAGGTCTTAAACATTTTTTATCTTTAAGATTATTTAATAGTTTTTAAATTGGTTTTAACAGACGAGGTAAGTAAAAGTCGTGTTTTCCCGCACCAGTTTTTTTTTTTCAACTCTACATGTATTTACAAGTTCTTCAATTGATTTTAACAACATGTATAAGTAAAAGTCATGTGTCGTGCACACCAGTTTTTTTTTTTTTGTTTTTTTTAAATATGAAATCGGATGACGGATTATGATAAAACTAAATAAATGATAAAAACATTATAATACAAATATGTCAACAAAAAAAAGTTAATTATTTTCAACATTTACAAGTTTTCTTCCTCAATGAGTTGACTGTTAAATCAGAGTTTCATTACATAAATTCTTTAAAATATTTCCTTTGTTCCCTTTTTGAAATCAATGTCTCAATCGCCAACAAAAGCCTAAACGAATTCAATATCTAACCAAAGCAAAAAAAGAGTAAAAATATTTTTTCTATTTTGATAATAAGAACTGTAATATAGACGTTAAAAAAATAAACATTTCAGAAAAATGTTATCATATACACTAAGTTGTAAAAGATAGTAGAAAGTGACGAAAAGCTGATAAAACTTTTTGTTGCAGATAGTAATATAATAGATTATTTAATGAAGCTTCCATTTCTCACTAGATATACTCGTTTTAGGGTCCAAATAACCGAATCCCGCTAAAAGGTCTTAAACATTTTTTATCTTTAAGATTATTTAATAGTTTTTAAATTGGTTTTAACAGACGAGGTAAGTAAAAGTCGTGTTTTCCCGCACCAGTTTTTTTTTTTTCAACTCTACATGTATTTACAAGTTCTTCAATTGATTTTAACAACATGTATAAGTAAAAGTCATGTGTCGTGCACACCAGTTTTTTTTTTTTTGTTTTTTTTAAATATGAAATCGGATGACGGATTATGATAAAACTAAATAAATGATAAAAACATTATAATACAAATATGTCAACAAAAAAAAGTTAATTATTTTCAACATTTACAAGTTTTCTTCCTCAATGAGTTGACTGTTAAATCAGAGTTTCATTACATAAATTCTTTAAAATATTTCCTTTGTTCCCTTTTTGAAATCAATGTCTCAATCGCCAACAAAAGCCTAAACGAATTCAATATCTAACCAAAGCAAAAAAAGAGTAAAAATATTTTTTCTATTTTGATAATAAGAACTGTAATATAGACGTTAAAAAAATAAACATTTCAGAAAAATGTTATCATATACACTAAGTTGTAAAAGATAGTAGAAAGTGACGAAAAGCTGATAAAACTTTTTGTTGCAGATAGTAATATAATAGATTATTTAATGAAGCTTCCATTTCTCACTAGATATACTCGTTTTAGGGTCCAAATAACCGAATCCCGCTAAAAGGTCTTAAACATTTTTTATCTTTAAGATTATTTAATAGTTTTTAAATTGGTTTTAACAGACGAGGTAAGTAAAAGTCGTGTTTTCCCGCACCAGTTTTTTTTTTTCAACTCTACATGTATTTACAAGTTCTTCAATTGATTTTAACAACATGTATAAGTAAAAGTCATGTGTCGTGCACACCAGTTTTTTTTTTTTTGTTTTTTTTAAATATGAAATCGGATGACGGATTATGATAAAACTAAATAAATGATAAAAACATTATAATACAAATATGTCAACAAAAAAAAGTTAATTATTTTCAACATTTACAGGTTTTCTCCCTCAATGAGTCGACTGTTAAATCAGAGTTTCATTACATAAATTCCTAAAAATATTTCCTTTACTCCCTTTTGAAAATCTATGTCTCAATCGCCAACAAAAGCCAACACCATACTCTCTATTTATGCACTACCAAATATAGACATTCTAATTCTGCTTACCTGTGCACTGAGCTGCGTCGGATGGGAGGTGACGGGGTGGTCGAAGTGCGCGAAGTTCTTTGGCGTCAGCGGAGGGTCAGCCTTGATGTAGACGTCCTCCTCCTCCTTGTAGGTGTAGTATCCCGTGGCAGGTTCTTGGTAGGCTCCGCCGGGCGGGTAGTTGACGGGTTCCAGCGTCACGTAGCTGCCTTCGCCTTTGTCGTCCCGCTCGTACTTGACGGTGCCCTCTGTGGTGTAGTACCGTCCGGAGCCCGGGCTGTACCGCGCCGTCTCCTCCAGGCTGTACGTCTCGTCGTACGTCCCGGGCCGCAGCTGCACGATCTCGTACGGCACCTCCACTTCCTTGTTCCCTCTGTGCAAAAGCGCATGAGAATAAGCTGAATTCAAACTGCAATGTAAAAATGTATAACTATTGTAATTATAAATATATACAGGGTGTTTCATAAATGTCTCTTTATATTGTGAGAGCAGATAATAGACTTTAAGTGGAACAGAGAAGCACAGTCCGATTCTTAACGGTTAGAGAGAAAAAAGTGTTTTGCAGTTATCCATGGTTTTCATCTGAAAAAGTTTAATATACCTACCTATATTCCCGCAGGCACAGAAAAACTAGTGAAATCAGATGAAAGAAGAAAAATTAAGTAGAAGGTTAAAAAGCCAAACCCTCAAAATAAAAAAGTAATTGTCACAAATCGTCATGAAGAAACTTAAATGGTAATGTTTCTAAGAATATTTGTACATTTCATTACTCTTCTATCATTAGGTTTTAGATTCTCCAGATCTCAGAAAAACATTTTTTCGAATGAGGATCTTAAAATAAGAAGCAATGAAGAGGCCCCTGTGCAAACCCATACATACTGCTATATAGTAACAGTCTTCTACAAGGATGGAAGAGACCAGGAGGTCATTTATAGAGTCCAAAAGGCAAATAGAATATTCTGCCAAATAACCATGACACTCATTGGAAAACATCAGTTGAGTTGAGCAGGCAAGCCAAGATTCTGATGGCATATTTCATTTGGTAATTTGAGTAAAAAAAAAAAAAAGAAAAAAAAAATTTTTTTTATCTGTAGGTATGCAAATGGAAGAAAAAATGTTTAAAATTTTTCTAACAATATAGCTGTGAAATCCAGCATAAATATTACTTATTAAATATTATAAATACTACTAAAATATATATATATATATATATATATATATATAATATATATATATATATATATATATATAATATAATAACTTTAATTATTGTTATCAAATTGTGTTAAATTTAAATAAGCCTGACATGTTCTGATCGTCTCAATTACTCTGATATCTTCTGACTCAGATATCCGTTTCAATCCTTTCAAATCAGATTACTGTATGATATATTTATAAATATACAGGAAATACTCGTGCATGGAATATTGGCCAAAGAAAGGTTAGAAAATGTGGTTGAAGTTCTGAGTAAAATAAACAGAATTGACGTTCAATCAATGACGCTAAACAGCTGATAAGGCCCTGAATGTAGCCTACTCTGGAAGTTATTTGACGTATATATACACACATCTATGTACATGTGTTTGTATATGTGTTGTGTGTGTGGTGTGTGTGTGTGTGTGTGTGTATTTTTTATATATATATATATATATAATATAGATTCATTATTACCTGCAAGTCTACTACGACGTAGATGAATACTACCTATCTATCAAGTCTGTAAGCAGCGAAGGGGATAGCTTAGTTTAGGTGACAGGAAAATAATTAGTAAAGATAAGGTTCAATCACACACGCAAAAGTTTTATCAACGTTCATTGACCATTTTAAAAAATTGAATTACACTATTTTCCAAAATATTTAGAGTTACAGTAAATTTAAAGTAATTTCATTGTTCTCTCTTGTGTTATGATAGATTTATCAGATTATGATAGTTTTCATAGTCATTATTCAGACTCAAATTTCAATATTCAGGGGAAAAAATAATAAAATATTTTTTATAAAACCTCCAGGAATGAAAAATAAAATTTAGATGACAGTTTGAACGCTATGCCACGAATTACGTTTCAGTCTTGTCTTATTTAAATTATAGTATTTGCTGCAGTAAATCATGTGGGGTTAAACTGTATAAATCATTGTACCACGCGTGAAAGAAAATATCACCTCTGTTTTCCTGGTAAAAATACTTCTCAATATTAATCGTATTTCAAAAAAAGGTCGAATTACGAAAGGAAACCGTTTCTACCGGAGCTTGGAGGCCTTATTTGAACATTTCAAAAATATTTAATGTAAACAGTTTATAGACCCAATAGACTAATTTAGACTAATTCAGTAAATATTATTGAATATCGATAGTAAGTTTTTTTAAAATGTAAAAAAAATTCTTTACATACACAAAAGGAGAATGTCGTGACAAATAAACAAATCTTATATGAATATAGCTACTTAAACAGAGGAATTTCGATTTTAAACTTAACACGAATTAATACTTCATTTGTTTTATGTAATACCATAATATGAGAATTAGTATCTATCAAGATCAAAACTCTCTCTATATATATATTCATATAAAACGTGGACGATTTAGCGTTATAACATTCTGCTAAGCCGCATAGTGGAAAATATGAACGATTCAGGAGAACAAAATTCTGAAATTTGTCCATATTTAACCAGATTACGGAAAAAAATATAAGAAAATCTAATTAATTTTTGACGAGATTTGCGAGTGCATAGTGGTCAAAAAATCAAATTTATTTGTTAAAATCTAAAACTTCCCTACATTTTACGTTTGAAGTCCCAGAATACAGGAAAATCATTAAAAAAATCTAGTTATCGGCTCGGAGTGGCTTAACCCTGCTAATAGATGTATTTTAAATTATTTAGGAAACTCTTCAAATTATATATTGTAAAACTTTTCATTCGGAGTATGGTGTCTGAAAAAAAGTATGTATCGCCCAAAACGCAAAAAATGTTTGCAACATTTAAAGTCTAGAAGGATGAAAAAAATCCTTGGGGTAACTTAGGGGTTATATAGTTTTTCGTTATTGAATTCGCAATGTATATTCAATAACGAGTGTGGAATTAATGTAATCAATGTAATCACTGTAAAGTGACTCTCACGGTGAGTCATATTTTTGAGGACTGTCCACGGTACAGAAGAGAAATTGAAAAATGTGGGGTACCACGCCATGTCACTGTTTGAGCGATAATGAAGCAATTATCAGCAGTGCCATCAAGTCTATAAAGAATATTCGTCTGTTCCAGCAAATATAACATAAATTTTCTTATTCTTTTTGTATTATATATATATATTATATAGAATGTATATATAATTTCATTTATATTATTTTTTCTTCTTCTTCATCATTCAGTTTAAACTAAAATTCAATTTTATTTATTAATACTTAAATTATTATTATTATTTTACTTTATATATATATATATTATATATATATATATATATATATATTTTTTTTTTTTTTTTTATTATTATTATTTTTTTTTTTTTTTTTTTTATATTATTGATTATTTTTATTATATTCGTGTTTTATTTGTTATTATCAGTTTTTTGTTTGTTATTTATTATTATCGTTAATTTTGTTTATTTTATTTTTATTATTTGTGAATGTTACTGTATTGTTCGTTTGTTTTAGTATTTTGTTCGTTTTTTTCTTTTTCCTGATACCATCATTTTGGTAAATCGTTTTTCCCTTTATTTTGTTTTTTGTAAAGATGTGAGGGCGATAATAACCATCAGCAGTTTTTTGCCCTTAAAATTAAAACAACAACAACAACAACGAGTGTGGAAATACAATGTCTTACCTATGTTAGCATTGTCCATTTTTAAATAAAAGAAAAAAGACTTTGCACTACACACACTTTGAACATAATAAATGTCCATCGAGTAAAGATATGCCAATAATGCCATTGCTAATTATTAGGCACTTGTGTAAACAGGAATGATTCACTCATTTACTATTTATTTACAAACACAGTACAGCGGGAAATATTAGTATTTAGCATCTTACCAACTAATAATAAAAAGTTCAAGCGCTCAGAAATTCCAAACTTTTGAATTGACTGTTGTCCACCTAGATCGGTGATTTTGCCGTGTGTGAACCGTGACACGATAACTTGGTTGTACATTCATGCACGAATATGAGACTAATTATTAGTGCAAATTGCAAGTTCTTCGTATTGCTGTAAGCTAATTGTTTTTAGACTCTTTATTTTTTAATATATGTAATAAAGATGCGATAAGCTATTAAAGAAATGGTCATGTTTTTGAGACCTGTTTATGTTGAATTATTTTAAAATATTGTTTCTTAATGAAAGTTCATTGATTTAAATTATACCTCAAAGTATTTCTATATCAATCTTGCTAATCTATACTATTCAAAACAATTTTTTTCTTAATAAACTCGTACGTTTTTTACTAGTATTTTGACATTAAAATTTAATTTATATCATATATAAGGTAAATATATTGGAAAGATTAGTCTAAAAATTGGAATGTTTACCCCGAAACATAAACAAAAAGGATGCGTATTAAAATGTAACTTTCGTATTGCATTAAATAAATAAATAATAAATGTATCATTTCATGATTTCTGCTGAATTCAGTTTTGCAAGTCAATCCCATTAAAATATAACTACGATAATTCCGGAATACCATCAACAAATTTGCATTAGTTTTCGAATTTCGAATCGATTATGAGATATTGACATAGATCAATTCCGTGCATTACCGTCCTTTTAACTACGTATCTCATTACAAACGATTCAAAAGTAAAGCTTCAGTAGAATTTATGTTAAAAAAAAAGGACATGAATTATTATATAATTTTTATATGTATACTATTCCAAGATTATATTTTAGATTTTTTTTTTTTGTTTTGTTCCTTTAAGTTAGAACACTAGTATATAAATCTCTGTTCGTTAAAGAAAAATAAAATAAAATAGTTAATTTTAGTTTAAACAAAAGGGTTTTCTCTTTTTTTAAGTTCATTGGTTATTTAAAAAAAAAAAAAAAAAAAAAACTTGTTCAGGTTCATAAACAACAGTAACACACGATTGTTCGATTTAGGAGGTTTCAAAGAAATATAAATTTTCTCTCTTCTTTTTTTATGGATTAATTTTTAATTACAAATACATATTTTATCCCAATATTTTATTTTTAGTTAATATTTTTTTTTTCTTGTTCCGAAATATGTCGAGTAGTATTAAAAAAAATTATCTATTCTATTAACAAAAACATAGGTACACAAATAATAATTTGTTTAACAACCTCGGCGGAAACATGTCCGCTGCGGACAATTTCACCGGAAACATGTTTGTTGTCGTAGGAAGGTTTCACTGTACTGAATTTCTATGTAAATTCCTTCACTCCCCACCACTATTTTTTTTCAATTATATTTTGTATTGACAATCACATCCCTTCAACAGAATAATTTATTTTCAGTTAGTTTGTATTTCTTACGTTTGGTCTACAAATGTGTTACTGTCGCACGCTGTTAAAATAGAGTACTGTTTTAAAATTAAATGATAATTCGCGGTTTATATAAAAGTTACTGCAGTGAATAAAATATTAAAGTTAAAAAAAATAAAATGTTAACCAATATAGATAAATGAATTCCAAGCAACCTATCAATTTAAAATATCTTTTATTTCTGTAACAATAAAAAAATTGATTGACGTAGACATATGCTTTCAGAACGTTTCGCTCTTTTATCTGGTTTTACAACGCAATATTATATAATTATTCGTCAGCTAGGTCAAAATTTAATAAAAATAAATAATTTTTATACGATCAGTAGCAGTTTTTATTTTTCAAAAACTATAAACAACGTAACACAGAACAAAGTTTTCTATTTTATAGTATATATCTTACAATAAATAGTTTATGTAAAAAATAAGGCATTCAAATTACTCCAGCACTATTTATAAAAGACCACTACGTTTCAGCTATTACACATGCCATTTTCAGATCGAAACAATATAAAAATATTTCCTTTATCTACTACGTATTTCAACCTTCACCTTAAAAATCAATACTTAAAATATATGTTAACAGTAGAGACTTGTATGAGCCGTTACTTGTTCCTTAAGTCCATTTATACTTTAATTTAGTAATTTATTATTAGTAAAGTCCAAAAGCAATGATGAAGCTAATTTTAGTCAATTAGTATTAAATATGTTTACCTAAGTGTTTGGACAATTTCATTTGTTGAATAATCACTAGATTTAATTAATGTAGTGAATTTAAACTAAAAATATATCAATTGAATTGTAAATGGAATGATGCCATAAACGGCAATAAAATATATATTTTTATAAAATCTATGTTAATAGTTAATACTAGTAAATTGTTAGTTTTATACACTAATATATTGTTATTATAGTTTAGAGTATATACTAGTATAAGTTTATAATAAAAGTCATAAGAAAAAATAATCCTCTACAATATAGAAACAATGAAATATGCAGTCGTTCAGGAGGGACGTAAATCTGTGGTTCTGAGCCTGTGAGATGTCAGTCACTCGTTAGAGATCCTAATCCTAATTAAACCTGGTTTGGCAAAATCTAGGACTCCCACTGTAGCATCTTCCGATTATCCACAGTTGCATAAAGTGACGTCATATGAAAAAACAACAAACAAAAATTAAATAGTTAAGACTGTTTATTACTAACCTTTCGACTCATATGGTTGGTCTTCGTCAGGTCAATTAGTTACTAACTATGTTGGCACTAAGTGGTTGAGGTGTTACATTGTTTCTTTATCGTTACCCGGACTATCAAATTTATCTTCCTTATAAATTTATTAACGGACAACTATTCATATTCACACTTGTGTTTGGGCGAAAAGGGCTTAAGTCTTCATTTTTATGAAATTACGTTTTGTTGATTTCAAATAAATGAACATATAATATTTTAATAACACTCCTTTATTTCCATTTTGTTTCTCCCTACGTTTCGGCCTTTGCCATTTTCAAGGGTTCTAACAACATCACTTATTTTAAAATCAAAAGATAATCAACTTTAGTTTTTACTTTGTTATATAACAATTTACATACATTTAATTCTTCCTTTATATCTATTACAGGCTAGTTCAGCCTGTAAAAGATATTCTTTAAAGATGACAAAATATATGTTATACATATGCAATATAAAGGAAGGGTTAAAGGTATATAGTTTGTTATATAACAAAGTAAATACTAATGTTGATTATCTTTTGATTTTAAAATAAATGATGTTGTTAGAACCCTTAAAAAAGGCAAAGGCCGAAACGTAGGGAGAAAAAAAAAGGAAATAAAGAAGCGTTGAGTGAAAATCATTTTTTTTAAAAGAGTCTAGAATTAATTTTTTTTTTTTTAATTTGTATTTTATTATAAAGCATAGCCCGTTCTGAGATGATATAGTGATTCGTTAGTGACGAAATACTGAAATGACTTTGGATAATCGCCTCGTAAACTACGCATTCCAAGACCTAAGCCCTTTGTTAAAGACGTCAGTGAATAATAATAATAATAGCTATAAATAATGAGGATTTAGTCTAGTTTAAATGTTTTAATACTACTAAACTTTCAAGCCATCATCAGGGAAGTGAGAACTGGATTCTTGCTTTGACTTATTAGTTCTTACATACTTGGGGCTGAAACTTAGAAAATATTAAAATATTGTTTACCAGACTGATTCCTTGTTATTTCTCCCCCAAAAGGCGACACAACACCCTAAACATATAGATATATATACACAATACTACTCACTGCTCTTGTACGGGTTGCTCCGGTGATGGAGTGGTCTCGTGCTGCGGACTGGTGGTGATTGTCCCCGAAGTGGTTATGGTTCGCTGCCGGATGACTCCAGGCTCCTGCTGTTCTTGTTGCTGTTGCTGTGCCTGGACCTGCTCTGCCGCTGGAGGCTCCATGTTCTGGAACCACCAATATTCGGGCCTCAGTACCTCAGCCATGCTCACTCAAACACAAACTGACAGGAGGTCGGCCCGTAGGCTAAGCTATATACCGTCCCCTCCTTTCCCCCCACCACTCCCATGGCACCCCATTCTCCGGGGTTGCCCCGTCCCTATTGGCCAATCTGGAATCCCGATTTATTTTTTGCCAATGCTCGGCCTTTTCCATCTTATTGCCACTATATTCCATTATAATTTAATTTTTCTTTAAATAATATAGTTGGTAATTTTTGTTTTGAAAGCGTAAAACCCTATTGGCTATCTATCCCTTAATATTATATTATCTTACAGAAAAGAAAAAAAAAATTACTAAAAGGTTATATAGCAATTACTAAAGATTATACTATTTTGTTTATATATATATATATATATATATATATATATATTATATATTATATATATATATATTATATATATATAAACAATTTTATTATTTTTTTATTATCATATGAAATATTTCACCAAGGAAGGTACATCTCAGTTAAATATTTCAAGTAAAGGACAGTTGAACAATGCTTTATTTTTAGGTAAGTTCATTATAGATTATGTTTGTAATTCAATACATTATTTTATGTCCTACAAATTGTAATTAATAAAATTTTATTTTTAGCATCGTTTAGCTCCTAAGTAATTTAACATAGAAGGAGAATTTTATATATATATATAAGAACATTCTTCTCTTGAACAGTAATTTATTTATCGAAATTTAACATTTCTAATATTTTTTCCTTTCACTTACCTATAAATTCCATACATATCAAAAGAAAACATTTGCCTCCTCAGTCCAAAAGACCAAGTTCAGTAATAAAGTATTTGAGTGACCGCTCGCTTGTTTGTGTATTAAATCTAAACGATGCCGAAAAATCGTACGAAACTGAAGTTCTATATTTAAGACAAATGTACAACCGAGATGTTACAGCAACTTTTTCACGAAAATCAGCATAAAAGAATTGCTACTTTATACACTTTTTTCCCGATTTTTCTCCAAAACAGCTATAAAGATGTAAACTTTAATGGGGTTCGATTTGATGTAGGTTTCATTATGATTGAAATAGTGTAACAGGGTTCAAATGCCGATATTTAAAATTTTCTTTATCTAAAGTTTTGTATTTGTATATTCTAAAAAAATAACCATATCAACTTATCAGTGTTTATAAAAAATAAAAAAAAGGCTAAATATACAAGTTGAACTAATTTGATAACCAACTTAAAGATAAAAGGGGAAATGTTTATGGTATTTTTTATGAGCATAAGAATAGTAATATTATGCATCTATAATATACCGTTGGAAAGCTGCAGATTTTATTAAAAAAATATCTGCTTATTTACAAGAGATGTGGAATGCCATGAGAAGTGACGATTAGGGCATAAATTAAGGTATTATTTTGCATAAGAATTTTATATTGTTATATTGGCTAATCTAATGCATATGTTTCCAATGAAATTGATATTAACAACCGAGGTAAGTGAAAGTCGTGTTACCCGCACCAGATTTTTAAATTTATTATCTGACATTTCGAAGCTTTTTTTCATTTTCACAATGTTGATAAAAACTTCCATATTTATTCCAATATAGGACATTTATATTAGTACGTTTACTTCTTTTGTTTATTATTGTATAAACGTCAATAAATTAAAATGAAACTGTATTATATATATTATTACTTACTTTTAAAAACAATTCCATTCTCTTCCCTATTATCTGAACATTTTACAATAAAAGAAAGAAAACGTACTAATATAAATGACCTTTATTGGAATGAGTAAGGAAGTGTTTATCAACCTTGTGGAAATTATGAAAGGTTCGAAACGTCAGATAATAAATAAAAAAATTATTAGAAAATGTAAAATTTCTAATGAATCAATTATCTACATTTTATAGAACAAAGTGCCATTTAACACCATTTTCTGGTCATCGCAGTTTCAAAACGACTATGGTTGTGAAGTTGAAATTTCTCTTGGAGGTCCGTCTCACCGTCTAGTTGTGCAATTGACTGGTTTGGGAAAATTCGTCCTCTAAGTGATTGAAAAAAATTTTTTCTAAAACGTAAAACAAAATTGGTATCGAATAACCCAAAAACTATACGCAACCTCAAAAACTATAAGTACTCATTTGAATGACAAGCACATATCTAACCTCCTGGAAGAAAAATCGTCTAAATCTGATCAGCAATAGCATAGATACTAAAATACTTATAACAAATATATTTAGGTATATTTCGTTTCATAGCCACGTTTCGTGTGTAGGTTTCTATCCAGTTAATATGTTTCATTGTTGTTGGTTTTTTTATAATGATCAATAGGCTGAAAAAGGTTTAAGTTTTGAAAAAAAAATAATAGAACTTAGTTATGAATCCTAAAAAAAAAAAATAAATGCGTGCTTATTCTGTTGGAAGGATACACCCTCGAGTGGAAAAAAATACGCATTTATGTTACAAAGAAGTTACGATGCTATAGAATGATAATGTTTTGAAGCAAAAATGTCAGTATTAGATAATCAGGGGTATGACTACTTGCTACTGGTATGTTATTGTAGATAAAACTGAATAAAATTAATATCTGACAATCAACAATAATCATTTATTTGTCGTACATAGACATAGCTAAAAGTTTAACTCACTGCTATCTCAGGTATATTTATATAGTATATCCTCACCTGACACAGTTATTATGAACAACTTGGTTAATTCGCAATAATTAAAAAAAAAAAATTGTTGCGTGCAAAGCCACGAGGTACAGCTAGTATATTATATTATAATCTAATTATTTTTCATTTGTAAAAGGTCAAATAGTTTGCTGTTCTCTTCTGGTTCTAATTATTATAATTATTGTGAACCTCACCTAACACAGTTATTATAAAAAAAATTCTTAATTAGCAGCAATTAAAAAAAAAAAAATGAAACAGTCGCGTGCAAAGCCGCGAGGTAGCAGCTAGTTGTTTAATTAGAGAGTGTTCTTTCATTGATTTATATCAATATATTATACTCTTTATTAAATCGATTTTAACATACCATAAGAAAAACAATCCTAGCAAAATAAAAATAGAAGAAATCCATTAATAAAATAATACCAAACATAAACATTAAATAAAGGAGGACCTCAATTTCATCCGTATGTTTGTAATTCATTAGCTATATATATATATATATATATATATATATATATATATATATATTATACTATTGTTTTTTTTCAATTTGTATTTATTTATATTAAATTTTGTTTTTTTTAATATATAAACCATTACACAATATATACACTATACAATATATAAGTCAATATATATAAATATATATATATAAAAAAAAAACTATAATTAGATAAATACAAATAAATGAAATAAAGAAGTAATAAATACATTAACATCATACACACATCATAACTTTAGGTATATATTAATTTTTAAAAAATTCCCCTTCCTATTCGTAATTCATAATAGTAAACTTGAAAGTTACAATAGCCCTTGAACAATGTATTTAGCTAAATTATGTAAATTGGAATAGTTTATAAATATTTTGCTTTTAAGCAGCTAAGAAAATATATTATAATGAATTTGTCTAGTTATATTCGACCAAAAATTAATATTGATTGTATAAATTTCAATATTTACTAACAAGTTGAGAATTAACAATTTCTACTAACAAGTTCATTGTTCAGTTTTTTTAAATTTGAAATTCATGAATACTGTTTTTTCTCTAATCGGAATTACCATATTTTTTTCATTTTGAAGTTATTTCAATCATTAAATTCTGAACGATATGCTATTTGTTTTGATCAGTCCGTGAAAAATTGAACATTTTAATGGTTTATGTTTTATCTTAATTGCAAATAATTATTAAGCAATCAAAAAGAAATACAAAATAATAAAAAGGTTTTATAAAGGGATGAAATGAAAATCTATTGATGGAAAAAATTTATTTATGAATATATATTTTATAAAAAATTTAATCTTAAATGCCCGCTCTACCTTAGTTTTGAAATAAATTTAAATTTACAAGTACTACGCTTTTTTTTTTTTTTTTTTTTTTTTCACTAGAAAATTCAGACGTTGATTTCCAAAAAGTACTATATATCCAAATCCAGAAAGCACATATTATATTATTAAACCAACTTATTTAAATTCCTTTCGCATTAAAATCGATATTTTTTTTTTCTACATTTAATAACACTATATTAAAGTTATGAAATGAAATGTTTTAGTATGATTTGGAACGAAACTATATGTGTAACTAGTACCTTTAGAAAATAATTGTATTTCTAAATCCGTTTTTGGAGGACATAACTTTTCATTAAAATAAAATTTAGATAACACTAAATAATGAGAATTTAAATATGTCAAAAATCAATTTTATAAAAAATTCCCTTTAGTATCTTTTGGAACTCAACGTCACTATTTAATACTGACATCTAAAATTACCTTGTATAACTTCATTAATCCGACCGCATGCAGTAAAACTACTTTTTATCTTTTTTCACTATTTTTTAAAATCATTTTGACCGCCACCCGAACCATCTAAATCTCATCACACACTTACTAATAGGCGTATAAATTATTTATTTTATTAGATAGAACAGATATATGATGTTAGTAAGTTGACGACCAAAATATTATTTGTTAATAATAATTATATGAAAAAAAGTATGACGTGTTAGAAAAAATGATAAATTACACCCTATCACTGGACATTAGCCGTGCTCTGAACTCCAATAGACATCAATCCTAAGGACTTAATATCAATTTTAATATTAATACTCAGAAAGCATTGTCTTACAGGGTAAGCATAAAAAAAGGTAAGATATGTCAGTCGTTTAAGAATCAGCAGCGAAGAGAACATAAAACTTAATTTGAAAATAAAACATTATTACTTACACAAATAACACTGCAATATCTGGGACCAATTTATATACCAATATTCTTTTCCACTGTACAAAATTTAATAAATATAGAGAGAAATATCTGGACAGTATATAACAAATTTGTGACCAACGAAACATTTAGAGAATTCTTAATATTAATAATGTTGATAAATTAAACAAAATAATTTTATTAATATATCTCAATGTAAATATAATTCTTTGTAAATTAGAAAAGAAGTATTCATTTTTATTATATATTATTTTGTTCACTTTTGTCATTGTCACAATTATTGTTTCTATTAATATATTTATTATAATTTTTATGATTTGTTATTTCTTTAATTATATAATTAATATTTTATTAGAAGTGTCAGATTTTTGAAGAATTGTATTAAGCTTATTTATTATTCTATTTAAAATTTTTTTATATTATTATCTATCTATCTTTAAAAATTATATGACATCTCGTTTAATAAATTTATATACAACATTTTACTCTTTATTGTTGACAAAAAAAATTTTTATCACGTCATATAAACAGCACAAGTTTTAATTAAATAATTTCCTAGATCAATATTGAAACAATATTAACAATATTTTTCTTTTATGAAAATTTCTGAATTTTAGCTTTAGTTCACAGGTAGAATTTAATAATTTTACATTAGAATAAGTAATTAATATTAGATGTAACAGACATATGGTGTAAGTAATTCGATGACGCAAAATATTAACATAAATAATAATAATATGATATCACTTTTTATGTATTGTATTCATATGCAACATTTTACTATTTATTGTTGACAAATACTTCGAAAACTGTTTTTATAACGTCATTAAACACCACGAAGTTTTAATCAAATAACTTCCAATGATAAAATATTGAAAACTTATAAGAACTATATTTTGCTTTTATGAAAATTTCTAAATTTTAGCTTTAGTTCACAGGTAGAAATTTAATAATTCTTACTTTTATTTAGCAATATCCTTATGAAAAACAGTGTAACAAATCAATCAAAGATATGAAAAGACGTTGGAACAAGTAAACAAGACAATAAAACCTTATTGACAATCGCTAGGTAAAAGGTTAAAGGGATGCCGTGACGTCAAGGGTGACTCACCCAAGGGTTTTGTTTGCTCAGGTTAAGTTCTCGCTATCTATGGTATACTCAGGTCTGATTCACTTGTTTCAATTGTATTGCAGGATTGTGTTTCTTATCTTCTTTTACCGACTTCTGCATGTAATTGCATGCGTGTAAGTCTTGTCCTTTTCTCCCGTGCCTTTCCCAAAATAAGGGATCGAAGTCAACAATCCAGCAGGTTAAGATAATTTCAATTATTAATTTAATTTAATTATTAAAAATATTGGGTTGTTTCACATGAAATATTCGTTTTTATAGTTTCTGAAATACATAAAGTATTTTGCAGGTATCTGTTGTTTTCTTCCGAATGTTTACATATTTAAAGTAAACAGTTACTAATCCTCTACCTTTGTATTATAAACATTAGCTTCCCAATCAATTACCCACTTTTTAGTATACCCCCAAATATGAACATGGAAACACGCGATTTTCGAGTGATATTTTTGCCATTCGCCGTCGGTTTGCTATGTTTTCAGCTGGGGATACCGACTTGGAAAACTTGCCCCGAGGAAGACCTCCGTCCGTAATAGACAACGATGTCCTCAAACATACAATAGAAGGAAACCCCTACCAGTTACCCTAACAGTTAAAGGACTCTCAGCACAACTAAATGCAAGTGCATCTACCGTTTCCAGACATTTAAAGTGTATTGGGAAAGTAAAAAAGCCCAATACATGGGTACCTCAAGGTCTCACTGAGCGGCATGTTTCAAAACATACCGTGCAAAAATTGAAAGAACTGGGCACTGAATTGAAAGTTCTTCCGCACCTACCATATTCTCCCGACTTGTCGAATTGAGTCGTGTTAAAAATATTTTAACTTTGCCGACGTTTTGGCTCAAACAAGTGAGCCATCATCAGGGCATGAGTGAGCCATGTCAAGCATAAGCTGGAGTTTTTAAACACTTATATAAACATAAAATGAAGTTTATGCTTAACAAGGCTCACTGATGCCTGATGATGGCTCACAAGCTTGAGCCGAAACGTCTGCAAAATTAAAAATATTTAGAAAAAGACTGACTCCTGATTATTCCACCTATAATTAATTTATTTTCATTTTCAAATAATCATAAATAAATATAATATACAATATTTTAGTTTAATGGATTTATTGTTTTCCTTGAAAGTTTTTTTTTTAATATATATTTATTTTAAATCAGATGTTAAATTAATGAAAATTTAATGCCCATGATTTGCCATTTAACTGAAAATACAATGGCAATTGATTAGTATTAATGACGAAGATAGCCGGTATATAACAAGAAGATAGGTAAAAAAGACATATGACATAAAAATTATTGTGTTATATTTTTTGATTGAATAAGAAATTGTTTTTTGTGTGTATATTGTTAGCAATGTGTTCTATTTTTATTTAATGGATTATTATTAATACAAGCTGTACTAATATGTGTGTGTCAGTTGTTTAACTGTATTAAACAGTGGATATCCCACGCAACCTTTTGATGTTTGCCGCCACGTTGGTTTTACAATGGAAACGGTAAGGATTTTACTCTGAGTTGAGGAATTTACAGTTGAATTTATGTGGCTGGATAACTTTACTAATCTTCAGTCTAGAATTTCTGGATCTTTTTACTTTTATCTACCGATATAAAATGTATAATATGGGAAAGTTTTGCGGTTTTTAAAGTTTTTAAACCAAGGTTTTCAAAAGAAATACACGTTTTATATCAGCTTAGCCAGAAAAGATAGATATTTGGCGAGCGCAATTTCGATTGAAACATGTATTTTATTATATAATCTATAATAATCAGTTACAATATATAATTATCGGCTTTTCATTTCTCTCCATTAACTTTTATGATTTCGTCTATTAGATAATATAATTTTTTTTTTTATCTTTAACTTTCCAACAGTTTATAATACATCTATATTACTTATCCTGTGTTTAAAAACACAAAAATTGCATAAAAAAATATGTTTGCTCTTTTCTATTTTACTTGATTATTTAATTCGCTCAACTTGTATATTTAGCCGTTATTTATCAATGTCAACAAGATGATATGCTTAATGTTTTTAAATCTACTAAATTAAAGATATTTTATAGAAAGAAAATTTAAAATATCAGCATTTAAGCCCTGCCAGGCTATTTAAATAAGAATTAAACCTACATCAAATTGAAGCCAATTAAATTTTACATCGATATAATGAGTTTAATTAAAATCGTAAGAGCCGTTTTTGAGAAAATCGTAAAAATGTGCAAAATACATGGTATAAAGTGGCACTTCTGGTTAGCAGATTTTGTTGAAAAAGTTGCTGTAACATCTTGGGTGTATAGTTAGTTTAAATATGAAATTTCAGTTTCATAGGATTTTACACGTTGACACGCACATACGGACACACAGAACTTTTTGGGGGACTTGGTCATTTGGACTCAGGGGACCCTAAAATGTGTATTTAAAATTTTCACGATCGAAATATTGGGTTGTTTCACATGAAATGTCCGTTTTTATAGTTTCTGAAATACATAAAGGATTTTGCAGGTCTCTGTTGTTTTCTTCAGAATGTTTACATATTTGAAGTAAACAGTTACTAATCTTCTACCTTTGTGTTATAAACATTAGCTTACCAATCAATTACTTTTTAGTATACCTTCAAACATGAACATGGAAACACGCTATTTTCGAGTAATATTTTTGTACAAGTTTAAACTCGACCATTCAGCAGCTGAGGCCGCTAGAAATATTTGCAAGGCGTTTGGGGAAGGGAATGTTAATGAACGGACCATTCGCCGTTGGTTTGCTAAGTTTTCAGCTGGGGATACCGACTTGGAAAACTTGTCCCGAGGAAGACTTCTGTCCGTAATAGACAACGATGTCCCCAAACATACAGTACCGTTTCCAGACATTTAAAGTGTATTGGGAAAGTAAAAAAGCTCGATACATGGGTACTTCATGATCTCACTGAGCGACAGCAAGGCCCCAAGTTTTAAAACATACCGTGCAGAAATTTAAAGAACTGGGCTACGAAGTTCTTCTGCACCCACCATATTCTCCCGACTTGTCTCTAACATATTACCACCTGTTCAGGAATTTAGACAACTTCGTCAAAGGAAAACTTTTTGAAAATGATGATTAAGTGAAAAGTGCGTTTTCAGATTTTGTTTCACTTCAAAGCTCAGAGTTTTTCAGTTCGGGGATAAAAAAGTTGGTGTCACGTTGGGAAAAATGTGTAGAAAAAGAAGGTAAATACTTCGAATAAAATTATTTTGTTTTCATATCGTATTTTTAATAAAAATCCTTATCTTGAAAACGAACATTTTATGTGACACAACCCAATACTTTCCCTTACTATATATTTCATATATTGGTAAGTGAAAGTAAAAAGTAATATTTGATGTTATTATCTGAATTTTTTTTTTTAAATTGCCTATCTTCCCTCCCGCTAATTTCGTGAACTCTTACAACACCTGGCGAATTTTTACCTACCTTTTTTCTCACTGTGAAGAGCGAGCGGTACCTATTAATTTAAAAGGAGGAAAGCTTGGAGCACCTAGTTACCAAAAAAGTTACAAAAAATTTTTCACAAGTTTTAGACGCTAGTGATGGGTTTTCCAAAATCTCTTTCTACTCTCATTCTTAGTTTTTTATTTTATTTATTTTTTGCTGGAATAATCAAGAAACCTTCGAGAAAATTTAATTTGAAATGATTATGCTAATCGTGAAACAAACCGCATATATATATATATATATATATATATATATATATATAATGTTGATTAGTTAAATGGTCGTTATTTATAAGACTTTGTTAACATTAATTTTTGTGTTGAGCGTTCCCCATCTCTGATTTAAGACGCTTAAATAAAAAGCAAGCGAGTTCATAACATAATTTATGGTCTTGTTTATTTGCTTCTTTCTACTGCAACGATCCCTCGAATGTGAAATTTCATCGAGGCACAACACCTATGTAAAAGAGTTGATTCAACATTTAGTCTGAAGGAATCCGTAATGCTTAAACATCACAACTAAAAAGGTGTGAAATATAATGAATTACTAGTAAATGGAATGATTAATAACGAATCAAGGAGCCACTGTTGTACCATAATTATCGAATATATAATGAATATTTTGCTTTTCTAAAAATATTTAGGTTTAATTTGTGTCTGCGTTTACTCAGATTCGCATATTTTTAATTACTGTATCACAACTTTTGAACTTTTTAAATTTTCTCATACCAATCTTTTGGCTACCTAGGGATCCCAAAAATATTCAAGCTATTTTTTATTATACGAGCAAATGATTATTTATTTAAACTCATGTTCTATTTAAAATAACTTATGAATAATAACATTTTATTACGCAATGGTTTATTATTTTAAAATAACAATATTAGGGTATAACTGTTTATAAAGCTGTAGATGGGGAATTAATTAATACGAAAAGCAATAAATAATTAAAAGGAAAATAGTATATCATCGCTCATTATTTCAGACGCTATATCTCTGCAAGTTCTTAACCAATTTCAATGATTCTTTTTTTCATTTTGTCGACAGTTTAATTCTCTATAAAATATCCATTTTTTTTTGTATTTATTTATTAGGAGAAACGGATTTTTTTTTATACGTTATTCGGGTTCTACGCATCTTGAAACGTGAGCCCTTAAGGAGAGTATGTTTTTTTTTGTTCGATTACAAAGTTTCATTATTTAAAATAATTAACCAATATAAAATTCATCGTTAGTGATAAAATAAAAATACTATTTAGCTGTCATTGCTTGTTTCTTAAATACTACGTTTTTTATATTCTATATCTAATATTATTTTAAATATATTTTTTATTATTACTTTATTATAATTGATTAATTTTATTCAGTTCCACACAATTTCAGTTAGTGAGTACTATACTCACTTTTATCTAAATCTTCAAAATTAAAAATTAGACAGAAACTGAATACATACACATACCTTCTTAAGCCAATATGGACTTACGCTTCACAGATTTTTGGTTCAGCAAAAAAGACTCACATACAAAAACTGCAAAAATTTCAATCCAAAATTTTAAGACTGATAACGACAGCTCCTTGGTACGTAAACAACAGAACCCTACATACGGACTTACAACAACCAACAGTTGACCAACATATACGAGCACTCTATACTCGTTTTCACAGTAAACTTAACGGACACGACAATAGACTGATTAACGACATGTCAATAGCTGAAATGCCAGTCAGAAGAAGGCTAAAGAGAGGCTGGATGAGGGACCTCCTCGAATAAAATAAAGCCATGGAAGGGGTGCTGCTGGGCATTTTCCTTCTTCATGCCTACCATGCCTGGATCTCAATTTGTACAGCACATTTACTGATTGTCAGATACATTCTGACAGGCGTGAATATAGATTTAAAGAGAAAAAAAAAAAAAAAGTTCCACACAATTTATTCTGTCTCTCTTATAATTTATTTTCTTAATTAGTTTATTGCATGTAGATTCAATTAGTAAATAAAAATATAATTAACTATTTATTGCCTATTATATTTTAGCAATAATAGTAAACAGAGTATTTTATTATTTTTTAAGTTCGCATCTGAATTCCCCAATGGTCAACTTTTTATATTCATTATAATAAATGTATTTATATTAAAAAAAAATTAATAAATAAAATTTTGTAAAGTAAATGTTTATACAATTTTTTTTTTTTTTTAAATATTTCTACAACCAACCCGTCTCGCACACTTGAGTTGTGTACATTTTGTTTAAAAAATTTGGTAGTCAAAGAAGTTTTTTAGATATAAAAAAATGATTTTACTTTATAAATTATCGTAAATTCATAATTGGTTCATATATATCAAATGAAAAAATTGTTACAGAACAGCCCTCAGGAAGAAAAATCTCTCAAACACTTGCTAAAAAACCTCTAGGGACATATTTTGGGTCATATTTAAGAGTATTTTACAATCGTGATTGTTTTTAAACGTGTTCAATTTCCGGTAAAAAGAGTTATTTTCACAAACAAATTTTCTATTAGTTAAGTACAAAAAGCCTTACTACCAAGATTTATTTAAGTTTTTACATCTGAATAATGAATTTTGTTTTTTTCCTACTTTTTAGGGAACGAATACTCTTTTTATGCATTTTTTAATGGAAAAAACTTTTCACTGTTCTTGATTTTTTTTCTTTCATAAGATGAGAATTGGACATTTTAGTTCCGTACTTGAGAGTTACAGATGCATAAATATAATTGCTATAATGCGAATTGAACTGAGAATTATTTAGCAGTGATTTAAGTGAAATCCCTCCTGTTATTTCGATATTCAATAAAATAAAGCTGTTGTAAATTTTAATAAGATAAGATAAGGTGGCTCTCGAGTTATGTGGTAATTGTAAGTAGCCTTCGTTTGTTAGCCTATTCCTGAGTCAGTGCCCTCTACATGTAAAAAAAAAAGAAGAAAAATGTGGTACACAGTACTTTTTATTTAATTATTTGGTTCAAAGAGATTTTAAAGAAGAGTAAATTTTATTCTGGGACCTTCTGTCCCCTAAGAATAACAGTTAGTACAAAAACTGAGTCTTGTGTCTGGCATAAAAATAAAAACATTACAAAAACAAACTTATGGTTATACTTATATTATTTATAAAAGTAGTAAATACGATTACTTGAACGACATACAACTACTTCTTACTTTATTTATAAAGAAGTAAATACAACGACAATGAAACATATTTGTATGACTATATAATAATAATAATAGGCTTAGCGAACCCGAAGGTTCGATGCCGATACCACCAAATTCCGCCTACACAGACTCGTCCAATGCTCACCATCAGGCCCAAGCTCCCGAGATCAGCCTTAACGCAATCATCCCATCTCCGGCTTCGGCTACCTACCTTTCGGACGCCTACCAGTCGAATCAGCAAATACCAATTTTCTCGCAATTCGCTCGTCATCGAGCCCAACAACTTTAGTCGCCCATTTGAGTCTCCGCGATGCAATCAGCTCAATTATACTCACAGGATACAAGTTCCGCAATTCCGCGTTGTGCAACCTTCTGAACTCCCCAGTGGCCTCATCTCTCTTCGGACCAAATATTTTACGCAATACCTTATTTTCGAAAACCTTAAGCCGTTGTTCATCCTTCAAAGTAAGCGGCCACGTTTCACATCCGTAAAGAACCGTTGGAAGAATAATTGTTTTATAAATTCTAATCTTTAAGTTTTAAGATAGAAGCCGCGAACTAAGTAACTTAGCAACTGAATAATAACACGCATTTCCCAACTTTAACCGGAACTTTATTTCTTCCTGGATTTCATTTTTTCTAGTTATAATTGAACCTAAATACTTGAATTAATCTACGTGTTCAAAAGTATGCCCTGATACATCAATATCACCAAGATCGACACCGTTTCTGCTACTAATCATATATTTTGTCTTATCGGTATTTAATTCGAGTCCTATTTCTTTACCGGTTTTTATTAACACACTTTTATTTAGTTGTATGGTTTCCGTGTCTTCACCTAGCAGTACCAGATCATCGGCATACCCCTAAACCGGAATCTTGTCACCCATATTTTAGCCTTTCTCGCTACACATCACCTTTTCTATAACATATTCTAAGGCTATATTAAACAAAACAGGTGAAAGGAAGTCACCCTGTTTCAAACCCGATCGCACCTCAAATCTCTCGCATCTCAAATCAATATAATACTAAACACATGCACATGCAGAGATACTATTATTCTACCTCACAATAATATCATTAAATCATAGAAAGAAAAGTTTTTGTCAACATATTTGTAGTGGCCCTCATTTCATGACTATTTATCATTCCCATCTATTCCTTACAACCCTCTGAGGCGATTGAAAAGACGATGGCCTCGAGATCTACTAAATTAAATCGACATTGAAGTGCTATCACTGGCTTCACTTGACTTCACAAGACATTTTCCAACCCATAATTATTAATTAGCCTATTCACTTATTGTATTATTTTAAGTAAAGCTGTAAATATCGATAAAATGTTTAAAAAAACTATAAAAAAAAAACAAAAAAACCCTGAGATGTAGCGTTTGATATTAGCAGTGGTGAGATAGGCCATTTTCCTTTGAATTATTTTATTCTTTTTTTATTACTTAATTGCCTGTTAACAGCTATATAACATAGTTCTACCCTAATATAGTCATTTAGAAATAATAAATAATTGTGTAATATTTTTCAGCTGTTTTTAAATTTAAATATTATTCAATCTTTAGCTTCGAAAATAATATTAGTTTTAAACATTGGTTTCGTCAAATTAAATACTGCGTTGAGTGCACTTATGTACCTCTCACACAATTCAATATTTTATGAGTTAATTTTATCTATTTTTGTCGGAACTTGGAATGAGCTGATAACGATTGGTCTGTCGTGCCCCATGTATTTTACAAAAAAATAATATTTAATTTATTTGAGTGGTTTTGATAGTATGAAATGCTCTTAAAAATTCGATTTGAACTTCAAAATATTTGTATTGATCTTCCCTTCTACACTTCTTAATATAAAAATATCTATCTAATTCGTAGCTTTTGATTTCTTCCTCTCTGATAGAGATTAACTGATATATAAATTCATAAAAATATAAAATAAATAATACGATATGAAATAGTCACGAATATTATGAAATATAATTGTTTTTAATATTTTTGTGGATATGGTTTAATTACTTAATATATCGGAGAACAGCTGGAGTTATAAGTTACAACATATAACCCCAACTCGTTCAGTGATTTAATAAGTTTTACTCAAGAAATTAGTGTTTAATTCTGTTATAAACTATGAATCCTAAGAATCTTAGTTCCCCTGTCAATACTGAATCTATCACAGACCAGAATGCGACGAAACCAGGTACCGAAGGTAAGACCTTTGCCTCCATAACCTCTAAGAAAGTAGAATCATTCCCGAAGCGAGACCAAGCTATTTTTTTAAACAGTATTGACGGCATTAAATTAATAGAATATCTAGAGAAACTCTCAGAATTCGTTGCTCCAAGGGACATTAGGTTTGCCTCAAGAATTTCCAACAACCGCATCTGTATTCACCTTAGTTCTAAAGATCACGTGGATAAATTAATAGAGACAAATACTTCCTTGAAACTAGGGGATAATATAATACCAATTAGAAGGCTGATTAACCCTGCTAAAAGAATATTAATATCCAATGTAGAACCAGGCATACCCCACAGTGCGATAGAAGAGGCATTGAAACAATTTAAGGTTACGCCTGTGTCACCAGTTCAATTCCTGTCTGTAGGTGTCCAAAACTCTGTTTTTTCCCACATTTTAAGCTGGAGGAGACAAGTTTATATCACTCCTGAAAGTCGCGAAAGTCTCCCAGAATCTTTAGTGATTAAAACCGAAGAAGGGTCGTTTCGTGTTTTCTTTAATGAGGATACAGGGGCGTGTTATAGGTGCAAAAGAGAGGGGCATTTCACCTCACAGTGTCCCACACTCCGTTCCGATAACAAACCCACTGAACCGCCAGCTCTCAACGAATTTCCGGCATTAAATGAAAATACAGGCAAAGATAAACTTTCGATTGCCCATAGTATGGTTAACTTAAATTCCATTGTTTCAACACCCGCAATTGATAACTCATTTCCAGTTACAGATAACGGTTCGAAAATAAATTCAGTCGATCCCACTGACGCTTCACCCTCTATCGAGGAACAGGTTAACCAACGGGTACCAGATGATGGCTTAAATCAAAATAAAAATAAAAATCACAATTTAATACCAATAGAGCACCAAACCACCGTAGACAGCTCTAGTGTCGGTCTGAATCAAACACCGGTGGTAGGTAATAGTAATACAATTGCTACAACTAACCAGACTAGTTCCGACAAAAATACCCTAGCTGACACTTTACTCCCTATAAAACAACTCCTTGATGCCCCGGACAAAAACTATCATCTTTCGTTTAATCAGTTACTCACGCTGCTAGAAAATTCCATCATAACTAAAGATCCAGTATCAGCAACCATGGAAATAACAAACTATCTGGATTCTACAATTAAAATGTTTTCCGACCTATACCCTTCTCTTCCTACAAAAAGTTTAAAAACCAGGTTTACTAAAGTCATAAAAGCACTTCAAAATCATATTAAGAACACATCAGTTATAGATAAAAAATGATGATACGCTGATATAACTGTACATGTTAAATATAACCTACCGTTTTTTTTATCTTTATTATCTTTTTTTCTAATAAAACACATGTTAATTCTTAATTGGAACTGTGATAGTGTATTTCACCATTATAATGCCACGTAGGAATTACGGGGAATGAACTGGCTGACACAGGCGCATAAGAAGCATGTTCCATCTTTCCTATTCCCCACGTCAAGACGATAAGGACTGACTTCAACTCAGCCATACTTAAGCAATTCAAAGAAGCATGGTGCACCTATTGGTCTAAGGTTCCGGAGAACAACAAGTTAAAGCGAAACCTCGGAGTTTTGCGACCACTACCCCAGATAGTTGGACAACGCAGGGAGCAATCAATAATAACACGGTTGAGGATTGGACACACTAGACTGACACATGGGCACCTGCTTGAAGGGAAACCTCCGCCGAGATGCCTGCGCTGTGACTTAGAGCTAACTGTGGAACACATCCTGATGGAATGCCCACTGTATAGTTCAGGCAGAACATGGCCTCTTCTACAAAGTTATAAGGAAACAATGGACCAAAAGAATCAAGAAAGTTTGTTCATTTTTCTGAAAAAAAAATAAATTGTACCCATCTCTGTAAATAGTTTATGACCACGGTGCCTCTAACCTTTGTTGTTGTACACGGCACCTAAAACTGTAATCAAATAAATAAATACTTAATATATCAAGTGCAAATAAGTAAAAATGTTTTTATACTATATTTAACTTATCATTAAACGCCGTACTTCCAATTTTTATTTCTTATTATTTACTATATTCTTAAGGTTTACTATACCTCGGGAATGGTACATGTAGTCTAGTTTAAGTATAACAATATGATTAAATAAAACAAGGTTATTCAGTTCACTTAACATGGATGTGAAATATATTGTAAGGGAAAGTATTGTTATCTTGAAAATTTTCTAATTCGAGTTTTTACCGGAAATACATGTTTTTGGGTCTCCTGACCAAGGCAAAAAGGTGTGTTTGTGTATGTGGTGACTTCCTCAGAAACAAAAAGACTTATAAAACTGAAATTTAGTTTTTAAGACAACTATACGCCCGTGATGTTACAGCCACTTTATACCATGTATTTAAGACCTTTTTACGATTTTCTCAAAAACGGCTTAAACGATTTTGATTAAACTCTCTATATAGATGTAAATTTTTTTTTTTTTTTTTTTAGATAGATTTATTGCTATTTACAACTGTATAATGATATACATCTAGTAAATGAGACACAAGATAAAAATGGCATGGATTCACATGTGGGGGTACTACCCATTGGCAGCTCCCCAAAGACTATGTTAAACTAGAAGGTCTCGTGGCCATCTTCTTTTCAGACGCCTCGGAGGATTATCGGGGATTGTAGAGGAAGCAAGGATTGAAACAAGTGGATTAGAGTGGGAATGGAGTTTGCCATGAAAGGAGTGGTACCTGGTTCGCGCCAAGTCAGCAACATAGGGAACGTTAAGGTCTTTATGGATGAGTTTATTTGTGACAAAATAAGGAGCGTTGAGGATTTTTCGAAGGATTTTTGATTGCAAGGATTGGAGACGGGAAGAATTTGATGGTTTAGTAGAGCCCCAAATCTCTACTCCGTAAGTCCATATCGGTCTGATGATAGTCATATAGATGAGCCTTTTGTACTTAAGTAGAAGGTTAGAGCGTTTGTCTAGTAAGTGTTGAAGTAGTCGAAAACGTCGGGCAGTTTCTTGTCTTTTCAGTCTTGTATGAGGGTTCCAAGTAAGACGTTTGTCCAGGTGCAGTCCTAGGTATCGGATCTGTTCAACCGGGACAAGAGGAGTGTTATTGAAGGAAGATGTAAAATTTAATAGGGTTTAATATCATGTCGGTTTCATTCTAATTGAAATAGTCTGACAGGGCTCAAATGCTGATATAAATTTTCTTTCTCTCAAGTACCTTTGATTTTGTAGATTCTATAATATAGTTATAATATTTTTTAGCACTTACAAAAAACGAATAAATATATAATCTGAACGAATATGATATCCAACTAAAGGAGAAAATAAGACAAATATTTTTGTATCCTTTTTTTTTTTTTTCGTTTTTGAAAATTAAAACAGTACTATATAGATTTATAATATGACTTTCGAAAGCTTAAGATTTTAGAAAATATATTATGTTATACACAAAATTGTAAGTCAATGGAGAGTGATGAAAAGCCTGTGTGTGTATGTGGTCAGCCTAGCTCAAAAACGTCAAGTTGCATAAAACTGAAAAAAGGGCTATAAAAAAACATACTAAAATTTACACCTTCCTTCTCCCATTCCCTTGTGTACAAAAAAAAAAATATTAATGATAACATTTATGTTTATATTTATTTGGTTAACTCTATTATCAAGTTTTCTCCTACACTAGTCTTTCAATATGTTATTTCCTTAATTAAAAAAATGGTGTTTGTCATTTATAAAAATTGTAGGTATAGTCTATTTATATGTTTGTTTAATTTTTAAATGGAAGCAACGAAGTTTAATCAAACGTATGAGATGGAACCTGTCCATAGATAACCGAATGCTGCTAACTCAGATTAGCTGTTATTACTTTTTAAAAAAATAGTGTTTAACTTTTCTTCTTTTTTTTTTGTTTGTTAAATGTTAATACTTCTTATATCATGACCTGATTAGGTTAATTTTAATTAAGGTAGATATTTGGGCTGAATAATTTCTTCCATAAAGACTTAATTTTTTTTTTAATTACATCAACATGACGTTTCGGGGTTTTCTCTCATCTTCTGAAGTCTACAAAGTAAAATAACCAATTTTCATTACATTAGAAAATACTGTAGTGAAGTGAATGGTTTAAAAAGTTACGAAAAAATATTATAAATTAGGTTTCCTTTGATAACAAAATTTTAAACTATTAAACAACAAATTTAAAATCAAAAGGAGGCATTAAAAACAATAATTAACAATGTTACATAGTAATTAGTTAAAGAAATAAATAAATATTTTAAAATTACCTGGTTATATATTTTGAACTACCAGCATTTTCACTAATACACAAATTAACTAGGAAAATTAGTAAAAATGTAGTCAATATGTAAAAACATCAGATCTGAGCAAGATAATGTTGACTTCTGAAGATGGGAGGAGATCCCGAAACATCATGTTGGTGTATTTAAAAACAGTTTTAAGTCTTTATGGAAGAAGTTATTCAGCCCGAATATCTACCTTAATAATTATATGAGATCTTCCGGTTTTTAGAATACATTGATATAAGTTAATTTTAATGTTTTAAAAATATGGTAAATTTATAGAATGAAATTAAATGAACGTAGTTTCTTTCCTACATTGCACTGACATGGCAAATTATTATACACTGCCGGACAAAATTAAAGGATCACTTACAAATACTTATATTAATATTACATAAGAGATAAAAATAGGAATTCCTTTGTCCCAGACTGGACTTTGTATTGTACCTTATCAAGTTAATCCTCTACCTGTTTATATTCCCACCCGGTCATGGAGAAAAGGGTCAGTTAATCCTCTTCTTTTCTTTCTTCCTATCAGTAAATGGTTAGTTGTTAGCAAAGATTCATCTTATTGAAGATTTTCAAACATTTAAGAGACTTTAGTTTTTACTTGTGAGTTTAGTAAGAACGTTGTGATGGCCAACAGAAGAGCATTGACCGAAGAGGAATCAATTCGTGCTGTTGCTTTGAGTGAAAAAGGGTTTTCTCAAAGACATATTACTCAACGGCTCCAATGGTCACAATCCGTAGTGTCCAGGGTGCTTAATAGGCACCGTCAAACTGGAGGGCATACAAGAAGTCCGAGGCCAATTTCCCACCGTGACGAGAGATTTTTGCAACTGCATGCTCTTCGGGATGGCCGATCAACTGGTAAGTCTGCGTGGTCTCCTTCAGAGGTTCAGGAATGTGCAAATTTCAGAGCGAACCGTGAGAAGACGACTCAACGATTATGGATTGCTTCCATGATGGATGGATTCCTTCAGCTACTGGACCTCTTCTCTCCAGGGAACACCGGGTTGAGCGCTTGAGGTTTGCTCGGGAGTACCTAAACTGGACTCAGGAAGATTGGAGCCTCGTATTCTTCAGCGATGAGTCAAGATTCTGTCTCCGATCTCCAGATGGACGGGGAAAGGTATGGAGAAGGCGGGGAGAGAGGTATGCTCCATGCACTTTTTCTCCAAGGGTTGCGTTTGGTGGTGGGTCAGTGATGGTGTGGGGGGGGCATACATTTAAACTCCCGTACAGAGTTGGTTCTTGTGAACCGTGGCTCTATAACTGCTGACAGGTACATTAGGGAGGTACTTGAGCCACATGTAATACCTTTCGCCAGAAATATCGCAGGTAACTTTATTTTTATGCACGGTAATGCCCGACCTCAGGTTGCTCGATCAGTGCCAAATTTCCTCAGACAAGAAGAAATTGACCGTGTGGGTTGGCCACCCAGAAGTCCAGATATGAACCCAATAGAGCATGTATGGGACATGCTTGGAAGACGTGTCCGCGCCCGAGACCCACAAAATTTGGCAGATTTAAGGGAAATGTTAGTGGAAGAGTGGAACAACATCCCAGAACAACATGTAAGAGCCCTGGTCGCTGGAATGGGCAGGAGAATGGAAGCAATTATCAGAGCTAGAGGTGGGAATTCCAATTATTGATCGTTTTCCTCGAATTCTTCCTTTTTATTCAGTTTTGTTATTTCATTTCATTTCAAAGATTTACTTTTTCATTTTGAGACTGTAGGACATTTTTATTATTTGATTTGTTTTACTATCAAAAGTTTCTAGAAACGATTTTTTAATTTTTTATTACCCTTATAATAAAAAGTGTGACTTCCATAGAAAAAATAATATTTTGAAGAATACACTATACAGTTCAGTAATTTCAAAATATTGAAGTGATCCTTTAATAGTAAGAGAACTAATTGCGATCGTAAAAATTTTCGAATTTTAGTTTTCAACGGAAATGCACATTTTAGGGTCCCCTGAGTCCAAATAAACATGTCCCGCAAAAAAGTCTGTTTGTGGGTGTTTTTTTTTTTTTTTTTTTTTTTTTTTTTTTATTGTAGGGGAAAATCTTTCATAAGACGAAGTGGGCTCTTGAATCCACAACAGTGTGAGATTCTTACTCACTAAAAACCACCTACATTCGCTGCGATGTCACACCGCGGGACTGCTTGCAGGCATTACTTCGCGGTGGACAGGATGGCTAAGCGCCTACTTCTCTACTGCATACTTCTTGGTACTTGACCTCTTCTCGCTCGCTCCTGGGTTCTCAGTCTACTTTCGACTCTCGCAGCATAATCTGAAACAGTATTCCAGTTTTCTTGACTCGTCAACATGAGCTCTACCAGATTTTCCGGTGTGGATCTTTTTCCCAGCATCATATCTAGCTGGACCTTTTCCTCGGTAAAGTTTTTACATGCAAAGAAAGCATGTTCCACTGATTCATCCAAAGGAAGACAGGTGGTACATGATGATTCTTCTTCCAGCTTGAACCTGTGAAGATATGACCTGAAACAGCCATGTCCAGAGAGTAGTTGGGTAAGGTAATAATCAACCTCTCCGTGTGTGCGGGTCACCCAGGATGCAATATCTGCTATCAGGCGGTTCGTCCACCTTCCAGATGATGATGAGTCCCAGCGTCTCTGCCATCTGCGAAGAGTCTCCAGTCTTTCGTCTTTCGCCAACGTTAGCCAATGCGCCTCTGGCTCTTCACATTTTCTACGGTAGATTCTGTCACGCTCTACTGCCAGTAGATCTATCGGAATCATGTCGGCGATGATGCACACGGCATCATACGATACAGTGCGAAATGCTCTTGCGACGCGAATGGCATTTCTACGATGGACGCTAATCGCCTTACGAGAATATGATCTCACCTGGAAGGTATGCGACCAGATTGGTGCGGCGTACAAAAGCACTGAATTGGTTACGTTAGCAAGAAGCCTCCTCCGGCTTTGCGCAGGTCCACCGATATTTGGCATGATTCTAGCCAGTGCGTTAGTTACCTTCGCTGCTTTCATGCTGACTACATGCAAGTGCTCATCAAACCGCAGCCTAGCATCAATCTGAACACCTAGGTATTTTATGGAGGGCTTTGAGAGGATGTTGATCTCTCCAACGGTCAAATTGATTTTTTCCCTCACTTTCCTGCTGGTAATAAGTACAGCCTCAGTCTTGTGGTCAGCCAGTTGTAGGCCTACGGACGAAAGCCACTGGCGAATATTAAATATTGCGTTGTTGGCCTTGTACGTAATCTCTTCCAATAACTTTCCTCGAGCAATGATAGCAAGATCGTCTGCGAATCCTACCGTGGTAGTTCCTTCCGGCATAGGAAGTCTGAGAACGGCATCGTACATGACATTCCATAACAACGGTCCTAATACTGAACCCTGAGGAACGCCACCTGTTATTTTGTACGTTTTTAGTCCTGCATCTGTTTTATACCTCAGGATTCTATCAGAAAAATAACTTATGATGATCTTAAGGAGGTACTGTGGAAGTTTTTTCTTACTTAACTCTTCCATGATGCACTCCCATCTCGCTGAGTTAAAAGCATTCTTGACATCTAACGTTATCACGGCGCAATACTTTTTTCTACCCCTTCTCCATCTTTTTTCTGCAGTGGCTTCTCTGGCTGACTTTATCACAAAGTTTATTGCATCAACTGTTGACCTACCTTTTCGAAAACCATATTGATTTTCAGACAATCCTCGACTTTCCTCAATATGCATTGTAATCCTATTGCACACAATCCTCTCCAGAATTTTACCCGCAGTGTTTAAAAGACAGATTGGACGGTAGGATGCAGGGTCATCAGGAGACCCTTTACCCTTTGGCAGGAGTACCAGTTGCTGTTTTTTCCACTCAACAGGAAATATCCCTTCACGGAGACAGGAATTGTACACGTCCAGGAAGAGTTCTGGTCTGATTCTGACTGCTGCTTTTAGGGCAACGTTTGGAACATTGTCCGGTCCTGAGGCTTTGTTATCCCCTACTTTGCGATAGGCTGTCTCAAGTTCTTCTAGTGCGATTTCCGGTACCTGGTCCTGTTCTAGGTGCGGTATTAAATCGAAGACTACTTCTGGTCTTGTTGGGAACAGCGCTAAAACAATTTTCCCTAATAGATCAGGAGAGCTTGGTGGCGATAAGCTTGAGCTTTTTAGCCTTGCCATAACTATTTTGTATGGCCTTCCCCACGTGTCCTCATCTACTTCTTCGCAGAGTTTCCTCCAGCAGTTGTGCTTTGCGTCTTTGATCGCTTTGACCAGGTGCTTTTTAGCATCCCGATATTCCTGTTTCCGAGCTTCATATGTCGGGCGACCTCTCGCTCTTTGGGTTAGCCTCCTTGTACGGAGACAAGTTTTTCGGAGAGCGGCGATTTCTTCATTCCACCAATAAACCGGTAAGTTACGGGTTGTTTTCCGTGTTTTGGTCATTGAAGCATCACAGGCGTCAGTGATAAGCTTCATAAGCTTTTTGACTCTTTCCTCTGCCGGTCCGAGTAATTTGACTTCTTCCTCCCTCCATCATTGTGACAAAGGAATCTCGGTCAAATGATCGATGGTTCCACACTGATCGTCTCGTTTGGAATGTTTTCCTTACTGTACCCGGGACTTGGACTTCGAAGCAAATTGCTCGGTGATCACTGTGGGTATAGAGTTGACTTACGTGCCATTTGTTGTCAGAAACAAGGCATGGACTAACACAAGTCAGATCAACAACTGATGCGCGATCATTTCTGGTGAAAGTAGGGGTGGACCCTGTGTTTAAAAGCATAATGTCGAGCGCAGCGAATACGTCCAGAACACACTCACCTCTCTTATTAGTCTCTTTGCTTCCCCATGCCGTCGCCCAAGCGTTAAAGTCCCCTGCTATGACAAGAGGGTGACAGCCTCGCAGTTCCTGTACAATTTCATCAAGCATTTTTTCGAATTCAGCTTGAGAAGCGCTTGGAGGTGCGTAGACACTACAAATGTAGATACCACCCACCTTGACCCAAACAAAGTCCCTTGTTAAATTTTTCTGAGATTGCTGAATAAAATGACTCTTCCTTACCCAGAGAGCTGCTTTTCCGGTTTTGTCCGTCTTCCAGCGACAGGAATTTTCCATGTTCTTGTACTGTTCACACAGTACAGCAACGTCAATACCCTTCTCACTTATTGTTTGCCAGCAAAGATCCTGGGCCGCTTCACAGTGGTTTAGATTTAGTTGTAACAATCTCATCTTCCGTGAATACCTGCCTCTTTCATTGCCTGTTGATAAACGGGACAGCCAAAGCCACCCGTCGCGTGTCTACGGTTTTTATCCTCAGGGCATAGAAGACAGCGCCGTTCTGCAGTACATTCCTTGGCTGGATGTCCTTCTTCGCCGCATCGCAAACAAAGTCCCGTGCGGTCAGGACCGTTACACTTTCTAGCAAGGTGACCATATGCAAGACATCGGAAACATCTCTGAAGCGAAATCTTTTCCCTCACTCGGCTATTAATCCATCCAACACGAATGGTGCGCTTTTCAAGTACTTTTCTGGCCAATTCCACGGGTAGTACTACTACAGCTGTCTGTGTGCCCCCGTAAGCCTTCCTCAGAGATTCCACAACAGAGATTTCAATATTTTCTGCCCCGTTTATTTGATTTTGAAGTGCTTTGTGCACTTCTTCAGCTACCGTTAATTCATCGAGATCCTTCAATTCAATAGCGACAGAGTCAATCTTGCTAGTGACCTCTGCTTTGTCAGCCATTTTTTCTGCTATGGCAGAACGGAGTTCATCTGTCCTATGTTGCACCTTTTTGTCTAAAACCAAAACGAGACTCCCTTTTTGACTTTTTCGTATTTTTTGGACGTTTTCCCCTATCGCTTGAAGCTCCGGGTCGGTTCTCAACGTTCGCAAGACTTCTGCATATGACGATCCCTCCTTTGCGGTAACCATTAAGGCATCAGGACGAGCAGGTCTCGTGTTTTGTTTCGCCAATATATGCCAATAATCTGCCATTGATTAGCCGGTTGATCGCTGGAAGAATTGTTTTCCGCTGGAAGAGGAACATTTATTGAAAAAAATTCTCTCTACGTTTCGGCTACAATGCCATCTTCAGGTGCAGTAGAACAAATTAGATATAATGTGAGAAGCTGCTTTCAATTCAAAGCCTCATGTCTAAATCTGTTTGTTGTTTATTTATGTAACGTCACGTTATGATACTTTGGCTAATCGGACGATGCTACAGTGGGAGTCCTAAATTTTGCCTATCCAGGTTTTATTAGGATAGGGATCTTTAACGAGTACCTGACATAGCACAGGATCGGAACCACCTTTTAATATCCACTCCGAAGGACGGCATAACTAAGGATTTTTTACTCCTATTAAAACATCCTAGGACCACCCGCGGGTTTGAACCCGTGACCATAGGCATAGGAGGCTGTTATGCTAACCACCCAGCTAAAAGTGATCCCTTTAACAATTTATTTTCATCTCTCAATGTTTTTTAAAAATTCTTAAATTGATTATAACATCGGAGGTAAGTGAAAGTCGGGTGTTGCGCGCACCTGATTTTTACTTATATTTCACAAATGCCATTATTATTCAAATGTCACTATATGGTTATTGTCATTTCACTGTCACACATTTCAATCAAATGAAATATATCTACAAGCTGGACCAACAATAATAAAATGGAGGCCCAAATTATGAAATAAAAAACAATTTTACGACAGAATCCTGATCAAAGCGTTAATCGATTTTTTTTTTTTTGTAATATTACATCTGTTGCTAGGACCTGCTGCTTAGGAGCTATATTTATAAATTAAAAAATCTGGTGCGGGCAACACACGACTTTTACTTACCTCTATTTTTAAAATCAATGAAAGAATTTTCAAATACAGTTAGAGATAAAAATACGTGAAACTATTAAAGAATTAATTAAATTGAATTTATATAGAAACATGTGTTTTATTAAAAAATCTATTATATTATTATCTAAAATAATCAGTTAGTTTTATTTTATTTTTATCACTCTCTATTTACTTTTAAAAGCGTAAGTATAAGATAATATTTTTTCTAAAATCTTTAGCTTTCCAACGATATATCATACATGTATATTAATGATCTTATGTTGAAAAACAAAAAATTGCTTTAAAAAAATATGTTTTCAGTTTTATCCTTTAGTTGTTTTTCAAATTCGCTCAACTTGCAAATTTAGCTGTTTTTTATCAGTGGTAACAAGATAATATAGTTATTTTTATAGAATCAACAAAACGAAAGGTACTCTAGGGAAAGAAAATTTAAAATATCGGCATTTAAGGCCTGTCAGACCATTTTTATCCGAATGAAACCTAAATGATATTAAAGCCCATTAAATTTTACATCTATATAGCGAGTTTAATCATAATCGTTGGAACCGTTTTGGAGAAAATCGAAACAATATGCAAATTGCATGGTATAAAGTGGCTCTTCTGGTAAGCTCATTTTGATGAAAAAGGTTTCGTAACGTCTCGGGCGTATATTTGTCTTAAATATGAAATTTAAGTTTCATAGAACTTACCGTTTCCTTCCGGGAGTTACCACAGACCTTTTTGCGGGACTTAGTTATTTGGACTCAGGGGACCCAAAAATGTTTATTTCCGTTGAAAACTGGAATTCGAAAATTTTCACGATCTCAATACTTTCCCTTACTATATATAATAAGTGAAAGTAAAAATTCACGTTTTTTTTTTCATCCTCACAAATTTAACACGTTTGACATCCTCTAGCCCCGTTGGTGTATCTTGGTTAAACTATTTGATGACTTTGCCCATATTTGAAATTTAATTGAGAATATTTTTTGTTACATAATATTTTTTGCTAGGACCTAACGTTTAGTAGCTGTATTGGTTCGAATGAGAAAAAAAAAACAACCAATGTATGCATAGTCTATCAGAGATGATTAAAAATTAATTGTGGGAGTTTACTATAGACTATAATTATATGATAATTATGGGAGAAGCAGTTGATTTTAGATAGACATATGCATGGTCTATTGTTTTTGCCAGTCAGGATGAAGTACTAAGCCAATGAAGTTTCGACTTGGGAATTCCACTCTTTTTAATTTATATTACTTCTAACAAAATAATTATTGTATTAAATACAAGCTGTTAGCACAATATGTAAATATAGGAAAAGTTTTACCATGGAAGCAAACTAAGAAAAAAAAATAGGATATCACGGTTAATTTTAACTCGTAATTTTCATTCGATTGAGGAAAAACACCCTGAAGTTATTGACAAATGTAATGACATTTTATTAAAAAAAAAAAATGAGTAAGGACACATGCGCTCTTATAAAAACGTTTAGAAATATTAATGTCTTGAGAGGCTAAAAGTGATCGAGCTCTGTAAACATTCTTATCTCTTGGGACCAACGTTGCTTTGTAATATTCCACTGAAACGGTGATATGGCCGCCTATATAACGTCCAATATATATATTTTTTTTATTATAATTGTATTATTTTATGTATATATTACTATTTAATAAATTATTTATAAAATTATTAATTATAAAAAATAAATTAATTAAGAAAGAAGAGATAAAATTGAATATTATCATTATTGGTTAGTGGTCAGACTATCAGTAGCTATCTGAATTAATACATATGTTGTTGTCAAAAAATTATTATCTCCCTTTTATACAAATTAATATATATATCTAGATGTCAAAGGAGAGGCCGTGATCCACCAAAAAATATTTAGATCTTAAAATAATAAAAAAAAAAAAATCAACAATATATCAACCCAATGTTTTTTTAAATATTTCCCTCACCATCCTAAAACGAAAATTCTGCTAAAGTCCTTGACTGTATACCTATTATTAAAATTTACACTTTTATTTTTTAATAATAATGATAAAATTTAAAAACATAGTTATTTTTCACAATAAAAAGCACTCAACTTCCTTTTCTTACACCTTTGTTTTCTTCTCAATCTATTACATAGTTTTTCTACGTTTCGGGGTTCTTTCCCCATTATCAAGACTTATTTTTTAAATAATTTTTAACACACTATACATATTAAATTTCTAGATTACTACTATTCGTCCACTTTGAAGCTCATTGGCTTCAAGTGAAGTAAGCCAATAAACTTCAAAGTGGACGAATAGCAGTGAGCTAGAAATTTAATATTATGTGTTGTGTGTTAAAAAATGTTTTTTTAAACAATCTTGATAATGGGGAAAGAACCCCGAAACGTAGAAAAAAAATGTAGTAGATTGAGAAGAAAAATAATGTTGTAAGAAAAGGAAGTTCAGGAGTGATTTTTACTGTGAAATGTTAAACAAACTTATTTTTAAAAAAAATTATAAAATAAAAGAAATAGTTATTTTTAAATATTTGATTATTTTTTACTTCAAATTACATTTTATTCAGTCAAACAATTTCATATATATGTGTAGTCTTATGTTTCTGGGGTTTTGTCCCTATTTTCAAGACTTTTATTTATGTGTTTACAATTAATAATATTATGAATTATAGCATTTTAATAAAGTATTGGAAATGGAGCCAAAAAATCCCGAAAAGTAGACTAGAAATATTTATGAAATTGTCTAATGGAATAAAACATAATTATAAGTAAAAATTGCCCAAATATTAAAAATAAATAAATTAAAACTTCATCAAGTTACGAAAATAAAAATAATTTATTTTTAACTTTTAGTTAAAACATAAGAAAGCTGCTAACCACTCCATCGCCCCTTCCTGCCACATACGCAGCAGTCATTTTTAATTATATATATTACATCATTTGTCGTATAAAGCTATTTTTTTTTTTAATTTGAACATAATGGAATTTTAAAAGCCGGTTTCGTTTTGTATGTTTAATATAATTAATAAGATAATATTTTTTCATTAAAAAAAATGTAGAGATTGTGATGAGAATTTTAGAAATTATTGGTTAATCTAAAAGAAAAAAATATATTAAACTGTTAGCATCAGTACTGTCTTGTACGAATTAGGGCTACGAAACGGTTATTGATCCCATTATTAATTAACATTTAATTTCTTATCATTATTGATTTTATTAAAATTTACAAAAATATATAAGAATAATAATAATATTAAATAAGATAGGATAAGAAAAAAAAATCATCCTACCTGAAATAAAAAATGGCCCCCGACACTGCTTAACGTTCGGCATCGTGTATTCCTTTGATCCAATACTGTCTTTTTTTTCGGGAAAATACAACTTTATCAAATTTATCTCCTGATGTTTGCCACCAGATACGGTGATAATCTATGAAGTTATAAATTGTTCCCCTTGTGTATCTATACTATATTTTAATCTATATCTTGCGTTAGATATCTTCTTCCCTTGATAACATATTATCATTCTGTTATGCAGGTAGAAAGGCCCAGTTTGAATCCGACTTCAAACATGTGTAGTTACCTAAAACCTTTTGTGTTGGAGTTATGTGCTGTGTATATATGTGTGCGTGTGTCTGGTTTTTATTCAGTGCGTCTGTAAATGTGGAAAAGTGGACTAACGGCCGGTTGGATACGATTTTACCCCCACCAGGTTAGTAGTGAAAATCTGGATTTAGAACACATGAAAAAAGTTATTTAATTATTAATAATTAATAAATAAAAATGAGCTCAGACAAAAAAAAAAAATATTTATGGAACCCCTTCTTTTGATTTTGTTTTTAATTTTTAAAAATTTGAAATTTCAGTTATGCTTTATTAAACGAATGAACGCGTAAAAAGTCATATGCACGTTTATTTTACAGATATCAAGCAGAACACTATATTTTGAGAATAAATTAATAAAACCATAAAAATAATCAATACATAATATACAAGCATCTTACACAACAAGCAGTTTTATAATAACTTCATTATCTATAAAATCTATCATACCTGGTGAGCTAAAGAAGATGAAGACAATAAAACGGATAAGCGAATGATGATTTATTTTTTTTAATAGTTTATGACTAATAAACCAAATAATGATGCTCGCAATAGAAAGACAGGTAATGCTATGAGAAGCCGAAGAGTACCCCCACAAAAAATCCTTATCTACAATATCCCCACCATGCTTACACTAGAAGAGCTGGCCCATATTTCATATTTTATACAACGCTTTTTGGTTGAATTTATTATGCGTTAAATATGTTCAAACATGTCTGAATTTTATAGTGTGAGCAGCAGCTGAATCCCTTTACTTGGAAATAAATTTTAACGTTCTCCCCAAAATGAAAAAGATTCAGTAAAGCACATTATGGGCGACGTCCATATTTGTTAAATTTGGCGGAATCTATACCGGATTTGAATTTTTTTTTTTATTTAGTTATATAAAAGAGTTCATTCACACAAAATTAAAAAAAAAAAATGACAGAACGAAAGAATTACGGTAAAGAAAATAATGGAAAATATTTCAGTAAAAAAATAAAATAAAAGTTAAAAATCTGGTCCGCGCAACACAAGACTTTCACTTACCTCCAAATATATTAAAGATTTTTCAAACACAGTTAATGATGAAAATGAGAGAAACTGAAAAAGAATTTAATAAACTGAATTTCTATAGAAACGAATTCGTTCAACTTATATATTTACCTGTTTTTTTTTATCAATCACCAAAAGATAATATGTTTATTTTTATAGAATCTGCAAAATCAAGGTACTTTAGAGAAGAAAATTTAAAATATCGGCATTTAAGCCCTTTCAGACTATTTCAATAAGAATGAAACCTACGTGATATCAAAGCCCATCAAATTTTACAGCGATACGCCGAATTTAATTAAAATCGTTCAAGAAAATCGTAAAATGGAGCAAAATGCATGAGATAAAGTAGGACTTTCGGTCAGCTGATTTTAGTGAAAAAGTTGCTGTAACTTTTCAGACATATAGTTGTCTCAAATATGAAATTTCAGTTTCATACGACTTATCTTCTTTGAGCCAGACTTACCTCATACACAGACCAATTTGCGAGACTTGGACATTTGAACTCAGGGGACTCTAAAACGTGTATTTCGTATTGAAAAACTGAAATTCGAAAAATTTCACGATCGCAATACTTTCCCTTACTATGTGTTTCATATATATGGTAAGTGAAAGTAAAAATTAAAGAACATCTTGAACATTCGAATTCTAAACCGTTTCGATAGGATAAAACATTAAAAAATGTTCAGTATTTTTGTGGACACCCTCGGTATATGACGATCTTATTAAATAAAAAAAAATCATTGTTCATGATCTGATAACTTAAAATTTGATATATAAAAGTTATTTTCTTTATTAATAAAACCATTTAAAATATTTTTTTTCTTTTAAATTGTTAATTTTATTTTGATTAACCACTTTTATCACATCATATTTATACCATTAATGTACCGATCGATATATTAAAATCAGTTTTCGTCAATGTATTAAGTTTCAGCCCTTATGACTGACCATTTTAAATATTAATCATTTTTTATATTTGTCACATTTGAAAATAAAAATTGTTGATGACTTTTTGAAAATATCATTTACGAATTTTTCTCTCAATTCAAAGCCAGTTAGTCTGCAATGATTTTTTTATTTATTGTTCCAATTTGTCGATCCATCATGAAAAAAATTGAAATCCTATTCACTAGCAAAATTTCCCAATGAAACTATTCGAAAGTACTCAGTGCTTTATAAAGCGACCCAATAGACATATTAAAAAAAATCTGGTTCGCGCAACACACGTCTTTTACTTACCTCCTCAGTCAAAATTTATTTTAAATTTTTTAAATACTCTTAGAGATGAAAAAAAGATCAACGAATTAATTACATAATGTTTCGATGGAAACATGTGTTTTATTAAATAATCTATTATAATTTTATCTACAACAATCAGTCAGTTTTATTGGTTTTTTATCAATCTATTAACCTTTATCATTCTGTTTATTAGATAATATGTTTTCTAAAATATTTGGTTTTCCAACGGTATATTATACATCTATATTACTATTGTTGTGATCAAAAACATAAAAGTTGGATACAAAATATGTTTGCACTTTTCTCCTTTAGTTGTTAATCAAATTTGCTCAACTTGCATATTTAGCCGTTATTTATCAATGCAAACAAGATGGCATTCCTTATTTTTTTAAATCTACAAAATTAAGGGCACTTTAGAGGAAGAATTAAAATAATTTAATAATAATAATTAAAATATCGGGATTTAAGCCCTGTCACACTATTTAGTCAGAATGAAACCAACATCAAATTAAAGCCCATTAAGTGTTACACCTATGTATATTGAGCCGTTATTTATCAATAAAAACAACATGGCATTCCTAATTTTTTGAAATCTGCAACATTAAAGGTACTTTAGAGGAAGAAAATTCAAAATATTTGCTTAAATGCCCGGTCAGACTATTTCAATCAGAAAGAAACCTATTGGGTTGATGCAAAATTAATGCAGGTTTCCTCTATTGCAATATCTTAATTCCAATTGTGTAAACAAAGCTTATCCTAACAGTGATCATTATTATACCAAAACAAACCTTATCTAATACCCTCTCTTTCACCATGAATTTGTTTAGTAAAATCGTTTTGTTCAGTGTGTTCAAAGGTCTTGAATCGAAAATGTCAAAGTGCGATTTTCGTCAAATTTATTTTTACGAATTTAAATTAGGGCGCAGCGCTGCGCAAACGGCTCGTAATATTAATGAAGTGTGGGGCCAGGGGGCTATTAATGAGTGCACGGTGCAGCGTTGGTTCCAGAAGTTTCGCAGAGGAGATTTCGACCTCGAAGACAAGGAAGGTCGGGGCCGTCATCTTGCTCTGGACAACGACCAGCTGAGGTCAAAAGTGGAAGAAGACCCAACCAAAACCACACGAGAAATGGCGGCGGAACTTGGAACTCAAAAATTGTAACGTCTTTGCCCAGCATTGATGAATCGGAAGGGGCCGATCCTGCTCCACGATAACGCCAGACCACACGTTGCACAACCAACGCTTCGACGACTGCACGAGTTGGGCTACGACGTTCTCCAACATCCGCCTTATTCACCTGACCTCTCTCCTACAGACTTCCACTTTTTCAGGCATCTGGACAACTTTTTGAGGGAGAAAAATTTTCAAAACCAGGACGACATTGAAAATTCTTTTCGTGATTTCATTGAGTCCAGGGATTCGGATTTTTTTTCTGGTGGAATAAGAAAGCTTGTTGAACGTTGGCAAAAGTGCATTGATTCAGATGGAAATTATTTTGATTAAATATATATGGTTAAAGTAAAGATATGGCGTATTTACAATACCTACTAAAAACCTGCATTAATTTTGCATCAACCCAATACATGATATTAAAGGCCACTTAATTTTACAGCGATATGGGGAATTTAATCAAAATCGTTGAGTACATTTTTGAGGAAATCGTAAAGAAGTGCAAACTACATGGTATAAAGTAGCATTTTCGGTCAGCGCATTTTTGTGAAAATGTTGCTGCAATCTTTCGGGCGTACAGTTGTCTCAAATCTATAATTTCAGTTTCTTACGACAACAGACCTTTTTTAGGACTCGGTTATTTAGACTCAGGGACGCTAAAACGTGTATGCCCGTTGAAAACTATATTTCGAAACTTTTCACGATCGCAACACATTCCTTTACTATATATCCCATATATAATTAAGTGAAAGTAAAAATTGCATTTCCATAAATACTTAATTAAGGCTAATTCTCCACTACGCTATTTACGCAGCTGAAAGTATAGTAATAGGTGGTCATTCTAGAATTAATGAAATAGAGAAGCAGGACTATAAAATTCGTAGGAAGATTTATAGGGCTATCAGTAAAAACGGCATTTTGATTAGAAGGTCTCAATACGAAGTTTATCAAAACTACAATATAATAACTGAAGAAATTGTGTTTTAAGAGCTAGGTTTTACATCCACATTTATAGAATGGAAGACTCGAGAATGACTAAGAAGTTGCTCGATGTTATAACAAAGAGTAAATGTAGAACTGAATTGTTGAAAGAGTCCAGAGGAACTTAAAAATATTCAACATTGCCAATTTTGGAGACGGAATAAAATATTAACTTTGAACGAAGGATATTGCGGCCACCTGAAAAAAAAAATGGACAATTGAAAGGAAAGAACAACATTCCGAGAGGACGAAGAGATGTTAGGAGGCAAAAAGGAATAGTGCCGAGTCAATTACGGTCCATTCGCTCATCTCAAGAGGAATAATTATAATAATAATAATAAATATAAAGTAACTGAACCTCTACAACCCACGAAGTGTCTTGGGTTCATTACATATATAGATTCGTACTGTATCTAGGCCAACGGCTGAGCAATGAGGTGATTAGGCCGAGATCACACCCAGCGGCCAGGGTTTTCTATTATGGGTACCCATTTTTAAGAGGCTGGATGAACACCTAAAGGGCCCCCATACCCCGAGTCGAACCGTAGTTTAAATAACAAAATAAATAATTATCCTTCCACTGCCAGGTTCGAACCCACGCCCTTGGGATCTACAGCTGGACCACTCCAGTCCTCAGAGAACATTATATATGTAAAAAAAGATAAATAATTAAAATAAAGATAAACATAACCTTTGCGAAAATATAATAATTAAACAAATGAAGAAGTATGCTCTAGTTAACTACTAATTTCAGGATTTGAAAATTCAAATGTTTGTGATTTAATATAAAAACGGCTTTGTTATTACTAAATTCGCCATTTTTTGACGAATTATCCGACAGCTGTCCTAAATATTTCGTTGAGTATGAGTAACTTAAGAGAAAGAGGAGTGGTTAGAAATAGGTCACGATGACGAAATTTAAATATATACGTTTTAGAATAGGACCATTAAATATATAAATTCAGATACACAATTTTTTTTTTTGAGATTACAAACTAGAAATCAAATTAAAAATTATTTTACTATTTTGTAAATTTACACAAAGTGATATAGCAGTAGTAATGATAATATCTCCAAATTTCTTTGGGCTTTCAGAGAAACATAAATCCCAATTTTCATTGAAAAAACATTTACAAAGAATCAAGATTAGAGTTATGAGTAATATAATAAATACTCAGATGATTTTTTTAATATCACTTAGCTATATACCTATGAAAAGTGTAGTAAGAGAAAGTACTGCGATCGTGAGATTTACTAATTCTTATTTTCAACAGAAATACACGTGTTAGAATCCCCTGACTACAAATGACCGAATGACGCTAAAAAGTCAGTATGCATGTAGTAAATGTAGCTCGAAAAGGAGAAAAAAAATGATAAAACTAAAATTTCATATTTTAGGAGGGTTGCGGTTACGTGCTAAAAGGATTAAAAAAAAATCTGGTGCGGGCAACACACGACTCACTTACCTTGACCGTTAAAATAAATTTAAAAAATATTAAATATACTTCAATTTGAAAACTATTTGAAGTTGATTTTAATAAAACTGTATTTATTTTCGTTCGAAACATATGATTTAGATTAAAAAATATAACTAAGTATATTAAATTGTTAATCTATACTAATATTATAAAGCTATAGAGTTTGTTTGTTTGAACGTGCTAATCTCAGGAACTACTGGTTCAAATTGAAAAATTCTTTTTGAGTTGGATAGTCCATTTATTGAGGAAGGCTCTAGGCTATATAACATCACGCTGCAACCAATAGGAGCGAAGAATCAGTGGAAAATGTGGAGAAAATTAACCTCGCATCCCAATGATCCTAAATGATTTACCTTTTAATTTGAAAATAATTCAATTTCCCGTTGTTATCGTTTGCTGTAACAATTAATAAATCACAGAGACAAACGTTGAAATCGATTTACGTCAAGGCTGCTTTTCACACGGTCAACTATTTTTCGCGTTGTCAAGATCGGGTTGCGGAGAAAATTAGTATGTTCTTCTGCCAAAATAAAATAAAACTAAAAATATCATTTACGTACTTTAAAATGTATTCTTTTAAAAATCCCACAGAGCAACATCTTTAAATAGCTTGGCATAACTATAGATCATTTCAGAACGATGGCAAAAGATAACATATCGAAAATAAAATTGGAAATGGTAGAAGGATCGATCATAGGTATCTTGAATGGTGTTCTTTGGAGCAAACAGGTGTCGCTTCTTACGAAAAATTTTTTTACCATTCCTTCCTCTTAGGGACCGCTTTATATGGGGCAGACAAATGGACAGTGCTAAAATCGTCTATAAGGAGATTTTATGCTCTGGAGATAGACTTTCGCATAATAGCCTGCAACATATCCAGGCTGCGAAGAGTCCTAAATGTGGATATAAGAAAAAAGTAGAGGCTGATATTAACATCTTGAATTAAATATCAAAGAAGAAACTCATGTGGTATTGCCATATCATGAGGATGGACGAGATGCAGAAGAGGGGAAGGCGAGGAAGACCCCACAAACGTGGATAGAGAGTGTGAGAGAGGGGGTGGCGGCCAGAGGCTTGACGGAGGAGGACTGCAGGGATAGGGAGCACTGGCGTTCAGAGATACTAAGTTTCGGAATGTGAAGCAAGCAAATAATTGTAAAAAAGAGAAAAAAGAAATAAAAAAGTTGAAATTGTATCCATAAATACGCCCAAAACTCAGTTATTTTTAAAGATATAGAAAACTGCATATTGAGTTTTAGAAACAGTAACACGAGAAAAAAAAAAATTCTAAATCCCGATCACAATAGAAATTGATGCGGACGAAGTCTCGAGCAACAGCTAGTCAGTAATAAGTTTATTTCACATTAGTCACTTTATATTACCTTTTGCAACTCTGTGTATCAGATAATATTTTTTCTAAAATTATTCTCTTTCCAATGTTATATTATACTTCTACATTACTGTTCGTAATATCTAAAAACCCAAAATTACGTTTGCAAATAGTTTTTCTCTTTTATTCTTTATCTGGTCATCAAATTTGTCCAACTATTATATTTAGCCGTCCTTCCTCAATGTCATTAAGATGATATGGTTAATCTTTTGGAATGTACAAAATTAAAAGTAGTTTAATAATAAAAATAGGCTTACCGAACCCGAAGGTTTGATACCGATACCGCCAAATTCCGCCTCGTCCAATGTTCACAGTTCAAGCCCAAGCCCCCGAGATCAGCCTAAGCGCAATCCTCCCATCGACGCTTCGGCCTACCTTTCGGACGAGTACCATTCGGTTCAGCGAATACCAACCTTCTCGGAATCTGTTCCTCACCGAGCCCTACAACTTTACTCGCCCATTTGAGTCTTCGCGATGCTATCAACTCAATTATATTCACTGGATACAAGTTCCGCAAGTCCGCGTTGTGCAACCTTCTAAACTCCCCAGTGGCCTCATCTCTCTTCCGAAGAAATATTTTACGTAGTATCTTATTTTCGAAAACCTTAAGCCGTTGTTCATCCTTCAAAGTAAGCGGCCACGTTTCACATCCGTAAAGAACCGTCGGAAGAATAATAGTTTTATAAATTCAAACCTTTAAGTTATTGGGTAGAAGCCGCGAGCTAAGTAACTTATTAACTGAATAATGATACGCATTTCCCACCTTTAATCGGGACTTTATTTCTTGTTGGATTTCATTTTTCCTTGTTATCATTGTACCTATAAGAAATAGGCGAACCAGAGAACTATTTTATATCATCCATTTTGCAAAACGACTAAAACGATTTAGATGGACCTCTCACTATAGATGTAAAATTTAATATGCTTTAATATCAGATAGGTATGTATCATTCTGATTGAAATAGTCAGACAGATCTTAAATGCGGAATGATTGAATTTTATTCCTTTGCTTACTTATTTACATAACGTTACTTTATGCTACTGTGGCTAATTGGACAATGCTACAGTGGGAGTCCTAAATTTTGTTTATCGATAGAGATCTATAACGAATACCTGACATCGCACAGGCTCAGGACCACCTTTTTACGTCCCATCCGAAGGACGGCATAACTAAGGATTTTTTACTCTCATTAAAAAATCCTAAAACCAAAAACCACCAGCGGGTTCGAACCCGTGACCTTTGGCTTAGAAATCTAGTCACCATGCCATACCTTTAAAGAACCTTTAATTTTGTAGATTCGAAAAAAAGTAACCATATCATCATCTTTTTAGCACTGATAAAAATACGGCTAAATATACAAGTTGAACAAATTTGATAAGTAACTAAAGGAGAAAAAAGCAAAAACTAATTTTTTATGATTTGTTTGTTTTTTGTTCAGGACAGTAATAATGTTATTATACGCCGTATAATATACGGTTAAAAACATAAAGAAAAAAAAGGTATAAAAAGGGATGGCATAAACTTAAGTGATTATTGTACATAATGATTTCACCGATGTTTGGGCAAAAGGGTTAGAAACGTGGTGGTTACAGATCTATTTTACTAAGTTTTAAAAATTTATTTTAAATCCTTTCGTAAGTGTTTATTTATTAAGCACAGTATTACCTCATAAGGTGCTATTTCTTATAGCAAAATACTAAATACAAATTAAACAAAATATTTATTTATTTGAAGTCTTGAAAACCTCTTTTTCATAAAAATGACTTATGCCCTTCTGCCCAAACGCTAGAGATTTTATATTTTTAGATTATTCAATCTGGAACACATGTTTCCATTGAAGGCCTTTGACCTTTTTTAGACTATAACTTTATTTAATAGTTATTAAAATTATTTTAATAATCAAGGTACGTGAAAGTCGTGTTTAGCCCGTACCAGATTCTTTCATTTATAGATCTGAGTTTCTGTATAGGCATTCAACTTTTTAATTTTTCTAGTAATTTTTAGTGCAAAGGCAGTCTATTTTTCTTATGTATGTTATTGTTTAGTTGGAAAGGGAGAAAGATTGTTAGAATTTCTTCCAAGATAAGAATATCTTTGTAACTTGCTTATCTTTAAATTTTCTGCCTAATGGTTACAATTCCCAATATAGGGGAATTTTCAGAAGTCAGAATTATAACCATGGCCATGTGCCTGTTTGATCTATCATTGTGAACTATTCTTCTAAAGGCACATCTTATCTCTGTTCCAATATTGGAGATAATATTTGTTGTCTCAGAGCCTTTCTATTGTTGTAGATTGTTCCAAATTGGAGGGGGTTGTATAGATTGTGAATACGTCCCTCTTGTAGGCGACGGGTCGACTGTTATGGAACGCCAAATATTGTAATAAAATTTTATTGTTAGACTATTATCAGCTTATGATTTTACTATGCTTAACGATATTTGATTGTTCACTTAGATAAAGTGTATTTACTAACATTAACTAGTTTTCTCAAGTGCAAGCTAAGATCTGTTTTATTTGATTTTTTTACTTTTGCTTAATTATATATTAAGTATATAGTAAGAGATAGTATTATTTTTTACTGTGGCGTGATAGCCTTTGTAGACCCTTGGCAGCGCGGTGTAATCTGCTGGAGGATACACACACGCTACTCGATGAATTTTTTGTAGGGTAAAATAAATTTAAAAAAGTTTATTCAGTTCCGTTAGAAACATATGATTTAGATTAAATAGTATAACAATATTAAATTGTTACGTATAATAATCAATAATAAATGTATGCTATATTCGTCAATTCAAAATACCTTTTACAACTTTGTGTATCAGATAATATTTTTTCTGAAATCTTTCTCTTTCCAACGGTATATTATACATCTATATTACTGTTCTTATGTTCAAAAACACCAAAAAAAAAAAACAAACAAAAAAACCTAAAAATGTTCCCCTTTTTTTCCTATAGTTGGTTATTAAATTCGTTCAACTTGTGTATTTAGCCGATTTTTATCAATACTAATTAGATGAGATGGGGTAATTCTTCTCAATCTATGAAATTAAAGGTACTTTAATTAGAGGAAGATTTAAAATATCGCCATTTTAGCTCTTTCAGACTATTTCAATCAGAATGAAACCTACATGATATTAAAGCCCATTAAATTTTACATAGATATAGCGAGTTTAATCAAAATCGTTAGATCGGTTTTTGAGGAAAAAGTAAAAAGGTGCGAAATCCACGGTGTAAAGTAGCACTCATGGTAGGCCCATATTGATGATAAAGTTGTGCTAACATCTCGGGCGTAGTATTTGTCTTAAATACGAAATTTCAGTTTACGTTTTCAGTTCATAAAGATTCATTTATTGCCTCACATACCCTGCAAGCCCACATCAAAGACCTAGAAGTATGGTGTCAGAACTGGAGAATAAAAATAAATTCTAACAAATCCCATCAAATAACCATTACCCTTCGCCGTAAACCTTTGACTTCCTGCCCTACAGTATCCTTTAATAACACTCAACTAGCTGCTGTTGAACAGATCCGATACCTAGGACTTCTTCTTGACAAACGCCTAACTTTGAATCCTCATACACGATTAAAACGACAAGAAACTGCTCGCCGTTTTAGGCTACTTCAACACATACTAGACAAACGGTCAAACCTTCCTCTGAACTACAAAAGTCTCATATGCATGACTATTATAAGACCAATCTGGACTTATGGAGTACAGCTTAGGGGCTCTACTAAACCATTAAATTCTTCCCGCATCCAATCCTTACAGTCCAAAATCCTTCATAAAATCCTCAACGCTCCTTACTTTGTCACAAATAAAATTATCCATAAAGACCTTAACGTTCCTCATGTTACTGATTTGGACCGGACCAGCTATCATTCCTTTTATGACAAACTCCATTCCCACTCTAACCGACTGGTTTCAATCCGTTCTTTCTCTTTCATTCTGGATAATCCTCCGAGGCGCCTGAAAAGGGAATGGCCCCGGGTTCTTCCAATGGGAAGCTTCTCTACATGTATATCATGTCATTGTATTATATAACTATCACATTTGCTTGGTGTATTTCTTTTTGTTAATACAGTTGCAAATACAAAAAAAAAAAACGTAAAACTTTTCGTTTTCGCGTAGGACTTACCCTCTCCCTCCACCCACAAACAAAGTCTTGTTTGCGGGACTTCGATATTTGGACTCACAGGACTTAGTTCGAAAACGTGTATTTCCGTTGAAAACTGGAATTGTGAACATTCGATATTCGTAAACGATCGCAATACTTTTTCTTACTATATGTATCACATATAGGTAAGTGAAAGTTAAAATTGAATGTTGATTTACTTTTTCGTATATAGGTAAAACAAAGTATAAATATTATTATTGTAAGTTAGTGACATGATATTGAACAGTTTAGAAAATTAAATGACTTTCCAGTCTGCCACAATTTGGTATTTATATGCTCTTGATAACTCATTCCTATCTGCATATCTCCCCATAGTATCAGTAGTCATGGTGTAACAGCTTATAGTTAAGATAATAAAGAGATATTTTTATCATAAATAAATATTATAAAAATTTACGAAATAATCATGGTATTATAGTTTGCGCAAAATAAATAAACATTTCAATTGTTTTTAACAAACATTCTGTTTTGAAAACCATGTGATGTTAATGTATAATATGTTATTTATAATCATTATTTATTGTACTTACTTATATATGAAATATGTAGTAAGGGAAAGTATTGCGATCATAAAAATTTTTGAATCCTCTTTTTACGGGAATATACATTTTAGGATCCCTTGATTCCTATTCACCAAGTCACGCAAAAAGGTCTGTGTGTGTCCGTATGTGTGTGGTATGTCTAGCTCGAAAAGATAAGTCGTACGAAACTGACATTTCATATTTTTAAAAAACTATACCCCGAGACGTTACACATTTTTACACCTTTTTCATCAAAATTGGCTAATTAGAAGAGCCATTTTATATCAAGAAATTTGCACCTTTTTATGATTTTATGAAAATCGACGTTAACGACTTTGATTAAACTCTATATATCGATGTAAAATTTAATGGACTTTGATATCATGTAGGTTTCATTCTGATTGAAATAGTCTGACAGGGCTTAAAAATGCCTATATTTTAAATTTCTTCTCCTAAAGTACCTTTGATTTTGTAGATTTTATAAAAACTACCATATCATTTGATTAGCATTGATAAAAATGGTCAGGCAGGGCTTAAATGCCGATATTTTAAACATTCTTCCCCTAAAGTACTTTTAATTTTGTTGATTCTATATAAATAACTATATTATCTTGTTACCACTGATGAAAAACAGGTAAATACATAAGTTGAACGAATTCGATATTCAACTTAAGGAGAAAACTGCAAAAATATTTTTTTAATGCAATTTTATTTTTAGAACTTAGTAACAGTAATATATATGTATAATATACCGTTGGAATGCTAATGTTAAAAAAAAAAAATGTTATCTTATAAGCTAACGGAGAGAGACGAAAAGCCGATAAAACAAGGTGATTGTTTAATAAAATAATATATTATAATAATCTATATAAAACATTAATAGAACACATGTTTCTATTAAAGCTAAACATAATTAATTCTTTAACAATTTATTACGTTTCTAAATTTGTTTAAAAATTCTTAAATTGATATAAATAACGAAGGTAAGTGAAAGTTGCATGCACCAGATTTTTTTTTTCATGTGACAGATATGTTTTACTCACCATGAAAACATACTTTTTGAATAACATCTAGTTTTTTTATGTTTATATTTATTCATCCGAAGCGCCTGAAAATAAGATGGCCCCGAGACCTTCTAGTTTAGATTCATAGTGGAGTGATGCCAATGGGCATTTTCTCTTCATGTACTTTTCATGTATATTCTCTGACAGCTAATTTACTTGATGTATTAACAGTTGTAAATCTCAATAAATGAAAAAAAAAAAATATTTATTCAGGTTTTTTCATGAATATCTAGTCACATAGTTGGAACAGATAATATACCGTATAAGGGAGTAGATTCTTTTTTCCCCCTACCTCGCCTTTGAAGGATATACGGGGGGTTTTCGGGCCAGGGGGGTGAGGGCGGGGGATAAATGCCGAGATAAAGCCCCCTCAATACCGAGACGCGAACTCGTAATTATTTGGAATCAGGTTTTTTGGTCATCTGTGATTGCTAACCCACTCAGCCACCCCGCCCCTTTCTCTTTTGTGGGACTTTTTATTTCGACCCAGGGGGGCCGTAAAACGTGTAATTCCATTGAAAACAGGAATTCGAAAAATTTCAAGATCGCTATATTTTCCCTTACTATACTTAGGTAAGTAAAATAAAAAATACTAAACCAAAAGATATTTTGAAATAATATTTACAGGTGTATGACACATTTGAAAAGTATATTATATTCAAAGAAACATAAATTCAATTTTATTAGTTTTATGTAAAATTAGCGTTACATCATCCATTTAAAACCCTATGGATCAACTGAGGAATACCTATATTAATAAGAGTTTATGAAGATTAAGTTAAATCTTTAAGAAATTTGATTTAAGACATAACTGGTCACTAGCAGTGTGCATTTTCAATAATGTAATTATATATAGCTATTATGTAATAATCAACAATCATAAAGCATATATATTTAAAATAAGGTTAATTTATTATTTTTAAAAATCTAGATTGAAAATTAGCTGGTGCGCACAGTATGCGATTTTTACTTACCGTTAAAATCAATTTATTTTTGTTTTATTTATTGGAATTTACAACTGTATAATGGAATACAAATAAATATCAATTTAAAAACATTGAAAAAAATGTATAACTTTTAGTTTCGATGGAAACAATAATCTAATTATATAAATTATTATCTGCAACGATCGATTACTTTTATCCAATATTCATCACTCTCTATTATCTTATACAGCTTTGTATATTAGCTAACATTTTTACTTTTACTTACCTATATATGAGATATATACTAAGGGAAAGTATTGCGATCGTGAAAATTTTCGAATTCCAGTTTTCGGAAATACACGTTTTAGGGTCCCCTGAGTCCACCAAAAAGATCTTGTGTGGTTGTGTGTGTGTGTGTGGTAATCCCGGGGAAAAACTAAAAGTCCTATGAAACTGAAATTTCATATTTAAGACAACTATACGCCCGAGATGTTAGAGAAACGTTTTCATCGAAATCACCAGACCGGAAGATCTACTTTATACCATGCATTTTGCACCTTTTTATGATTTTCTCAAAAACGGCTCTAACGATTTTGGTCAAAATCTACATATCTACGTAAAATTTGATTGCCTTTAATACGATGTAGGTTTCATTCTGATTGAAATAGTCTGACAGGGCTTAAATGCCGATATTTTAATTTTTGCCGATATATTGGCTCTTCTAGTTTGTCAATTTTGATTTTTTTTTTTAATTAAAAAAAGTAGCTATAATGTCTCAGGCATATACGCTTAAAACATACGAAATTATACCTTCATAGAACTTCGCTTCCAGCCAGACTTACCGAGCACACTCATACCTTTTAGCCATACCAGGTCATTTGGACTCAGGGTAACCTTAATAGGTGTTTTTCTTGAAAACTATAATTCGAAAATTTTAACCATCTCAATACAATCCTCACTACATCTATACTAGTATTATAAAGCTGAAGAGTTTGTTTGTTTGGACGCGCTAATCATAGAATCTACTGGTTTAAATAGAAAAATTTAATAAGAAAACTTTTTTGTGTTGGATAGTCCATTTATCGAGAAAGACTTTAGGCTATATAACATCACACTGCCACCAATAGAATTGAAGAATCAGTGGAAAATTTGGAAAAAACGGAGAAAATAACCTCGCAAAAGATCTTTGTGTGTGTGTGGTAAGTCTAAATCAATAATGATAACTTGTATTAAAAAAGGAAATTTCATATTTTAGAAGCCTATAAGCCTGAGATGTTAAAGCGATCAAACAATTTTGATTAAACTCACTAAATCGATGTAAAATGTAATGGGCTTTAATACCATGCAGGTTTCATTCTGATTACAATAGTTCGACAGGGCTTAATTTTAAATTAATTAAATTTAATTTTCGTCCACTTCACAAGATTCGAAAAAATTATATTTATTTTTTTTTTAGGAAATTATTTTTCCGAACTTGAGAATGGTAATATAGAAGTATAATATACCGTAAGAAAGCTAAAAACGCTGTAAATTATAACATAATATTTTATTATTTCCAAATAACTATATTAGGATATACCTGTTTATAGCTGCTAATCTTTTAGATAGTTCTCTTGACATTACAAAACTTTTTTCAATAAAATATCCTTACCAGAAGAGCCACTTTATACCATGCATTTTTCACCTTTTTTCGATTTTCTCAAAAACGGTTCCGACGATTTTGATTAAACTCGCTATATCTATGTAAAATTTAATGGGCTTTAATATCATGTAGGTTTCATTCTGATAAAAATGGTCTGGCAGGGCTTAAATGCCGATATTTTAAACATTCTTCCCCTAAAGTACTTTTAATTTTGTTGATTCTATAAAAATAACTATATTGTCTTGTTACCACTGATGAAAAACAGGTAAATATATAAATTGAAGGAATTCGATACCCGACTAAAGGAGAAAACTGAAAAAAATATTTTTTTATGCAATTTTTTGTTTTTGAATATAAGAGCAGTAAAATACATGTATGAAATACCGTTGGAAAGCTAAAGATTTTAGAAAAAATTTTATCTTGTACTCAAGCTTTTAAAAGTTAATAGAGAGTGATGAAAAGAAGATAAAACTAACTGATTATTTTAGATAACAATATAATAGGTTTTTTAATAAAACACATGTTTCTATATAAATTCAATTTAATTAATTCTTTAATAGTTTCACGTATTTTTTTTATCTCTAACTGTATTTGAAAATTCTTTCATTGATTTTAAAAATGGACGGTAAGTGAAAGTTGTGTGTTGCCCGCACCAGATTTTTTTCAAAGTTTTTTCAACCCTAAGTTTATTTTATAGTTGATAAATTGATTATTATCAGGCGAGTTAATTGAAAGTCGTGCGTTGCGCCAATACTTTTTTTTTCTACAACGTTTTGATCGTTAATTTATTTAGTAAGGAATAAATAGTTTAATTTCTACAGATTTTCTGTTAAAAGCATGAAAGCTTCAGGATTATGTTTTATTTTAATCTTCAGGATTATTTAGTGAATTTAATTCAGGCATTTTCCTTCTTTCGTAATTTCAAGATATTTACCATTCTTAACATGAACCTACTCAATATAATATTGTTTTTTTTCACTTACCTGTTCATGGAATATATAGTAAGGGAAAGTATTAGATCGTGAAAATTTTCAAATTCCAGTTTTCAACGGAAATACACGTTTAAGGGTCCCCTGAGTCCAAATGACCAATCCCGCAAAAGATCTTGTTTCCATGTCGTGTGTGTGAGTAAGTCCAGCGCGAAAACGAAAAGTCCTTTGAAAATGAAATTTCATATTTAAGACAATTCTGCGCCCGAGATGTTACAGCCACTTTTTTATGCGAAAACAGCTTACCAGAAGAGCCACTTTATACCAGGCGTTTTGCACTTATTTAGAGTTTCCTCAAAAACGGCTCTAACGATTTTGACTAAACTGGTTATATGATGTAAAATTAGACGGGCTTTATATGTAGATTTCATTTCTGATTGAAATTTTCCTAATAGATCTTTAATTTTGTAGATTTATAAACAATACATGTCGTCTGATTAGCATTTATAAAAAACAAGTAAATATTTAAGTTAGACGAATCTATATCCAACTAAAGGAGAAAACTGCAAAAATATTTTTTTAATGAATTTTTTTGTTTTTTAAATTATGAACAGTAATAAGATGTTAATATACCGTTGGAATGCTAAAGATTTAAGAAAAAAATATTATCTTAGGCGTAACTATTTTAAAGTTAACGGAGATTGACGAAAAGGTGATAAAACAAACTGATTGTCGTAGGTAATAATATGATAGATTTTAATAAAAAATATGTTTCTATTAAAATAAATTTAAATACTTCTTTAACAATTTTTCGTTTCTAAATTGTTTAAAAAGGTTTTTAATTGATATAAATAATGGAGGTAAGTGAAAGTTGTTGTGTTTTAAGAATTGATCAATTTATATTTGTCAACAGAGATTCATTAATTAATTATCTTTGTAGTTTTATTAATTTTTATTATTGAAGTATGTTTTTTTTGTTTTGTTTTTTCCTTTGTTCTGAAAATACTTCAAAATATAGAGGCCCCAATATGAACTTATTGCCATTGGATTCTGTTTGAGCGCTGCCCTCCCCAGTTTTTACTGTCACATTTTCCCAGACCTTATCAGGTCGGAGATACTTAAAGCAAATATTTGCTTTGAGATAACCAATTTCATAGATAACATCACACCTTGAATTTTCAACTAAAGTGTTCATTACAGTAGAAGTGCATATAAAATCGGTTTAATTATAATTTTCATATAAATGTAATTATTAGTTATTTGCGATGCCCACACTATTTAATATTTTTTACTTTTGTTTTAAGATCCTCACTATGAAAACATCATTGGCTTATTTATTATTATTATTTTTTTTTATTTTATTTTTTCAACGACAAGAAAAATATTTAATATTACATTTCATTTTTGTTTTTAATAAACTCTGTAAAAAATAAATAAATAATAATAATACTATGGAAAATAAAAATAAAAAATAATAAATTTCATTGACTATTTAGTGATTATTAATAAAATATTTGTTTATTATTCCTAATCTTCAATATTTTTCAACATTAAAGGTTTCATATATGTATCTTTAGCTGTGACAATAGAAAATTTTAAAATGTGGTGCACGCAACACAAAGCTTTCACTTATCTCCATTGTTAAAATCAATTTAAGAACTTTCAATAAATTAAGAGTTGAAAAAATGTTTAAGAATTACATTGAGATTCGGTGGAAATATGTTTCAGATTAAATAATCCAATAATAGAAATTATCTACAATAATTACTTAAGTTTGTGCCCAATTCATCATTTTGCATTACATTTTACAGCTTCTTATATAAGATAATATGTTTTCTAAAATCTTTAGCTTTGTAGCTGTATATTCCACATCTTTATTACTATTCCAATGTAAAAAAAAAAAAAAATCTAAAAAAATATTTTTGCTCTTTTCTCCTTTAGTTGGATATCAACTTTTATTTATTCAATTCATATATTTACCTTTTTTTTTAGAAAACGCTAAAAAGATGAAACGGTTAACTTTTTTTTAATCTATAAACTTAAAGATACTATAAGAGAAGAAAGTTTAAAATATCGGCATTTAAGCCCTGCCGTACTGTTTCAATCAAAATGATACCTACATGATGTTACATCCATTAAATTTTACATTGATTTAGCAAGTTTAATAAAAATTAAACTTAAAAAACAACAGTTTTATACAAAATGTGTGAAATGCATGGGTACAAAGTGGCTCTTCTAGTTCGCTGATTTTTTTGAGAAAGTTGGTGTAACATCCCAGGCATATATGCTCTTAATATGTGAAAATTCAGTTTTGTATAACTTATCTTCTTTGAGCCAGATTTACCTCATATGCATACCAATTTGCGATACTTTGGCATTTAGACTCAGAGGATCCCAAAACGTGAATTTTCGGTGAATGCTTGAATTGAAAATTCTGATGTTAATACTTTCTCTTACTATATATTTTGTTTATAAGTTAATGAAAGTAAAAAATAATGTGAACAGAAATAAATTAGTCATATTTTTTTTTATAGAAACCTAGAAGAATATTGAAGCTATCGATCTGATTCATGATAATTATAAACATCCATATGAATTATAGAATTCATGACTTCATTTGCTGCGATATAGATATTAGAACATATTTTTTCCTATCATTAAAGTGTTAGCAATCACACAATTTTGTTAATTTATAAGTTATTTGATTTATATGAATTTGATTAAAATCATAATGATACAAATAATGTTTAATAATCTACATTTTGCAATGACGTTATGAATACATGCATAAACGATTAAATAAAATAATATGAAAGCTAATATTCTAAGTAATATGCTTTATTAATATAAGAATATTTATTATTTAAAAAACACATGATTTAATCTGTCAAGTTTTTCTTATAAAAGAAATCATTAAACTTCTAAAGCATAATATAGCTTTTTTCAGTCAAATTCATAATTTTTTCAGTCAAATTCATATTTTTTTCAATCAAATTCATAATTTTTTCAGTCAAATTCATAATTTTTTCAGTCAAATTCATAATTTTTTCAGTCAAATTCATAATTTTTTCAATCAAATTCATAATTTTTTCAGTCAATTTCATAATTTCTTGTACCCATTTTATAAAGTTAATTTAATGAGGTTTTACTACCAAGAACTTAACATTTTTATTAAATCTCGTTATTATTTATCCATTTATCGTCACTTTATGTTATTGTGCTTAATCCGACGGTGCAGCGGGAGTCCTAAGTTTTGCCTACCCAGGTTTACTCTTAAGTAAACCTGGGTAGGCAAAACTTAGGGATCTTTTACGAGTTCCACTTATTAAATCTTTCAAGAGTCATCTGTGGTGCACAAATATAGGAGGATCTGCTGGTTTTAGACTTGCGACCTTACGCATAGAAGGCTGTTATGCTAGCCACTACTCCACAGGTGAACCTAAGTGCATTCAACAAGGTGTTTGAATCTGCCGGGTTTAAACACGTGACTTTGGACATATTAATCTTCAACTCCTTGCTGAATGCATAAAGGGTCACCTGTGGAGTAGTGGCTAGCAAAACAGCCTCTTTTAAAGGACGATATAATCATGGATATTTACTCCCTAAAAGCAAATATATAGCCATTTTTGAACACTGGTTTTGAACTTTCGACCTTAAGCATAGAGAGCTGTTATGCTAGCCACTACTCCACAGGTGACCCTGGATGTATTCAGTAAGGAGTTAAAGATTAATATGTCCAAAGTCACGTGTTTAAACCCGGCAGATTCAAACACCTTGTTGAATGCATTTAGGGTCACCTGTGGAGAAGTGGCTAGCATAACAGCCTTCTATGCGTAAGGTCGCAAGTCTAAAACCAGCAGATCCTCCTATATTTGTGCACCACAGATGACTCTTAAAAGATTTAATAAGTGGAACTCGTAAAAGATCCCTAAGTTTTGCCTACCCAGGTTTACTTAAGAGTAAACCTGGGTAGGCAAAACTTAGGACTCCCGCTGCACCGCCGGATTAAGCACAGTAACATAAAGTGACGATAAATGGATAAACAACAACGAGATTTAATATAAATGTTAAGTTCTTGGTAGCAAAACCTCATTAAATTAACTTTATAAAATGGTACAAGAAATTATGAAATTAACTGAAAAAATTATGAATTTGATTGAAAAAATTATGAATTTGACTGAAAAAATTATGAATTTGACTGAAAAAATTATGAATTTGACTGAAAAAATTATGAATTCGATTGAAAAAATTATGAATTTGACTGAAAAAATTATGAATTTGACTGAAAAAAGCTATATACATGGCGCCAAAAAAAGAACATTTAAACACAAAAGCTTAGATTACATAGTAAACAAGGAAAATTTTCCTAATTAAATATTTATATTTAATATATATATTATAAGAGGAATGATATATTATTTATATAATAATATAATATAATATATATTATTTATATTCTTATATATAATAAACAAAAAAGTTCAATGATTAAGTTAGGTTGAAAACATAGTTCTTAAATATTTATTTTAAATATTTTGATAGCCGAGTACCATCCTGATAGTGATATTCCACATACTGGCAGAGATATAATTAAACAGATTTCAATTTTTTTTTTTTCATTAAAATTCTATGATCTCTTTGTGACTTATTTATGCTACCTTATAATACTTTCTTAATTGTATGTATATAATTTAACCTTATATCAGTTTTATAAAAGATCAAACACAACTAAAGAGACAAACAACTATTTAATTATTTACGATATACTGCTAAGAATATGCTAAAAAAATCAATATAAGCAGACCAATACAACTAAATATTATTCTAATTCATTCTAAAAACAAAGCATCTTTGGAATGTTCGAATTGTGTCCTCTCTCTTCTGTTTTCTTACTTTGTGAATGTTAAAATGATTTTATACAAAAACTACTCAGCAGTCAGTTTTTGCACTGCACTTCACAGCTTCTTGCAAGTGTATTCCGCACTAAAAAAAAAAAAAAAAAAAAAGCCTCTACCTCTACAACCCACGAAGGGTCTGTGGCTCAGTACATATAGTGATTCGTACTGTTTTTAAGCGAATGGCCCTGGAATGAGGTGACTTGGCCGGGATCACAGTCAGCAGATTTTTCCCCATGTTTGGGTACCCAGTTCACAGAGGCTGAGTCTGCCACAGGAGGGTTTCTATACCTCAGGGTCTCTCCCAGCTGAAATGACAGAATAAATAATATTCACCATGATTCTTCCATATTCCACCCTAGGGGGTTTGGGTTTGTGTCCAAATACAGACATCTCTTTTTACTTGATCATGTATACACATAGAAATCAAATTAATTTTAGGACATATGTGTTTGGAATTAAATTAGAGTTGTAAAGGCATTCACTCTGCTTCAGCATTCATGAGATCAACTCTACTAACATCCACACACGCACACTCACACACACAACACACACACATAAAAGTCAATTTAAAAAATCGATAGCACTACAAGGGTCTTGAGTTAAGTACATAATAAAGTTTGTACTATTTCTTGCCCAGCAACTGTAGGAGATGATTTGTGAGAGACCAATATCAATAGTCAGGTTTTTCTCCTTAATTTCTGGGTACCCTCTTTAAGAGGCTGTGTAACCTTCAGGAAGAGAGACCAGCTACCCCAGAATGTATATGATGTTTTTTTTTCACGGAACAGCCTTAGAGACCACATGAATATTACTCCCTTTACTTCCCTCTATACCCCACCCCTCCTTCTTTCTTTCCTCTTATCTTTTCCTCATTCTCTCCGATTGCTCCATCCTTCTTTCTTCGGTCTACACCATTCCGTTTCTCGCTTCCATCTTTCTTCCCATAACAATCCCAATTTCTTTTAGTCTTTTTCTATAATCATCCCTATCTAAACAGTCTAGGCCTGTTATTTTCAGTCTCTCAGTATCTGTATCTCAGTATTGTGCGATGTACCCACCAGCACTCTTGTTTTCTCTCATTTTATAGAAGATTTCTCTATTTGATCTTTACAATAATGAGAGCATCCTCACCATGTGTCCATAGAACCCTAACCTTCTTATTCCTATATCCGTTTGCAAATAATTTATGTTTTTGTATATTTCCATATTATGAGTCAGCCTATCACCTTCCTTTGTCTTCTTTGGGTCATAAATTCTTCTTAGTATTTTTCTTTCTATTCCTAACATTTTCTTTAGGTTGGGGAGAGAAGTGGTTTCCATTCCGTATATAATGTATATATTTATTTTATTTTTTTTTAAATTCCTATAATAATAAATGCTTACTGACAGTATCAAATGTATTTAAGTTAAATATTTTATGTACATTAAATTTATTTTTAATTTAAATTTACAACTGTATTTCATAGCACAAGCAGTACATACTTATGCTAAATGACATCAGTCAGTATTAGATATAAGAGGATATCTGATTGATAAGGTTGGATACAAGGGGAGTTGAATGGTTTACTGGAGCCCCAATGCTCTTGTATCCAATTTTTGAAATCTAATATTCCTCACAAAATCTTCAATGCTCCTTACTATGTAAAAAATAAAATAATTTATAAAAATCTTAATGTTTCATATGGTGCTGATTTCTTTCGGAATCAGATACTTACCCTTCCATGATAAACTCCAGCCTCACCCTGACCCAATTATTTTAAATTTGGCTTCCTCTTTGATTCTTGATATTCATTTAGGCATCAGAAAAGAAGAGCATCCTGAGGACCTCCTAACTTAGACTTATTATTGGAGTGCTAACGATTAGGTTCTCAACATTTTTGGCATACTATTAATGCATTGTTGTTTTAGTATTACTATTGCTGTTTTATTGTATTTCTAATTAATATGAGCTTTTAATTTTCATAAATGAAGAAAATAAAAACCATAAAGTCAAAGTAAATAATAAGATAGCAAGTTCCAAGGGGTAGGTATATTTTACCTGTGGTGTAAAAATACTTTTATGACATTAGGATTTATTAATTCGCTTAAATTATACTTTCATTCTTAATTTTTTATAATTATGACTTCAGGAAGGTTAACATATTCATACATCCAACATTTTTGGGTAATAATTAGTTTTGTAGTTTTCTGAGGGATGAGGGAAGCAATACGGTGGAAAGCATGAAAGTTTTAGCATTTCTAATTTTAATTATACTGGAATCCTAGTATCGATTCATCATTAAAACAGTTTTACACATGCTGTAAAAGAAAACAAAGACTTTTCGGTAACTAAAACATTCTAGGTGGGCCACTCATTAATTAATTATAATCTTCCTGAGAAGTATATTTCTTGATATGAAAATAATAATTTTATTCTCCCAGCGAAAACTCACTAATTTTAATGAAGAAAAACTTTCAGAAAAATTAAAAAAGAAAAGAAACTAAATTTAAATATGGAAATTAGCACCAACCATATGACCAATAATTCATCAAATTTGAAGAAACAAATAGATGAACTTTTAGATAAGCACATTATATCTTGTGAATGGGGAAACAACCCCGAAACATTGATAGATGTGAATGGTTATAAAATAAAATAAATAAACACAAAAGGAAGTTAAGGTGTGCTCATTTAAGTGTTAATAAAATATGTCTTTTTAGTTATAACAAATATAACAAAATTTCCAAACAATAAATGTTCGAAAATCTGACTTTCAGATTGTCACATTCAATTGCCTTTGACTATTTCTATAGGAGACCCCACGATTGCGCCTTGAAGCTTTATGCTCTCTGTAAACCAGTTGCTATTTCCTTTCCCTTTCCGGATATTCCCTCTACTCTATTATTAACTTTCTTCCTTCAACATATTCCCTATAATATATTTTATATTGTTCTAAAATTTGAAAAAGAAAAAATGTAATAATTTTTCTATTACGTATTTAACTATAAACATTGTAAAAAAGTATTAGATGAGTAATGTAATTCAACTGTAAATGGCACATTATAATCTAGTCTGTAAGAAAGGGCTCTGGCCTTAGAAAAATAAAATCAATCAATCAATTCAAAACACACTAGAAGAGGCTGATATCTAACAGAAGTCTGAATTGTCCTCAAGGCTTTTTTTTTTTTTTTTTTTTTTTTTTTTTAATTTATTTGAGACAAATCAGTCACTTTAAGTGTAAAAATCTGATCTTTTTTTTTTTTTTTTTTTTTAATAATTGTACTTAGTATGGGCATAACTGATGAGAACATTTGAAAATAAAATTATACAATTGTTTCATATCTTTGCTCCTTCTTTGTAAGTTAAAAAATCAAGTATAAATTATCAATTCTAACTTTAATGATTTAGTCACACTTAGACTTATCGGTCTGCTGATTCCTTCTGGAAAAGATGAATTAATAAAAATTGAATTTATGAATTTTTATTGAAAATAAGTTCAAAATTTAACAATTTTACATACAATAATATTATACATATAGTAAAAACGCTAATAAATAAGAGCGCATTGAGATATGTTCAAGATACTCAACTAAAACATCTTGTTGCCATCAATTTTTACTTTCCATATCTACACACTTTATTTTATTACAATTCTTTAATGTTTACATTTAAATATATTTATATGCATTTTTTTTCTTCTATTCTTATCAAATTTACATACGATTGTCTAGTCGATATTCCAAAAAAAAAAAAAAAAGATTTCAAAACTAGTTTGAACATTTCATTAAATAAAATTAAAATAAACAAAATCCATCTGAAAAAGTATAAATTACTTTCTATTCATTTTATAATAAAAATATCTTCAACAATACACTATAATGCAGTGTATTTAAAGGAACATTACAATATCGACAGAAAATAATAATAATAATAATTAATAATTATAAATATACATACATATTATAAATCAAATTTAACGACTTCTTCCTTTACACAAAGTCAATATTTACTTTTCAATGAAATTACTATATAATTGTATATTATATATTTACACAAGCATACATTATTTACACACTTAAAGTCTTACTATACAAATTGTTTATGTATATATTTATACATTTATAAGGCATAAATAATATAATATATAACTTTGTTTATACTATTGAAAGAGATCATCCTATTATTATAATGAAGACAGAAATGCTATGCAATATATCTGCATAGGTAAAAGAAACAATAATTTCTTAAAATAAAAGAAAAAAGAACTTCATGAAAAATAAAAGAATCATACCAAAATCGACTTGGTAATAGGATTTTGAATTATTTATACGGCATAAATAATTTAATTTGTAAGTTTATTTACACAATTGAATGAGGTGGTCCAATTATGCTTGATTAAAGGGGGAAATAATGTGTAAAATTTTTATTTACATATAATTAAAAAGGAAAAATCTTCTGTTGGACTATACCAAAATCGATTTGGTAAGAAAACATAAAGTTTCGAGCTACTCAGTTGTGTGGAAAACATAATGCTTCCTTCTGGTGCATAATAGGCTGGAATTCACTGCCTTGTAGTCATACGAGGACAGATGGTCGTTCCTGCTTGGTGTTGTGCGAGGTGACGATGTGAGGTGTCTCCACGCTGTGCTCCTGCTTGGCCCCGATGTCCAGGTACGGGGGAGGGATGTTGTGGCTGGAGTAGCTTAGCATGTTGCTGTAGCCCAGGCCTCCGGGGGCGTGGCTCACTGCGCCTCTCAGGTCGTTCAGCCCTAAAGGAAAAAAAAACTCTTTACTAAGGAATACATTTATTTAAATCAGCTGAAACTTACTTTCTATTAAAGTACATAAATAATCTTAAGTGATAATTGAGACAATGATTTACAATAGGAAAAACTGACAAGGAGAGGATCCCAAATGTGTCTTACCGATTTTAATGAAATATTTTTTAGGTAAAACCAAACATTAAACCATTAAACTCTGCAAAATATTAGGGGCCAACATTTCCCAGGAGCTAAATATCTGATCTGATTTTATCTAAAGAACACTCAAGTCCTTGAAAAGCATTTTTAAAAACTGCAGTTCTTTCCAAAACGGACTAAGTTAATATTTAATTTCATTCCTGATATCCCAACCGATCCTTATACTTTCCTTTCTACCTATGCTGATGACACCTGCAAGTTATCAGTTCATAATGATCCATTTATCGCCTCTCAAACTCTTCAAGCGTAAATCAAAGACCTAGAAGTATGGTGTCAGAACTGAGGAATAAAAATAAATTCCAACTAATCCAATCAAATAACCTTTACCTTCATCGTAAACCTATGACTTCCTGCCCTACAGTATCCTTTAATAACACTCAACTAATTCCTGTTGAACAGATCAGTTATCTCGGACTCCATCTTGACAAATGTCTAACTTGAAACCCTCATAAAAGACTAAAAATAGAAGAAACCGCTTGCCATTTTCGAATACTTACTAGAAAAATGATCAAACCTTCCTCTTAACTACAAAATGCTCATCTACATGACTATTATAAGACCTATCTGGACTTACGGAAATGAGCTATGGGGCTCTACCAAACCATCTAATTCTTCTTGTATCCAATCCTTACAATCCAAAATCTTTTGTAAAATCCTCAATGTTCCTTACTTTGTCACGAATAAACTCATCCACAAAGACCTTGATGTTCTCTATGTTACTGTTTTGGCCCGAACTAGGTATATATCCTTTCATGTAAAACTCCATTCCCACTCTAACCCACTAGTTTCTATCCTAGCTTTCTCTTTGATCCCTAATAACCATCTAAGGCCTCGAGACCTTCTTTTTTAGATTGATTACTTGCGTGCTGCCAATGGGCAGTTTCTCTTCATGTTTTTTCAAGTATTTTATCATTACCAGTATATTTACGTGTTGTTACAGTTGTAAATTTCAATAAAAATATTATAAAAAAAAAATTCATTCCATTAACTCATTCAAACTAAATATCCTTCCATTACGTAAAAAAAAAAAAAAATTATATTAAAATAGAAAAAAGTTCTAGATTTTAATACCAAAATAATCAAGTAAATAGGTTTAATAAAATTTACAAAATATTTCCTAAAATGAATATAATACTTATTGTAAATCATTGTCTTGACTATAAGTCCACCTAACAGAAACGTTTTATCATGGAAATAATGGACAAAAGATTTAGCGACTGTGATTGAAATAAATTGTTAAGCCTATTATATGCTAGGCGCAAACTCTAAGAGCTTACTAAAATCCACGAAACATTGCACTTAATGAATAATTAAAATTTATAAATACAATATAGTTACTGATTTATTATCAGTTAATACAAATACCTTGTCAAATGAATAGTGTCTTTGCAATGAGTAATTCTTGTGACAAGCAAAAGTAATTTTCTTTAAGGTAATTAAAAATAATTTTCCAATTAACGTCAAGGAGCCCCAGGGGTCTGTGGACCCACTTATTGGAAACTACTGGCTTTAGGGATAGTAAGAGTAAGAATTTAAAAGATCCTTCAGTTTTCGGTAAGTTTTAATTCTTGTAAATTCGGCCTTACAAGAAGAGGATCCCAAATGTGTCTCACATATTTTTATGAATGTTTTTAGGTAAAAATAGACATTAAACCATTAGACTCTGAAAATATTAGGGGCAAACAATTCCCAGGAGTCGCATAAATAAATCAGAAAGTTGGCTCGAGAAAAACACATTTTATTTAAAATATCTGGTTCTAGTGAAAGCAGAAAAATAGGTTTTTGTCAAAACTACCCTATTTCAAAGCAGATTAATTAAAAAACTAAGCCATTAAAATATTTATGTTTTGTGCTTGGTTATAAATATAAATAATCTTGTCAAAACAGTACTTTTAATAAGGTTTCATAAAAACAGTGCTCAGATTAAGATTCCTTTTTAGGAGTGAAATATTTTTAAGAAACCTTATTAAAAGTACTATTTTGAAGAGATTGTTTATATTTTTAGGCTTATTACCAAGCATAAAACTTAAATATTTTAATGCTTTATTTTTAAGTTAATTCTCTTTGAAATAGGATAATTTTGACACCAAACTCATTTTTCTACCTTCACAAGAACCAGAGATATTAAATATTATGTGTTTTTTGCATGCAAACTTTTCGAATTTTTTACACTACTCTTTTTGAGTGTTGGCCCCTAATATTTTGCAGAGTCTGATGGTTTAATGTATAATTTAACCTAACAAAATATCATCAAATCTGTAAGACACATTTGGGTTCCTCTCCTGTATGGCCAAACAAGCATCTTCTCAATCCCCGTCCTTACTATCCCTTAGCCCAGTGGTTTCCAACTAGTTGTCCACAGACCTCCTGGGGGTCCTCTTTTTATACCATGTTTTACAATTTATTTTGAATCGCAGTAAATAGTAAGTCCATTATTTCGACCATAAAACGTCTCTGTTTGTCCTAAACAGACTAATCAAGACAATGATTTGCAATAAGTACTATATAAATTTTAGGAAATATTTTGTAAATTTTATTGAACCTGTTTACTTGATCTGATGTTAGCATATTAGATTAAGCATGAATTTCTTCCATCATGTCTTTATTCGTATTACCAACTATACAACTCATCACTATTCTTTGACATTTGTCCCAATAGTCAACAATTAAAAAGGACATGTAGCAGTGAGTTACAAAAAAAAAAAAAAATGTAAATTAATAGATAATGAATATAAAAGTCTTGATAATTGGGACTAAACCCCAAAACGTTGAAGAATATTGACGAGTTTTATAGTTGATTATACGAATAAAGATATGATAGAAGAAATTCATGCTTAATCAAATATGTAAAAATATGAAAAACTTTCTCAAGTTGAACTAATCAAAGAAATTATTTTAGCATTAAAATCTAGATTTTTTATTTTATTTTTTTAATTATGGAAGGAAATGTTTTAGTATGCTTGAATGATTTAATGCTTTGAAATTAAACTTAATCCGTTTTGGAAAAAAATGAATTTTTCAAGGACTTGAGTGTTTCTTAGGTGAACTCGGATCAGGGTGTTTTATATTTATATATCTATCTTATGGCACTACAACCCTGTGATGGGTCCTGGCCTCCTCTATGAGCTTTCACCATTCAGCTTGGCTTTGGACTGCTGTCTGACTCTTCTTGGACGATGGATTTCCTCTTCAATAACTCTTTTAGGCATATGTATATACTTTTTTTTTTTTAATTTAATTTTTACCATGTTAATTATTGGATGAGGGGGTTCATCACCATTGATGAAAGTATAATTGCCTATAGAATGTATTCTAATAATTGTTATTTATTTAACATCACTATATGCAACTGTGGCTAATCGGACTATTCAACTAAGGGGAGTCCTAAATATGCCTATCTAGGTTTAATTAGGAAAAAGATCTTTGACCAGTTCTTGACATCACACAGCCTCGATACCAACATTTTACATCCCCTCTGAAGGACGCCATAAGGAAAGATCTTCTACGCCCATTAAAAATAGATCCTAGAGCCAACTGCCAGCCCTGAACTCCCTACATTGGGCATAGAAAACTGTTATTTTAATCACTACAAAAGAGGTGACCCCTGCTAAATATTTGTTATGATAGGAAATGATAATAATCTTAATATAACTGAGTTGACCCCTAATGTTCTTTAGCATAGGTAGCTTCAAAAACTTTTGCCAATAGAAGATTATGTATCCACACTAAATATCATTTTAAGATTAAGATAAATATTAAAAACGAATACGGAATTACTGATTTACTAATGCTCCCAATTGTAACTTATTTTGATTAACTTATCTCCTTATAGTAGTAATAATATTTTGTCATAGAAAATTACTCACCATTGTGTTCCAGTTTAATCTGATTTGCTATAGCTCTTTCTGTTTTGCTGCCTTTAGGTTTTCGCTTTCTTGTCTAAGAAAAAATAAAAAGATAAATATAAAATAAATTAAAAAATTAAATTCATAATATTAATATATGGTACTAAAAATATTCTAAGAAAATGATGCATTAAAGAAAAAAGTAGTTTTTTTTTCTTACCGTGCAAGTGTTTATTTTCTACTTAATCATAAAATACAACAAAAAGGGATAAATTATAAATTTCCAAAAAATACAAAAGTACATAGGCTTGTGTGGACCACATTTAAAGCAAAAACCAAGTTAAAGCGCACATTTAGACCATATTACAAATATCTTTTTTGAGTATTCTTCTTTCCTTACTTAATGTAATTAAAAATATTTCAGATTTTACTTAAATTGGATGATTATTACATACAAATAAAAATATTGTGTACCCAATATTTACTCTAAGGCTTTATTCAGAAAAAAAAAATAATACTAAATAATCTTGGTTATCCTAGTAAATAGTGCAAGTTTTCTTGAAATTGTCAAACAATTTTAAAGACTGCTGAACACAGTTTTATTTCTCAAGACTGACATTATTAGAAAAAGAGGAGACCTGTAACCAAAGCTTTTGTGGTTTCACAAATATGCTAAACATAAATCATTGCATATGTGTTTGTATATACAAGTGCTTTAATTATTTAGGTATATATTTTGATACAAAATATAAATAGATTTGTACTATGGATAACATCCACTGGTATCCACTCAAATTTAAAAATAAATAAAAATGTTTCATGTTGAATTTCAGAGAATGTGGGCTTTCTAGCGCTCTATTTTGAAGAAAATCTATGCAATAAATTTTTTAGTTATAAAAAGTATTTAATGTGTAGATACCAAAATACTGGTTTGATTTCTCTATTCATATTTTTTTCGCCCAAAAAGTATAAATGGTCATTTGAAATGGAAAAAAATTAAGAAACAAATAATTATATGAGCAAAATTATTGTGGTTTAAACTTGTACTTTTTCTTGGACACTTTGTCATAATTCAAAGCAGAGAGAGGTGTAAGGAATATTATTACTACATTTTATCCTATAAATACTGTAACTTAATTGTTTAATCTGGGACAAAAATTATTAGGCTCAGTATAAAGCATATTTCTTGTCCTACTTGGAAGGAACGGGTAGTTAAGTAGGTAAGGTATTGAGCTACTGATTTGCAGGTTCTGGATTGTCAGATATAATTTGTTATTTTATAAGAGTCATTGGTTATCCCTGAGACTTGAAGAATCTCTTAGGGCTCATCTAGTCATTGTTTAGTGGATAACTTGAATTTAATAAAAAAAAATCGGTGACTGGTCATAATCTCAGGCAAAAACCTTCTTTCCAATTCTGTTGGTTAGGAAATAGTGCAATCCTAAACCATAGACCCTTCATCGGGTTTAAATCTATAGCTGTTTCCCTTCAAGGTTATATATTATATTTACCTTCCAATCAACTAACCATTGTTTGTTAAACACTAACAGTTGTTTGTTATAGTCTAACAATTCTATCAAGCAGGGTTCTCAATCCTTTTGGCCAATATAAGACACCTATCTAAGGGTTAAAAACATTGTATCTGTTATGTCAAGATTTATTATGCAGAAGCACCAACAAATTAATTATAGCAGATCTAAATGTGAATCGATTCTACATTGCTATATAGGCGAGAAGTTGGTTCTGGGTGCAGTCAAATAAACAATCAAGTAGAAAACTTAATTTATTTGTAACTACATTTCGGCCTAAATTTCAGACTTTTCAGGTCGATTGCAGGAGGGAGATGACAACAATGACAAAATTAAGTGGACTTAATTTCATCATTCTTGTGATCTCTCTCCTTCAATTTCCTTCAATTGCCCTGAAGAAGAACTGAACTTTAGGCCAAAACGTTGGCATGTATAAATTAAGTTTTCTACTTAAGTGTTTATTTGACTGCGCCCAGAAACAACTTCTCCCCTATATATACACACAGTCAACCATTCTTACTTCACTACATTGTTATAGTTCATTCCAATTTACTTTTCTCAAATAGACCATCACAGCTTCTATAAACCCTACTTGATTTGTTCAATGAATTCATCTTTTTGTGAGATAAATATGTATGAAAACATTTTTAAAATAATATTTTAAGCCTTAGAAAATATTGAATACCTGGATGCTATCTTTCTTCATGGCTTGAGGCCTATTGACTCCATGTAGTTTGTAATACAATCCGCAAGCATTGCAAACAGGTTCTCCGACAGCGTTTCTTCGCCACAGGGATGTCGTACTTGTTCCGCAATTAGAGCATGTCAAACCGACTCTTCTTGAAGCAGACTATAAAAAAATAGTTCAAATTAAATACATTATAAAAACCTGAATATTCAAGAAAATCGTTTAATTTAGTATTATCTTATTTTATTCATGAATAATTATTTTGATATTATTTCTCACTATTATTCTAAATATATATTATTTTTATTTTGAGCATACTAATTGAATTTTAAATAACAATATTTACAAAAAAGGTTTACTCTTCAATTATTACAATACTTATTGTAATCATACTTGAGCATGAACGATTTTCTGTATTTCAGATCAGATTTGTTGATTTACATGTTCTGACCTTCAAGGAAATAAATTTTCTGTATTATTCTAACTCAGTAACGATCCTTGAGTTCTCATATTACACGGCCAAAGATCAAGATACTCAGCAGGTATCTAGGTTCAATCTCTGCACCCCATATAGACATCCATGTATCAACAATAGTGCAGATTTGTTCTTAGGGATTAGCAACAAACTTATCTAAAAGTTGTTTAATTTCTTTCTTTTAGAATATGTTTTTTTGGGAGAATGAGGGAGCTTAGTGGTTAGAGTTGTACGATTAAAAACATGAAGTTCTGGGTTTGATTCTGGCTGTGGCAGGATAATTGTTTTTTCTGTTATATCAGCCATAGATTGAACATGGGTCTGGATTCCTTCAGGGTTAAAGCAACCTGTATAAAGAGGGTACCCAAAAATTCGGCGTAGTAACCTGGCTGTCGAGAGTGATCTCTGCCAAACACCTCCTTGCACAACCTTTGCCCTTGAACAGAATGGGTTTTTACAATGTTTTGGATTCAAGATCCTATAAGGGTTGCAGTGTTATCATTTTTTAAATTTTAATATTACTATTTTTCATTGAAATTCAAAATTATTGGAAATAAAGGCAGATCTCTGGTTTGACCCATGCCCTTTCAGATTTTTGCCTATTGTGGCAAGTTTTCTTTGCATGGAGATGTTATCTTGCAAAGAAATGCAATTAAATAAATAAATTATTATGATGTAAATAACTAGTAATTATTAATTTAAAATAGTAATGGCTAATCACAAAACAATAATTATAATTAATAAATCCAAAGTAGTGATTACTAATCTATAATTTAAACTAATAATTACTAAAGAGTGAATACAAATTATAACTAGTAGCTACTAATTATTGAATGGTATTAACTCCATTACTGTTTGGTAAATATTAATTAATAATAGTAAGCGTTAATTGTTAATTTGCTGTTATAAATTGGTTAATAATTAGTAAATAGAAGTTAATAATTACATTATTGTTTTAAGGTCAGTTCCTTCACACCATATTTGTTTTTTAGAAATCTGGGAGATCATGGGCAGTACATTTATTTTTGTTCTGATTGGGAACTGTTGGAATAACCACTTAGAGTGTGGGAACAGACCTTAAATAATTAGTTAATAGTAATTAACGTATTCATGCAATGATGTAATCAGACCTTCTCTAATTATCTAAAATTTGAAAAATAAAACTTTCTTAGCTTTTGTAAGATGTTCATATTCATGTTCTCAAAATTTAGATGATAAAAAAAATAATAACCTGTACCTCCACAACCATCATGGGTTGAGTAAACCTGGAGATTATTTTTTTTTTTTACAAGGAGGTGATTATGATCACACTCAGATGTCAGGGTGTACCCCAGGAGCCTCATCACCTCAGGATCGCTCCGTGATTGAACTAACAGAATAAATAAATATTCTGCTGGGGTACGAACTCAGGACCCGCAGAAGAGTAATCTAGAGCTCTGTCCACTAGACCACGTCGCTGATCTTATCCACAAGATAAGAATAAAAGATAAATGCTTTATATAAAACAAAATAAAACAATGCTGTCCAAATATATTGGATTAATATTCAGGTAAATCATACCTATCAAACTTAGCTAGACATTTTTTATTGTTTGCATTCATACTTCAGCTAACTACGAATATAGATGATAAATAAAAGACAAGAGGTCTGATCACAGTTGCACCAGAATTACACTTACTGGAGGATCCAACATGTGTCTATGTACTACCTTCTAGGTAGACAATCGAATAAGTCGATAGAAAACAGAGTTTTATTGTATAACCAAGTCCTTAAGCCTATTTGAACACATATAATCCAACTTTGGGGGACTTCAATAGACTGATAAACAAAAAATTCAGGATAATGTTATCAGGCGAATTGTTAATGCACCCTGGTACATTGGGAATGATGATCTGCACCGAGATCTCCGTCAGCCTAAGGTCACATCAAGATCGACTCAAAGGGCACACTAAGGCTGAGTCTGCCCATCTGCTCAACTTAGAAGCCCTATTGAGAAGATTGTGTAAGGTATCTCTAAAAGTGATTTTGTGTGACCAATATATTTTTTGTTGCTCATTGAGCTTGATTGTAATTTCTGTCAATAAAAAAAAAAAAAAGAAAAAAGAAATTAGGCCAGAGGCACAAGTTCTTTGATGGACTGAAGGCCTGTGCCAACCCTCTCTGCAGAGATATAGCACCACTACCGAGGCCTGGGAGGTGGCAAAGCACTGTCCCTGGCTCAACGTACTCATTGAGGGAAGGGGTCTGGACTTTGCAGTCAGAACCCATCGTATTTTGAAAGCCTCGCTGATGGTTTCTTCCCATCCAGTGAAGTTTGGGCGAAAGCTTGCTCTTGCAACCACCATATGTAGACCTAGGAATGTTCAACTTAAATACCTCAAAAGGTAGTTTGCAAAAATAACAATTGTAATTTGCAATTGTTATATTATGTTTTTTTTATGTCAACTAAAAGAGATAAAATCCTTCTTAGGTTAAGGAAACTTTTGGGAATAGAGTTGAAATTTTTAGGAGGATTTTGGGACTGGTAAAGTTACAGGAGGGATATAGACTGAGGTCTACCATAGAACTATACAAAGAAATGGATGACCTGGAAGCGGACATTAGATTAAGGTGGCAGCGTTTCTACAGTCATAAGGTCAGGATGAGCCCAAGCAGAATAAATAAGGATATCTTTGAGAATATAAATGGGGCAGGGAGTACATTCAGCAGGTGAAGAAAAAAAGGTGAAATTGGGTATCTCTAGAGATGACTATAGAGAATATTAGGAAAGATAAAAGTCCTTGTAGGTGTCAAAGAGGTGAGAAGGGAAGAGTATGTAGCGAGGAAGATAGAAGAGTGCAGTCTGAAAGAATGAAGAAAAGGTGGGAAGAGAGGGAAGTAGGGGAATATGTGGGGAACGTTGGGAGAAAATGATATTTGCGTGGTCTATAAGGCCGTTTTGAGTAAAAAATAAGTAAAGAAAAAAGGAGATAAGAAAAAAAGTCTCATCGAAATCGTTGAGACACATGTAGGATCCTCCCCTTGTTAGAACTGATTATACTTATGAACTACTTGTTAAAAAAATGAAATAAAGTGAATTACCAGCCGCCTGTTGGGTTTGTCATCGTAAGTAGAGGACACTTGTGAGCGAGGGTAGAGAGCTGGGGTCGCCTGGTATAACTGTGGCTTGTAGCCGTCACTAACACCAGCCACTGCAACACACAATTTGGATCGTTAAGTCAAAAGTCAAAAGTTGATCAAAACCCACCGCACGCCCCAGCTCTCCACCGCCGATAGCAAAACTTTTACGGTTATGGTTACTAATAGAAAACATTTTGTTAAGTCTAAACCACAATAGTCCACCTTGTCAATGTTAAGATTAACTATATTATGTACCAACTATGGGTCTGAGTATGTGTACGGAACTTTAAGAGTAAAAGGCGTACACATCTCATGCGGAGGATTGAGGAAGAATATAGAAAATGTGGTTTAAACTTGAGGACAAAAGCTGGGGGTTCATAACCTTAAAAGTTCTTTGCGGCTGATAGGATTTGCTGGGGCTTACCAGTCGCCTCGGCTGCCGGACGAGTGGCCTGTTCATGCCGTTCATCTTGTGGTAGAGGCCGCAGGCGTTGCAGAGGTAGTGCCCGGTGCCGTCCCTTCTCCACAGCGGGGTACTGATCGCACCGCAGTTGACGCACTCTCGTCCCTCGGCGTAGCACTCCATCGAACCTTCAGGTCCACCTGCAAGTTCGCTTCGCTAATGTCTTTCTAACGCATCACCTCTCTTATCTCCTCGAGGCCGATCAGTTCAATTATATCTAACTCTTAACTAATCGTATCCCTGATAATGTTTTCTTGCAAGACATTGGATAAGAGGATGAATCATAGCTTATCAGTGTTTATAATTATTATTGCAACAAATATAGATTGAATTATTGTTTACAAACAAATTGGAACGAAAATTCCTTCAGTATTACTTTCACTTACTATTTATTTATTTTTTTTTTAAGGCTATAGGCCGGTTTGTCGGAATAGGAAGTGAGGATAGGGATATACGCCTAGTTAAAAGCCCCCGGAACCGAGACGCGAACTCTTAATTTTTTGTTCTCAAGTGTCAGATCATCAGGTTGCGTCCATAGCAACGAGCCAAAATCCACTCTGCTACCCCGCCTCTCGTTATTAATATCAATTTCACTAACTAAAGTCATCGTCATAGATTAAAGGTTTTTTTTTAATCTCATAATATTACTTTAAAAAAAGAAGATAACTAAACTAAATGGAAACTTATTAACAAAACAAGCAATTGTAATATACACATTATGAAAACATGTTTTAAAAATGTAGAAACGTAATTTTAAGAAATTAAACATTTTTTATAACAATTATTGAAAAAATAAAATAAAGTTTCAATGAAAATACGGTTCTTGTATATTTAGTAATAGTTTGAAAGTGTGTGATAATTTATAATCACCAACTTCACGTCACACATTTTGATAATTTACTTTTCTCAACTCTCGCCGTGTAGTTCGGCCCTGAGTGGGCTAAGGAGTGTTAAAGTTAGATTGTTTATTTAAGATGGTACTGGTTTGAAATTAATTTCCTGCCGGTTCCACGTAATGAACCCCGTTCTACGTACTATGGTTAGAACATGTTTCTTATCTTTTGTATAAACATTATCAAATCCAATTAGCCAAAATTGTTGTAGAATACGAAATCCTTAAAAATTAAATAAAAGACTGGACTGATTTTAAAATTTCTTTGGAGAATCGCCTTTAAACTAGCCCAACAACTACCCGATTTTGATTATTTTAGCTTTATTACTCTTTTCACGAAAATACTTATTATTAAGTTTCTAAGGACTCGCATGCTAAGTTGAATTGATCATTAAGGACCCGGGTGTACCCCGAAACCACGGTACCTCAGTAGGCATCAGATGCAACCCCTCAACCCTCTAGGTTCTTAGGAAAGGCGAGAAGGCGTCGCATATCGCCGGAGATGTCACAACCCTCGGGCGGGTGGCAGATTTACGGTCGGCCCTAGTCGAAGGCAGATGATACATCTATTAGTGAGTGCCCTTCGGTTGGTCTGGGGGCACCGCAAACAACTTGTACAAATTAGTTTGTTGGTATAGCCTTTGTTGAAAATTAGCTGCTCTGTTAACGATCTACGTTAAATGGTCTTGTTCTTGCCCACAACGTTTTTTTTTTTTTTTGTTTGTTTTTTCTAAACTTCATAAATACAAATTTATAATTTCATACCTGAATCAACAAAATCATAAATAATAATTCTGTGATTATAAGCCTATAAATGCAATTTACATAGGTATATTAATTGTCGTGTTAATCGATAAGACATTTAGAAATTAGAACCATTTTACATATTAATAAAAAAAAACAATCCTGACTCAATTAATAATTTTAAATATCTACGTATGTATTTACCTTATTTTTTGAACTCTCAAATTACTTTTATTTAATAATTACGATGCGTATATAAGTAAACTATTTGCATTACTGTACGTGGAAGAATTGTATTTAAGAGTTTACAAATTTATTTAAATTTTGATTTTACAGAGCTGATGTTTGACTCAAGCTGACTGATAAACCAATAACCGTTAATCATAGTTAAACTACAGTACAACTTACACTGTCTTGTCAAAATAAATTAAGATGTTATAACGAACTAGTTTTTTCAAGTCTGTATTTATAAAAACACGTTACCACTCACTCACTGTGCTCATCACAGTTACTAAAAAATAACAATCTCAATAAAACGTATAAATAACAATCTGCATCGTATTCAGTCAATAAAAATAATTGGAGAGAATCTAATAAGTTTAAAAAATAAGACAAATACATAGGTATTAATGATCATTAATTAAATTATGATTGTTAATGTTTTTAAAAATATGTATAGAGCTGAAATTGTATGAGAAAAGAAAAAAAATCTTGCCTTAAAGAAAAATAAGTTGATATTCGAATAATCCAAGAATTGAGTGATCTAGAGGTTCTAATTTTTTAATGTGTATTGATTAAGATCAGAATTAATATACCAATATTAATTACAAATCAGAAGTCGAGAACCTCAGAATTACAATTAGTAGTTAGTGAACGAACAATAATCAGTAAAGAGTTTTATATTAAAAAAACAACTTATTAACTCGTGATTATAGAGAAAATATATAAATGTGTGGAATTTATATAATTTTGTTCATTCTTCAAATGGATTTGATTTATGTTCAAATTAAAATAAAAGTCAATTTACTGATATTTATATGTAGACTTCTTAAAGATATTTTTTCTTCGGTATTCCTGCCATTTTGTACTATTACTACATTATTATGATATATTAATTACTTTAAGATAAGGCCCCGAAAAAAAACTATCGTACATAAACTAAGAAAATGATTGATGACTAGTTTAGTTATATAACAGTTGAAAATAACAACACAGCACTAAGTTGATATTGTCACTGAATCATGAAACGTGCTGTGGTGTCATCTATAATGACTAATTATTTTCTTTTGGTAATTAATGAGAATGGAAGTCTAACATCATTTGTCTGAGTGTATATTATCTGATATAATAAATAAACTATATAAAACGAATTATATAATAAATTTGTTTATGATATAAGCACGATTTTTAGACTTTAATACTTATTTAAATTAAGAAATGGTACATCATAGAAAACGTATTTTTTTTATTTTCTTTAATTCTGTCAAAAATTTATAAATATATTTTTTACTATCTTCAGTAAAAGTCTTATGTTACTGCACTTTTTAAAAATAAAAATCGGTGAATCAGACGAGCAACTTTATATCATGCCTTTTGCACATTCTTACGATTTTCTCAAAAACGGCACAAACGATTTTGATTTAGCTCGTTATATGGATGAAAAATTTAATAAACGTTATGTTATGTAGGTTTCATTCGGATTTAAATTGTGTGAGACGGTTTAAATGTGAATTTTTTAAAATTTTCTTCCTCTAAATTACGTTTAATTTTGTATATTCGAAAAAAAAAAAAAAAACTATATCAAGGAGAAAAGAGCAAAAATATGTTTCAAACATAAGGACTGAAATATATATGTATAATATACCGTTGGAGATTTAAATATTTTAGTGATAATATTCTATACACAAAGTTGTATAAGGTAATGGAGAGTGATGAAAAGCAGATAAAATTAAGCGAATATTGTTGGTAATAATATAGTATTCGATTAAACACGAGTGTTTCTCAAAGCTCAATGTAATTCTTTAAGCGTGTCTCACTTCTAACTTTATTCAATAGTTCTTATATTGATTTTAACATCGTAGGTAAGATAAAGTCGTGTGTTGCGAGCACCAGATTATTTTTAAATACTTAGAATTTTTTAAACCGCTTACTGGACAGATTCTCATAAACCAACCTTATTGCACATCTAGAAGGGTTAGGATAACCATTAAAAATGCCAGTTTGATCTCTGAGGAACTGCATAGTCCATGTTAGTGAGTGAATCGCGACTTTCTTTTATGAGTATAGATAATCTTAAGTTCAAAGAATTAATTAATTCAATTCAAGTTAACATGTATTTAGGTTTATTTAAGGGCGTTTTTACGTTACGAAACCGTTTTTCTGAATCTGGACGTGGGTCCTTCCGCCTCCATCTGTGTCGCCGATAATTAACGGACCTTCCTCCTCCCTGAAGATCCTGCCCCGGAGGTAACTGGCCGTAAAGAGTACACCTTTGAAGAGAGATATGGAAAATGTGGGCGCACGGGCGAGCAAACACACCTGAGCCGCTTACATCCGCCCTTATCAAAGGCCAAACATACGTTACCAGCCAACCTCCCTACCACCGCTTAGTCTCCGCTCAAGTATAACTTTAACATAAACTTTATGTGAAAACTTATTCGGCGAATTCCATGGTAAAGAACGATTTAGGTCTCTATATCAGCTATTCCAAAAACCCAAAGATTCATAATCCCATAAATATTGGATATATTTGTAGTGTGGACAATTTGATAAGTCAGCGAAAAAAAAAATAAAAAAATAAAAATGGAGCAATAATATTTACTTTTCGTTTAACTGGATAAAGATAAATTCTATTTACCCATCATCGCCCAGTGTTTTGGTTGCTATCAGTTACTTTTCTAATATTTTACTGCTACAGCTTGTAACAAAAACAATAAATGTACGTTAAGGGCACTCTCATAAGAATTCTGTTAAAATCTTCAGCATTGTCAAGTTATGTTAAATAACAATATCAATATTCCTATTTACTGAAAAAAAAAAATCCTAAAAAATATATCTCTTTTTTGGATTATTATTTTCAATAATGAACCGTTTTATGAACCAAATAATAAAATAATAACCTCACTCAGAATATGAGTACTTCCGTTACAAGATACGTAGAACCAAAATAAGTAACTATAAGTCTATAGGCCATTTAATTCCCAACAGAACAAAAAAACAAACATTGAAATTGGTAAAGAAATAGCGGAGATGTAGCGTTTTGTACTTAACGCAGCGGTGATAACCCATTTTCCTTTTATATAAATTTACAGTTTCATCGATTCGTCTTTCTTAAGGTTTTTGATTAATTATTGCTATATATATATATATATATATATATATATATATATATATAATAATTATAATAATAATAGGCTTAGCGAACCCGAAGGTTCGATGCCGATACCACCAAATTCCGCCTACACAGAATCGTCCAATGCTCACCATTCAAGCCCAAGCTCCCGAGATCAGCCTTAACGCAATCCTCCCATCTCCGCTTCGGCCTACCTTTCGGACGCCTACCAGTCGGATCAGCAAATACCAACTTTCTCGGAATCCGCTCGTCATCGAGCCCAACAACTTTACTCGCCCATTTGAGTCTCCGCGATGCAATCAGCTCAATTATATTCACAGGATGCAAGTTCCGCAATTCCGCGTTATGCAACCTTCTAAACTCCCCAGTGGCCTCATCTCTCTTTGGACCAAATATTTTACGCAATACCTTATTTTCGAAAACCTTAAGCCGTTGTTCATCCTTTAAAGTAAGCGGCCACGTTTCACATCCGTAAAGAACCGTTGGAAGAATAATAGTTTTATAAATTCTAATCTTTAAGTTTTTAGATAGAAGCCGCGAACTAAGTAACTTAGCAACTGATCAATAACACGCATTTCCCACCTTTAACCGATATATATATATATATATATATATATATATATATATATATATATATATATATATATATATATGTATATATTGCTATTGTTTAATATAATCATTCGGAAATAATATCGGAAAAAAATCTCATATTAATACTTAATCAAGGCGATTGATTTATTGATTGGCCGAAACGCTGGCACGATAAATTAAATTGTCTATCTAATTACGTTTTTATTTGACTTCAAACGGAATCAACTTCTCCCCTATATTACACTATCCTCACTTCATAAAAAGTTCTGAAATTGATTTTAACAACCGAGGTAAGTTAATGATGTGAGTTGCGCTCTCCAGACTTTTTCGTCCCAGTTTCCGGTTTTCTGAATGATTCCATCCAACTATCGTGAGAATTATATGATATGGAAAACAAATGTGGAGCATTTACCGACTACTATGGCTAGTAATTATTATTTTATTAATTAATTTTAAAGTTTGAACATGTGAGTTGAGAAGAGTGATGCCGATGAGACAGATATATATTAAGAGAGGCGGTGGGCCGCTCAAGTTACCCCGGGCAGTGCTGAGCTCGCAGCGGCCCGGCGGTCCCTTTGCTCTCGACGGACTGTCATCAGCGGAAACCTGTTTGTTTTTCATTCGCCATCCATCCAGTCATCACTTTCCTCCTTAATGGCTCTCATTCAAACCCACTTAGGAATTTGGTGGCCTCTTCAGCTCTTTAGTCCTCGTGTTTGGAAGCCGTAAGGGGAAGTGCTGGCTGTAACGCGACGTAGTACCGTCCGGTGGCGGAACCATAGGGAGAAAGGAGGAATATTTGGACCACAAAAAAAAAAAAAAATCCCATCAAGGATCTTGGGTTAAGTATATGCAGATATTTGTAATATTACTAGGCCAACGGCCGTGCAAGGAAGTGGTTACACCAATATCACTCTCAGCCGCTAGTTTTCCCCCTATGTTTTGGGTATTCTAATTTATAGAGGCTGGGTGTTCCACAGAAGGGATTCCAGATTCCAGAGTCGCCTCTCGGCTGAGTTAAAAGAATAAATAATTATTCTACCCTAGCCGTCCTTCGGAGGGGATGTTAAAAATGGTCCATAGCCTGTGCGACGGCAGGTACTCGTTAAAGATCCCTATCTTAATTAAACTTGGATAGGGAAAATTTAGAACTCCCAGTGTAGCATAATGTGATGTTAAAGAAATAAAGGAAGAACAGTAACCAACTAAATTATAAAGTTTATTCATTTAACGTCACTTTGTATTGCTGTGGCTAATCTGACGAGGCTACATACATAGTGCTACAGTCCTAATTTTTTCTTATCTAGTCTTAATTAGGATGTTTAAGGAGTATCTGACATCGCACAGGCTCGGAACCACCATTTTACGTCCCCTCGGTAGGCTAGCATAACCAAGAATTTCAATAAAAAAATCAAAAAAAAAAAAATCCTAGGGCATTAGAGACTGTTTTTCTTCCAATCACCTACTTAATTTCCAAATGTATTTGCATACATACAGTGTTGCATACAACACATTTATTCGAAAAACAACTTATAAAAGTTTATTATTTATAATTTTATTAGCATTGATAAGACGGCTAAATATACAAGTTGAATGATAACCCACTAAACTAGAAAAGAGCAAAGATATTTTTTTAGATAAATTTCTCTTTTCCGATAGATATAGATGCATAATATACTGTTGGAAAGCTAAATATTTTAGAAAAAATTGTATCTTAAACAAAGTTGTGGAAAGAAATGTAAAGTGACGAATATGGGTTTAACTTAATTGATAATTGTACCTTAAAACTTTTATATTTTTTTTTTTTAATTTTTTAATCGAAAACATATATTACCAACGAAACTGGATATGATTGTTTACTTTTTTTTTTTTTTAACTCTAACTTTATTTAATAGTTCTTAAATTGATTTCAACAACCGAAGTAAGTGAAAGTAGTGTGTTACCCGCTCCATTGTTTTCTGTAATAGTCTGCCAACGTTCAAAGGGCGAATTTTCTTAATTTATTCATTTGAAGTGCCTTTAATTCTGTTCTTTCAAGGTAGTTGACTATCACTTGTTGATAGGAGTGTTCAGAAATTTATATATACAAACTAATGGAGAAACAAATATAAATATTTTTCTAAATTGAAAAAAAAAAGGCTTTAAAATATGATTTGCTATATAATATCGATGTGTATAATATAAATATATATATATATATATATATATATATATATAACGTTAGAAAGGTAAAGATTTTAGGAAAAATGAGTCATAATTCATTTACATTATTCTTTTTGTTACAGTTGTTTCTTTGTTGTTTTTTGTTTTAATAGAGCTGATGAACCATTGGTCATTGTTTAATGATCAGATCATCATTTAGCTGATATATTCGGCAGAATAATAGTTTAGTGTCATACTATTCCTATTTCCAGCTGAATGTACTGCAACTATCCACTTTGCATGATATACTCCGCTGAAAAGTAAATTAATCGATATCTCTAGCAGCGGCGTTGATATGGCGACGGAAGGTGTGGGAGTGGAGGGGGAACAGGTGAGCATGGCGGTGTCCTTTGAAGGGGTCAAAGGCCCAACATCTACCTTCCCATTGGCCCACCGATTCTATGACGTCATGTCATGGCTACTAACACATACTGGCCTAACTATTGTTCTTGAAATTCGGCTGTGTACTTAAAAAACGATCGTAAAACTCTTTGCGCGCGCGTCACACATTCATCCGTTTTGGAAATAAATTTAAAAAGTTTACACTTACAAGCTACTACAACTATCTTAAGGCCTTCATTTAAAGCTATAAGCTGAAAGGGAAGAGAGGAGGAGTAACCCATATGTTACAGGTTATGCTATTACACAGGTCGATAATTATTTTCATTTAGTTATCATCTATAAGAAGACTGAATACATTTTCAACTCAGTTATCATTTCCGTTGAATATCTATTAAACGATCGATTGTTTAAAATTATGAAAATCTAACATATACCTTTTAAGTTACTTCTACTCACTATTATTCTTGCTAATCGCTTTCATCATAAATAAATGCTAAAAGTTCATTAGGTCTTTTTAGTTTGCAAGGAAACCTATATGATCTGAAAATCCCCGGATTATTAATAATAAATAAATGGTTCTTAAATATTCCTTATAAGTTTATTTTTACATTGGCAATAATTAGGATTCATATTTTTTGGCCCCGGTGAGTCCAAAGTGTCAGTTCCCCTGAAGATGGGCCCCCGAAACGTCTAATCGGACTATACCACATTGGAGTCCTAAATTTAGCCTATTAGGTTTAATTATGATAGGGATCTTTAACTTGGTACTATCGAGAACTTTTTACTCTTTGAAAAAATATTGACCACTATACTTCAGGTGATTCCATGAGTTTTTCACTTTGTATTAATAGTAATTTGCAAAACTATAGGTCATAATACTATTCGTATAACAGAAATGTTTAAAACTCTGCCATAATAATATCTGCGACTGTTTAAAAAAAAAAAAATATGTTGGTTAAATTCTCGAGCTTTTCGATACATCAAAAATGTTTATAAAACAAGGGATCATGCATAATTAAATTATTTTTAAAACCAGACAGCTTTCATTATATTTGGTTGTTTCACATGAATTGTCCGTTTTTATAGTTTCTGAAACACATAAAGGATTTTGTAGGTCTCTGTTGTTTTACTAATTCCTACCTTTGTATTATAAACATTAGCTTCCCAATCAATTACCCACTTCTTAGTATACCTCCAAATATGAACATAGAAACACGCGATTTTCGAGTAATATTTTTGTACGAGTTTAAACTCGGCCATTTCAGCAGCTGAGGTCGCTAGAAATATTTGCAAGGCGTTTGGGGAAGGGAGTGTTAATGAACGGACCCTTTGCCGTTGGTTCGCTAAGTTTTCAGCTGGGAATACCGACTTGGAAAACTTGCCCCGAGGAAGACCTCCGTGCGGAATAGACAACGATGTCCTCAAACATACAGTAGAAGGAAACCCCTACCAAACAGTTAAAGGACTTTCAGCACAACTAAATGCAAGTGCATCTACCGTTTCCAGACATTTAAAGTGTATTGGGAATGTAAAAAATTCGATACACGGTTACCTCATGATCTCACTCTCATTCAAAACATAGCGTGTAAAAATTGAAAGAACTGGGCTACGAAGTTATTCCGCACACACCATATTCTTCCCACTTGTCTCCAACAGATTACCACCTGTTCAGGAATTTAGACAACTTCGTCAAAGAAAACCTTTTTGAAAATGATGATCAAGTGAAAAATGCGTTTTCAGAATTTGTTTCTGTACATATGGAATGTGTACAAATGTACATATGGAATGAATGATTTCTTATATCTTTAATATTCATTGCCCCAGAAGGTGGTCAGATTGTATTATCTCGTAATAAATAATATAAAAAAAAAAAAAAAAGAATTTGTTTCACTTCAAAGCTCAGGGTTTTTCAGTTCGGGGATAAAAAGGTTGGTGTCACGTTGGGAAAAATGTGTATAAAAAGAAGGTAAATACTTCGAATTAAATTATCTTGTTTTCATATCGTATTTTTAATAAAAATCCTTTACCTTGAAAACGAAAATTTCATGTGACACAACCCAATATCTTAAATAGAACGACTAGTGCAGACTTTTATTCCGAAGAAGTTCGATTGGAAACACTTTGCGGTTTAAAATAGGTTAATTTTGACACCGAACATATTTTTCTACCTTCACTAGAACCAGAAATAAATAAAAAGTGTAGTTCGTGCGGAAACTTCCCGATTTGTCCCACGCGACTCCTGGGAAGCGTTCGCCTATAATATTTTGCATAGTTGGTTTAATGCCTAGTTAAACCTAATAAAAATTTATCATATTTTATCAAGACAAATTTGTGATCCTCTCTTAGCGAGTGTGAAATTTGTTCTAAATGTGGATACTTTTCTCCCAGTACACACCACTATAATATTGAAAAACTCAGGAAGTATTCAAGGTTGTGTGTAATTTTCTTGTTAAGAAAACCTTTGTGTTTGTCACGATTAGTCAAACGAGATTGGGCGGACGCGCGCTATCAGGCTCATCAATTTTTTCAGGACATAATTCTCTGTTTCGCACCTCCTAAGTCACCTGTCCAGAAGACGATAGACGAAGGGTAAGCAGAGAAAAGATGTGGGTTAGCAGAGAAGAGGCACAGTGGCCCAGATAGTGTTTGCCTTAGTACAGCGCTATTGTTAGTAAACAAGGTACCACTGACTCACCTCTCTCCCGCACTCCTGTCAGGTGTCTCCCACAGATTAGATTACCAATACTATTTATCTTAAAAAAAAATAAAAAGTCTGCTTCCTCTATATCGAATCGGTTACCGAAGGAAAAGTAACGTTGTGTAAGATCATAGAAACAATATTGCCAACTAAGTGAGCGGTAGATCTACAGAGGAACGGGAAGAAGCAGGTGAAATATCACCCTTAACCTAAAATATTTGCTTAAAAGAAATATACCGGAGTTGGTAAAACAATTTTTTTTTCATACATTTAACGTCACTTTATGCTTCTGTTTAATCAGTATAGGAGTTTAACTATAAAAAAAAATTAGATAAATTTCTTTTTCTCGTTCATAAGAATAGTAATATAGATGTATAATGTAATCTTTAGGGAAACCGGTGTCTGTGGGCTAAATGGGGATTCACTTACATCCTCTCCCCCGGGTATGTGAGACCCGTCAGCCAACTAGTGGCTACTCGCAAAAATAACCGTAGGGAGTGTTGACCCTACCCAATATCGTATCATTGAGATTCGCTAGAGTATTCTTTCAGCATATTACACCCCGAGGCCGAGGCCCTATACGGCCTGTCGCGCTATTGAGAATCGCGCTTTGAGAAAAAAATATCTTTTATACAAAGTCTTTCAAGGTAATGTAAAAGTGACGCATAGGGCATAAACTTTAGTGATTATTGTATATAGCAGTTTTATATTATTATATATTATATAATATAAAAATAGTAAAGCACATTTTTTCTACGACACTGAATATAATTTGTTAAACTTTTTTTCAATTCATAACTTTATTTAATAGTTCTAAATTGATTTAAACAACGGAGGTAAGTGAAATTCATGTGTTGATCGCACAAATTTTTGTTTTAATAATTTTGGAAGTAAAAGAATTAAATGGGTTTGTCGACGTTTAATTTAAGTTACATTGTTTATACATTTAACGTCACTCTATGTTTCTTTATATAACCGGAAGATACTACATTTGGAGTTCTAAATTTTGCCTATGCAGCTTTTATAAGAATAGAGTCTTTCACAAGTACCTGACATCACACAGGCTCGAGATAACTAAGGATATTTCACTCTCATTAAAAAATCCTAAGGCCATCTACCAGGTTTGAACCCGTGACATTGGGCAAGCAAATCTGTTTTTCTAGCCACTACACAACAGTTGATCCCGATAGAAAGATAGTATTAGGACTATGCAAATTAAGTTTTTTTTTTCCAAGAACCGTATAACCAAGTATTACAAATATTTTAATATATGCTTGAACTAATTAATCAAATAAAAATATTTCCCAAGTACATGAAGTCTTTATGGATGATTTTATGCACTGAAAATTATTTATTGGGAACTTTTCGAAGAATTTTGTAATAGGAGCTTCAGAACTAAATCTCATGTTTCCAAATAGTCCTGATATTAGTGACGGAAATTATTTATTACAGTAGATAGACGGATAGCTGAGTTAAAGCCATCTGCCGAGTTTGAACCCGCAACGTTGACCGTTGGTGCTACGACACTACAAGTGAGAAACAACCGTTTCTAATTACAAGATGTTTATTGACATTCCTTTCTCACTCCGTGAATTTCAAAGTCGTTGTTATTGTTTCCATTTTAATTGTAATACTACACTGAATCTTTTCGTAAACATAATGTCCCTCTGTGAGTAAACAGTTTTGTCATTCTTTCAATCAAAGTGACGTTGAGGTGAGAAATGCGAGTTATTCTACGAAATTACTGGAAATCGAAAGTTACGGTGAAATAAAACGCTCTTTTGATATGAGAAGAGTAATATGACCCAATTAGGACTGTTGAATGTGACCAACCTACCAGAGAAAAAATACTATAATGTCAATTTTTTAAAATATATTTCTTTTAGTTTTGAATATGAAACTGAAATTTCATATTTAAGACAACTAGATGTTACAAAACCTTTTTCATCAAAATTAACTAACCAGAAGTGCCACTTTATACCATGCATTTTGCACCTTTTAAGATTTTCTCAAAAACAGCTCTAACAATTTTGATTAACTCGCTACATTGATGTAAAATTTAATGGGCTTTAAAATAATGTAGGTTTTATTCTGATTGAAATAGTTCGACAGGGCTTAAATGCCGATATTTTAAATTTTCTTCCTCTCAAATACTTTTAATTTTGTAGATACTATAAAAATAACCATATTATCTTGTCACCATTGATAAAAAAAAATATATATATACAATTTGATATGCAACTAAATGAGAAAACTGCCAAAATATTTTTTTAATGTAATTATTCGTTTTTGAACATAAGAACAGCACAATATATGTATAATATACCATTGGAAAACTAAAGATTTTAGAAAAAAATATTATCTTATACACAAACTTGTAAAATTTAATAAAGAGTTATTGCCGTAGATAATAATATAATAGATTATTTAATAAAACACGTGTTTCTATTAAAATACAATGTAAATGATTCTTTTACAATTTATTTAGTTTCTAAATTAGTTAGGATAAATTAGGATTTTTTTTTTAATTTAAAATTATTCAAGTATTAAAAATAATTAGGCATATGCCCAGTTAGTGTATGAAATTCTAAAAGCTTATTTGAATTTTAAAATTCATCGAACTAGTAAACATAATATTCTTGTATTTAATTGTTTAATGAAAAAAATTACATCACGAAGAGACATGATTTTTTTTCTCCGGGTCATCGTCATAATACTAATGATACTAATAATTTATAACACAATTACTTATATAAAAAACAGACAAATAATATATTTGACTGGGAATAATATTTAAAGAATTTGTTTGTCTCTAAATAAAGACAAATAGTAAGAAGATTCATTAACCTCAAGGAGTGAAAACTGAAGCCTTAAAAATAATATTGTTTATTGATAACATTATCATCTTCACCTTTAAAGGCTTATTTCTCTAAATACTATTTGTTTATAGTGGAATTCTAAACAGGACGGAAATTATGGGAAGTTTAGAACAATATTTTTATAATAATTAGTAACCAAACTTAAGAATAAGAAAAATTATTTTACTCAATCTGATTAATTTAAACAATATAAAATATTGTTTAAATTATTTATTTTTTTAAATATAGGCTTTCAAAATTCGAATGACAAGAAACATTTTTTTTTTTTTATTCTGAAACAAGTTAGTCCACTTATAATTAAAAAAAAATTAGAGGTTTAAGCGGATCTGTCCAACTTATATTTAATTATATGGTTAAATAAACGAAGAATGGGGAAATTGTGTAGTATTGACGTCTTGAGTTGAAGAGATGAATACGGAAAACAACACTTTAGAAGGAAGTCAAAAATACAGGAAAATATTTTGCCTCTTGAGGATTGATAAAGAAAGGCACCAAGTGTTCATTATGTGACGTTAAGTAAAAAAACAAACTTATCTCATATTAAATAACTTTTACTTATAAATTCATGTAACGAGCTAGGTGAAAATCGTTTAAACAGTTATAGAAAAATTAGTAAACATGAACGTACGTGAGAGTGTAAGATAATTCACTCTAACCAAATCTCAGAAAGTTTCAGCAAGCTGTTCTCTCTCCTTTAAAAGGGAGCAAGCTTGGAGCATCTAGTAATCCAAAAAACGTTGAAAAGACTTGATCACAGAAAAACGTTTATTGAATAAATTTGTACAGAATTTAATTACCTCTAAAACTCTTGCGGTGGGACGTGGAAAGTATCGGGTTGTTTCACATGAAATGTCCGTTTTTATAGTTTCTGAAATATATAAAGGATTTTGCAGGTCTCTGTTGATTTCTTCCGAATGTTTATATATTTAAAGCAAACAGTTACTAATTCTCTACCTTTGTATTATAAACATTAGCTTCCCAATCAATTACTCACTTTTTAGTATATGAACATGGAAACACGCGATTTTCGAGTAATATTTTTGTAAAGTTTAAACTCTGCCATTCAGCAGCTGAGGCCGATAGAAATATTTGCAAGGCGTTTGGGGAAGCGAGGGTTTATAAACGGACCATTCGCCGTTGGTTTGCTAAGTTTTCAGCTGGGGATACCGACTTGGGAAACTTGCCCAGAGGAAGACCTTCGTCCGTAATAGACAAAGATGTCCTCAAACATACAGTAGAAGGAAACCTCTACCAACCAGTTAAAGGACTCATAGCACAACTAAATGCAAAAATGTGTAGAAAAATAAGGTAAATACTTCGAATAAAATTATCTTGTTTTCATATCGTATTTTTAATAAAAACGGACATTTCATGTGAAACAAAACAACCTAATATGAGAAAAGTATGCTAAATTTGCAGTTTTCCTCCTTTTTGCCTTCTTGTAGCTCGGATATGCTTGGGATTGCAAAAAATCTTTTTATATCGAATTTATTTGAAATTTTGTTGTCTACATTTTTATAAATAAATATAAGAATCGATGAATGCATTGGAAATGAGCTAACTGGCAAAAACTGATAAAAGAGCCAATTTTTTACCGCTTTTCAAGATGGCGGACGAAACAAAAGGACATAGATGACGAAAACTTGCGTTAAGCACTACCTAATGGTCCTAAACAATATTAAAAACTTCCCAGAGGAGGAAGGGGTTGTTTGTGTTATCTTCACCGTTATACGAAGGTACGTCATAGTTAATACGGGGAATCTCCGGATCTTGTTCGCTTCACGGTGTATAGAGGGCATTACGATTTTTATTATCTCTTATGCAGGTAGTTGACAGTGGAGAAGGCGGAGTGCGTGCTTGAGAGGGCGCAGGTATCGTGGATACTTAACGGTCTCGAGCAGTTCCCGGTGTCGCAGTTTTATGATGCCTTAAAACGTGCTTTACTATAGCCACCGAGCGAGGAGTTGAGTTAAATTGCCGGCTTCCGTGTGGGTCACGTAGCATAGCTCTGACCTACACAGCATCCCTCTTGTCTATTCTACGAGTTGCAAAGAGAAAAAAAAAAAAAAAACTAAAACGTAAAAAAATATTGGTTACTCATCAGTAATAATTGTATATCCTAATCGCCACCTTACCTTTTATAAGTTACCCTTAAGTTACCTTTTATTACTTTTTATAATATTGATAATATTTTTTCTAAAATCTTTAGCTTTCCAATGGTATGTTATACATCTATGCTACTGTTCTTATGTTCACAAAACCAAAACATCTGGAGCGCTCAACACACGACTTTCACATACCTCCGTTCTTAAAACCAAGTTAAGAATTGTCATACATAGTTAGAGATTAAATTTATTAAATTAATTTGCAATAGAAACATGTGTTTTATTAAATAATTTATATATATATAATATCTAAAACAATCAGTTTTTTTCGGTCTTTCATCACTCTCTATTAACTATTACAAGTTCTTTTATGAGATAATATTTTTTCTTAAGTATTTAGCTTTTTCCAACGGTATATCATACATATATATTACAGTTTTTATCTTAAAAAAACAAAACAAAAAATACATTAAAAAATATTTTTGGCCTTTTCTCCTTTAGTTGGTAATCAAATTCGTTCAACTTATATATATATTTACCCCTTTTTTTATTAATGCTAATAAGATGTTTTTTTTCTAATATTCAAAATTAAAGGTACATTACAAAAAGAAAATTAAAATATCGGAATTTAAACCCTGCCAGGCTATTTCAATCAGAATGGAACCTATATGATATTAAGCCCGTTAAAGTTGTTAATAGAAAATAGAATAGAAAGAAATAGAAAAAAATTATTCTGGGACTAGGTCCCCTAAGAATAAAGGTTTGTACAGTATATGGAAATATACATGTCTGGCAACAGACAGAAGGAACATAATTCAATAAATAATTACAATTATGGGTTAATATATGTGTGCATATCATAAACGCATATACACACATATATCCAAAAAATAAATACAATGATAAAATTAATATAAAAACAATTCTTAGAAAATATTTTGTTGCACGGAATTAAAAATTAATTAATATATAACAGCATTTGAATATAGACAATGAACAAAATTATTCTTCATTCAAAGTGTGATGTCAGAAATATAAATGTTACAGTTTCTAAGCGTCTTATTGGGATAATAAAAGGTATTGGAAAAGTTGGGATTTGAATGAGGAGAGGGAAGCAGCATGACGAATATGAGTAGGTAGAGAATTCCAGAAATTAGAGGAGCGGACAAGGAAGGAACGATCAAAAGTTTTAGTCCTATGGGTAGGAAAATAAAGGTCGGAATGGCGCGATCTTGTTTCAAGTGAGTAGACTGAGGATTTAAATTGTAGGAGACTGTGGATGTATGGAGGGTGTTGAGAGTTAATGATTTGGTAAAGGTATGATCATAGGAAATATCGTCTACGGATTGGGGGAGGGAGCCACTTTAACTCACCGTAAAAATGGGTCACATGAGACCTCTTCGGAGTACTGAGGACAAATCTTAAAAATATGTTGATATCGATATGCCGAGTTTATTCAAAATAGAGCTGTTTAAGAGAAAATTGTAAAATTGCAAAAAGTATGATATAAAGTGGCACTTCTGATTTGCCGATTTCGATGGAAAAGTTGCTGTAACATCTCTGGCGTATGGTTTTCTTAAATATGAAATTTCAGTTTCGTACGACTTTTGCACTAAACTTACCACACCCACGCACACTCAAACACGGACACACACACAGACCTTTTTTTGGGACTTGATTATCTGGACTTAAGGGATCCAAAACGTGTATTTCCGTAGAAAACGTGGATTGGAAAATTTTTATGTTAGCAATACTGTATATTTTCTATTTCATATGTAGGTAAGTGAAAGTAAAATTACATTTAAGAATTATGTTTGCTCTTTCCTCTTTTAGTTGGTAATCAAATTAGTCCAACCTGCATATTTACTTTTTTTTATTAATGCTAACAACAAGAAATGGTTAATTTTTTGGAATCTATAAAATTGAAGATACTTTAGAGGTAGAAATTTTGAAATATCGTCATTTAAGCCCTGTCAGACTATTTCAATCAGAATGAAACATATATGATATTAAATCCCGTTAAATTTTACATTGATATAGCAAGTTTAGTCAAAGTAGTTAGAGCCGTTTTAGAGAAAATCGTAAAAAAGTACAAAATATATGATGTAAACTGGCACTTCTGATTCACTGATTTCGATGAAAAAGGTGCAGTAACATCTCGAGCTCATAGTTGTATTAAATATGAAATTTCAGTTTCGTTTTAGTGTTAGATTTACCTTACATAGACACACACACACTTTTCGCGCGAATTGGTTATTTGGGCTCAGAGGACCCTAAAACGTATATTTCTGTTGAAAACCGTAATTCGAAAATTTCCACAATCGCAATATTCTCTCTAACTATATATTCCATAAATATGTAAGTGAAAATAAAATGAACCACTAGGGAATATTTTTTTTTTAATTTAGTTTATTTATTTATCTCCTTTTTTGACATAAAAACAGAATATAACGAATTTCGTGTCATTCAGAACTTACCCTGCCTTTTGAGGTTTTATTTGAATCCTAGACTTCCACACAATATTATAAAGTTAGTTATTTAACGAGAGATGATCTGATTTAAAACTTTTATTGTTTTAATTGACCATTATCCAAGCCCGATAAAATTCTCTTTGTATAAATTATCTCGACGTATTCTCAATTTAAGAGAAGTTATCTCGTACACTGGGCCCATTGTGCGGAGAGCTTACTGTCACCTTATCGAACATCCAATATCTGCCATAAAAGGAATTACTAGAAAAAGAATGGGAATATGAAATGTTTGTTGTTTTAGTTGCACATCTAGATAAAGAAATGTGGTTGAGTTTACCATCGGAAGAGATAGCTGCCTGTCAAGCGGACTAGATAAAATGAAAGGATGCCTTATCTCTTTGTGTGTGTCTGCTCCAAGGAGGATGCGGTCTTCGGCCACGCATTTCTGAAGAAGTCCTTATTTTCTCGGAACGATTCAATAACCTTCTCCAGTAGCCGTATTTATTGGTCCGTATAAATAATAACTAACCGACGAGACGTTTAATTGCCTCCATATATTCATCTTCATATATTTTTTTTTTCAGTTCCTTTTCTAGCTGGGTCGTTGTCTCTTGTATTTTTTTATTTAAAGACTCTATTCAGTCTCGATCAAAAATGCGGTTAGAGTTCTTAATACTTCTATGATTGGGATAACATAAAACGTTACTTTAATTAGGATATTGAGGAACTGTCTCTTCCTTCAACCATGATTCATTCATTCTTCATTATACACAACTAGCTGTACCTCGCGGCTTTGCTCGCTAATTCCATTTTGAATTGCCATACGTACGTTTATATGCGTTCATATTAAGAGTAACTAAAACACGTAACTTCACTATCGGTCAATAATTTACTCCTTCAAATATTATATAAATATGTGCACCGAATAAAGTTATTAATTATTCTAAGATCTTAATTTTATTCTGTTAAATTTATAGCAGCACATCAGAAAAGGTAGGCATGCTAATATTTAATCAGTATGGTTTAACTTTTAAGCTTAATCGTTGTATATTGTCATAGTTCGTTTGGAACATAAATGTAATTTTTTCCGAAACATTGGTGAAAGATCCCACCTTAAATATCCGTATTCATAGATTATAGAAATACAATGTTCTATTATATTCTTAAAATGAGACGGTTTTTAGCCTATTGAAATTATTTTTAATAAAACCAATTATAATGAAACATGTGTCTGTAGGAACCTACACACGAAGCATCGATACGATGCACAATATACTTAAATATATTTCATATAACTTATAATAATACCATTGCTAATACTTGACAGATTTAGACGATTTTGCTTCAAGGTGGTTAGAAATTCAATTATCGTTCAAGTTTTTCCAGAAAATGAATCGTTTTTGAGTTATTCCAAAACCAATTTTGTTTTAGGTTTTAGAAAGATTTTTTTTAACCACTTAGAGGACGAATTTTCCGAAATCTAGACGGTAAGACGAACCTCCAGGAAAAATATCAGCATCACAATCATAGTCAATTTTGAGATATTGCGATAGCCAAAAAATCGAGTGAAATGGGACCTTCTTTTATAAATATTGATTAACGTTTCGGGGCCTCATCTTCAGAATTTCTAGTCATCTACTGATAACAATTTAATATTATATTAATTTAAAAATTCAACAATAATAAATATTGCAACCAAACAATTCATAATCACATGTAGTAAATTAAAAATTAAATAAGTAAGGGAGTAAAGTTCAAACTTCAGTCTACTCCTGGCCTAGTGTTAAATGTTTAAATAGAATAGATATTTTAAATAATTTTAAAATTTTAATCATTAATAGATAAAAATAGAAAAAAATGACCATTATGAAATTAAATAAGGAATTCAAGAATTTGACAATATTAAAAGATGTTTTTATGTAAGTAGAGGTATAATACTGATTTAATTTATTATAGTGTGATTATGAATTGTTTAGTTGTGATATTTATTATTGTTGAACGTTTAAATTAATATTATATTAAATTTTTATTAGTGGATGACTAGAAATTCTGAAGATGAGGCGTGTGGGCCCCGAAACGTTGATTGTGTATAATGAAGAATGAATGAATGATAGTTAAAAGAAGAGAATGTTCCTTAATAGCCTAATTAAATTAATATACTTTTCATAATAGGATACTCAATAAAAAGTTACTTTTTAAAGGATGAACACTCGTAATATTTTTTTAATTTCCGTACCAACCAAATCTGAAATTTAAATAGGCTATTAAACTTGAAATTTAATGATATAAATCTTTCATTCTATGACTTTTTTCGATTTGGATAGTTGATTCCAAGTTACAATTGTATCTTAGTGACCAAATTGGGTTTTTTAACAAAAATGGAATAATTTGTCTATTTCTGACGAACGATTGCGGCAATATTATTGAACCAAATTCAATGACTAAGGCATTCCTGTGAAACGAAATTTAACATTCTTTCATTTTGAAAAGAAGATATTTTCTGTAGGAAGCATCGTTTACGAGTTATAGGTGAAAAATTCGAAGTTTTTCGGATACAAAAAGTTAAGATCACCACCTGTTATGGTGCAAATTCAGATTAATTTTATTTAGGACTATTAAGAGGTATTAAAACGATTTCCAGCTTTGTCCGAATTACTTCCCACAAATCTTGAATTTTAGCCTTGTCTTTTGTTTTGGAGGTTCTTAGGATCTCATGACAAGTAACAAATGGTTTTGAGACTGTAGATATTAATATAATAATATGTATCATTTATATGACTATTTGTCCATAAAAAATTTAGATATACATGTATTTTAAAATAAAAAATACAAAACTTATCTCGGATTTGAGGCTTAAACCGGTGTAGACGCATTAGCGCCGTTTTTTCTCCAAGTCCGGCGAAAGCCCTAGACTCATGGGGAATTTGTCACAGACATTTTCGGTCCACTCGAATATGACAAATGGGAGATGTTGGACTTTTCCCAGCCAGTTGTGAGGTTATAGATGAGGAGAAGAGGACCCGAAGGCAAAAAGCATAGCGGTTACTATTTTCTTAATAGATTAAACCATTAGCTTATGACAAATGCCTGTTGGAGGGTCATTAGTGGAGTGTCGTATCCCTAACGACTTCGGCCCGCCTGATCCTCTGTCGACTTCCCATCTTTCTCTCTTCTGTCGGTGTAATATTGCACGGAATCATCTATCATGATAGATATCTGTATCTTGAAGTCCAAGTGCGTATGTAGGATTTTCGTTTTAAGGAACCTCAAGTAGATTGAGAATCGTTGTTGAGGGGACCAAGTATGTATCATTCAAACAATAATTACAAAAAAAAAATTGGTGCTGGCCAGACACAACTTTCATAAATAAATTTTAGAATCAATTAATAAACTTTTAGTTGAAAAAAGTTCTAAGTTAATTTAAATATAAAGTTTATTCAATTCGTTGGAAACATAAGATTTAGATTAAATATTATAAAAATACTAACTGACCCAGCAAACGCTGTTCTGCTATATGCATTATTTTGCACATTTTTACGATTTCATAAAAAACGATGTAAAATATTAACAGCATATATACCCGAGATGTTTCAACAACTTTTTCAACAAAATCAGCGATCATGAAGAGCCACTTGTACCATGCATTTTGGGGATTTTCACAAACGGCTCGAACGATTTCGATTAAACTCATTATATCGTAAAATTTAATGGGCTTTAATATCACGAAGGTTTGATTCTGATTGAAATAGTCAAGCTTAAAATGCGTATCTTAAATTTTTTTCCCCTGATATTTTACCTTTAATTTTGTCGATTCAAAAAATTAACTATGGCATCTTATTAGCAATACTTTCCCTTTCAAAATATATTTATAAAGTAAAAAATAGTGTGGAAATACACACTTCAATGAACAACAGTATTAAAAAAAAAACGAAAATGAAGTAAAAATATAATTTGTGATAAACTATGGATAAATTTGAAGGCTGAGTTAGCGCTGAGTGGGCTAGCGCGCGTTGCTTTGAACATGCGTTGCCCTAGCAACTTATGACCAAACCTTGTGAAACCAAATGATTACGAGTTCGAGTCTCGGTGCTGGGGGGATTTTATTTCGGCATTTATCCCGTATAGCCTTCAAAGTCGAGGTAGGGGTGAACCAAAAAAAAAAAAAAAAAAAAAAAAAAAATATGGAAAAATTTATATAACATTAATTAAAAATCTAAACTCAACAACATCCATACAGGTGATGATAGATAATCTCCAGGGTGTACAATATAATATCCTTGACCGTTCTGGACTATTTCCTATTACCAACACCGTGATCTTCGAAAGGCTCTATTTAAAAAAACATACAGGTCGAGTTACAGTAGTTTGAAGGGTATGACAAAAACAAATCCCTAATTTAGTGGCCTAATGTTCCAACAGAACACTATATCTAGCGCCGAGTCGGCCCAATCAAGTCCCCTGACAAATATTCCTCAAAAAATCAGACTAAAAAGCTGTGAGGGATCACAGCCGGAACGGACCCATCTCGCTGCTAGCCATAAATCACCCGCCAACCGTCGGGCTGGAAAAAGAATGAGTCTTGTGAATTTGTCGAAATAATCGCTTGAGGATGGTTTTTGCCCCCGGACCCTTATTAAAGCGGTACTAGCCGGAGGCTACTAAATCAGCCTGTTTGCCTCTCGCCCGATTTACGGCTTTGAACCCTAGGACCCCGGCGATAACTCTGGCACTCGGTGGCCAAACTTGTCTTGTAACTGGATCAGTCGTCGTGTCTTGTGCTATCAGGTGAGCAGAGTGTCGGGTGGAGTATCAACCTACTGATAACAAAGTATTAACTGATCAAAATACACCAAGTTTGGGAGCAATAAAATTCTACCACGTGTCACAAGTTTTTTTTTCTCGAAACAAAAAAATAATGGTGAACTCCTCTGAAGCTGCCCATAATCTCTAGTGTCTGGAAATGGATCTTCAAATCGTTACACGAATCACCCTCAGCGCCATTCAAACTAACTTAAATTTTTAATCAATAATTATTTGTTTATTATTTCATAATTGTTTAAGCTCGCCTAAAAGGATGATTAATGGGTTTCGAGGTCTTTCACAGTAATTTATATTTTCATTACTTTCGCTCCAAACTTCCATATGCTGCTACAAGAAATTATTTCCGTAAATCAGGGCTGTTTGGAAATAAGGAATTTAGTTTTGAATCTTAAATTACAAATAACATCATCCATAAGGACTTCATGTAATCGAGAAATAATAAGATAAGCCAGAAGAACTCGTTAAAGAGCTCTACCCTAATTAAACCTGGATAGCCAAAATTTAGGACTGCAACTATAGCATCGTTCGATTAGCCGAATAAAGTGGTATAAATAAAAGAACAAACCAATTTTAATAATAATATATATATATATATATATATATATATATATATATATATATACACACACACACTTTTTTTTTTTTTTTAAATATTTATATTTAAGGTATTAATAGTATGAGTAACTTAAGGTGCCTTTTCAGAATATGAATACAAATCTTTTGAACCATTTTCGATAAAATCGTATAAAAGTCTGAAACGCAAAGTATAATTAAGTGGCACTTACGATCAGCTGATTTTGGTTTTAAAGTGTACTGAAACATCCCATTTATAACTTTTAAATAATCTATTTCAGTTTCGTACGACTTGTCGTTTTCGAGGTAGTCTTTAACTCACCTCCATGCACACAGACCTTTTTGAGGGACTTTGTCATGCTGACTTAAGAAATCCTAAAAATTACATTTCATTGCCACACTTGAATTTAAACGTGTTCTCGATCGCCATACTTACCCTTATCAAATATTTCATACATAATTAACAGAAAGTAATAATCCATATTAAAAAATCTGGTGCGGGCAACACACGACTTTCACTTACCTCCGTTTTTAGAATCGATTAAAGAATTTTCGAAAAAGAGATAAAATGAGTGAAACCATTAAAGAATTAGTTAAATGGAATTTCTATAGAAACATGTGTTTTATTAAAAAATCTATAATATTATTATCTAAAACAATCAGTTAGTTTTATCGGTTTTTTATCCATCTCTATTAACTAGATAATGTTTTTTCTAAAATCTTTAGCTTTCCAGCGGTATATATATATTACTGTTCTTATGTTCAAAAACGAAAAATTACATTAAAAAAATATTTTTTCAGTTCTCTCCTTTAGTTGCTTTTCAAATTTGCTCAACTTGCATATTTAGCTGTTATTTATTAATGGTAACTAGATAATATGGTTATTTTTATAAAATATACAAAATTAAAGGTACTTTAGATGAAGAAAATTAATTAAAATATCGGCATTTAAGCTCTGTCAGACTATTTTTATCATAATAAAACCTACATGATATAAAGCCCATTAAATTTTACATCGATATAGCGAGTTTAAACAAAATCGTCGGAACCGTTTTCGAGAAAATCGAAAAAAGATGCAAAATGCAAGGTATAAAGTGGCTCTTCTGGTAAGCTATTTTGATGAAAAAGATTTTGTAACGTCTCAGGCGTATATTTGTCTTAAATATGAAATTTCAGTTTCATAGGACTTTTCGTTTCGGCCCGGGAGTTACCACACACGACACACACACACACGACCGCACACACCTTTATGCGGGACTTGGTTATTTGGACTCAGGGGACCCTAAAACGTGTAGTTTCGTTGAAAACTGGAGTTTGAAAATTTTCACGATCGCAATACTTACCCTCACTATATATAGTAAGTGGAAGTAATAATGCTGTTAATGGAATGGAAAATGCGAAACAAATTATTATTCTCTTTAGCTAGAGCTGTATAGCTTTAAGCATGTAAATTCTAAAACAGAAACAAGATTTTTAAAATAAATAAAAACTGTAAAATGGTTAAACATTGAAGTTCCTTGGTGGATTGCCTGAAAAGTAGCCATTTTTAACTTATAATCTCAATACCTGCGACCCGTTTAATATCTGAATACCTTGGCGGAGTTCTATTTTATAATTTTTATTGAGATGGCTAGATCTAACCTAGATAGTATGAGTCACCGAGTTACGATATCAGCATGGCTAACCCAAGCCAAAGGAAAATAATACTATGACGAAGCTGTTCACAAGAATTTTCTTGAGTCCTAATGCAGCCCGTCTTATCCACAACAAGTGAAACTCATCCCATGAATAAGAGGGCATATCAAGTCTAACTCAAAACAATAGATAGCTAAAACGATTTATCATCATTCGCTATTTAGAAAAAAAAAAATCTATCTTAAAACAACTGAGATCAACGTTCATGCATTTAATATCATACAAAGTAATTATATTTCCATTTTGATAAAATACTTTTATACAGGTAATAATAATAATAAGGTACTAGATGTTGCAGTTTCGGTACCATTAAGGTTTGAAGAATGAGTACTGTTTTATTGTGTCATTCTGATTTTATTTAAAGTCGTAAATTGCATCCTGTAAATTTTTAAAGTCTTTCAAATATTTATGTATTTTTTATCATTTATTTCTAAAAATGATATTTATCCCTTAATTGATATTATAGTTATACAACGGTACTTCTCCTAGATTATCTAAATGTTTTTTTAAAATTTAACTGACCTTTATTTATCCATGATGAATGGCGTGGCCTATTGGATAAAGCACTATTTCCTGGGTTACGAATCCCGGCTGTGGCCATAATATTTATTCTGTTAAATCGGCCGAGGGGCGAACCTGGGTATGGAGACCGCCATGTGGCAGACTCAGCCTCTTTAAAATGGGTACCCGAAATTGGGAAACACCTGGCGGCTAAGCGTGATCAACGCCTAACACATTGCACGACCGTTGGCCCAGAAACAGTACGAATATCTATATGTACTGTGCCCTTATTTTTTTTTTTTTTTTTTTAAGTTTTGGGCCTGTTTAGTAAAAATAACCAAGTCTCGCTAAATAATCTGTTTGTTTATCTTAATGATAAATTTATATTTTTCAATAATCACTTTAATAACTCGTCTTTTGCTTCCATTTCCATGGGTGTTAACTATTTTTGTATTTATGAATCTATACATAAAAAAAAAGAACCTATAAATAAAAAGGTGATTATATGATTTATGTAAAATTTTATAAACTGGACGATGGCTATAACTGACTTAAAAAATTCCTATATTAAATTACATAACCTTATTAAATTTCCAAGATATTTTTTGTATACATTATTCCATTAAGATTAAATGGATACAATGAATTTCAGCTTAATGATTGTTACTATTTTCAATATTCATAGAATGAATATTGTTCTGAGATTTTAAATAATTTCTGTATTATTTTATCAATATGTATAATTTTTAATATTTCTCCCCAAATTAATTAATTTATTTATATGTGATTCGAAACATGATCTCTAGTAACTAACTTCACCTACATAAAAAACTGATAATTTAATTTTACCTGGACTATTTGGCATCTAAAATTAGTGTTTTGGCAATGTAAAAATTTGACTGCTTCAGGAGAAAGCCATTGTATGTTCATTTTATACATTTAATAAAAAAGCGATGCAGATTACTACACAATGGTTTATAACTGCCTAATGACTATATTATCCTATTATATAGCAGTGTAGGCAATTCTACATCTTGTTTTCATTATTTAATTTGTTATAATTATTTAAAACTTAATTTAAGCTTAGTAATTATTGAAAAAAAGCTATAAATTATTACGCAATGATTTATTATGTTTAAATAAATATATTATAGTATAACTGTTTAAATATCTGTTCATAGGCAATTAATAATTTGAAACGCAATAAATAATAAAAAAGAAAATGACCTTTCACCTCTGCTAATTTCAAAACGGTATTTCTCTGCTAATTTCTGCCACATTCAATCCTTATTATCCAAAATCCTTTGAAAAGTCTTAAATAAATAATTAATATTTATTAATTTCCACTTAGTTCTGGTTATTTTTATTTTATTTATTTTTTATGGTTTAATGGTGGATGGATTAAAATCAACTTTTTAAAATATTTCTTATTAGAATGATAATTCTAGAAAGGCAGTACTTGTATAAGCGGAATATGAAGTAAAAACGCTTCAAATTATTACACAGTGGTTTATTATTTCCGAATCACTATAATAGAGTATAACTGTCTAATTAACTAATATAAAACAATAAATATTAAAATGGCCTATCCCCTCTAATAATTTCAAAACGATATTAAAACTGTTTCTAAACCGATTTCAATGATTATTTTTTTAGATAATTTATTATCGTATTTATTAAATCGTTCGCCGAACAAAGGGATTTTTTTTTAATTCGTTATTCGGATTCTACAAATCCTAAAAGATAAGCCATCAAATTTGAGGAGAGGAGAGTATATTTTTGGTAGAATACGAAGGTTCATAATTGATAATAATAAACCAAAAAGTACGAAAATAAATAAAGTATACCTTGATATGTGTGTGATCATTCACATGATTATAACGTCCGAATTTCATATTTTTCTGTTATGGGGACTTAAAACTAGGAAACTGGATTTCGAATTTTTAAGCAGCAGGATTCTTATAAAGTATTCGAAAACTCATTATTTTAAGAAGTATACAGTAAAAACTAAAGAACTTAAAATTAAAATGGATACTAACATGCAGATAAAGAGGTAGCGGCAGGATAAGGGTTTGCCGCTTGAGACACTGGGGCCGGCCAGATGTCCTGGCTGAGGTAAGTCGTTCCTCCGGCTGGGCTGAAGTTCCTCTGGAACCTCGCCGTCGAGAATGTCGGGAGCGAACCGCTGGAGTACTTGATACTGCTTCCTGAGCTGCTGCTGTATTCTTCGCATCCACCTGAAACCATAATTGTTGGTTACATCTCATGTAAAATTTCGATAATGTTCATTATCCAATATTCACTTCCTTACTACCCTTTAATCTTTCTTAATAAAACTCCTATATAATTCCAAAACTCCATAAAAATCTAGGAGTTATGTTTGAACAAAACTTGACGAGGAGTAACCATATTTCCCGAATTACCAACAATCCATCTCAATCCTCAAACAGCTCCTACGTTTCTTTGAATCTTTAACTAGAAGTACCTGTCATTTCTTAGTTTCCTCTCTCATACTACCCCACTTTGATTGTGGATTCCTAGTATATGGGGGACTCAAAGGTGAAAACGAGATGAGGCTAAAAAGATTAATGAATACTCTCAATGATATTCTGGTCAAAGGTGGCTCTATCCCAAATCTGAAGAAAATACCTACTTGGCATCTTCCTATTCCAATCCTTGCGAACCGGAAAACCTTCTATATCTATGACTTCTTTACTCATCGCTCTTTCGTGGAGACCCTAAATACAAGATCCCAACCTAACGATCTATACCTTCCCTCTCATAGAACAACATCCATTGAAAAGTCCTTTATCATCCGTGCTACCATACTTTGGGACTCTTTATCCATCTTCGTCCCTATAGTGTCATCCCTGATCAATTTCAAACACCAATTATTTATCCACATACGTGATAAATCCTGACTTTGACAATAAATAACTAAACTCATTCGATGTTGTTATCTATTTTTATTTGTATCTTTTACTTATATTAACTTTAAATAGTTCACTATCTGACTAAATAATTATGTATCAAATGAAGCCAGACAAATTGGACTTCCTTTGATCATTATAAATTTATTGTTAGGAGACGAAATGTTCCAGAATAAAAATTATTTTTAATTATTAGAGACATTAGGCTTTGGATTGAAAGCATCTACTAACATTAAATCAAATTAGTTCCATTGCACCTGAAGATGGCATTGTAGCCGAAACTTAGTGCAATTATTTTCAATAAAAGAGCGGTGAAGTAAAAATCAGCCTCCAATTTTATTCACAGAAATTGACCTTCACCTAAAAGAATCTATATATCACCTTATATAAAAAATTATTTTTCATTTATTCATTCATTATTAACTCGCTGATGCCACGGCCAAACAGGTACTTGCACTCCCTGGCCAAGTTACGCCCCGAGAAATAAGTCTTCCCCCAATAATGAACAAGCAGCTAACTGGCTAATCCATGTGGAATGATAGCTCACCAAGCAAACTCCAAAAACATATTAAAACCTTGGACCACATCTAATCGATCCAACCGTAGAGAGGAAGTCACTATTAGCAAATAAGCACCCCCAAAATGCCAACACTGCAATGATATTCTCAATGTAAGACACATTTTCCAAGATTGTCCTTTCTACATTCGAGTCTGAATACACTGGTACATACTCCAGAAATTTCAACTCAATGATAATGATGATCAATGGTGATGTAGCCAAAATATCAAAAGTATTATTTAAAAAATATATAAATCACATATCGGGGTCAATAGCATAGCTGCTGGCATAAGAGCTTTCTATGCCAAAGATCGTGGGTTAAACCTGCAAGTAGCCCTAAGATTGTTTAATGGGAGTAAAACATCCTGCGTTATGTCGTCCTTCGGAGGGACGTAAAAAGGTGGTCCCAAGCCTGTGCGATGTCAGCTACTCGGTAAAGATTCCAATCCTAATTAAACCTGGATAAGGAAAATTTAGGACTCCCACTGTAGTATCGCCCGATCAGCCACAGTAGCATAAAGTGACTTTAAATAAATAAACAAACGATGGTATATCAAATAAAATTTAGTAATTATCGTAATTAGTAGTGATTATTATTGATATTATTCTGTTTTTATGTTTTCCTTGAATGAGTTAATCTTTAAAAATATTCATATATATTCCTTCATCAATTCACGAATTTTATTATATTTTTTTATTTTCTTCCTACTATTTTATTTTTGTTTATATCTTTTCTTTTTTAATATCCCCCTAGAATTAAAAAAAAATATGAGGTTGAGGCGTAGATGACCTTCAGATTTTACTCCTTTAATCCAAAACAAACAAACAAAATATCCATTATTCAGGAGTTCCAAGCTAGTTCTTAAACTCATAGACTAACGCGCGCATGCGTGTAGATTGCTTAACCGAAACAATGTACTCCTCATATTCCCACAGATAGTTGGTGTTCAAATACTTTTGTTGTAACAAATCTATTATTTAAACAAAAACTTTCACGATAGTATGAATGATTAAAGGTAAACTCTCCCTCTTCAACACTTCAACTCCACAGAATATAAGAAATAATAATAATCCCATAAATAACATACACCTAGGTTAAAAAGGGGTCACCTGTTGTTTACTGACTGGCATAATAGCCTTCTATGCCCAAGGTCGCGGGATCAAACCTAACAGATGGCTCTAGGATTTGTAATGAGGGTAAAATATCCTTATGCATCCTTCGGAGAGGACGTAAAAAGGTGGTCCGGAGCCTGTGCGATGTCAGGTACTCGTTAAAGATCTCTTTCCTAATTAAATCTGAATAGGAAAAAATTAGGGCTCCCAATGTAGCATCGTTGGATTGATTTTAATATCATAGCATAAAGTGACGTTAAATGACTAAACAAATATAAGTCGAAGAATAGTAAAAATAAATAAAAAATAAAATTTGGTAGAAAGTTGTTACTTTTTCTCATTTTTGTTTTATATAATATAATACAACAGACCTTTATGAGATAACAAACATAAAAATCAGTTTCAGGAGTACGATCAAAATTAATTTATCATATATAATAATACGCAATGTCAATTCTTTATGACATGTTTAATTGGTTATTTATTGTTATTAATAATTGATTTTGAGTTATTAAACCTTATTAAAGTTATTTAATATATTAACTATTTTTACATTATGAATAAAATTTGTATAATAAATACAATAATCATGGTCTTTGTTTGTTCTAGCAATACATTGGAAAGATAGTTCACGACAGCCTAAAGTCAAACGATAACTAATATAAAATCCAGGTAAAAACTTAATTTAATTTAATTTCAGCACTTTAACTATTTATTTAAAAAAAAATTATAATAGAAAATAAAAAACAAAAAAATCATAGATACTCCTCTGGCTAAAGTAACGCTATTGCTAGATATTGCCACCAGCTACTGCTGATTGTACTGCTAGATACCATTTAATTGAATAAGAACAAGGAGTGTATTATTAATACTAATTTATATTATTTAATTAAATATATTATATATTATATATATATATATATATATTAATTATGAATACAAAAATTAATATACTTACATATTGTAAGAATATTAATGAAATCTTTAATCTATTCAAGATTAAAAAAAAAAAAATCTTATTTAAGGAAATAAAATCCACTAAGATACATCAATTTATCAAAACTATGACAGTAAATAGACTTATTACAAACACTATGTTAACAGATCATTCCAATGCTAACAATGTTAAAATTAATAATCCGTTCAGTTTAAAATCATTTTCTGATGTGAATTGTATGCAGTTAACTGGTTGATGACTGTAAACCACCTGAACAACTGAACGTATCGAATGGGCTATAAAAATAATAATGATTTTATGAGAGTCGAGTTTTTAATGCCAGCGAATTGTCACTGTTCTCTAATAATTATATCGATAAAGTCGCATATTTGAAATTTTATTTCGTCGAAAACGTTAAAGAATTTTAAGGGTGATAGTTCCGTATCTTTCGAGGAGTATTAGTTTGGAAAGATTCAAAATAAATCTTTATTGAGTGTGAAGATGTTTGATAAGCAGATAAACTATTTGTAACTAGAAAAATAAATAATCATTTTATTTTTCTTGACAAAGAATTGTCTGAAATATATAGTAAGTTATGCATATTGATAGTTCAGTTGACTTTTTATAGTTGATTTTATGTTTTAGAAGAAATAAACAGAAATCATTCCTATTCATCTCTTTATACCCAGTCTGCTGGTGTTCCTCAAGGCAGTATCCTAGGACCCATCCTTTTATATAGTCTATACAGCTGATATCCCAACCCATCCTTACACATTTCTTTCTACCTAAGCCGATGACACTTGCGTGTTATCAGTTAATAAAGATCCTACGATTGTCACTCCAATCCCACAGGAGAGACCTTGATGTATGGTGTCAGTAGAATTAAAGTCATTTCCAATAAAGTACCTTTACCCTTCGTCGAAAACCTATGAAATCCTGCCTACAGTGTCCTTTAATGATATTCCGCTGGTCCCGGTTGAACAGATCGGGGATAAATAAATAGCAATTTAGGACTCATTCTTGACAAACGCTATGGAATCTGCATACAAGACTGAAAAGACGTTTTTGGCAACTCCAACACTTACTAGACAGACGCTCTAACCTTTCACTTAACTACAAAAGACATTAACATGACAATCATAAGGCCTACCTTGACCTTGAGCTTTGGAGCTGTAGTAAACTATTCAGTTCTTGCCGCATCCAATCCTAACAATCAAAAATCCTCAACTCTCCTTACTTTGTCACAAATAAAATCATTCATAATGACCTCCATGTTCCATATGTTGCTGATTTATCCCGTGCCAGGTATCATTCCATCCATGACAAACTCCATTCCCACTCTAATTGACCAGTTTCAACCCTTGCTCCCTCTTCAATTCCTGATAATCCACCGAGGCGTTTGAAGAGAAGATGGCCTCGAGACCTTCTTGTTTAGATTGACTACTAGAGTGCTGCTAATGGCAGTTTTTCTTCATGTTTTTCATGTACACTTTCTTTTATATTCTATCTTTTATAGCATAATTACTTGTTGTATTGTAAATTTCAATAAAAATATATTTAAAAAAAAAGTATAAGTCATGAAAAGTCACCAGAAGTTTGTATATTCAACATAAATTATAGAAAATATTTAAAACAGTCAACAGCAAATATTATACTACCCCCTTAACTAAAGCTTGTAATCGTTCCTTTTTTGTCCGCTGCACTACCTCAGGAATTCTTTACCAACCCATATCCGCCATGCTGCTCCTCTATCCACATTCAAATCCTAACTTTTCCAATACCATCTGTCATCCGAAACAGACGCTCAACAGTTGTGATATTTCAATTCTTGATACTAAACTTTTTGAATGAATGATTTTTTTCCCCTTTATTTTGTTGAATACAGTTGTCTTCAGATCTTTTTAATTTTGTTGTATAATATTTCTTCTCTCACCATTTTAAATAATAATTAATTATGTTCCTTTTGTCTGTTGACTAGACATATTATATATTTCCTCTATATTTAAATTTCAATAACTGTTATTCTTTAGGGACTGGACCATTATCATAGTAAAGTTATTTTTTGTTTCTTCGTCTGTTTATTTAACGTCACTTTATGCTACTGTGGCTAATCCAACGATACTGAAATAGGAGTCCTAAATTTTGCCTATCCAGGTTTAATTAGAATAGAGATCTATAACAAGTACCTGACATCGCACAGGCTCGGGACCACCTTTTTACGCCCCCTCCGAAGGACGGAATAACTCAGTATATTTTACTCCCATTAAACAATCCTAGGGCCACCTGCGGGTTTGAAAACATGAACTCGGTAAAATTTTTTTTATTCTATTCAATTCTAAAAATACTATTGTTAACAGTGGCTCGCTGTATAATACACATACCAATCAATCTATCACAAATCTATATTAATCTAATTTATGATTAATTAATACACAATTATTCTCTATTTGGTGAAGTTGTTTTTTGACTGAATTTCTCTCTAATTTGAAAAATAAATTCGTATTATTATGAATAATTAAAATAAATTAATTTACCAGTTGGCCAGAGCTGTTGAGGTGTTGTGTTTGGAGTTTCTGCGTCTGGGCTTGACATGGCTGTGTTGTAATATGTCTGGAGACCGTTATATGATCCTCTGGGATACATCGCGCTGCAAAAAAAAAAAATAATAATAAAAATAATTATAGCATAATAAAAAAAAATGGCTATTAAAACTTCTCATTTGATCTGAGCATCACAGATAAAACCTCCCACTTACTGCAGACATAGACCGAAATACCACTTTTTTCACTAACTCACACACACACACACACACACACACGCACACTCATATACATACACATACACATACATACATACATACATACATACTTACATACATATATATATGTATATACACACACATACCCTTAAGTTGACTGAAAAAAAATTCCTGGATCTACTGATTTAAGTATGACACTGGCAGCTCCTTCAGAAGATATTATGAAGTATCTTATCTTACTTCTCTTACACATTTTCTTTTTGTATTATTGTAATGCAGTAGTTAATTTCAGTGCTTGATTTTCTACTTTCAAATATTTTTCAAAGAGAAAGTAAACACATTGTTATAGCCTATCTATCAAACTATCTTCTTATTTTTATAATATATACTAAGTAAATAGTAATGCATTTAGCGTTTTATTATTAATAATACTTTAATAAAGTAATGGACTCCAAGTATCTTATCTAAGGGTCACTCTTTTGAATAATCTATTTTATCTATAAAATTTAGTTGATAAATATGAAGGCTCTCAATTGTCTCCATGACTTTATTAAAACTATTTCTACATTTTAGCTAACATGTCATCTTCAGGTACCAATAATTTCTAAAAGGACTTGAAAATACTATTTGTATAAATAAAATCTATAAATATTTGCCTCAAAAATGCCATAAAATAAAAAAATACATGTAGCGATCATCAATGAACAAAGATTACAGAGATTAGATTTATTGATAATTATTTTTATATTAATAAATTGAAAATTTTTTTGACACATGCAACTTTTAAATGATTGAGCTTCTTTGGACTTCATTGTTCTACAGCTTTGACATGTCTTAACGTAAAAACTAAATAGGAATTAATCTTGTTTTTCACTATAAATGACAATTATTATATTTAATTTATTTCTATTTATTTTATCACACAGTAATAAAAAAGAAAAGAAAATAAGGCCTGTTAACGGAAGATTATTTACTTTCACCAAGAAAAAAAAACAAAAAAAAACGATAAATTTGCCCGATAACTTTCCTACCCTATCTTATCCCTAATTTTCTAGAATAATTATTATCGCCTATTTTCACTTTTATGGAATGATAATTTTAGATAAATAAGTGTTAAATGGGTTTCTGATAATTTTGTTTATTTTCGTGCTTCTTAAAATTGAAATATTACTTTAAATTTATAAATCAGGAAATTGTGGATATCTTCGACTATAATTTAATTTCCTTATGTGTTTTAATGTAAATTATTGTAAGGAAGATTATATAGTCTTGCCTTAGATTTTCTTCTGTATCATTATTTGCAAGATATCATTTAATTAAATTTATTTGCATCTTTTTTTTTTTTTGTTTGAAGCCATTCCTTTATAATTATAGTAACTTTTTATTTGATATTTTAAATATTATTATTTTTTTTTAAATGTTTTAAACTTATCATGACCGCACTATATCTTATCATTGGTGTGGAATGTTTTCATAACTATGACAATTCCTTTTTCTTTTCTTTTTTTTTTAATATGAAATATATATTTTCCTTGAATCTTTTAAAATTCATTTCTTTAGTAATGAAAATATATTTAAGCCTTCATAAAAATATACGTCCCATAAGGCGAAACATCCTATTTTTTATTTTAATCATTTTAAAGAATATATCGTTCATAGGCAAGTGAAAGAAATATTGTGAAACCACAGTCAAATTATTCTTGAAAAATAAAAAAAAATGCTGATACGCTAATTTAGTTGCATTGATTTATGTTAACGTATTGTATTCCTTTGTTTGCTAATTACTGAATTGAAACTCAGTGATATTTTGTATCGAGAAAAGGTGTATAATTTAAAATATATTTAATATTTTATCCAAATCAAATTTTTTTAAAATAAAATATTATAGATTATTTACATTTTTTCCAAATATATTTTTAAATGACATTTAAGGCGAGTAAATTTCAACACTTTTATATATAGCACTTATATGATATTATTCGTTTTAGTTCAATTAAAAATCGATCAATACATAGTACTTGTTTTTCTGGTGGTCGAATTTAAAAACTCAAAGTCATATTTCTATTATTCCTGTGGATTATCCATTAAATTCAATTTTGACTTGTATATTTCTTTAAATAAATACAAATTATTATTCATTTTTTTGACAATTGTACATATAGTTTTTCTTAGTTTAAAAAATGCGATGCTTCAATTTCATAAAATTCTCAAATGTCGAATTGAAAACTATGTTGAATTACTACGATTATGAACATTCCATCAATTTCAGATTATATTTACCTATAATTCTCTTAATTTTAAAATTTGGTTTATTTAAAGCATGCATTTTAATAAACTTGGTATAGTTTTTTAGAGTACAAGAGATGGAATAAATAATTTAGTGAGATTAAAAAAAAGTATACTTCAGCTAATCAGGAATTGGCTCGAAACGTTGTACAATAGGTTTAATATCAATTATTCTAATAAATCGTTATTAATAATTTAATTTTTTTTTAAATAAGAAGAGCAGATTTCTACTAAAATATTTTAAATATATTGATTTTTTTCAAATTATATTAAAAATATATATAGTCAGTTCTTATAGGACTTAAAAAACTGAATGCATATTTTTTTTTATTATTCTAACTCAAATTTAAGAACTATCAATTATTAAACTACTTAATATTATACAATAAATAATAATTAAATAAGAAAGTGTAACACTGCTAATGAGGCATTAATTCGAAAAATTCGACAATATGTTTAATAACTATGATTAATCAATACTTTAATTTTTAAAAATATATATTTCAGTTTTTTTAAGATCCTATAGTTATTTTAAAACTTTTTTGTTGATTTTTTAAAATTTTATTCTATTATATTAAAACTTTCGTGTCAATGTCGTTTCCTTATCTGTTTGGAGAAACTCCATTAATCTTTCTGACAGTTTTTAAGAACTGTCTAAATTTAATTTTTTTTCTTTTATGGAAGTATATTCCTAATTGGTGTATACTTGTGATTTTATATTTATTTCGTTTTTCTGATTTTATCATTCAGTTGGTTTAGGTAAATAATCGTTTGAAATTTTTTAATGTTTTAAAGTATGTTGTAACTTCATTAAATTAAGTTATATTCATATTTTTGCATTTATTTTATTGATCGGCTGGAAAGATCTGTGAGATTCGTTGTAAATATTTACGACTAGCGTACTTTGACAAAGAGAGAGTAACATCCTCTCAGTGAAAGGGACGGACGTTGAGAGAAAGTAAGGACGTAGATGGGAGGATAACAAACTGTTAGGATAAGACTTACGGTAGGAGATAGTGCCCGCTGGGTGGCTTCTTGTCGACTAACAGATGATGCTGCGGCGTATTCTGCTATCGCTGCTTTTTCGTGCGCGTGATAACGTGACAACTGCGAGGCGATCCTCTTCTCCTATAAACACCGCCCTGGCAGTTCTGCAGCATTTGAGGAAATTCTTTTCCGTCGGATGCAGCTGAATCAGCCGGATCCGAAGTGGAGGAGGTCGAAGATTTTAGGAGGTTAGGACCCAGAAGCTAGGGGTCGGATGAGGTCATAGAGCAAAATTAGCTTCAGAGTAAAAATATCGAAAAATGTGCGAAATTTTCAACTTCAAAACTTCCAAAAAGAGCTAAATATTTCACTAGTTGTAGATTCCTTTTAGGAAGTCCGAATTCATCTTAATATAGAACCGAAACCCACCATTTATGAATACTTTATGATTAAGCGAGAGATTTCATTGTCGAGGTGTACGAATTCGGAACTAATCTATATAATTCCTTATCTTAAAACATTATAATAAGATATTATCAAGTTTTAAAACTCATTTTAATTCTATAACGTTCTTCAAACATTAAAAAAAAAAAAAAAAAAAGAAATAAATTAGTTAGGAAATATTTGCCATTTTATTTCGTACAGGTCATTGACTTTTTCGTTATTTCTAATGTTTTTAAGTCTGAAAAAATGCATATGAGAAAATTAAGTGCAGGATTATTAATTAATTATTAGTTCTATTGGAAAAATAAAGGAAAATATTTTTTAAAAAATAATCGCACTTTCAGGTCCAGTTGTTGGCCTGTAAGATGAGTTCAACGAATCTATCTGTCGACATTGTTGCTTAAGACGAGATAAACTCATGAATCAAATAAAAATAAAATTGTAACATTCCGATGCTTTAGACTGTTTGGTATTTCTTTCTTTTAATTCGATGTGATTATAGTTAAAATCTCTTAGTTATAATAGTTTAAACCTAACAGTTAGTTATATTTAAGAAGAAACGTACCACTGAGAATAATAAATGATGGCATATTTAAAATTTAACTATTTTTGATTACTATAATCGGAGTAACTGTAAGAATTTGTATTACTAGTACCTTGTTTCACCTTGACAGATATCGATCTTCCAAATCGTCAAACATATAATTGCTAACTGTATTGAATTATCTCGTTTTTCTCGGTGTGGTAGAATAGGTAAGATAAATTGAAGTTACTTGGAAAACTATTAAAAAAAAATAATGAAATAAAATAATAGTAATAATAAATTGAGAAAAACAATCGATGATGGATATGTCTGTCTATAATTTACTGCTCTGGGACCTTTTTTTCGATTCGATCAACACCAAAAGAACTATAACTTGTCAAAAATGTAGCATTTTTAGGGTTACCGTGACGTGAGTAGTAACGTCCCACATACTAAAAAAAAAAAAAAAAATGAAATGGATTAGCCTCTTGTTAGGCCTGATTCTTGGTTTTGTTCATGGTATATTTTTTGAAAAATTGGGGGAAAAAGACCTTATTAATTTCAGTTTTCTGAAGTCTAAAATAGTTCGCCTAGAACTAGCAAACGTGGCCATAGGACGTTTATAGCGATACAAGAAGTACCACTAGCGGTTAGTTCGACCGTATTGGGTACGGACGTTTTACCGCAACCCCTTATAACGGCAGAACGTCTTGCACGAGAAGCGAACGTTGAAGCGGCCTGTTTAGTCACAACAAGCGATAAGAGGATGATGAAATTACGGCGGTATCACGGACGGTGCGAAGGTCCGATGGTGCATGCGCTATCTCCGCCGTCCGACTATCTAAGATACCAAGGTCTCTTTCTATTGTACATAGCTCTCATTTTGGAAGGCAGGCTGTTTAGGGGAATATCTTCGGTGTGAATGGAAGGGGCTGAATGAAGGGCTTGAATTCGGGGTAGGCGTATCGGAGTCTTGATTGCTGAGGGTGAATGGCATAAGAATGAGCTTAACCAACCTAGCAGTGAAGATTGCAGCAGCGTGGGGGCGGAGTGGCTGAATATTTCCACCTATGAAGGAATAAAGGATGCCACCAGATCAGATGTTCACGGATTCATCAGGAAGAAAGAAGTTCCAAAAAATAGTAAAAAGGATGTCTAGAAAAACACATCACCGATTCACACTAATATTAGCCTCTAAAAGAAGAACCAGAGCCAACTGCATGCGATGGAAATATTTAAAAAGGATGGCGGGGAATACAAGAAGAGACCGAGTGCGAAACGTGACAACACGGTCAAATGTGGGACTTCAGCCTGCATTGGATACTATTCAAGAACACCTATCTCAGTTCGGCCATTTTTCCAGAAACCGAGTAGCGAGTATGTGACAAGGATGGAAGGTCTGAGCCTGACAGGAAGAACGAACAGACTTAAGAAGGTGCGATCCAGGAGGCCTTTGACAGAAGAGGAGAAAAAGATTGGTATAAGAGAGGGATTATTGGATCAAGCTCTACCCAAAGGATCCTCAAATCCTTGGCGGTAGATGAGGAGAGGATTAAATAAATTAACAATTGATTTTTAAAACAATAATAACAATAAAATTGGTGTAAAATGTTTGATGATTTTATATTTCATGATAACTCGAATGCAAAAATCTATTAAAAAACTCTGGTGCGCGTACACACGACTTTCACTTACCTCCGTTGTTAAAATCAATTTAAATTTTTTTAAATAACGTTTATTGAAATAAGTTCAAAGAATCAATTAAATTGATTTCGATAGAAACATGTGTTTTAATAAATAATCTATTGTATTATTATCTAAAACAATAATTTTTTTATCCGTTTTCATCACTCTCCATTATATTTTATAACTTTGTGTATAAGATAATATGTTTTATAAAATTGTTAGCTTTCAAACGGTATATTATACTTATATATTATGGTCCTTATCTTAAAAACAAAAAAAAGTACTTTTGCACATTTATTTTTTAGTTGTTTATCACTTTTGTCCAATTCGTATATTTATCCGTTTTTTTATCAATGTTTATACATTAAATGGTTGATTTTTTTTGAATCTACAAAATTGAAGTTACTTTAGAGTAAGACAATTTAAACTAGCGGCATTTAACACTGTCAACTATTTGAATTAGAGTGGAACCTACATCATATATTTTACATCGATATAGCGAGTTTAATCAAAAACGTTAGAGCCGTTTTTGAGAAAATCGTAAAAAGGTGCAAAATGCAAGGTGTAAAGTTGCTCTTCTGGTTAGCTGATTTGATGAAAAAGTTTCTGTAACATCTCGGACGTTTGGTTGTCTTAAACATGAAATTTCAGTTTCATAGGGCTTTTCCGCGCTGGAGTTACCACATATACACAGACTTGGTTGATGGGACTCAAGTCTTGTATTTCCGATGAAAACTGTAATTCGAAAATGTTTACTATCCCTTACTATATATTTGATATACAGGTAAGTGAATGTAAAAAATAATCGCATTAAGATGATAGAGGCAGATTTGAGTTCACAGGTTGACTTCAATACTCCTTATCACCTTATTATAACACATAAGATATAAAATTAGAAGTCTAACTTACTATTAAACTTATTACTTACTTATATTTATATACAAAGACCAACGATTTTGTAATATTTACTATGTTGACGTTTCGATACTACGATTTTGCCGAGTAACTTCTTCCAACTCATCTCTTTGTTTAAATAACTTCTGGCGTTTACAGATGTAGAAGCTTTTTTTTAAAGAAAAAAACAATGTTTGTTTACACAAGTTCTTTGTCTCCGAGATTAGAAAATATATCTGTAAATGAGTCAGAAACATTTCTGATAAGTGAAAAGATTAGGTTGACGCTAGGATGTGAGTTGACTATCATAGAGTCATTTCGTCCCGCTCTGTAAATAATTCAATATTACAAAATTTATAAAAAAAAATAAATAAATAATAAATAATAAATGAAAAGTTTGAAAAGTTGTAAATAAAATAAATAAATTGTATAAAATATGTTAATAATTAAGACATAGAGGCAGACTATCAACAATATATATCACGTTGATTTATCAGTTGTAAATCGGATGGGGTACTATTAAAGTTTATCAGTTGCTAGAACGGTAAATCACACTTTAGTGCGGTACTTATCTCCTTCGGGTTTTGAGAAGTGATGTAACAGTAAGCATGTTCATTATTGCCAGCCATTCACGATATTTTGCATCTATTTCATACCAGATTACCTAACGTTCCCATTGCATTAGAGCTGCATTATACTGCACTAGGCTTCATAATAACTAAATAAAGCAGACAATTTTGTGCCTTACTTTTTTTTTTTTTTGCTGTATACCTTTAAAATAATAAGGTAGTTATTAAATATTTTGGAGGTTTGATCATACGAAAACAAGTCTTAAAAATACAATAGTTTAACTCAAAATTTAATTGCAAAAGATTACTCAAATTCAAGTCTTGAAGGCAATTAAAATTTAATCATCAAATCAGTAATGATATAAAAGATGAAAAAAACTACTGTTTTAGGCAGCCTTAATGCAAAAAAAATAAAACAGTGACATTTCACACTATGAAGTATAGGGTTGTCCGAAAAGTTCGTAGAGATTTTAAAAATAAAATTTATCTTTTATTTTTTTTACTAAAGCTAAATCACAAAGCTAATGTTTATTTATATACCTTTAATCCTCATGTAATTAACTATGTTCACACACTGAATTTGTCTTTATTAAGGCTCAGTAGTGTTGTTTATTGCAAACCACCATGATTGACGATTCAGTTCATTTTCGACATATTATGCTGTTCTTTTTTAAAAAAGGGAAAAACGCAGCCCAAACTGCAAGGAAGATTCGTATGGCAGCGATCCAATTGCTGATAGCACGGTTCAGAAGTGGTTTTCGCTGTTTAGATCAGGAGATTTCAATTTGGGCTGGCCGGAGTTCAACTCCTGACGTCGAGGACATTATGACGGCCCATCGCAAACAATCCACGAATTACTGATGAAAGGTTTTACCTCACCCGCTGAACTCTCCTGACATTGCTCCTTCGGATTTCCATCATTACCATTCCCTCGAAAATTGTATACAAGGGAAATCCTACTCTTCAGAAGATGACGTCAAAACAGACCTTATATTGTTTGTCTGGAGTAAGGACAGTGATTTTGCAAAAGGGATAATGGACCTTCCAAGCCGTTGGGAACGAGCGATTGCTAACGGTGGTAACTATTTTGTAGATTGAATAAATACATTTTAAGCTGTTCATCAATTTTAATTTTTGTCCAAATTTCTCTTCGAACTTTCCGGACAACCCAATGATTGGTTAGAATATATTTTCTTTTTAATAATATGTTGTATTAAAAGAATTATAAATTGTATGATATTAAATTAATTTATATAATTAGAATTCGATGGTTTAGAATAGCCCAAATTTCAATTCCGTAAGTACTGATAGGCCTTATAAGGTTAGATCGTGTAGTAAATGTTTGAAGTAACCGAAAACAGGGAGCTGTTTTTTGTCGCGGTCAGTCTTGTGTGCGGATTCCATGTTAGACGTTTGACAAGCAGGAGTTCTAGGCAGCGAACCTGTTCAACTGGGACAAGCGGGATATTATTAAAGGATACTGTCCGGTAGGATATCATAGGTTTACGAATTAAAATAAGCATTCGTAGGGAAGTAATCCTAAAGAACACTTTTGTGGTAAGGACATGTGGAGTTATTCGTACATCACAATCGACAATTAGTGAAGCTATCATAAAATCTTATCTGTGGATTAAAATTTTGAGAATTTACAATTAATAACATTACAACCAACTCATCTATTAAACGAGATATTTTTCAAAAATTTAAATAGTTTTGATACCTGCTCTACCTTTGGTTTAGGGTGAAATTTCTTTTTTTCTTTTTCTAAATATTTTTTAATCCCACATCGTCCTTTTTTATTTTTATTAGTCATTTCGTTAATTTTCTTTCATTAATAATTTTGCTTTGCTCTGTTGCTATCTAGGACCAAAAAAGCATAATTTTTGTTCTGTATATCTTCATACAGACCTCTCAGACTTTGGTTTTCCAGTTTTATGTAATATTTAATTGTTAATTGCTTCTAACCCAGAAATTATTTTTTCTATTGTTTCCTCTCCCGAATTATCTCATTTCGCTGTCCAACGATGGCATCAGTTGAATGAAAAACGTCTCATATTACTGCATTTTCCGGTAGATCTTTCCTTATCCGATTCTTGACCCTCTGGAATTAAATTATTTCCTCAATTCGACGTTCTAATAACCTTATATATCCGAAATTCCGCCATGTGACCATTCCTCCATTTTAATTAAATCCTAGAACATTGCGTATTGAATTTATGGTACTTCCTATGGTACATTAAAGCCTTGGGAGGTGTGCTGCTGGGCACTTTCCTTCCTTATGTCTTTCATGTATGTTGCTGAAGTTTTATATAGCACACTTGCTTATTGTAATATAACTTCTGACAGATTCAAATAAAAACAAAAAATATATATACATCTATACTAATATTAAAAAGCTGAAGAGTTTGTTTTTTTGAAACAAAAATTCTTTTTGAGTTGGATAGTCCATTTATCGAGGAAACTATAGGCTATATAACATCGCGTCTGTGACCATTAAGAGTGAAGAATCAGTGGAAAATGTGGAAAAAACGGGGGAAATTAAACTCGCATACCAACGATTCCAAATGATTTACCTTTTAATTTTAAAAGAATTCAATTTGCCCGTTAACTTGTCTTTTGACGTAACAATTAATAAATCACAGAGGGAAACATTTAAACACGTAGGAATCGATTTATGTCAAGACTGCTTTTCACACGGCCAACTATATGACGCATCGATCGGGTTGCGAGAAAATCAGTATTTTCTTCTGCTACAAGAAAATAAAACTAAAAATAACTTTAATTGGAAAAAAAATGATTGGTTTATTGTCTTAGGGCAGCCCCTACAGACAAAATTATAAATTTTTACGTACAAATGTATAAATATAATTGATTATTATCAACTAATTTTACATATATGTTATATTAACAGAAAAAGAGTACGATAAAGAGAGAGAGGAGAGAATAAAAATTAGTTTCGCTCTAGATTTTGGATTATTTAATTTCTTATTAATTATTATATAGACCAGATTTTTGAGCTAAATGTTATTTTAGAGAACCCGTTTAAGAGTGAATTAAGGATATTATTATGATAAAGAACCATAAAGTGCACATCAAGATCTTTAGAACTTGCAAGCTGGGTATTACTCAAACCTGTTTAGACTTGTGACACGTGTTTACATTTTCTCCTGGAAAATATTTATAGATCCGAGAGTTGTGTTGTGGATACATCACTAGTTCAGTTTCTCCATGCTCCATGTCCAAAAGGATCTTTAGAAGAATACCTTTCTAATTAAGGATTCGAATCGATCTTCCCGACAAGAAGAGAGAAGGTACCCTTGGTAGGGTATTGGACGGGCAGAGCTGGGGTTGGCATAGGTCCGGGTTCCGCTGACCTGGTAAGGTGACATAAGAGGGTTCATTGCCTGCGAACGCGTTCTTCTCGTAAACAGCAGCTTTTGTTTTCGACCCGAGTCAACGGCTCCTGCCTTGATATCGTTCATCGTCCTCTGCTCATTAGGAGGTGCTTCGTCTAAACGGAAACCGAAAATCGAGTCTTCCACTTCAGAACCATCGCAGTGTGAAGCATGATACAGTAACGCGTATTTACAAGACGTCTTGCTATATAGGATTATAAAGATACCCTTATTTTCCACAAAAAAAAAAAAAAAACTGACTTGGAGCCCGCTTTGTCTAATTATGCAGAATATTAAACAGAAAATCTCTAATTTGTATTGAACACAAACTACTAGTCTAACTTGGAACCCGCATACTAGACTTAACACGTTCACGCTGGGGCGAATATCTACGTTTTTTTCCCGAGAGACAGAACTATCTTAGCTACTTAGGCTTCGTGGGGCTGGGCGACACTGTTGCAAGTTCCTATGTGTTTAATGTGATATTGTTTTGATAACAGTTTTGACATACACATATGACTTGAAGGAGTAATTATGGAAATACTTAAAAAATATTCTTATATTATTATTTATTACTAAAAATAATTGTTATATTATTATTTATTGTTAAAAATAATTCTTATATTATATTCTTATTTATGGGCATAAAAGTATGAAATAAAATCACACACAGCTAAATAAAATTCTTTAAGAAGAGTAATCAAATGAAATTAACCGATAAGAGTCCTTTGAGGGAGCATGTTTAAAGTTATAAAATATTTAATAAATAAACCCTTTTGCTTGTTAATTCCTTCAACATTTAATGTTGAGAAAAAAATTAAATAAATTTCCAAAAACAAGTGACTCACCTGTCGCATGCTTGTCGCCCCACAGAACAGACAAGTATGACCCACCGGTGGGTCACCCCGGCGTGAACGTGTTAAACGGCAAGAACTTAACCGACGATTTAGCCAATTATACAGACTGTTAAACAGAAAATCTCCACTTTCTATTGAAAAAAAAGTGCTAATTTATTAGACAGTACCGAAACCTTTCTGGACCTATGAAATTGAACTGTGGGGGACTGTCAATTTTTTCTAATATCTAACGCATTGAACCCTTTCATCCAAAGTTCCTACGAACAATAGTAAATGCTCCTTATTATGTCGCTAACCACACCTTACATTACGACTTAAATATTCCATTTATTTTAGACCTTATTTCATCAGAACCTTATACATCACCCCAATCCTCTAGCTCAATCCCTATCCAGCTCCACACACCTTTACCATCCCTTAGAAGGTTAAAACGGCAGTAGCCCCGAGACCTCTTGTAAATATGTATATTGGAGTTCTAGCACTGGCTAGATTCTCCACACAATGTGATGTACGTATGACGTGTATGTAGATATGAGTGATTTACAGACTTTGTATACATAATGATGTATATATATTTTATTATTATGTTATAGTTTTATTTTTGTGTAAATATTGTATATCATCACCATTATTAATGTCTAAATAAGGATATGTTGTAATATTACTCAATAAAAATTTTTGTGTAGTAAGAATGGTTGACTGTGTGTATATAAGGGAGAAGTTAGTTCAGGGTGCAGTCAAAAGAACACACAAATAAGTATAAACTTAATTTACTGATGCCTATGCCTAAAGAACTAACTTATCTCTAATAATAATATTTGTTATAACTAAAAAAAAAAATAAAATATATATATATATATATATTAGAAGGATTCATGGACTGTATGCTGTGATATTTTAGCTATCTGATGTATTTGGGCAGCATTGCCAAAAATAAAGCATTTTTTCTCTCTATGTAGAGAAATGCTTGGCTAATTGGGGTAGGCAAGTAAAGAGCCCTGAACTATTGATCTCCAGTTTCTGGGTTCGAATCAAAATGTTGCACAATAATTATTACGTTTTATTAGCTGTAAAGACACTTTTCTGGAGCTCATCCAGCCTCTTAAAAGTAGGAAACAAATATTTAAAAAATCTGGCTGTTGAGCGTGATCTCGGCCAAATCATCTCCTCAAATTAAAGTCTTGAAAAGATACGAATTTAAACTTTTTAATAACATAAAATCTACCTCCGTAATCTCATCTGTTTATTTTCTAGTAATATATTTCTGAAATGACTTGTTCTAACATAAATTAAGAATTTATTATTATAATAAATTTTATTAACTGAACCCAAGAGCTCTCATCAAAAAATTGAATCGTCAAAGAAAAAAAAAGAAATTGTATCATTAAAGCCAAATTAAGTAAGGAACTTCAATAAAAAAAAAATAAAAAAAATTGTCATTACTTCCACTTCTTCATATTTATTTTCAATTAAGGTATAAGGTGTAAAAAAAAACTTCTTAAACTTCAAGATTTTATAGTTACTGCTTTCACCTATGATTACATTATTGATTTTTTTTTTTATTTAACACCAACGCTACAAGACAATATGATATTATCCATACGAACTAGTCACTGATCTTCAAGATTTTGTTTCAAATAGCAGTGATTTAATGTATCATAAACTCATGTCTCATATATGATTAATATCAGAAAAAACTTTCATTCAAACCGGTGTTCAGAAGGATTTCCCAGATTTTTTCTTTGATAATTATCGTGAAATAATGAATCATTGTTATAATTTACTGTATTTTTGTATATAAGTACCTATTTGATGTGGGATCTCGATGGTTAGATGCATTTGATTCTTCTATTGATATAATACGTTGGAAAAGATTTGGTGCGATCAGCACATTTTAAACCCTTCTCCCGGCTCCCAAGCAGACGCAGCTCAATGCAACCGAGATAAAGAAGCACAGGACTCTGCTAACGCTATCAATAACCGGAGGCCGAGGGAGCCTACGAAAACTTACTCAGGAGATAAAGCCCGTTTCACAGCATCTTTGAGAATTTTATATTCAGCTAATTAAATGGTTACTTGGAGCGAGATTTGCTCTGATTTTTGAAAATCTAATATATCGCATTTTTTTATTCATGTTTTTAGAGCCTTTGTATGAGCAATATCAAAATAATTTAACTGCCGTTCGCATTGCAAACATCTGGTGCGGAAAACACAAGACTTTATCTTACATCGGCTTTTTAAATAAATTTAAGAACCATTAAATTGTTTAAAGTTAATTTTAATAAATAGTTTATTCAGTTTCGTAGGAAACGTATGACTTCTCTCTCTCTCTCTCTCTCTCTCTCTCTCTCTATATATATATATATATATATATATATATATATATATATATATATATATATAAATGACTAGCCTTTTCCCTCGGTCATCGCATGACGCGTGAACGGCTTAACCGAATTCTCTATTTTTTATTTATTTTTAATGTTTATATTTGTCAGGAGAATGATGTTATGAAAGAAAGAAAAATAAACCTAACTTGGGTGAACTTGTTTTCAGGAGACATCAGGAGAAAAAATTTAACATTATTTTTAGGCTTCTTTTAGATTTCGGTTTAATGCATTTTACGTATCAGATCGGCTGACTTTTTAGTTTTTAGAAAGAAAAAAAAAAACGTTTTAGCGCATATTTACTTGGGGCATAATTATTGTTCACTTAACTTCATATACTGTGGCGAACCCCGATTTAATTAGGATAAGGATCTTTCTCTTCGTGATCGCTTGTGATCGACTTGGGACCACCATCAGTCAGCAGATAGAAGGATTTTTCATTACTTTAAACATTCTTAGTGTCTTCTGTCGGGTTTGAACCCCGCTACCTTGGGCATAGAAGGCTGTTAGATTACCCTTTACCATAAATCACCCCTCATATTTATTTAGTTGTTTAAATAAAACTTATTATGATCTATATATATATATATATATATTTATATGTATATATGATAACGCGATTTTGGTTTCCGCTAACTCATTCACGGTTTTCACCATCATTTAGAAAATTGGGCATAGAAGGCTGTTAGATTACCCTTTACCATAAATCACCCCTCATATTTATTTAGTTGTTTAAATAAAACTTATTATGATCTATATATATATATATATATATATATATATATATTTATATGTATATATGATAACGCGATTTTGGTTTCCGCTAACTCATTCACGGTTTTCACCATCATTTAGAAAATTATTTCCGCAAGTTTCTAAGTAAAATACATTGCAATTTATCTTTTCTTTAAACTGAAATAATAAATTTTCTGTAACCAAGTCATAAACTCTAATTAAATTTTTTTTAAACATAAATGGCACCTCATTCATATTGCACCTGTGCGAAGCAGGTTTTACACAATGAACAGTTTGACAGAATACTAAAATGAATTTAAAATGCTTTTTGTATTGGTACTGGATATTCCGTAATGATTAATTTTGTAGAGATGAACAAAATTATTTCTATCTATCCTTCCCTTCCACGCTAGAAGTGCCTTCACCGGGAGGTTTCTTCACACACGAATTCAGAAGAATCCTGAAGGAGGTTTTAAGTAATGATTATCAATGTTATAATATATGCCCAAAGGCATTTGTGTATTGCTTGCTGTTAAATAAATAAATCTATCCTTCTAGTTAAAATCTTTGATACTGGTTGGCGCCATTCTATAGCATCTTCCCGAAAACTATTGAATAGTTCGATGTGATATCCGAAACAAAGTGGTAAGCTGAATCTATTGACCAAACTGCTAATTTTGACTGAAACATATAAGTGTTGGGCAAAATTTATAATTTTTGTCCCGTTTAGGAATAAATCTTGATGAAATAATTGCAGCCATCGTTACATTTTTTGATATTGACACAATACTGAAGTTAATTTCTATCCTTTTTTCGTATTAAACTCACTTTAATTCTTAAATGTTTCTTGAATTTCACCTCTCCAAAGTAAGTTTATGGTAATATGAACGTCGGATAACATATTTTATTCTGGATAAGAGCGATTAAAGATGATGTATGAAGAATGCTGACAGCTCAAGTTCCGAAAATGGACTGTTTACAGATCACGTCCTTGCTTAGCCACGCTCCGTGCCTCTTTCCAAATTGGCTATCCACACGTTTATCTAGTGTTTAATGGAAAACCGAGATTAAACTGTCTTCTCATATTCTGCTTGCAGATAGTTCAGGTATGAGTAGCTAAAATGACTCTGTGTAAATTTATTTTTGGCAATTATTCATGATGCAGTGACGTTAAATTTACATTTATATTGATAATATTATTTATTATGTGAATAAAAATGCCAGAGGGTGAATACAGGCTATGAAAGCCCTCCTGAGACAGGCATCCTCTGTAAAGTAGTTACCAAAACAAAAAAAAACGTGGTGGCTAAGTGAGATCTCTGCTAGATTACCTCATAGCACATGACCGTTGGGGCAGAAGCAGTAAGAATCTCTATATGTACTGAGCCTAAGATCCTTCAAGAGAGGGGTATGAGTCATTTTTTTTTTTTAATTATGGATCCTCACACAAGACTGAAACGACAAGAAACTGCTCGAATATATCGATTACTACAACACTTACTAGACAAACGTTCAAAACTTCCAGTATATTACAAAAGACTAATTTACATCACTATTATCGGACCTATTTGGACGTATGGAATCGAGCTTTGGGGCTCTACGAAACCATCTAATTCCTCCCGCATCCAGTCCTTACAATCCAAAATCCTTCGCAAAATCCTGAATGCTCCTTATTTTGTTACAAATCAACTCATTCATAATGACCTTAACATCCTATTTGTTGCAGACATAACCCGTGATAGATACTCCTCTTTTCATTCTAAACTCCCTGCCCTTACAAATCCACTTGTCCGTAATTTATCTTCTTTAGATATCCCAGATAACCCTCCAAGGCAACAAAAAAGAAGGTGGCCTCGGGACCTACTGAGTTAAAATAGTTAGTGAAGTGCTACCACTGGGTAGTTCTTTCTCAAGACATGTTCATGACTTTTTTTTTCATTCCTCATATTTACTTATTGTGTTCCTTAATACAGTTGTAAATCACTATAAATAAATAAAAAAAAATAAAAAAAATTATGTAGTAAGCAAATATTATTAATTTACAACAATATGATCCTAAATATTGAAGAGAGAAACATTTTTGTCTGTACTTGACTCTTAGCTGTTGTATTTGTATACGATCGCTAAATCGCGTTTTCAAAGGATTTATGTTTTCCTTAGATGAAATTGGATAACAGATTTTGATAAAACTAAAGGATTAGAATACAAATATCAATTTCGCTAAAACAAAATGTCATTTAGTACCTACCTTTTGGAAATCAATGTCTCAATTATGCTTAACAAAAGATATTTCGTATTTCTATGACGTAAACGCTTATCTTTTTTGTTTTAATAGTCAGCATATCGTATTAATAGGAGTATCAAATCCTTGGTTATGACGAAGGTGATGTAAAATTGTCATCCAGTGCAATTGCGATTTCTGCACTCGTTACAGAACCCTATCCCAAGTTAACCTGAATAGGCAAAATTTAGGACTCCCACTATACCATCGTCTGATTAACAATGGAAGCATTAACGGATTCTAAGAACAAACTCCTGATTTAAAGGTCCATATATTTCTCGATTTTTCATAAGTTTGTTCGGCGTAATTTTTTTTTTTTTTTTTGAAATTATTTTATTGATATTTGCAACTGTATTAACAACAAAAAAAATACATCAAGTAAATGTGATAGTTATATAATACTATGACATGACATACATGTAGAGAAGCTTCCCATTGAAAGCACTCTACAAATATTCTAAACTAGGCCATCTCCTTTTCAGGCGCCTCGGAGGATTTTCAGGAATGGAAGAGGAAACAAGGATTGAAACTAGTTGGTTAGAGTGGGAGTCGAGTTTGTCATGAAAGGATTGATACCAAGTTCGGGCCGAATCACCTACAAAGGGAATATTAAAGTCTTTATGGATGAGCTTATTGGTGACAAAATAAGGAGCGTTGAGGATTTTGGATTGTAAGGATTGAAGACGCGAAGAATTTAATGGTTAAGTGGAGCCCCATAGCTCAACTCCGTAAGTCCAAATTGGTCTTATGATGGTCATGTAGATGAGTCTTCTTTAGTCTAGCAGGAGTTTACGGAGTTTGTAAAGCAGTCCCGGGTGCCAGTGTTCTACGTCGAGAAATCGGAATAATTTAAACTCAAGATTCAGTATGGAATTTATCGTTGTTCTCATAAGATAACATTGACCTTTTATCGATTAAATCCAACTGACTTACATATACGCAACTTGAGTCAAAAACTATTGGGACAACTTTAATTTCAAAATTTTGCAACGAAAAAAATAAGACAGCGCCCGAAATTACTATCAGCCGATTAGTTTCTAATTGGCAACCGATTAAAAGCTTTTACGTCAACAACGCTATTTTTAATATAGAAACAAAAATGAAGAGAGTTATAGAATAAGGACAACGATTAATTATTTTTAAAAATAAAACGCTGCAAATTATTACAGAATGGTTTATTATTATTTATATATTATTTTATTAAGGGTATAATAGTTTATATAGCTGTTTACAGGCAATTAAATAATATGTAAAGCGATAAAGTATGATATGATTTTTTTTTTTTTTTTTTTTTTAGGCATTTTAATTTTATTGGTATGGATCTCTGTTGGTAAATGTATGGCGTACAGTGTTTTTTTCTTTTTGTGTTTTTTTTTTTCATTTCGTGTTTCGGGTCATACGTATCTTGGAACATAAGAACTCAAATTTAACGAGAGAGAATTTTTTTTTTTTTAAATTTATTTATTGATATTTACAACTGTATAACTTAATACAACAAGTACATTTGAGTGAAATATAAAAAGGCACGAAACACATGTAGAGAAGCTTCCCAATGGAAGCACTCTAAAAACATTCGAAACTTGAAGTTCTCGGGGCAATCTCCTTTTCAGACGCCTCGGAGTATTGTCAGGAATTGAAAGGGAAGAAAGGATTGAAACTAGAGTAGGATTGGAATGGAGTTTGTAATGAATTATCGGGCCAAATCAGCAACATACGGAACAATAAGGTCTTTATGGATAAGTTTATTCGTGACGATGTAAGGAGCATTGAGGATTTTACGAAGGATTTTGGATTGTAGGGATTGGATACTACAGGAAGAATTCGATGGTTCCTTAAGTCCATATCGGCCTTATGATAGTCTCATGTAGATGAGTCTTTTTGTTTCACACGTTGTAAGTAAAAGATTATAACGTTTGCCTAGTCAGTGTTCAACTAGTCGAAAACGTCGTGCAGTTTCTTGTCTTTTCAGTCTTGTATAAGGGTAGGGAATAATTTGAAAAAAAAAAAATATTATATCATAAAGGTTCGATATCAAATGATAAATCAATAGAATTTATACCCCTATAAACATCCGTAACTCAGAGATTTTCTGATAAATGTTTTAATTTTTTGAATAACTAATGATTTCTTACATATCTCTAAAGAGTCAGAAGTCCATAGTAGCTATGTTGTGCTTTTTAAATTTGATAATGTATATAGGAGAGAACTTAGTTCCGGGTGCAGTCAAATGAACGCTCAATTAAATAAGTCAACTTATATCAAAGTCAACCATTCTCGCTTCCCGTTGATGATCTGTATTTAATGGTTTAGTTGGGAAAGGTGAAATAATAGAAGGTAATGATCGCACGTGGCCTTAACATGCCAATACCCGCATAAAGCCGGCTACTCAAGTTCACACTTGACTTGATCCACGTGCGATGAACGCGACACTTAAGTGCTTCGTCGCTTTCAAGACAGTTGCTGCGTTACGCATGAATCGACGCAACCTGCGCATCCTCATTGTACCATACAAACACCTTTAGCAGTGTAATATAATTCTACATATTTGGGAAAATGATTCTTTTAGAACTGGTAATGAGGGTTTATCGAAGGTTATATGGGAACGGTTATTGCATCGTAAATTACACTTTCAGTTCCCAACTCTGAAAGCTTAGCTTTTCCTTAATTTTTTTTTAGTTCAGTTTAGTTTCAGATATTTATTACTTATTTATTCAAACGAATTATATATTTATTCATTAAAACAACTCTTAAATTAAAAAAAAAAAAAATAGAACCTGGAAATATGGGTATTTAAAGGTGTGGAGGAGGATCCACAGAGAAGAAAGGTAAGAATATCCCTCTCTCTTCCAAAATAAAATAATTTAAAATATTATTACATGTAATAAATACCTTCTAATGCCAATATTCATCGGTACTTGAGAGCTATAATTCAGTTTCAATAGATTGGTTCAATCCTGTTTGACTTTGGTTAGTTATGACGAAAAAAAACACTTTCTCAAAAAAAAAAAAAAATAAATACCCTCCAAGAATATTTATAGCTGCTAAAATCCAGGATAACATTTATTTACCTTTTATTTATATCTTATTGATAAAAATCAAAATACCTCTTAAATATTTTTTTAGGAATCACGAATTTATTTATTTATTTTTATAAATTAAAAAATAGTGCATAACTTTACGAATCTACTTCGAACTTTGAAAATTTTACTTTCTAATGTTAATTAATTATTTTTGTTAACGAATTTTTGTAATAAAATCCTTTCCTAATATAGAAAATGTTTTAGTATGCATATAGTATTTCTTTGCTAGGAGAAAAATATTGTAACTTTCGTAACAGACGTCAGAAGTAATTGTATCCAAAAAATCTCAGTGTTTTTATTCTCAGTGTTTCCAATATTATTTTTTAAAATCTTAACTGAACACGAAATTAATTGAAAACCGTAATCTTTTGAATAAAATAAATATCTTTAATGAGTTCATTAAGATTTAAAAGTTGTAAAATGCTTTCATGAAATATTAGTCGTATTTTTTTTCCAGAGTCGAAGCAAACGACACTGTTGTTTAAAGTTGACCTCACTTTTGGATTGCTTGCGGTTATGCAATTATGTCCGAAATTATAATATATTGTCCAAAACGCATTCAACATACATATTTGCCATTACCTCATATATAATGAATATGATAAGTAAAATTTAAAAATATTATTGATTAAATACATTATAATTACAGTGTCAAATAATTAAATTGCCTAGACATTGTTGCCTTTAGAAGTGGGTTGGGAATGAGTCATTTTGCCTCGTCATGTCCCTCTGATCTGGACATTGAGGTCATTGTTGTTCGTAGTGACCAAGATATCATCAAGGTCCTCCGTCCATGGATGATCCTTCCAGAATAGGATATTGTCCCAGGTGTCATGGAGTTCGGACTCCAGGAACTGGAACTGGAAGAAGCTATGGGCTCAGTAGAAGCTATGCTTGACACCTGTCCTACGTGAGTAGTACTCAGTGGGTACTTGATGCTGTCAGGTTTTCAAAAACCAATATTTATATTTTAATTTACGAGAATTTTTTTTTTTTTTTTTATATTTATTTATTGAAATTTACAACTGTAATTTATATTACAACAAGTAAATATGCTAAAAGAAAAATCACATGAGACAGACTTGTTGAGGAGCAACCCAATGGAAGCACTCCAGTAACTATTTTAAACAAGAAGGTCTCGAGGCCATCTTCTTTTCAGACGCCTCGGAGGATTATCAGGAATCGAAGAGGAAGCAAGGGTTGAAACTAGTGGGTTGGAGTGGGAATGGAGTTTGTCATAGAAGGATTGATATCTAGTTCGGGCCAAATCAGCAACATATGGAACATTTAGGTCTTTATGGATGATTTTATTTGTGACAAAGTAAGGAGCGTTGAGGATTTTACGAAGGATTTTGGATTGTAAGGATTGGATACGGGAAGAATTCGATGGTTTAGTAGAGCCCCAAAGCTCAACTCCGTATGTCCATATAGGCCTTATGATGGTCATGTAGATGAGCCTTTTGTAGTTAAGTGGAAGGTTTGAGCGTCTGTCTAGTAAGTGTTGAAGTAATCGAAAGCGGCGAGCAGTTTCCTGTCGTTTCAGTCTTGTGTGTGGATTCCATGTGAGACGTTTGTCAAGGAGCAGTCCTAGGTAGCGGATCTGTTCAACAGGGACAAGTGGAATATTATTAAAGGATACTGTGGGACAGGATGTCATTGGCTTACGACGAAGGGTAAAGGTTATTTGATGGGATTTGTTGGAATTTATTTTAATTCTCCAATTCTGACACCATATCTCAAGGTCTCTGATGTGGGATTGAAGGGTTTGAGAGGCAACATTTGGATCGTTATTGACTGATAACACACAAGTGTCATCAGCATAAGTGGAAAGGAAAGTGTTAGGATTGGTTGGGATATCAGCTGTATATACTGTGTAGAGAATGGGTTCTAGGATACTGCCTTGGGTGACACCAGCGGACGGAGTAAAAAGAGATGAGTAGAACCCATTGTGATTTATTTTGAAGGATCTGTCAGTGAGGTAGGACTGGATGATAAGGAAGTATGTTGGAGGGAGGAATTTTCGGAGTTTGTACAGCAGTCCTGGATGCCAGACTCTATCAAATGCTTGCTCTACGTCGAGAAAGGCTCCCGTGCAGTACAATCCGCGCTCCAAAGCAGAGGAGACTACATCCACCACACGATGGCACTGCTGGATTGTTGAATGGGATGTTCGGAAGCCAAACTGATGATTGGGGATAATATTATTGGAATCAAGGATAGGATATATACGTTTCAGAAGGAGTTTTTCAAGGATTTTTCCCATGATACATAAAAGAGAGATGGGGCGGTAAGAGGACGGATATTCAGGCGGCTTTTTGGGTTTATGGATCATTTTGACTATTGATGATATTTCCAGGGGTTGGGAAAATATGTTGTGCGGAGTACAGCATTATAAATATAGGTAAGAAATAGGATGGCTTTTCGAGGAAGAAGTTTTAAAATTTGGGATGTGATTAGATCGGGCCCAGGAGCTTTGCGGGAAGGGAGACAGTGAATAATACTGGAAATTTCTGAGGGATGAAAAGCTTTAGGTGGAAGGGACATTTGGAGAGGAATAGTTAGTTCTGCTTCAATACATTCAAGATGAACGGGATTAAGGATATCAGGGTGAGGAATAAAAGTTTTAAGAAGGTGTTGACCAAAAAGCTGGGCTTTTTCCTCGTCGGTTCTTGTCCATCTTTGGGATTCGGTAAGGAGTGGATAGTTGCAGTCTTTGAACTTGAGCAGCTTCTTAGTGGTCGTCCATAGTGATTTGTCAGTAGTGGTGAGATTTTCTGTAAAATTAATTAAATTTTGAATTTTGAACTTTTTAATTTCTGATTTTAATTTGTTAGTAAGTTTCGTATAATAGGTTTTGTCGGATGGGTATCTAGTCCTATGCCACCTTACCCTTGCTCGACGTTTTTCCCTTAATAAGATGCAAAGATGAGGTGGCAAGTTAATCTGCTGTGAGTTGATAGTTGTCCTGTTTGAGGTGTTATCTTTTATACTAGTCTGTATCGATGTTGTAAGTTTTTCGATGGCTCTGTCAATGTCATTTGTTCTCTTCAGAGGAATTTTCAAGTCTAATTTATTTTCCAAATCATATCGAAATCTGTCCCAGTTGATTCGTCCTGTAATCAATGTAGAGGGAGAGGGTCTTGGAGCAAAGTTTGAATGTAATAAAAGCAAAACTGGACTATGATCTGATGAAAGGTCGTCTAAGGACTTGATGATTGCTTGGGAAGGGGAAATCTGAGAGGTAACAAATATATCTAGGATATCAGGATGTTTTTTCAGAGATGTAGGCCAATAAGTGGGGTTCGTGGGAGAAAGAATAGAGTAAGAGTTGGAGTTTGAGACATGAGAGAGGATATTACCACGGGAGTTGGAGGATCGACAACCCCATCGTTGGTGTTTAGCATTGTAGTCACCTCCAGCAATAAAGCGCGGTCCGAAGGAACGGAATAAGGATTCAAGATGGTGGTATGAAAGGACATTGCCAGGACGACAGTATACAGCTGAGAATGTTAAATGGTAAGGACGGGTTGTAATGATTACTGAGGTGGATTGAATGGCGTCAGTTGGAGTAGAAGGAATAAGGGAATGGGGTAAAGATTTATGAACAAGAATGCAAGAGCCGGCATGTGAAGTATTGTCTGGATGGTCCGATCTGTAAGTAATGTAGTCACGTACGTAGAAATGTGATCTCTGAGTAAAGTGAGTTTCAGTCAGAAGTGCAATATCTATGTGATTGTCATGTAGAAAGATGTCAAGTTCGTCACGGTGGTTCAGTAGGCCATTAGCATTCCACAAAACGATAGCTAGGGGCTTTAAACTCATCGTGGGATATTAAGAGGAATTTCAGACAGGAATCTTGTGAGGAGGTTGATCAGTGGTCGAATGGTCTCTTGAATTTCGAAAAGGAAGGATGATAGAATGGATGTGATGTCGACAGGATGTTGGTTGGAAAAAGAGTAAGGGTCAGGAGGCTGAGGTGGGTAGCTGATGTGGTTATAATTGGTTGCTGGGGGATGGATACGCTGTGGTGTACGAGGAGTTGATTCGGTTTTTGAAGGCTGGGTTGGGTTTGACCGGATAGGTAGTGTGGAACTTGGGGGTGGATGCGGAGGTGGTAATTTGACCCGCAACGGAAAGTGATGGGAAGGAATTGACTGAGGTTTAGACTGGAGAGATCTGGCCTGAGGCTTGGATTGGGAGGTCTGTTGCTTGATTTGAGAGGTCTGAGGCTTAGGTTGGGAGACCCGAGGCGCCTGAGGTTGTTGTTTTCTCGTTGTTTCTGATTGAGGATTAAGGTCCTGTGGTGGTCCTGTTGACGTGGATGGTTGCTGGGTGGTGGCTTGAGTTGGTATTTTATCCAATTCAGGAAAAATAGCCGAAGATTGAAACTCAGGAGGCTGGATGTAACTATTTTCCGGGCGTTTAACTGCTATATGTAGAGTACGGTTTCTGAGCTGACTTTTGTAGACGGAGCATCCTCTGTAGCTCGCCGGGTGTCCTTCTCCACAGAGAGCGCATTCTGCTGGCTCATCTCTAGGTCTGCTACATTCGTTAGAGGCGTGTGGGCCGGCACATTTGACGCACCTGGCCTGGTGGTGACAGTAACTCTTTGTATGCCCCAAATTTTGACATTTGGTGCATTGAACAATGATATTTTTTTGTCTCGGCTCCTCAAATTTAACAGTTGAGTAAACTAGCCGGTTGATATTAAAAATGTCTGAATTATTTGTCGATGGCTCTAAATCCACGAAAAATAACGGTAAAGGGTATTTATCCGTAGGGTGTAATACACATGACACATTTCTTACAATGTGACCGATTTCTTCTAATTCTTCTTTTATAACATTTGTAGGGGTTGTTGAATGGAGACCCCGTAAGACTGCTCTGTAGGATTTTTCCTGTTTCAACTGGTAACAGTGAAAATCATATTTTTTTAATGTGAGGTGGCTGATCAATGTTTTATAGGTTTCTTTGGAAGTGGTGTTTATTTTTACGTCACCGACTCGAGAGAAACATCGAAAATTAGTTGGTCCTATTAAATTCGCTATTTCTTTGCTAAATTGTAAGAAATTTTCTATTTTTGATACGTAAACGGGTGGTGGCTCGGGATCGGTAAAACCCTGTGGCGCCTGAATCGGATTTGGTTTATTTAGCGTGGTAGTTGGGTTATTGCTTGCTGAGGTACCTGGTTTCGATATGTCTGATGTAATGGCTGTAGTAGATTGGCTGCGAGTGATAGGTTGAGATTTATTTTGAGGTGGCATTTTAGTTTTTGACGATTTGTTTTTTTTCTTGTTCGGTGAATTGCTGGCTGAATTCGGGACAGAATGGCGATTTCTTTTTTTTAGAGTACGTCGTTTTAAATATTGGGAGTCGGTTTCGCTTATTTCCGAAAATTGTGTCTCTTCCTCAGTCTCGTCATTTGAGGTTTGCTCTAAATCCATATTTAATGATTACAAAAATTAGAGTCAGTAATAAAATAATATCAATTTGAAAAAAAAAAAAAAAATAATAAAGAAAAAAAGAAAAAATATATATGACCTATATATTAAAAAAAAAATTAATTAATCCTTAAAAATTAAATTATTTACATAAATATATACAATAAAATAAAAAGAACATTTTAGGAAGAAAAAAAAAATTATAAAAGGAAAAAAGAGAAAAAAAAAAAGAACTTCTATAGTCTCTATACGAACTGAGGACGGCTGGAAGCAGGTAGGTTGCCAGGCTGGCCGTGAAGTTGGTGATACGAGCCAGAGGATTAAGTGCCTCGTGGCAGCCTTAACTCAGTACCACCTCGTAATTGAGCTAGTTATAAATTAAAACACACTCACCTCAGTGTTCGACATCGTTATCATGTCCAAACGTTCTTAATATCACCTTTTACAAAGACTGAAAACTGTTCATAACGATTCACAATAAATATAGAGTTACAATGATAGAGCGATATGAATTCAGTATTTCACTGTCGGCCATGACACTCCAACCTACGAGAATTTAAATACTAAATACTTTTATCATGTTACAGGATTTATACTAGAAGTATGAATATTTAATATGTTTAGGACGATATATTATAATTTCGGACACAATGCCGGAACTACAAGATTTCAAGATTTTTTTTTTTAATTTATTTCTATTATAATAATATATATTTCTTTTTGGGTCATCCCAATACGAAAAATGTTGGTCAATACAGTCCATGTATCATAAATACAAATATAAAATTGTAGGAATGAAATAAATGGATCTTAAGAAGGAAAAAATCCTTGAAGATGAAGAAAGATCCCGAAATGCTGATTGAAGAAGGTTATTCAAGCCTTATATTAACTTCTCTTTTGGCAATAAAGGAATATTAAGTGAAGTTCTTGGTTTTTTTTTTTATATGGTGGATAAAATTATTTTTATTAACATCCAAAATGTTTTTCAGCTCGTCGATACATGTGTTATTAATATATAACCCTACTGTATTGATCTGCGAACGGACAATATCTATAGAGGTAATCTTTTCTAGAACGAGATTCTAACAGAAAAGCGAAGTAGAATGTCAGAAGTGCTTCCTAAAACATTCGGTTCAGAATCTAGTAATTAGTCATTTTTTTCCCATCTGAATTCTCAGAGTATTTCGCAAGGACTGTACACTAAACATATGCGCCAATGTTGGAATGGACGCTCAAGATCAGTAGAATTTCGAGAATGCACAAACAATTAATTTCAGAAGGAACATTCGTAAATGTGTCTCCAAATTTCAATTTTTACATATGAGTACAGGAAAAGAACATGATAAGTCCATTATTTTTAGGTTTTGGGTAAGTGCTGCTGACTGTTAGCCCAGAGTACTTTTTTGTGACTATCGCTTTATAGGGGTAAACATGACAACTCCAAGTCAAACTGGGGAAGTAGCTGAAAGTCCTGATAATTTGGTTTCATATTCTGTTACGTACAACGTGGACACCAAGAAATTGTGAATATAAAGCTCAGTTTCATTACTCTTCTGTTGATTGTATTAAACTTTTTTTTCATATAAACTTAACTATGGTGTATTTCTTTATTAAATTAACTTTCTTCCTCGGGAATATAAAGAGAAATCCATGCTGTTCCTCACATTTTACTAAAATTTTGGTAAGAGTTACCTAAGTGCTTTTAAAATATATTAAACTTGCTAATAACGTTAACAGAAATAGAAAAAAAAACACTCAAAGTGTGTGGTGGGAAGAGTTTAAATTTTAAAAATGCTCTCCAGAAAAAGAATCGGAAACTGACTTATCATGTTCTTCCCTTTTACCCCTTATATATAAAAGATAATTAGAGAGATAATCAGAGATAATTATGCCCAGTACATTAGTTCTGTTCCAACGTATCCTGATCTGAACAGAAAAACTAGACTGCGCAAGATCCTCCAGTTCTGCAGACAAAATAAGCAGCGTGGTGGAAGAGCTATATTAATCATGATCCTGTACTCACGTGAACTCATGGCCGGAAGGAGCGTAGCCTGGCTGGAGGGCGTGGAGCTCCTGCGCGGTGGAGTACTCCTGCTGCTGCTGTGGTGACGGGTCCCTGACGGGACTGCTCTGCCCGCTGTCCTCTGAGCCGCCGCCGCCGCCGCCGCCCTCGTAGGCCGTCAGGCTCATCTGCATCAGGTAGGGGTCCTCCACTGGGAACGAGCTCTTGTTGTACCTCAGGTACTGTCCTGCATCATCAAAAAGAATATATATAATTCTATCGGTATCTATAATAAATAAAGAGTAATTATATACAGAAAGGAAGGACAGCATTCCACTAACATTTTTTTACCCCAACCTCGCCTTTGAAGGCTATACGGGGGCTTCTCTGCACAGAGGGTGAGAGGGGAGGATAAATACCAATATAAAAGCCCTCGGCACTGAGATGCTATCTTCAACGTTCAAAGCATCGCGCACTAACCCACTCAGCCACTTCGCCTCCATACCACTATTTATACTGATTCTAAAGGTCGAGGTCACGAATGTCTACGTGTACTAGGCTAACAACTGCGCTATAAATATCCCTGTATATAATCCGTCGCATCTATTCAGAAATCAAATCAAACTGCCCCATCCTGCGAGAAGAAGGGACGGAAGGAAGGATTTGCGACGACCGCTGAATGGAATACTTACCACAACCCGAAATCACAATCCGCGCCCTGGTTTTTCCTCCAATTTTTATTTAACCATTTCATGAAGGCTGAGAGTGCCCCAGGAGGCTTCAATACCCTGAATTCGACGTAATGTGATCAAGAGCGCACTCAGAATTTTAGATAGAGGGACCATGTTATTTGAAAATCTAGGTTTTCAAGTACTGCCTAAGTACAAAGAAATTCGAATATATGTGCTTGGAAGTATGAACAGTCTCTGACCGCACCTTTTTCCTTTATATCTTTTATTTGTAGGAAAAACATTTAGAAAGTTTTGCTGCTCTCCTCTGCTTACACCAACGTGTATCTTGGATCTCATTCCATGGAAATGTTTAGTTGCTGGTTGAGGAAAAATAGATGTTTCAAACTTGACTTTTTTCATCTAAACCAAAATTGCTCCTAAATGGTAGTACAAATGCAATTTTATGCTCAGCAAAAATATTCATTGTTAATTTCCTGATCAGGAAACTGTCAACAAAGTTTTGATACGAGATACACCAAAAAAAGTGCTAGTCGAAAATCGATAGGAGTTAAGAAATGTTGGCAAAACTTGACATTTTTTCATTCAGAACAATTTAGCTCCTAAATAGGTCCTAGCGACAAATGTTGCTTAAAAAAAATATTTTCCATTTCATTTTTAACAAGGAATTAGACAGCAAATTCATAAAAGAGCTTCAGCGTGTCTAAAAAAAACCAAATCTTAAAAAATGTAGGCAAAACGTGCTTTTTTTTCATTCAAGCCAATATATTGGGTTGTGTCACATGAAATGTCTGTTTTCAAGGTAAAGGATTTTTAATAAAAATACGATATGAAAAGATGATAATTTTATTCGAAGTATTTACCTTCTTTTTCTAAACATTTTTCCCAACGTGACACCAACTTTTTTATCCCTGAACTGAAAAACTCTGAGCTTTGAAGTGAAACAAAATCTGAAAACGCACTTTTCACTTGATCGTCATTTTCAAAAAATTTTCCTTTGACGAAGTTGTCTAAATTCCTGAACAGATGGTAATCTGTTGGAGACAAGTCAGGAGAATATGGTGGGAGCGGAAGCACTTCGTAGCCCAGTTCTTTCAATTTTTTCACGTTATGTTTTGAAACATGGGGTCTTGCTGACGTTCGGTGAGATCATGAGGTACCCATGTATCGAGCTTTTTTTACTTTCCCAATACACTTTAAATGTCTGGAAACGGTAGATGCACTTGCATTTAGTTGTGCTGAGAGTCCTTTAACTGTTGGGTAGGGGTTTCCTTCTACTGTATGTTTGAGGGCATCGTTGTCTATTCCGCACGGAGGTCTTCCTCGGGGCAAGTTTTCCAAGTCGGTATCCCCAGCTGAAAATTTAGCAAACCAACGGCGAATGGTCTGTTCATTAACACTCCCTTTCCCAAACGCCTTGCAAATATTTCTAGTGGCCTCAGCTGCTGAATGGCCGAGCTTAAACTCGTACAAAAATATTACTCGAAAATCGCGTGTTTCCATGTTCATATTTGGAGGTATACTAAAAAGTGGGTAATTGATTGGGAAGCTAATGTTTATAATAAAAAGGTAGAGGATTAGTAACTGTTTACTTTAAATATGTAAACATTCGGAAGAAAACAACAGAGACCTGCAAAATCCTTTATGTATTTTAGAAACTATAAAAACGGACGTTTCATGTGAAACAACCCAATAGATCGTAATCGTTAGGTTTTTGCAACAAATAATATTTAACAAAAAATATTTTCCATTGTATTTCTATCGGAACCTGTTACCAAAGTTTCGATCCGAGCTACAGAAACAGAGCTAGATCGTGTCAAAACGTTTCATTTGTGGGGTGAAAAAAATTTACAAAGAAAAAAAAAGTATAGACCCTCAGGCAATGAGGCCTATCCATGTCATTATCAATTTTGTAAAAATTTTCCTCCAGTACTTTTTGGACTAGCGTCTTAGTTCTGGACCAATAATTATAACCCTGGCCTAATACCGTAATTGAGGAAGATTAGTTATCACGTTCCCAATGATTCCCGATTACCATTTTCTTTGTTCGAACCCCAATTTCTCGGGAGACTTCGTGCCCGGCCCCGAACTAGTTAGGGAGAAGGATAATGGGCAGAAAGGTATTTGAGGAAGCGGTGAGCCAGTTAGTTATCGCGAGGATAAGGTGTCTTTCCCTTGTCATTAAAACGAGTCATTAACCTCACCTTTATCGCTGTCCGCTTAGCTAGTGTCGCAATCTACGTTACTATAAGTTACTGTAGTAAGTGTTTGAAATTGGAAGAAATGTGAGCTGGAGTTATTGTACGATCAATTAAGTTCTTAAGTGTTGCGAACCAGGGCAGTTATTTAGAAGGGAGTGAATTTTCGCTTTTTATAATGAGGAATCATATTTTAGTGGAGGGAAGAGGTTTAAAGAACTTATAAACTTTAATTAAGGCTGATTACATAGCTATAAAACTCTTAAATATTGATACATAACTGTTTAGTGTATGCTCCAATACTTTAAATCTGCTATTATATATTTATTCATTTATCGGATTATTATAATTTGTTAATATTAATTATAAATTATTTTGTAAGGAGATTTCCCTCTTTCCCTTCACTTGATTCATATGCAACTGCTTTGACCCTTCTTTTAACTTTAAGGGCAAAAAACATTACAAAAAGTACAAATGAAAAATAAAATAAACAACAGTAATATAAATAGATTAAAATAAAATAAATAAAAATATATAAATAATAACATGCTTTTATAAACAATTTTAAAATGGAGCTCCATTATGGTTTGATAGAATATTTATATATATATATATATATATTTTTTAAGGTGATCATTATTTGGCATTACAAACATAATATAACAATTTCAAAACAAATAGTGCTACAGTAACAGGTCTTGTCAGAACTTACACTACTTGGAATGTCTTTGTAAAAGGTATTCCAGACAGTGTAAGTTCTTACGAGGCATATGTCTGTTGCACTATTTGTTTCCGAATATATATATATATATATATATATATATATATATATATATATTTTAAATTTTATTTGTAACAACGTATAATTAACATTGTTAGATGAATGTAACTTTTTCCCGATGAGAGTCTGTGGCTCTATCACCCTCTCTCAGTCTCCACTGGCTTATTCAGACCGGTGATACGACTGACTGAGAGGCGCTGGGATCTCCTAACCTCGGGCTCCGACACCCACTTGTGGGCGTCGGGGTTTGATTCGGAGATCCCAGGGGCAGTATGTAAATATTGTATATATATGTATGAATGTGACCAAGATTATTATTATTATTTACTTTGTTTTATTTTTATTTATTCTTCTTTTGAAATTTTTATTTTATTTATTTATTTATTTTTATTTTATGTTTTTTTATTTACTATACATAAGGAATGAATGACTTCTTATAGCATTTATACTCATTGCCCAAGATTGTATTATTTCTAAATAAATAATTTAAAAAAAAACTTTTTCCCGAATATTAACATGTAAATTCATACCCTGAGAGAATAAGCTATAATACGGCGGTCGTTTGTAGTGAAGTGGCTAGAGCATAACCTTCCATACAATAGTTCGCGGGTTGAAACCTGACAAGTGGCCTTAGGATTTTTTTGATGGAAGTTAAAAATCCTTAGTTATGCCCTTCCTTCGGAGAGAACGTAAAAAGGTAGTCCCGAGCCTGTGCAATGTCTAATACTCCTTAAAGATCTCTATCCGGAACTAAACATGGATAGGAAAAATTCAGCACTCTATCTATAGCATCGTCTGCTTTGCTACAGTAGCATAAATTGACTTTAAATGAATAAATAAGCAATAAATATAAGCAAAATAGTTATTCTTTGAAATCTCTCAACTTACTGATTGGATCTTGACTAAGCCCGTGATTATTTCTCTTTTTTTTTTTTTTAATAGATAAATATGAGATGCCGAAAGCTACTAATAGCCTTTAATAAAAAAAAATAAAAAATGGGCTGTCTTAGTGTGTTTTACTTTACTTATTATACAACATAGCAAAGTCTACCTACTGCGTAATACATATCAATTTTAATTAAGCCAAATAGGATTAATGAATAACGTAATTGTAATTGTATTATATAATTATACAAGAGACTAATCATTTATATACTAAAAAGCCCACAGATCAATTTATAGATATTTTAGACAGTTTCGGGCTGAAATTCATTAATGTTAACTGTGTTAAATGGTATTTGGGATAATTTGGAATGTGTGTGAGCTCTGATATTAAGACCTAAAATCCCGTACAGGTGAAGTTCATTAGTTTAAGATTGGCGAAGGACAAGTTATTCGTGGAATTTCCATGAGGAACGTTCTATTATTACTAGCTATGTCGTAACATTGCTTTGGAATGCTATTGGCTCCCAACCTTTTTGGGCCAGGATCCATTTTTCAATGACGATGCCAGCTTGAATGGCTCACACCACCATCACTTGGCTTATTTGGTTTTTAAACGAAGAAGATGAATTGAGGAGAAACTTCGGAGAAACCACACGGTGGTTGTCCAGCTTAATATGGATGTTGCCGAAACAGTCGGCGTTACATATTTTATATTATTCCAAGGGAAGTAATAAGTATTTTTGTTTAATTTGTAACTGTTTTCTGGGTAATCGATATTGAAAAGGAAAGTTTTCAAGAAATTCAAAAATTTAGAAAAAAAAATCTAGTATATTAAGGTCGCCGCAAAAAAAATCGATTATTTAAGGAGCCGCAAACTAAAAACATTGGTACCCGTACCCTACACCATACCGTACCATCTTTCTTTCCCTTACACCATGCTATACTTTCCTCTTTTCTCTGTTATAGTATTCTCCTATATTATATTATTTCCTATACCTTTCACCATACTCTCCTGTACCCTCAACATCCGTGCCTTCACCCTCTCTACCATTCCTAAACACCGTGATATAACCTTCTCCTATAAGTGTACACTAGAAGATACACTCTTCACCTACCCCTATACCATATATTCGTCTACCTCCTTCTTCTTCTTTATTAGCACAAAGCTATCCTTGGCCTGCTCAATCATTCTACCCCAAGCAGTCCTGTCCGCAGCATGTGCTGTGCTCATTCCTGCTTAGGTTTAGGTCTGAGAGGACACTATCCTTCCAACTCGCTCTTGGTCTGCCCCTGGGACTTGTACCTTCTGGTGTGTTCCTATATGCCTTTAGAGGGCCTCTGCTCCCTTCCATCCTGAGTACATGTCCTAACCACTTAATTCTTTGTAACCTGACGAAATTGGAGATACTAACAGCGTAGAGCTCTACGTTATACGTGTATCGTTTTGTTTAACAAGTCCGAGAATGCGTCTCAGGATCTTCCTCTCAAAGCGATCAAGCTTGAGTGCGTCATGCTTGTTCCCACGCATATGTCGCTATGGTCCTTATAAGGCATTTATATATTCTTATCTTCGTAGCGTAGCTTTAAATTTTGCTTTTAATAAGCTTCGATAGAAAAAAATATGCTTTGTTCGCTGGTGCTAGTCTGCACCTTATTTCGGCTTCCTCTTCCATCTTTAATTTATCGTTTCATTTATTTCTCTACCACCATACTTCCCTAATCCCCTACTCCAGAGGTTCCTAACAAGTAGTGCGCACATCTCTGGAGATCCGCAGACGAATTCCTGGGTCATTGGAAAATAATTTGAAATGAAATTTGTACAAACTGTTGTGGCTACTCATAAGAATGACACGCTGTACACATCCAAATACAACATTCTGAGCGATATAATTGGTTTTGTGACTTCACAGGTAATTGCAATCACAACATTAATATTAGCCATTTTCTAATACTTTGAAATTAATGAGCCAAAAGAACAGATGTAACTTCACAATGTATATATATATTGAACAATATTTGATTTCATTATGAGTATTTAAGTAAATACTTATAATGTATACATTTTTAGTTTTATATATTTGTATTCATTTAATGGAGTCCTTGTCCGGATTTACTTAAGATAGGAACATTAAGAAATACCAGACATCACAAACGCTAGGACCACGATTTTACGTGCCCTCTCCGGAAAGATATAACCAAGCATAAACTAGGGCCATCTATCGGGTTCAACATTAAATTGTAGTTGTTCAAAGTTTCGCGGATCGAAGTGAGTTACTAGAGCTTGGTTATTTGTCTTCATTTCCATTTTCCTACTCGGCCATTTTGAGCATATAGGATGCCTGGTCGTGGTATTTCCTAAGAAATGTACTTGACACGGTGAAGCCCACTAATAATATAACTGTATATCTAATATTGAGGATTTAGATTTTTAGGATTTAGGGTAGTCTTCTTATGGGATGAATGATTCTTATGAAATAAATGATTCTTTGGAATGAATGATTCTTATAACACAAATTGTATTATTTTCAAATAAAGGAATTTAAAGTTTAAAGGAATGCTTTGGATGAAGGGGTCCAGGAAAGATTTTGGTTGAACCCCACATCCCTACACCATACCATAACCCCCTGCTTTACCCCTACACCATACTACACCATCATATATCCCATGCCATACCATACCCTCCTCCTATACCCTGATGCCTCGACCCCAAAACAGATACCCTTACACCTACCTACAGCGGCCGGATCCTGGACGACCTCGTATTGGCGGAGGTAGTGGTGGTGGTGCTGGCCCGGGGAGGGAGTGGCCACGATCCTCGAGGCGGCCGCGCTGTCCTCCTGGGCCCTCGCCTCCTCCTCCTTCACCTCCACCTCCTCCTCATCTCCTGGCCAGTCCCCCAGCTGCATACCTGAGGGCACAACAATACCCATAAATATAATATATATTTATTTTAGTATTATATATTATATTAGAAATATATTACAAATTTTTATATATATATATATATATATATATATAATATATATATATATATATATATATATATATATATATATAAATCCATTTTCATTAATTTTGCCACTCAAGCTTTTTGATTTCAATGATTGTTTAACCAGTTGCTCTTTATCCTTTCATGAAAAAAAACAAAACCGTACATATAATTTTTTTTCTGGCAAATACTTTTAGCGTTGTAGCCGTTTTAAGTCAGCTTCGCAAATGAAAACATGGGGAAAATCCCTCTAATTCAGGCTATTTTGCACATATCGATTAAGAGAGATACACTTTATTCATAAATAAATAAACAAAATGATGCTGCCCAACTTAATTGGGTTGCTATAACACAGCATACCGATTCTTTCCTACAGGAATATTCTTAACATTTTATCTAACTATAAATACAATATTTTTTTTCCTTTTTTACTCTTTTTAATTTTTTTTTTTTCTTTTCCTTCTCTACCGTTTTACATTTTCTTTCAAATATTTAGATATATCTATACATATACATCGGACATTAAATTAAAAAAAAACAAAAAACAACAACAAATTATATATACATTAAACAACTACATACTAAAAAATCACACTATCATAAATAAAAACAATACCAAAACACTCAGCACCCAAAATCAATATCTGTATATATAAAAAAAAACTAACAATGAGATAAGGATATGCTTTACATCATTTGTCCCTGCTACTCACTCATAAATAGTGAAGAAAGTGGTTAAAAAAATTCTCAAAAATTATAAAAAACGAGAATTTTAGGGAGTTAAAGTCTATAAAGAAAAGAGACTCGCATTTCATTATTTTTTCATACATAACTTTGTCAAATCGCTACTTAATGTAAAAATTTCGTTGATTAGAGCATAGTCCTTTTTTGTAAATGTATTTTAAAATTGGTTTAAACCATTAAATTAAACCAAAATGGTTAAAATTTCGCGTTTCGCGAAGTTTACGCGGGAATATTTCAAAAGGTACTGAGAGAGAAATTATGAAACTAACTCAGATTACACACACATATATATATACAATGTTTATAAGTGACATAAATTTGATGACTGAGACTAAGTTTCCTGATTCTCGAGTTATAAAATTCAATTCATTATTAAAATAACGTTTTCTTTGAAACCCCTGAAAAATATTTCAGAACAAAACAAGAACTAGAGTAATGATGAGAGTACTGTATACAATTTCGCTCCTTACAACATATTACTTAAGTAGCCAAGGAAATTGTTAACAAATTTAGGAAAATTTAAATCAACTTTAACTTATACTGGTCTATAACAAGGAAGTTTAGAAAGGAGTCTTGTGCTAAATTTTTTTTCTTGTATAGTCTCATCGGTGCACTACTTGTAGAAATTTCGATCTTGTAAACATTATCCTTCTATTTAATATGAATTTTTAAAAACCCTATTTTGGCGAAGAATATCGGGCAAAACTAGTAGAGACAGGATAAGATCCCCTCAGTGAAATCTGTAATTGAACACCGACAACTCCTATCGTATGGACATTTATGTAGAATGTTTGTAGCCACAGGTAATATATTATTGTATATATACCATACATAGGTAAGTTAAAGTAGTAATTAAAAGTAGATTTAATATATAAATTAATGCTTGTCTACAATTGGAGAAAAATTCAGAGGAAAATCCATAAAATCACGGTTCCTGAGAATATAAAATGAGGAAACAGACTACTTGTCCTGGACAAAAAAACTAACAGAGAAAATATTCCTATTTTACAGAAAGGATATATGCGTTATCTTCGAAAAAAAAAAAAAAAAAAGAATGTACGCTTGTATTTATTCCCATTTCGTTTATTAAATAAAAGGAGCAGACTGTGTTCCAGATTGTATTAAATATGGTTTAGGATACATAATTAAAGTTTATAACTTCATAAAACCTCTTAGTCTGTTATTTGAATAGTGCTGTTTTAAAAAGAATGTTTTCATAGTATTATTAATTATTTATTTTATTATGTTACCAATTTATTTTGCTCATTATCTGATAATTGCTTATTTAGTTTTATTATGTACAAAATATTATTAATTAACAGTCCGCTGACATTTTTACATTGCAATTAAATAATTAGGGCATTTTAAAATGAATGTATCAGCATAAATGTTGAAGTAGTTTCTATATTTTCACTTTTCCTCGAAGTCTTGTACGATCACTTTTTGTAATAATTTTATATTATATTACTAATAATATTTATTAAAACACCTAATGGCTAATAGATTTTATACAAAAGTGTGTGAGTAAAAAACGAAATAGTACTTTAGACGGTGGTGCCATCTAGTAGCAGAATAAATGAACTGGCCTGACAATCAGCCAGATCACTCCGATTATTTGAGCGGCAGAGATTGCTGTTGGCGTATCAGTTTAATATATCTCTGCTTTGACAGAAATAAAATATTTATTTTTAGATTCTATATTGTAAACATATTAATTCAATATCCCGATAACGTCCATTAAATACCTTAAGACATAACTCGTTAATTAATTAATAAAGTAACAATAATGACACATGAGTTACTTAATTAATAATTAGTAAGCTTTTATGATCATTCTTATAACTTGCATTGTAAAATTTTATTTTTAATGTATGCCAGAAACCTTTTTTCAGTAATTAATATTATACTATCAAATTTAATTTTGGATTAAATTCGATTTCTAACTTTAATTATTCGATTTCTGAACAAAATATTAAAATAAATCCTAAATAAGGGTAATTTAAAAAAAAAAAATTTTATATCTTTGTGAAATGGACATTGTATTTTAATACAATAAAGAAATTTTTTTTTCTCATTTTCGTATTTCGTCGTGTAAATAAAGGCTCAAACACTAGTTTTACTAAACTTATGACTGTGACAGAGAGGAATATTAATAAAAAAATAAAAATATATTACGTACCAAAATTTATTTTAGAGAAATAATTAAACCTGAAGGAGCCTAACAGTAAACCACTTTTATTTTATTGTTAATTTTGTCTTTTAAGGAGGTGTGCGTATATGTAATATTTATTCTTAGGGTATCTATCCCAGTATTGATTTCTATTCTATTTAAAGAAAATATATTTTTATATTACTTTTAATGTTTTATTTCAATAAATTATTTATTTTTAATACCTATTTACTTTTATTTAAGTTTGCAGAGATCCAAACTAGTAAGTTTCTGATATTTGTATGTTAATATTTTACTTTTATCGAAATTATACATTCTATTCCTGTTAAGCACACTTAAGTCCTATAAAAACGTGTTTCCCAAATGCAATTATTTGCAAAAGGCATTGATTACACATTAAATTTCATTCTACATTATACTAAAATACTTCTAGAACATAAAAATAATATTAATAATATAGTGGAAAAAAAAATTCTAAATTTTTATAGGAAATAGTTTTAAAAATAAATTCTGGCGCTTCCTGTGAAATATCTTAAAATATCCGTAGTTGTTTAAAGCATATTGAACATTAAGTTGCTGAAAGTGTAATAAATATGAAAGATGTTTCGGAGGTCGTTAAAAAAAAAAAAAAAAAAAATACTGCTGATGAACTAACGTTTTGACCCATGTTGCGGGATTTCATCAGGGCTTCTCCCTGCAAAGTTGGAACATCCATTGACGAATTCCCACAAAATGGGTTGTAACGTTGGTTTATTAACAGTTTTTCCCATATATACATATACATGTATATTATTTTTTTACGGCCACAAACCATCCCATTTTTCATAGAATGGATAGAGTTCTTTTTCTAAATATCAATGTCTCAATCGTTCTTAAAATCCTGTATTATTTTATTTTTTCTCATCCGTTCGGTTTTTGAATTTTTGTTTTTAAAGTAAAATTTTACGTTTATTAATATATTTTTATATGTTCAAGCCTCTATCCATTACTGTAAATATCGGGTCCGACTGATTAATGAATATTAACATGGAACAGTCCTAGTATATCTTATCCTTAATATATCAAAACTAATATCTTTGCGATAGGAAGCTGCGCCCCCTTCGAGCATGTGACCCCGTGACGTAAACATGAACATAACATAGGTTACCTTTCTGTTCGACAATAGCGTTCTCTGACATGTCCCCCTGAAGGCGATGTACATACCCAGAAGAGGCGGTGGAAACTTACTAGCCTTTTGGATTCCTTCCCCTCTCTCGCCTGGGGTTGAGATCTGATCTCTGTTATCTGCTCCGAGATAGCGGGGGTGAGGGGTCAAGCTGATATTTTTCAGTATTTTTGTCTAGTTAGTATCTGACCTTGGCTAGACCCTGGTAATTAAGGGCTCCCAATTAGTTGGAAGTGGTTCTCAAGCTGTAATGGCTCCGCCGCTGGATTCAAAACAGGCAATAACATTTTCCATCTGTATTAGCAGTTCGGTCCTGGAGAACTCACGGTGTGAAATACCCTCAAATTTATTTATTTTTATTTAAAAAAAAAAAAAAATCTTATTCAGTGATAATAAGGACATTATTAAAAGTGATAAACTACAAAATTCATACAATAATTTTATTTATACACTTTTTACTTTCACTTTTAATTTATACATGAAATATATAGTAAGGTAAAGTATTATCGTTTAAGTATCGTGAAAATTTTCGGATTCAAGTACGGTCTAGGGCGCCCTGAGTTCAAATGACCATTCCCGCAAATAGTTTGCGTGTTTTGTGTGGGGCGTAAGTCAAGCTCGAAACCGATAAGTTGTATAAAATAGAGACTTAATATTTAAGAAACGTATAAGCCTGAAATATCACAGCACGTTTTCATCACAATCAGCGAAACCAGAAGAGCCACAATATCCCATGCATTTTGCACTTTTTTACGATTTTCTAAAAAAAAACGGCTTCATAGATTTTAATTAAACTCCCTATATGGATGTAAATTTTATATGATTTAATATAATATAGGTTTCATTCTGATTGGAATAATCTGACAGGGCCTAAATGCCGAATTTTTTAATCTTCTTCCTTTAAAGTACCTTTGCGTTTGTAAATTGAAAAAAAAACATAAAACATATCATCTTATAAACGTTTATAAAATACGGCTAAAAATAAATGTTGAGTTAAGTTGAAAGAGCAAAAAATTTTTTTTTCAGTAATTTTTCTTTTCTGAACATAAAAATATTAATATAAGCTAAAAATGTTATCTTATATACAAAATTGTGGAAGGTAATGTAAAGTGACCATAGGGCAAAAACTTGAGTTATTGATGCACTTAACAATATTTATTGTTAACTTATTTAATCTAAAGTATATGTTTCCAACGAAACTGAATATAATTTTTTTAAATTATTTCAACACTAACTATATTTAACAATTCTTAAACTGTTTTAATGGCGTATTTAGAATGTCACACAACGCGAAATTACGGAGCTTGTATCCTGTCAGTATACTTGAATTGATAGCAACGCGACGACTCAATCGGAAGTGTTAAGTTTTAGGCTCAGTGAGGAATGATTTCCGAAAAAGTTGGTAAGTGCTGAGCCGACTGGTAGGTGTCCGAGAGGTAGGCCGAGGCGTCGATGGGAGGATGTGTTGTTTGATCTCGTGAGCATTGAGTTGAACGGTGATCATTGGACGAATCATTGTTGCAATATTTGGTGGTGTCAGCATCGAACCTTTGGATTCGCTAAGCCTATTATTATTATTTATTATTATAGTAATTTACAACTGTATTAAAAAAATACAAGAATTAAATGTATTGTAAGAATACACATCATAAAAATATCAGAAAAAACTACCCATTGATAGCTCTATAATAACTATTTTAAGTGAGCTGGTCCAACTTCTTTACAATCTCCTCAGAGCATTATTAGCAATATGCAAGGTAGAAAGGTTACGCAAAAGTAAGTTGCTGTGGGCAAGGAGTCTGGAATGAAAATAATTATGTCTATTTCGGGCTAGGTCTGCGATTAACGGGATGTTATGGCCATTATGGTTGATTTGATATGTGTCAAAATAAGGGAATTCTAGATTTTGCGAAGACTTTTACTTATTCTTATTACAACCAGTAAATTTGAGTAAAATATAAAATGGCGTTAAACACATGAAGAGAAGATTCCCAATGGAAGCACAAAATATTCTAAACTAGAAGGTCTTGAGGCCATCTCCTTTTCAGACGTCTCGGAGCATTATCAGGTATTGAAGAGAAAGAAAAGATTGAAACTAGAGGATTAGAGTGGGAATAGAGTATGTCATGAAAGGAATGATATCTGGATCGGGCCATATCAGCAACATACGGACGTTAAGGTCTTTATGGATTAGTTAATTAGTGACACATTAAGGAGCATTGAGGATTTCTTTGGCATTTAAACATTAGTCAAGTAAGTGTTGTAGTAATCGTTAACTACAAGCTGTTTCTCGTTTAACGCAAATTGTAAGCCTGTCTTAATGCCTAAATTTCCAATAATGAAAAAAAAAAAAAATGTTAGGAAATATAAAATAATAAAAGTATTTTTCTAAAATAAATGGTTTGATCATTTATAACTCCTATGTATATTTACAGTAATAATTGTAAATAATTAAAATGACCACGGAAAACGAATAAAACCTGAAAATATAAAAGAATATTTTTTTTTAGACTCTGATAACCATTTTTGGTTTCAACCTTACAAAATGTATCATTGAAGCATATTCTTCATAATAATTTCTTCAGGATGCATCATTTTTATGTAATTTCAGTAAAAGAATATATAATTAAAAAAAAGATATATATATATAATGATTATACATACATACTTTTAGGAGGAAAATCAGTAGGAATACTCCGTTTAACGTTGCCCTAATTTTTTATTTATTTATATATATATATATATATATATATATATATATTTTTTTTTTTTTTTTTTTTTTATACATATATATATATTTTATTTTATTTTTTTTTTTTACACATTTGCCAAATTTTAGTTCTAACTTCCTTAAAATTGTATTTATTAATGAAAGTCAGGATACAAAAAGAACAGAATTTATGGAACAATACAATCCTGTGCCGATTTCCCAGGTGAGAATCTTTATTGTTAAACTATTATATCGTAAACAAAGAAATAGATGAACCAGACGTAATTGCATTGTTATGTAAAACGCCACAAGAACTGAACTAGTTGCTACTTTGGCACTTTTCATAACAATGAAATTAATCATTAAATAAATAATTACTCATAAAGGTAATTTTCATTTCGATCTCTTCCAATTTTAATGCTCTTATGTTCGATGAAACAGACGGTTCTAGAAACTGACAAGAGTTCAGAATAATAATTTGTGATGTTTTCTGGTTATTTAATAGTTTTTCTTTGTATACAGCATTTCTTTGTGAAAATAAACAAAATTAATTACTTAACAAAATTTAGGGCATATTGTCGTTTTGAGGGCTATACTGGTCTGAATAATTAAAGAAAAAAAAGAATAATTATTGATGAAACATCGAAATAGGTACAGTTTTATACGCGGTAAGATGTAGATTATATAAAGTTGTTTTAATTTAAAGATTAAGAGCTGCTAATGGTTATTTAAATGTTTTTTCGAATATTAAATAAAATATGTTATAAAAAATAACATAAATTTAAATTAAAAAATATAATAAACTTGAGGAAAAAAATATGATCAAAAACAAAATAAATCATAGCAATGAAGGATGTAACTAATTTCAAAATTATAAAGAAAAATGGAAGGATGAGTGAGGAAAAAAAGTAATAATAATTTTTAAAAAAAGTAAAACTGTATAATTACAAAATTTGTAAAAACAAGACTAAGAAGTTTTGTTTAGTTTAGGTTATTTATTTTATTTACTTTCACTGTTTCTCTTCTTGACATTACGGTTGTTATTATTTTATTTATTAGTTCTTTATTGTTATCATTTAATACTTATAATAAAGTAATTAATTAGATAGTAGCTGGTTAATATGTTCTTAGTTAATAGTTAATAGTTCTTAGTTTACTGTTTTTTATAAAATATGTTTTGTAACTTAATTTATATTATGTAATAAAAATACGCGTTGTATCACAAGATGGTACGCGTATAAATAAATGCACCCATTGCAGGGTTACTGTAATGAGGAAAACCGTAAGAATAAGAAGTTAAAAAAGCTAAAATAAATTAATTTATTTAATAAATTGAATGATTATATAATTCCTTTATTATTTTATTTATTCTTCATATTTTTTACTATGAAAATAAATTTTAAAAAATATATCTTTCTTTTATAATCGCATTACGAATGGAATTTTCGAATGACGTGAGAATTATAAAATATCGAATTTTAGTTTCCACAATAATAATAATTAAAAAATAACATTTATGAAGGCTTGTTTTTAGAATTAACTCCAGGTTTTGTACTTCGAACATCAATGTTTGAGTATCCTGGTAACAAACACTACATATATAATTTTGGTTTACCTTTTTTACATTAAATAAGAGGTCATGATTGATATGGCTCATTAACGCCGTGATGATGGCTTAGATGATGACTTTTTTATTAATTTTTTTTTTAATATTTTTTTATTTTAACCTAAATACCAAACGGAACCGAACATGAATTGGTTTATAGCTAATGTTTCATAAGGTCGTTTTCAAAAATGACAATGCACTTAATAAAATACATTGTAGTTTCAGGGATTTCATGTTTGGTTTTTTAAATATTTCTTGAGATATATTACAATTTGTTTCGATATGGACACTTTTCTCTTTAATGTTGGATTATTATATTATTATCATTATTATTATTATTATACTTCATTTTTTTTTTTTTTTTTTAACTATAACAGCTAGAACTGAATACATACAACGAAAGCTGTCGTGGAGAGATGTTGGGGGTCACGTGGTCATTGAATTGACTATATTTGAATATATGTTGGTATTTTTTTGTGAAGAAGTCACGTATTCAAATGCATTTTAACACGTGTCAAGACGTTTTAGGAAAGAAAAATATTTATTAAATATAGAAGACGAAACAGCATAATAGAATGTTTAATGTTTTTTGTGAAAAATAGATCTGGTTATGTTTGAAACTTCGCCATGCATTTTGCATTGTTTATATGATTTTCATGCGGATTTTTACTTGATAATTTAGGATGTTTTCTATGATAACCATATTTCTAACTTTATCTATTTTATCTTTTCTTCTATCGATATATTACACTATAAAATAAATAGAGATCACAAAAAATTGTACTACTTGGCAAATAGAGGACTTGTATGATTCAAGTAAATATTTAAGTGATAAAAAACGTAATTCTCTGCTTGATTTCATCTACGTTTATGGTATTGACAATTAATGGTTCTTAATTCTTCTAAACCTTTATTTTTAACATTTTATTTTCCCATCTTCAGTCCTGACTACTATATATTTAATTAAATAGCAAATATTATTACATGAAAATTAACACTATTTTAAAACATTTTATATTGAAACATTTAGAAATTTTCCATAAAAGTATACCTGTTAGCAACTAATGGTTTCTTATATCTATCATATTACATCATAAATTTTTGGAAGAATTTTTTTTAGAATTTATTTTATTAAGAGATAATACAATCTGCCACCTTCTGGGGCAATGAGTATTACAGATATAGGAAATCATTCATTTCACATGTACATTGGAAATAAAATTAAAATAAATAATTAATAAAGATTAAACAAAGAAGAAAGAAAAAAAAATATATATACACAAAATTAAATGAATATCATATAGAAAATAATAATAACAACCTTGATCAAATTCATGCTTATTTACAATATTTACAAACTGCCCCTGGGATCACCGGATCAAACCTCGAGATCCACTAGTGGATGTCGAGGCACAATGCCAGTAGATCCCAGCGCCTCTCATTCAGCCGCAGCACTGTTCTTGAGAGCCAGTGGAGGCTGAGCGAGGGCGCTAGAGCATTGGAAGAATTTAGAATTATTAATTAATCTTAGACATGTTAATCTTCTGCAAAAAATTATTATCCCAACATTTAATTTTAATTTTTCATAATATATTTTTTTAAACACACTAAGAAGCAAAATACTACTTGATGGGATTAAAAATAAAATAGGGATAATTCAATGATGTAATTAGGAAGGTTATGGTAGACTCATTGTTGCCACTGTACAGTGCCCTACTTATTACATTCTTCCATACAGTGCGCAATATTTTAGAAAAAATATTTCAAACTAAATCGCTCGTATGTTGTTAAAATAAATAGAAGGTTATTATAAATCCATAAACTAATATTGTTATTAATTATTTTTACTCTTTTATTACAGATTTTCACTGTAAAATAAATGGACTTTCCATAGAAACTAAATTAAATCTTTAAAATGTATTTTTAATAGTTGCCGAATGGAGCCCGTGGCTTAGTGGCTAGCGCAGTAGTTTCTCATGCTAGAAGTTGTGAGTTCGAATCCCAGTCCGTTTATAAAGATTTAATTAAATGGTGATTCAGTCACAGCCTCTACCTCGGGTATGTGAGACCCGTCAGCCAAATGGAGGCGTAGTGAGTGATGACACTACACTGTCGCGCCACTGAAAAAAAAAATGCTTTAATTTAAATAACAAAACAATAAAATGAACCAATTTCGATCTATTGAGCAATTTAGGTTTCTCATTTATGCTGATGATTAAATGTTATAAGTAGAAGTTATAAAATAAACACATTTTCTTACTAATTGCACTTTTCGGTACGAGCTAAAAATTCCAAAGCGATAAACCCTATGGTAAATCGTTCAGAGCTTTTTTAAAACATAAATGACACCTCAATTAAATTGCACCCTGCGAAGATTTTAACGTTTATAAAACCCATTTTTCGGAATCTTTTGTTTGAACTGGCAGTCCTGGGAATGGTAAGAAGATAAATATAGCAATATAATATGCCCGCTGGTCTGCAAAGCCACTGATAACCCTGCTTTTTTCCTGGAAGCATTTTTGTATCTCCCCTCGGTGAAATGTCAACCGTTTTTACTGCCAAGAGGTTCAACAACATTATTTAAAAATCTGGTGCGCGCAACACACGACTTTCACTCACCTCGGCAGTTGAAATCAATTTAAGAACTAATAAATATAGTTCAAAAACGCTTCAATAATTAATTTAGTTTCGTTGTAAACGTTTGTTTTAGATTAAGTATTATAAAAACATAAAATTGTTGTCCAAAAGTTAGTTTTATCCGCTATTCATTACTCTCCATTATATTTTACAACTTTTGTATAAGATAATATTATTGCTAAAATCTTTAGCTTTCCAAGGGTATATTATACTTCTATATTACTCTTCATCATCTAAAAGAATTACTGAAAACGTATTTTTGCTCTTATCTCCTATATTTGATTATGCCATTCTTCGAAGTCAGATATTTTCCGGTTTTTATCAAAGCTAACAAGATGAATTGTTAATTTTTTCCGATCTACAAAATTTCAAGTACTTTAAGGAAGAAAATGTTAAAATATCAGCTATCAACCTATTTTAGTTAGAATGAAATCTATATGGTATTAAATCACATTGAAATTGACGTCGATATAATAAGTTTAATCAAAATCATTATAGCTGTTTATGAGTATATCGTAAAACAGGTGACAATGCATTGTATAAATTGGTTTTTCTGGTTTGCCGATTTTTATGAAAAAGTGCTGTAACATTTCAGGTGTTTAGTTGTCTTAAATATGAAATTTTAGTTTTGTAGATTTTCTTTTCGGACTGACATACACAGACCTTTTTGCGGGACTTGGTAATATGGACTCAGGGAACCCTGAAAAATGTATCCGTTGAAAACTGGAATTCGAACACTTTCACGGTATTTCATATATAGGTAAGTGGAAGTAAAAATTAATAACCTGATAAACATTTGTAAATCAACTAAAATATATTCAGAGTCCTCACCTTCAACTTACTATTTACCTAAATATATATCATCAGTAGATAATTAGTTTATTTATTCAAACTTAATAAATTTTAAATTATGTACTTATCAGGAAAGTAGAAGATCTCGAAGTCAAATATTTTGACACTTTTATAACAATATTCAAAAATCATTCCAATGACACTTCTTAATATTTCTACAATTCAAACACTATTTAGGGGAAAAATTCCCTGATACTTAAATTTAAATTCACTTAACATTGTTTTCATTAAAAATAAATTTTATTCTGTCTTTGTGGTTTCTATCAATAGTTGTTTTTCGTTCATATTTTATTTTATTTTTTCAATGACTGCTCAATATCAACAATTCCATATTAATAACTTCACATTTTTCAATTAATTGCATTATTATTAAAAGATAAAATTAAAATCAATTTTTTTTTTTTTCAAATGTATATATACATATGAGTTTTTATGAAATTTAAGTCTGAACAACAATAGATCTTAGAACACTATTTATTACAAATCATTGATACTTTACATTTTATTAATATTAGATAGAGTATATATTGTAATATATATATGAAGCTGATTAATTCTGTTTTTTTTCCGCATTGTTGATCTATAAATGACATGGGATCATTAGAGGATAGTCAGGAAGACTATATATATGTTTTTAGCATTTATTATTAATTAGAAAATATATTTTTCATCATCCAATTAGTTATGGACTTGTTTATAACTAATGGTTTAGCTATTATTATTGCTTTAGTCATTTCAACTGTAAATATTTATCTTCAGTTTTAAACTCAATACTCTTTTCAACTTATGTGTCATGAAAGCCAGATTTGGACGATTCCAGTTTTTGCAACTACTCTAGATAAAAGAGTTTCGCTTATTTTTTATACTTTATAGATTTATACTTTATTTTTTATTATAAATTTTTTTTTTTTTTTTTTTTATTTGTTTATCCGCCTCTACCCTTGAGGGTCATTGGCGTGATCGAAATAATTATATTCTATGGTAGAATCCTATCATTTTCGTGAATTCTATTAATTTGTTAATACTTTCTTCCTCATCTTTAAGTATTTCTTTAGATTCAACCCTTTTCTTGATTGCTCATAAAGCGGGCACTCAATCAGCAAGTGTTCTACAGTTAGAGGAGAATTGTTGCATTTTTCGCAGGTTGGCGCTTCCAGGCGTCTCAAGAGGTAACCATGCGTAAATTGGCAGTGCCCAATTCTTAGTCTGCATACAACAATTTCCTCTCTCCTTGAAGATCTTGCACTAGTTCTCCATTTCTGACAGTCGGATTTAATTGTTCTCAATTTTGATATCTTTTCTCTCCAACCATCCTCCCACTCTTTCAGAAGAACTTTCTTGTAGCTACTCACCCAATCCTCCATTATGGTTTCTTTTATTTGAGTAATCTCTTCGGCTTCACCTTTTCTGGCTGAATCAGCTGCTTGATCGGCTCTTTCGTTCCCAATAATTCCACAAGTGTGATGGTACCCAAATCATAATAACTACTAAATTGTTAACTAAAAAATTAATATTAATAATAAACTAAATTATTAATATTCATAATAATTTGAATTGCTAGAATAGATTGAAAAGACCGAATGTGTGTGTGTATCAGTACCAGAATTGGAAGGATTGGTTATGCTTAGAAGGTGCCTTTAAATTAGTATCGCATCAAACTCATTCAAAGGCATTTTGTTGTGTATAACTAATCCTAAAATCCCTTACAATTTTTAGTTAATTAAGGATACCCTACTTGTATATTTTCTTTTGTATGAAGAAGTATTTTTAAAAATTATTTAATAAAAGTATTTACTTGTTTGTTTTTTTATATTTTTTAATCTGTATTTATAACAACCTATTTAGTGTCTTGGGTTCAGTGCATATAGAGATTCGTACTTTTTCTTGGTTATCCACCATATTTTTACCTAATTTTAGGGTACCCACTTTATAGACGCTGGGTATACATTAACACACAACCGGTCGCCCCAAGGTCTGTAAATATACTTTGATAACCCTTGTGAACAGATTCGATACCTAGGCCATCTACATATGGCTCTGGAACACCATTTTACGTTCACTCTGAAGGATTTTACGCATAACGAAGATTTTTCATTACCTTTGAAAAATTGTATGGACCATCGCCAGTTTCAACATTAAATTTGTAGTTATTCATTGTTTCGCGGATCGAAGTAAACTTCTAGAGCCTGGTTCTTTTTTTTTTTTTTTTTTTTTTTTCATTTTCATTTCTCAACTAGACCATTTCTAAAATATATAGTTTCGATAAAGGTAATTCGTACGCAATATAGTGATAGGTGTTGCCCACTAAAAATCTAAATATGTAATATTTAGGATTTAGTAGATCCTTACATATAAAAGCGATTGTATAAGAGTACACGAAAATGTTAGAATGGAAACTAATGAATCTGAATATCACAAACGAAACAATTATGCTTTCATATTAAAAAAATTTTTTTTTTTTTTCTTCACCCCTACCTCGCCTTTAAAGGCTATACGGGGGTTTCTCGGGCCCGGGGGTAAGAGCGGGAGATAAATGCTGAGATAAAAGCCCCCCACTACCCGAGACTCGCACTTGTGATTACATTTGTGAAAAAATTGTGAAAATCGTGTTGAAAAAATTATTAATTTCTCTGAAAGATATAATAAAATTTATTTGTTGAAAATGAACATAAAATTCCGCTTCCTGCTTCTATCGTGAGAGTGCTATTCTAAACTATCATTGCGTTTCCTTCCCTTTAGAAATATTTATTCGGTTCCATTCATAGGACAATGACCTCTAGCCACCCCCACGTATGCAGATTGCACGTTATGAAACAAAACACAAATGCTGAATGTCATGTTTACAGCTAAGAATACCAGTTATGTTTCCGACACAAATATCACGCGAGCGAAGTCTGATACTCAAAAAACTTCCGAAGCGATGATATTCGTCAGTAAATATGAGAATGGTAATTACGAGCCTCTGATAAGAGAGACATTAATACGGGGACCTTCGACCCCATTCTGTTTTCTGCTCTTACACAACTGATTGACGCCATAGCTGCCACGTTGGCCCTCGCATCCTCGTGTTCCAGCACGCCCACCCCTGGAAGGTCCTGGAAGACTAACCGGCGGCCGAACCGACATGACGAACTGCAGATTGCGGAGGCCGTGTGACGATAAATATGGGAGAAGATAGAGCAATCTGGGATCGGGTATGACCGCAGATATTAAGCTATCACAAGATAATGCCTCTGTGTCGAGAAGATATCCCAATCTAGAAACTCTCTCGTGACTCAGGCACGGGATGAATTTCTATATTTACATCTTCACTTTCACTATCCAATTTTTACCAAACATTAAGGAGGACTTTATGTTTCATTTGAACCATTTTTGGCAGGTAGAAGTCCTTAGGATTTGGCGAAAATCAACCAATATATTGCATTTCCGTTTAATTATTGGTTCAATAGTTAAAAGAAAATACAAAAAATCCAGTGCTCAAACACACGACTTTTACTTACCTCCGTTTTTAAAATAAATTTAATTATTTTCAAATACAGTTAGAAATGAAACATAGGGGTTAGTGAAACTAAAAAGGAGGTTGAATTTTTTTTATAAGGATTCATCTAAAAAGTTTGATCGAAATCCGCTCCAGACTCAAGTATAGCGAAGTAAGCGAAAGTTGAGCGATCTTGAAAATTTTGAGTACCTGAAAAATGCTCAAAAACGATTAGTTCTATAAATCTTAAATTTTATATTTTAGAAGCGTGCATGCCTGAGATGTGACATCAACTTTTCCATCGCATATTTTTCCAACAACATCGGCCAACTGGAAGAGCCACTTGAAAATTTTCGAATCGAGTTTTCACTGGAAATACACGTCTTAGGATCCTTTAAGTCCTAATGATCAAGGTCTGTGTGCGGTTTTGGTTAGTCTAGATAAAAGGGATAAGTCGTATGAAACTAAATTTCTTATTACGCCTGAGATGTTACAGCAAATTTTCCCTCATAATCGCCCAGCCAGAGGAGCCTCTTTATATCATGCAGTTTGCAGATATTTACGATTATTTCAAAAACGGCTTCCGACGATTTTGATTAAACACGCTATACAATTTAATGAGATTTTTTATCATGTAGGTTTCATCCTTACTGAAATTTTCTTCCTTTAAATTATTTGTTGAAACAAAAAAAAACCTTATCATCCTAGTAAAAATTATTAAAAAACGGACAAATATACAAAATTAAAGAATTTTTTTTTTTTTAGTATCTTAAGATTAGCAATATAGATGTGACAGAAACTTTTCCATCGGAGATTTTTCCATCAAAATCGGCCACCTGGTAGAGCCACTTGAAAATTTTGGAAGTGGCCACTTCCAACCGGAATGAATGTTTTAGGGTACTGTAAGTCCAAATGAACCGCAAAACGATCTGTGTATGTGTGTGTGTGTGGTAAGTCGGTAAGTCTAGCGCAAAAACGAAAAGTCGTACGAAACTGAAATTTTATTTAAGACAACTATACGCCCAGATGTTACAGCAACTTTTTCATCAAAATAGGCTAACCGGAAGAGACAATTAATACAATGCTTTGGCACCTTTTTACGATTATCTAAAAAATGGCTCTAACTTTGATTAAACTCATCATTTAAGTTTCATAGTGAATGAAATAGTTTGACAGGGCTTAAATGCTGATTATATATAAATTTTCTTCCTCTAAAGTACCTTTAATTTTGTATATTCTATAAAAAATAACCATATCATTTTGTTACCATTGATAAGAAACAGGAAAATATATAAGTTGAACGTATTCGATATCAAACTAAAGGAGAAAAAAATCTTTTTTTAATGCAATTTTTCGTTTTTTTAACATAAGAACAGTAATATACATGTATAATATACCGTTTGAAAGTTACAGATTATAGAAAAAATATTATCTTATACACAAGCTTGTAAAAGCTAATAAAGAGTGGTAAAAAGAAGATAAAACTAACTGATTATTTTAGATGATAATATTATAGATTTTTTAATAAAACACATGTTTCTATAGATATTAAATTTAATCAGTTCTCTAATAGTTTCACTCATTTTTATCTCTAACTGTATTTGAAAATTCTTTAATTGATAGCAACAACGGAGGTAAGTGAAAGTCGTGTGTTGTTCGCACCAGATTTTTTTTGTAAATATAGTGTGAATGATTTCTATAGTCATGTGTTACCCGCACAATTTTTTTTTTTTTGTTTTTTTTAATTTTACACTATATAAGGAAAAGCTGAGCATAATGTGTACCTAATATAATTAAAGCTCAGCAATTGAGACGTTGATTTCCAAAAGGTACTAAAGGAAATTTTTTACGAAATTGATTTTTTGACATATTTATATTCTCCTCATTGAGTTTTATCTAAATCTTAAATTTGATTGTATTTAATGAACACTTATGTCCTTTAATAACGTGATTTAAAAATGCTATTAATTTCTTAAGATACTTATTACACATTTATTTTAATTCCAAATCATAACAGAACATTTCATTTCATAACTTTAATATGATTTTATTAATATAGTAAAGAAATAATTCTATATTTTAATGCGAAAAGCATCAAATTAGGTGGTTTAATAATATAGTAATGAGAGATTTTCGCGCTTCCTGTAAAATTCCCCAGAATGGATATAGTACCTTTTGGAACTCAACGTCTCAATTGTAGAATAAATGACTGTTTTCAAACGATTTTTTAAAAGACTTCTGGGCTGTTTAGATAAAACATACGAATATTTCGATAGTATGTTTATTATTACCTTTCAGAAATCAACGTTTCAATTTCCTTGACATATGTTTCATATACATCTAAGTGAAATATATATATATATATATATATATATATATATATATATATATAATAATAATAATAATAATAAATTAAAATACGAAGGTTCAAATAGAAAAGTTCTGAAACAATGCATAAAGAAGCATAAAACAAACAAAAATTACACGGTAGCCAATTAAGAAATATATAAAAAATGTAAAATAAAATATGGATTTGGTAAGATACTTTATTTGACTGATAAGGATGTTGTCTATTTCTTGAAATAATTCATTATCTTATCTGAATCTGGGATAGAGTTTGATATTATCTTTACTGTGTTCTTCGACAGTTGCCTAAGCTATACCCATCTTTTATCTACTTCGTTTTCTCCAAGGAGCTATTCTTTAAGGTAAGCACCATTAAATCGTTAATTTTTATTACATTATACATTTTTTTTTATTATTATTATGGAAGATGGAAAAGGTTTGAAAATTGTTATATTGTGATGATTCAAACTTATCAACCGGTGTTTTAGAAAATTGATTTTGAAAAGTAAACGATTTGAAATGTTCATTATTACCATTTAATGTTATTATTATCAGTAAAATATTAGTTTTTATTTTAAATATTTTAAAATTGTTTTACATCGTTGAATACTCCCACCATCTTGGAATAGTAAGAGAAAAACTATTCGATTTTTTTAATTCTGTATGATGTGCCCATTTTCAATGCCTCATTCAATAAAATTCGGAAATGTTTAACTTATTTGTAAAATTAGTAAATAGTTTTTACAATAGGGCTAAATTTAATTTATATTTGTATTTTTTAATAATAAAATGGATATGGAATTCAAGTTTAAACCTGATAAAATTAGAAATCATTACATTAAAAACATTGTGATATATTGTATTTAATGGTATTAATAGTTAATAGAATAAAGAATAATAAATACATGGAGATATACAATAAAAATGCGTTTTTGATGAACTGAGTATATTGTAAAATAAACTAAAAACTATATGATAAAATTTAATTCAAAATTTCTTTCTTTTTCACTATGAAAGTAATATTACATTAATCATTCCACTCAAAGATTGAACTAAATTTTCGAAATTAAAAGAAGATAATTTCCCAAATTTCTTATTTTAGATTTTATATGTTGTGTATTGTAGATTATCTCATAATAAGACAGAAAGATTAATCTATGATTTTTGGAATAAAAAACATGAAGGTAATTAAATTATTGTGAAAGTTAAAAATTTAAGTAATTAAATATTATAATGAAATAGAATGAATAGTTAAAAATAAAAATTTAGGTTTTAAAAAAAAATAAAATAAAAATAAATAAATACATTTAAAAAAATGGCAGGTTTTTATTCCTCTATTTTATAAAAGATAAAACAAATATTTTATATCATATATTTTTTTAAAGACTTGATGCCATGAGATTATTCAATTTATCATACATAAAATTATTAGTATTTATTAAAACACATAAAAAAAAACAACCACTTTTATATTGTAAATGGCTTTTTAGGAATATTTTATCTATTTTAATCACAAAATCCTTGTCAGAACAAAATGTTTTTATAGGTTTTAATATTGTTTATTTGATTTATGTGGTTTATTTTACAATGCAATACTATAATCAATCTCTGTGGACCTCATTTGCCTATAAGTGAAACATATTATGTTTTATAAATTATATATATTTTTTAATTCTATTAGAACCTTTTGGTTTAACTTAATTATTATACATGCTATATTTTTTTATTTGTCCTTAAAAATTATTATTAAAATGAGGAAAATAATGAGGGAGGGTTGGATATTGTAGAGAAACCAAACTGTAAGGGCGGTCCTTTATCAATATTTTACTATCGCAGGCGGATTTCCTGCCTTCCCTAGGGTCCCTCTTTCTAGTCGCTATTCTTGAGAATGTTAGCATAAAATATATTTTTATTTTAAATATTCCTTAAAACATTAGCTAAGCTCATGTCAAAATAAATTATAAAATACCTATTATTATTAAAGGAAAAAGAAAATGTTATTCCTAAAGTTTGGCATTAAATAAGAATAATTTTTTTACTATTTATTTTTCTTAATCAAAGGCTCATATTTCAAAAATTAAAGAAAACTTAATAATGGAATATTTATTAAAATTTTACAGATTCAAGCTTTACATTTTTTCTTTTGTTAATACTAAATGATATTTCGGATTCAATAAAGGTCAAAATTGTAAGAGTTGATAAATTCTTTTGGTTATTGATAATGAAGTAAGTTCTATAAGATTTTGTTTCTCATGTATTAAAAAAAGTAAGTCAGTTGTAAAAAATTTTATTCTAAAATTTCATTTATTTATTTTTATTATTTTTTTTTTTTTACAATTAAGTAGGTATTCTTAAAGCTAAAAGACGAATTTAACTCGAAAATTCTAATAGCCATTTATTTTTTTTCATCTCGACCATTATTTATTAAAAATTGTTCATAGTTGTAAAAATAAAAATAAAAATATCAAATTGTAAATGTACAATAACATTTGATATTTTAGATTTTTTTTTTTTTAAGAATACGATGAGGTTTTTTATACATTTTAGTATATTATTGCCACAATTATTTTTTTTTATATACAATTATGGTATTTTAAAAAGTATAAAATGTTTGAGGTCTGATAATAATTTTATTAATCCCATGCAGCATGAAAAAAAAATTGAACGT